>JASDDO010000029.1:128059996-128664551 GCA_030015575.1 Agapanthus africanus
GGTGGCAATTTTTTGAACAAGAGGTAAAAGATAACTCTTGAGTTAAAAAACAAGAGAAAGAAATATATATCACTATATATATTTAATTCCTTCTTGACTTCAACCATGATTAGATGATAGATAGTTAATTTAACTTGGGTTTAGAATGATAAAGAGAAGGATAACCATAGGTTAGTGGTAGTTGAGCTAGGTTAGGTTAGAAAAAGAGTGTGGAAACTAACATGATTATCCTTTCCTTTTTCATTTAACTTTAAAACCAAAATTAAATTATTATCCATTATTTAATCCATGGTGTGAGTCTTGCATTGCCACCATTTCCATATGCTAACAACCATGATGGATGAGTGTATGTATGTGTGCATGTATGCACATCCACATGTGCATGAAACTAGCATGAAAGAAAGAAAGAAAAGCACACATGCATGCACACATCCATCATCCAAGAAAAGGTTTTAAGTGAGAAAACTAATGGTTAAATGATAAATCAACACTTGATTTATCAATCCAGTCATATCTCATATGACCCCACCAAAAGTAGTTCACCCGATCAATGTTCGGTATCATATACGCACATTTCAATCGGGTGCATGCGCATATCGCATACGCGCACCACAACGTTTCGCCTGGACTGGGTAACTCCTTCGTAGGACTCTAAGACTCGTCAATACGCCGGTAGAGGGTGATGATCATATCAGTTACCTTCAAGCCGCAAGCGGTCAGCTAAACGTAACGGCCACCCGGGTATTGAGCGATCAGAAGACAACAAGTGAACCTGCTACAACTCCCGTCGAGCCATCCGGCAACACTACCGTACAGTCCGGTCTCTTCGTCAGATATGCTGCATATCGAGCCTAGGGATGGTCACGTCGACCCCAATAACTCAATAAGTCGTGCCGGTGAATGGTCTATAACAGATCGAGAAACTACTGATAACACTTATCAGCAAATCTCAGCAGCCCTGGCCAGGGACTTGCTGTTATAACCAGTCGGGCACAGCACAGCATCAACTCTAAATACCGGGAGAGACGAAACCCCTCCTATCGCTCATCGTCTTCGTGTGTCTCGGGACTGTACCCAACGGCCACCTGTTTACACGACTCAGTAGAGCCGTGGTAGGGTGGCAATCAAAGTACAGTGGGAGAACACACAAGACTCCATGACGATCTCGGGTCTACAGACTAACCTGTACCAGTGTCACCTGAGAACTGCTATCCGACGATAGATATAATTCCATATAGGAGTTCTCGGTGAGTCCGTCCAGTATACCCAGTCACCACTGAGCACCCGTATATGATCTTGATGTCAAACATCGATGAATGTGGGAACATCCATCGCCCATCGTATGGGTCTAGTATCATATACGCTAGTCTACTCTGGTATATCGATGCCCCGTCTCGATATACCTACGACTAGGGACTTTCCAGGATATGCTTATAGACTACAGATGTCCCACTAGTATGATCTCTATCATAATCAGAGTAGTCAAGCCGATATCCTCAGGGCTTTATCAGCATGTATGAATGAATAGAAGCATGATCAAATAAACATGTCAGATAAAGAAGAACCAGATAGCATACTATCATGTCGAGCAAGAATGCAAACTGAATATACATACTGTAGCGTTTTGAAAATCGTTTCGGTGAAATTTCGAAAAAAATAGGTAAAATAAGGGGGTTTTCTGTAAAAAGTCAAAATACAAATATCTTATTATAAAAATTAAATATACATATTCTAGCTATGTAATTGCTATTATTTGGTGTTTATTGAGCCGCTGGTGAAATTTCAAATTTTCTGAAAAAAATATTATTTTATTATTATTTAAGCCGTCACTAATACATTTAATTAGGGAAAATTACAAATTGGAATGAGTTGAAACAAATTTTGTGCATCATAAAACATTAAATAAAATTTTATCTTGTGGTTTTTGGAATGAAATCATTTGCCAAAACGGTTTGGAAATTATTGAAGAAAAAAGGCTTTTTTTAGCGTAAATGGATGTTTGGGGTATTGTATTTATCATTTTTCATCACCCCACACCCGTACCCACACCCACACACCCCCACTTACTCCCCCCATGGCTGAATTCAGCAGCCCCCTCTCTTGTCCCCACTTGGTTTTCAAAGGAAAAGAAATAAAAGAAAAGAATAGAAAATGGATAAAGTAGTTAGACTTTTGACTTTGCTTGACCTTGACTTTGTCCCCCCCCATTTTCTCTACCTCCCTCTCTCTCCTCACACCCATTTCTGGCCGAAATTCCCTGCATCCCACAGCAGCAGCCCCCCCTCCAATTTCCCCTCTCTTTTCTCTTCAAAACTTCATGAAAAATTGCTTCTAAATCCATCAAAAAAATCCCAAAACCCAAATCCGACTCCTACCCATTTTAGCTTAGCCCGTATAGCATGGATCCTTGTGAAAAGAGAGCATTTTGGGAGGCCATGGATGCTTGTGGACCTTCATATATTTTTGGGTATAATTCTAAAACTTTTTGCTTAAATTGTTACTTGTTTCTTAAAGCTAATTTAAATTAAGTGTTAACTTGGATATGTGAGTTTAATTGCAAGTTTTGGATTTCAAGTTAGGGTTTGTTGTGGAAATGAGTT
Organism: Agapanthus africanus; assembly: GCA_030015575.1. Lineage (NCBI taxonomy): Eukaryota > Viridiplantae > Streptophyta > Magnoliopsida > Asparagales > Amaryllidaceae > Agapanthus > Agapanthus africanus. Next base: position 128,062,597 of record JASDDO010000029.1, read on the forward strand.
GTGTTTGATTGTGCATGGTTTAGTGAAGTGGTTTAACATAATTAGTTTTGTAGAAAACTAATCTAGTTGTTAATTACAAGTTGTTACTTTTGCTAATTTCTTACTAGGTTTTTGAAATTTGTTAAATTCTTGGGATTAAAAATGTGATTAGGGTTTTCTTGGCTTCATTAACTTTATTAAGTGTGGTTTAATGCTTTGGATCATGCAAATCTAAGCTAGATTGTAGTTTGTGCATTTTTGCTTTGAAATTGTTAAAAAAGGGTATTTTTGTAAACTAGAATATTAGGATTTTTGGAATTTAATGAGATTAAATTCCGGAAATTGTTTATACGACTTATTTAAGATATTTAATAAGTATATTGACCGCTACTTTCATTTAAACATCATGTTTTGTACAAAAACGGCGAATTGTGCTTGCTAGATTTTCGGAAAAATGACTTTTTAAGTGAAAATGGGGTTTTTGTGAGTTTTAACCTAGTTTATATTAAAATTAGTGTTCGTGAATGTGCAAATGAGTGTGATTGGAATTTTTCTCGATGGTTTGACGTTTGTACATCGACACCGAGGGTTGGTTTTACTATTCTTGCATGCGTAGGCGATAGGTTTGGACCTATGCGTGATACGCGTGCCGATTTGATTTTCGTATGCCGTTTCGATCTCGAATTTAGTTTTAATGCGATATGGTGCGTTATGATATGTAGGTACCCCCACGTGGACTTCGAGACGACAAGCAAGCGCGTGGCGACGTCGGCACCGGCGAGCGAGGACCAGGTGAGTAGATTTATATCTACGGGGAGAAGTCGGGTGGATGGCGTATAGCACCCCCGCAGTTCGTGGTGATGCATACGAATACGTATACACACACATATTTATATTTTGACTATAATTTGTTTGATATTATCGATGATATAGATATTTGGTGTTCTTGGATGATTTAGTGTCGCGAAACCCTAGAGTAGTGGTCGCACCACACATGCACACACAGACCCATACTTGCATACTTTCTTCTTTCATTTGCGCTTATACGGGATTATATAGTTATGTGTTCACATGGGTATGGGACTATGTGTTCACATACGGATTGAGGATGATAGTACTTGGGATTTATGATGAGTCGATGAGATTTGATTTGAGGCCGTGAGATCGGTGATATAGCAGGGTTCGTATCTTAGATACGACATGACGTTGTAGCGGGTCCTTGACGTAGTGTTTCACACACGTCCATGCATACGTAGGCGGTATCAGTATGGTACTAGACGTAGATCAGTACCCCGATCATGATATTTGATAAAGAGGATACCAGGTGAATAGTATGATGAATGTGATATTGACCCGTACCCAGATTGGGATGCCGTACGATGGATTTACGTACGAGCTATATTGATGATTGATCCGCACTCTTGACTTGGGATGCCTGATTATAGATATGGTATCGGATATGATATTATTGAGGCGAGATCACCGACTATACATATACAGGTATGTATATGAATCGACTCAGATGATAGGCGGTTTCCTTACCTGTAGTTCAGCTTGTAGTTCAGCCGTATAGTTTAGTGTAGTTGTTAGATTAGATTAGACTTCTTACCTATTTCAAAAACTAACGAATCGTGGGCATTTTTAAAGACAGCTCAAGGGAATCTACGGATATTTCAAAAATGACGTATCTTTCATAAAAAACACCGTAGCTCCTATTTTCAAAACCCCATGATTCGTGTTATTTCAAAAGGCACCATTTGTAGGACTTATATTAGATTATTGCAGATTAGTTATCGTTGTGTCTAGTATTCAGCTCCCGCACACTATTGCAGTTCGCTCTGCCTCGCATATTTATTTTGCTGCATATTCCATTATTGATATCATGCTGTTAGGAAACCAGCACCATTACCGATGATGCGTATGTACCACGTACACCTACTTGCCGGCTCACACACATCTTCATCGGTAATTGCCATGTCACGTACACTTTAGAGAATATAATTGCTTGACTTAGATTGTTAGCTAGTAGTGTTGACATGATATTAGTGTACTTCCCTTATATGCCATATTAGACATTGTAGTTATTACCTACCACTTCATGCATACTGTTATTCAGTTGTTCATGCCTAGTTCATTATCATTGACATATGCACTTGTGATGATTTCTTGAGATTTATGATATTTCTGGATTTCGGGGAAAGCCGCAAAATTTACAACTTATGATCTTTTAAAATATAAAATGTTGCGGTTTTCTAGTGATGTAAAGTGTCATCCACCATGAGTTTTCTGTGGTTTTGGAGATCCGTGTCGAGGAGTGGAGGAACCGTCACGGGTACATGGTGGGCCCGGTATGGTACCCCGGGGCAAGAGGAATGTGGTGTTGACGTTGAGCCTGGCTGGGGAGCACTACCTACCGGTGATATTACCCGACGCGTCGGATATCCGGAGGATACCGTCGTGGTCTTGAGATGGATGGTAGGGGCCGGTCTGGACTGACGGCGCCCTAGATATTGAGATTGAGACATTGATATTTCGAGACAGTGAGATTTATGTTTTGTGTCGATGCTAGACACTGTTGATACTGATTTTAATTATTATACCTCAGCTTAAAATATGAAGGAAATCTCACTAATTTATGAAAACAGTTTCTTCATTTACATGTATTCTGTTTTCATGCATTCATACCTCATTCATATGATATATTGCTACCTGAGGCACTGACACGGGCACATGAGTTTACACTCGGGTTAGATATTTACCCTAGCCATTGTTATAGGCTGCATGTTATTTATATTTGTGGATATATTATGATCATTGACCTAGGATTGCGTTATTTATGCGATTTCTGTGCGTAGATGTTTTTCTATTCACGAGTTGGCAACTCACCCCCGTTGTGCCCCAGTTTCTTGCAGGTTGCCGTACAGGTTCATTACGGCTTTGCGAGCATAATTTCATTCGGGTGATTTGCTAGTAGGTGGGTTTACTTGTATCATACCCCCATTATTTATCTTGTATATCATTATTCTGTTGTATCTAGAATTCCATCAACCAAACATGTATTTTTTGAGATAGAGACCAGTGTTGGTTATTCTTTCGACCTTAGAGTCGCTCGTTATTTTTCTGGTGGTTTTGAGTTTCCTTTTGAGTTTTGATCCTCGCCGTTGGCGTTGTATATTATATTGTTTGTGTGGTTGTGATCGTCGATTGACGAAGAGCTAGCTCCCGCTTGGGGATGCCCTTTTCTTGATTTCGTATACTATTCATGTTGTATCCCGTTTGGGGGCCAGTATTTACAAAGGAGACTCTGCCGAAATTTTCAGTAAATTTTTGATGTTTTAAAAACCGCATAATTCGGCTTATGCTATTGAAATTACTTGCTTTAAGTTGTTTTTCCTGCACTCTACTATTTTCTTGGTTTGGATTTCTGGGTTTTCGGTTTACTTAGATTACGTACGCCTCGAGACGTTCGTAGTTTAAGTGCCGGTCATGTTCCGTACTTTCGGGTCGTGACAAAGTTGGTATCAGAGCGTTAGGTTTTAACCTTCGGAGCGTAGGATGACCCTTGGTTGATGGACTAGGTGACTAAAGTAGAGTAACGTACCGTGGGTATGTTCCGCGGCATATTTACGATACGCTACTCCACTTAAGAAGCCTTAGGATGTACATTTCTTTGTTCAGTATTATGTTCTTTCCGATCTAGCCTCATCGGTACCAGTTTGGTTTTGCTGCTACGGTTACAGCAGGGAGAGCTACGGCTAGAGTTGCGGTCAGCACAAGCTCGTCACGAACGAGGACTGACCAGGGCGAAATTCCGGCGACACGATTGCAGAGATGTGTCTTCTTACTGTGTTTCCGCGCCACGAGCGTTTGGCGGATCGCCCTTATGAGGTTACTTGGAGGTGCTGGTCGACACTAGAGAATTGAGCCGATGATGGAGGCCAGCCAGATTTTGATGACAGTTGGTGTGTTGCTTACTCCTGATGATTGAGGCACTGTTCATCGTGCAGACGAGCGAGCCAGTTGTTGCTGCGAGCGACGAGATATCGCCCCATATGTTGGAGCTATTGCGGAGCGAGTTGTACGAATAGATGATACAAGGTCGCTAGTCACCCGATGATGAATGACTAGGACAGGTGGTTCGTTCGCTTACCCCGATGCGAGGTCATCAGATAGATTGATTCCAGCTAGAGACGACTTCACGCGGAGACGTTGGGAGTCGACAGAGACGATCGAATGTCAGAAACCTATTATTCCAAGTTTAAAGTAGTCGGAAAGACATGCAGGCAATTCTATGGTCCCTCTAGAAGAATGAAACCCTAACTCGACTTAATGACCGTGTGAAAGCCTTTGAACCTTCGGGTTTGCGGCAGTTCCACGGCGCCATTAGTGAGGCTTGGGCTTGCCCTTCTACGGCTGGACCACCGATGCTATGGTATATATATTCGATACTATTAAACTGTACCAAGATGTTGAGCTCTTGGGGGATTATGAGGTTTTGACGAATCGATCGAATGGTTCGACTTCAATCGGATGCTAGGTGGAGAGATGCATTCTTGGGAGACTCCAGATACGAGGATAGCCGTTGGAGCTCAGTCCATGCAGCCGCGACGAGACGAGTCCAAAGAAGACGACATTAGAGAAAAGTGGAGTAAGTGGTTCGCACCAGATCTAGATGAGATGATGTTCCACTCCGCCGACATCAGAGAGGCGATGCGCATGCCGAGGCATGGTACTTGGACTTACCTTCCAGAAGGAGTCGCGATGAGTATGCAGTCGTTCCAGAGCAAGATGCAGATATAGGAAAGGACAACGACTTCCGGACAGTTGGCAGAGACGAGACATGGAAGAGACCGTGAGCAGGATTCCTTCCAGGACACTGCTGCAATGATACTTGCACCCAGGATCAGATGTGTCACGTACATTCAGAGAGCCAGAGGCCGACGTCAGTGATATGCTGTCTTACGAGTGGTCGCGATGATTGACCAAGAGATGACCAGAGAAGTGCCAGAACGGAATCGTCCCCGTTAGCACACCTGACAGGGCCGATGAGCCGATGGACCGAAAGATTGGTAATTCACAGTGAAGACCTTGACCCAGGAGTGGTCATGGTTACGCACACCAGCAGGACAGAGTTCATGATCATCGACGAGACGTCCCACTAGTGACCACGACAGTTGGCCGAGATTCTTAGAGGATGCACTTGAGCGGTACTATTCCGCCATTATTGATTACGATGTTTTGGGTGATTTATTCGTATGATTTGATTTTGATGATTGAGGATTTACGACCTTCGCACAGTGTTGCACTTGATATCGTTTTCGTGCTTTAGTTTCACATGTTTGTGATATTACGGTTTTAAACAGTTGAGTTGGTTTTGTGCGTATGCATGCACACGATTTCGTTCCTGCACTCGGTATAGTTTATATATGCTTGCAGTGCAGTGATACGCCTTATGTGCACTTAGATGCACTGGACTTCGATTTCGATTATGATACTCGATATTTGTTTTGTGCACCTTGTGCACCTGATTGATTTTGCGCATGTTCGGTGCTTGATATTGGATTTCATGATTTCGTGCGCGATGGATGCACCTGATTTGGATTTTCGCGCATGTTGAGCGCATGTCTTGAGATGCGATTTTGGTGCACACCAGATGCACTAAATTGAGATTTTTCGTGCATGTCAGATGCACCTGATTTTGCTGTCAGGTACACATGTTGCCTACGACAGATGTTTCGTGCACACCCGATGCACTTAGATGTTGTTTCTGTGCGCATGTATGGCACATTCATGGATTTTGATTTCCGTGCGCACCAGACGCACGTAGCATTCATGTGCATATTTTGGGGATTGATTTCGTATAGAGCAGTACGTTTTTATGATATTGCTATGTGTTTTCGTACTGAGCAGGACTAGTCAGAGGACAGTACCTGAATATATTTTGCATGCATTGATAGTTATTGAAGGGATTTCCAAAAAAAAAAGCGAGCTATAGCCTCAGTATTTACCTACGTGTCTGATATGACACGAAATGTTTAAAACAAGGAGACCCTTCTAAATTGTTTCCAAAACGGTGGAACGTACATTTCAAACAAAGGTATATATGTATATAGTTATTTCCTTATGTTAGACGTCCGCCACTGTGCAGTGTTATACACGTGCACAGCGACATAAAGAGATTTGGCATGCATTTCCTTCAGATACTTACATATATAAATTCGATATTTACATGTATAGTTTCGAGTTATGTCATATTGGTTTTGATTTGGATTTGTCATTGATGTCTTCTCCATGACTCCGATGATTGCGGGATGCTTGACGGAGTTTTGATTTGAGTTATATGCTCATTTTTCAAGCGCATGCGCTGCGGTACGATTTGTTTTATGTATTTACAATTTCGGAGCCCCGACGACTTGATGGGTTTTCTTAGATGTTTTAGTATTTGGGGGAGTTTGAATTTAAATTCGGGGACCAAATTTCTTTAAGGGGGGAAGATTGTAGCGTTTTGAAAATCGTTTCGGTGAAATTTCGAAAAAATCGGTAAAATAAGGGGGTTTTCTGTAAAAAGTCAAAATACAAATATCTTATTATAAAAATTAAATATACATATTCTAGCTATGTAATTGCTATTATTTGGTGTTTATTGAGCCGCTGGTGAAATTTCAACCTTTCTGAAAAAAATATTATTTTATTATTATTTAAGCCGTCACTAATACATTTAATTAGGGAAAATTACAAATTGGAATGAGTTGAAACAAATTTTGTGCATCATAAAACATTAAATAAAATTTTATCATGTGGTTTTTGGAATGAAATCATTTGCCAAAACCGTTTGGAAATTATTGAAGAAAAAGGCTTTTTTTTAGCGTAAATGGATGTTTGGGGTATTGTATTTATCATTTTTCATCACCCCACACCCGTACCCACACCCACACACCCCCACTTACTCCCCCCATGGCTGAATTCAGCAGCCCCCTCTCTTGTCCCCACTTGGTTTTCAAAGGAAAAGAAATAAAAGAAAAGAATAGAAAATGAATAAAGTAGTTAGACTTTTGACTTTGCTTGACCTTGACTTTGTCCCCCCCCCCATTTTCTCTACCTCCCTCTCTCTCCTCACACCCATTTCTAGCCGAAATTCCCTGCATCCCACAGCAGCAGCCCCCCCTCCAATTTCCCCTCTCTTTTCTCTTCAAAACTTCATGAAAAATTGCTTCTAAATCCATCAAAAAAATCCCAAAACCCAAATCCGACTCCTACCCATTTTAGCTTAGCCCGTATAGCATGGATCCTTGTGAAAAGAGAGCATTTTGGGAGGCCATGGATGCTTGTGGACCTTCATATATTTTTGGGCATAATTCTAAAACTTTTTGCTTAAATTGTTACTTGTTTCTTAAAGCTAATTTAAATTAAGTGTTAACTTGGATATGTGAGTTTAATTGCAAGTTTTGGATTTTAAGTTAGGGTTTGTTGTGGAAATGAGTTGTGTTTGATTGTGCATGGTTTAGTGAAGTGGTTTAACATAATTAGTTTTGTAGAAAACTAATCTAGTTGTTAATTACAAGTTGTTACTTGAAAAATTGTGTTAATTTGCTAATTTCTTACTAGGTTTTTGAAATTTGTTAAATTCTTGGGATTAAAAATGTGATTAGGGTTTTCTTGGCTTCATTAACTTTATTAAGTGTGGTTTAATGCTTTGGATCATGCAAATCTAAGCTAGATTGTAGTTTGTGCATTTTTGCTTTGAAATTGTTAAAAAAGGGTATTTTTGTAAACTAGAATATTAGGATTTTTGGAATTTAATGAGATTAAATTCCGGAAATTGTTTATACGACTTATTTAAGATATTTAATAAGTATATTGACCGCTACTTTCATTTAAACATCATGTTTTGTACAAAAACGGCGAATTGTGCTTGCTAGATTTTCGGAAAAATGACTTTTTAAGTGAAAATGGGGTTTTTGTGAGTTTTAACCTAGTTTATATTAAAATTAGTGTTCGTGAATTTGCAAATGAGTGTGATTGGATTTTTCTCGATGGTTTGACGTTTGTACATCGACACCGAGGGTTGATTTTAGTATTCTTGCATGCGTAGGCGATAGGTTTGGACCTATGCGTGATACGCGTGCCGATTTGATTTTCGTATGCCGTTTCGATCTCGAATTTAGTTTTAATGCGATATGGTACGTTATAATATGTAGGTACCCCCACGTGGACTTCGAGACGACAAGCAAGCGCGTGGCGACGTCGGCACCGGCGAGCGAGGACCAGGTGAGTAGATTTATATCTACGGGAAGAAGTCGGGTGGATGGCGTATAGCACCCCCGCAGTTCGTGGTGATGTATACGAATACGTATACACACACATATATATATTTTGACTATAATTTGTTTGATATTATCGATGATATAGATATTTGGTGTTCTTGGATGATTTAGTGTCGCGAAACCCTAGAGTAGTGGTCGCACCACACATGCACACACACACCCATACTTGCATACTTTCTTCTTTCATTTGCGCTTATACGGGATTATATAGTTATGTGTTCACATGGGTATGGGACTATGTGTTCACATACGGATTGAGGATGATAGTACTTGGGATTTATGATGAGTCGATGAGATTTGATTTGAGGCCGTGAGATCGGTGATATAGCAGGGTTCGTATCTTAGATACGACATGACGTTGTAGCGGGTCCTTGACGTAGTGTTTCACACACGTCAATGCATACGTAGGCGGTATCAGTATGGTACTAGACGTAGATCAGTACCCCGATCATGATATTTGCTAAAGAGGATACCAGGTGAATAGTATGATGAATGTGATATTGACCCGTACCCAGATTGGGATGCCGTACGACGGATTTACGTACGAGCTATATTGATGATTGATCCGCACTCTTGACTTGGGATGCCTGATTATAGATATGGTATCGGATATGATATTATTGAGGCGAGATCACCGACTATACATATACAGGTATGTATATGTATCGACTCAGATGATAGGCGGTTTCCTTACCTGTAGTTCAGCTTGTAGTTCAGCCGTATAGTTTAGTGTAGTTGTTAGATTAGATTAGACTTCTTACCTATTTCAAAAACTAACGAATCGTGGACATTTTTAAAGACAGCTCAAGGGAATCTACGGATATTTCAAAAACGACGTATCTTTTCATAAAAAACACCGTAGCCTCTATTTTCAAAACCCCATGATTCGTGTTATTTCAAAAGGCACCATTTGTCGGACTTATATTAGATTATTGCAGATTAGTTATCGTTGTGTCTAGTATTCAGCTCCCGCACACTATTGCTGTTCGCTCTGCCTCGCATATTTATTTTGCTGCATATTCCATTATTGATATCATGCTGTTAGGACACCAGCACCATTACCGATGATGCGTATGTACCACGTACACCTACTTGCTGGCTCACACACATCTTCATCGGTAATTGCCATGTCATGTACACTTTAGAGAATATAATTGCTTGACTTAGATTGTTAGCTAGTAGTGTTGACATGATATTAGTGTACTTCCCTTATATGCCATATTAGACATTGTAGTTATTACCTACCACTTCATGCATACTGTTATTCAGTTGTTCATGCCTAGTTCATTATCATTGACATATGCACTTGTGATGATTTTTTGAGATTTATGATATTTCTGGATTTCGGGGAAAGCCGCAAAATTTACAACTTATGATCTTTTAAAATATAAAATGTTGCGGTTTTCTAGTGATGTAAAGTGTCGTCCACCATGAGTTTGCTGTGGTTTTGGAGATCCGTGTCGAGGAGTGGAGGAACCGTCACGGGTACATGGTGGGCCCGGTATGGTACCCCGGGGCAAGAGGATGTGGTGTTGACATTGAGCCTGGCTGGGGAGCACTACCTACCGGTGATATTACCCGACGCGTCGGATATCCGGAGGATACCGTCGTGGTCTTGAGATGGATGGTAGGGGCCGGTCTGGACTGACGGCGCCCTAGATATTGAGATTGAGACATTGATATTTCGAGACAGTGAGATTTATGTTTTGTGTCGATGCTAGACACTGTTGATACTGATTTTAATTATGATACCTCAGCTTAAAATATGAAGGAAATCTCACTAATTTATGAAAACAGTTTCTTCATTTACATGTATTCTGTTTTCATGCATTCATACCTCATTCATATGATATATTGCTACCTGAGGCACTGACACGGGCACATGAGTTTATACTCGGGTTAGATATTTACCCTAGCCATTGTTATAGGCTGCATGTTATTTATATTTGAGGATATATTATGATCATTGACCTAGGATTGCGTTATTTATGCGATTTCTGTGCGTAGATGTTTTTCTATTCACGAGTTGGCAACTCACCCCCGTTGTGCCCCAGTTTCTTGCAGGTTGCCGTACAGGTTCATTACGACTTTGCGGGCATAGTTTCATTCGGGTGATTTGCTAGTAGGTGGGTTTACTTGTATCATACCCCCATTATTTATCTTGTATATCATTATTCTGTTGTATCTAGAATTCCATCAACCAAACATGTATTTTTTGAGATAGAGACCAGTGTTGGTTATTCTTTCGACCTTAGAGTCGCTCGTTATTTTTCTGGTGGTTTTGAGTTTCCTTTTGAGTTTTGATCATCGCCGTTGGCGTTGTATATTATATTGTTTGTGTGGTTGTGACCGTCGATTGACGAAGAGCTAGCTCCCGCTTGGGGATGCCCTTTTCTTGATTTCGTATACTATTCATGTTGTATCCCGTTTGGGGGCCAGTATTTACAAAGGAGACTCTGCCGAAATTTTCAGTAAATTTTTGATGTTTTAAAAACCGCATAATTCGGCTTATGCTATTGAAATTACTTGCTTTAAGTTGTTTTTCCTGCACTCTACTATTTTCTTGGTTTGGATTTCTGGGTTTTCGGTTTACTTAGATTACGTACGCCTCCAGACGTTCGTAGTTTAAGTGCCGGTCATGTTCCGTACTTTCGGTTCGTGACATATACATGTATAGATACTTCCACTATCACATAATGGCCTCTAGGGCATACATATATCCAACAATCTCCCACTTGCACTAAGGCCAGTTATTGGCGTATCTCATACCCAACATCTCAAAAAGTCGCTCATGCTGTGGCTGAGGGAGGGCCTTGGTGAGTGGATCCGCGGCGTTGTTCTTTGTGTCAACTCTCTTAATCTCGATCTCGCGGCGATCTACAATCTCCCGGATCAAATGAAAGCGCCTCAGGATGTGTCTGGACTGCTGATGGGATCTGGGCTCTTTGGCTAACGCCATCGCCCCATTATTGTCACAATACAAAGGTATTGGATCAATAATGGTTGGAACTACTCCTAGCTCCGAGACGAACTTCTTCATCCAGACGGCTTCCTTGGCGGCATCATTTGCAGCAATGTACTCAGCTTCCATCGTAGAGTCTGCAACGGTATCCTGTTTGGAACTCTTCCAACTTACCGCCCCTCCATTGAGGGTAAATACAAACCCTGAGATAGATTTGCTGTCATCCTTATCTCTCTGGAAGCTCGAATCGGTAAAGGCCTCCATTTGGAGATCTGTATTACCATACACCAAGAACAATTCTTTAGTCCTTCGTAAGTACTTAAGAATGTTCTTCACAGCTGTCCAGTGGTTCTCCCCTGGGTTGGATTGATACCTGCTTACAACACTAAGTGCATAAGCTACATCTGGACTTGTACATAACATCGCATACATTATTGACCCTACTGCCGAAGCATAAGGTATAATGCTCATGCGAGCTCTCTCTTCATCGGTCTTTGGACAAGAATCCTTGGAGAGAGTGACTCCATGGCAAGCGGGTAAGGCACCCCGCTTGGAGTCTTCCATACTAAACCTCTTTAGGATGGTGTTGATGTACTTGGTTTGGGACAATCCCAATAACTTTTTGGATCTATCCCTATAGATCCGTATGCCCAGGATGTATGTGGCATCACCCAGGTCCTTCATGGAGAACCTTAGTGATAAGAATGATTTGACCGACTGTAGCATAGGAATATCATTTCCTATCAGAAGAATGTCATCCACGTACAATACGAGGAATGTGACAGCTCTTCCTACAGCCTTCCTATAAACACAAGGTTCATCTGGATTTTTGATGAAATCAAACTCTTTGATAGCATCATCGAAACAGATGTTCCAACTCCGAGATGCCTGCTTTAACCCATATATGGATTTAAGCAGCCTACATACTTTTTCGCTGCTCCCACGTCAATGAAGCCCTCTGGCTGATCCATATAAACGCATTCTTCTAAATTTTCATTTAGAAATGCTGTTTTAACGTCCATCTGCCAGATTTCATAGTCGTAGTGAGCAGCAATAGCAAGTAGGATCCGAATGGATTTAAGCATGGCTACGGGCGAAAAAGTTTCGTCATAGTCCAGACCTGGTCTTTGACGAAAACCTTTCGCCACAAGTCTTGCCTTATAGGTCTCTACCTGTCCATCCACACCAATCTTTCTTTTAAAGATCCATTTGCACCCCACAGGTTTTACCCCAAGGGGTACAATGTCCAAAGTCCATACTTTGTTGGTGTACATAGACTCCATTTCGGATCTCATGGCATCCAGCCACTTCACAGAGTCACCACTTGTGATAGCTTGCTGAAAACTGGTAGGATCATCATCATCCATGATGCAATCTTCTCTGTCACCATCAATGAGGAAACCGTAGTACCTCTCCGGTGGGCGAGAAGTCCTACCAGACCTACGGAGTGGCCGAGGTTCTTCAGTTTCTGTTGTAACAGCCGGTTCAACCAAATCGTCATTTGTAGTTTGTGTTTTCAGAACCTCTTCTAGATCTACTACCTTGCCATCATCTTTATCTGTGAAAAACTCTTTTTCCAAGAATGTGGCATACTGAGAAACAAACACTTTTTGTTCCTCTTTGTGGTAGAACAGATATCCATAAGAATTCTTTGGATATCCCACAAAGTTACACATGACTGACCGTGTCTCGAGTTTGTCCGGATTCTGCTTTTTAACATAGGCCGGGCAACCCCAAATCTTAATTCTCTTAAGAGATGGTCTCTTCCCATTCCATATCTCATATGGCGTGGTAGACACGGCTTTGGTTGGAACCCTGTTTAGCAGAAACGCTGCAGTCTCCAATGCATGTCCCCAAAATGAGACTGGTAACTCAGCGTCACTCATCATGGAACAGACCATATCTAATAGGGTCCTATTCCGTCGTTCTGACACACCGTTGTGCTGTGGTGTGTAAGGAGGAGTGAGCTGAGAGAGAATCCCATTCTCTTTTAGGAAGTTTGCAAATTCTGTACTGAGATACTCACCACCTCGATCTGATCGAAGCATCTTAATACTCAAGCCGGTTTGTTTTTCTACTTCTTGTTTATATTCAATGAATTTCTCGAAAGCGTCGGACTTGTGCTTTAATAAAAATACATGACCGAATCTTGAGAAGTCGTCAGTGAATGTAATGAAGTATGAAAAACCGCCTCTAGCCTGTGTAGACATTGGCCCACATACATCACTATGTATGAGGCCAAGGAGCTGAGTAGCTCTTTCTCCGTGTCCGGTAAACGGAGTTTTGGTCATTTTACCCTTAATACAAGACTGGCAAGTCGCATAAGATTTATATTCAAAAGAGTTTAAATATCCATCTTTGTGTAACTTGTTTAGTCTTGTTTCGTTAATATGACCAAGTCTACAATGCCAAAGAAAAGCTTCATTTAATTCTGAAAGTTTTCTTTTATTAGTGTGTTGTATACTGAAAACTGTGTGTTGATTTAGGACATATATTCCGTTATTAAGCGTACCATACCCAACCAACATTTGATTTAGGTGAATGTTCATAACATTGTTCTGCAACACAAAATTATATCATTCATTGTCCAACAAAGAAACGGATATTATATTACATAGCATAGTTGGTACAAAATAACATGGATTCAAAATCAAAATACATCCAGATGGCAACCCCAAGTGATACTCTCCCACTGCAACTGTATGTACATTGGAACCATTTCCAACGCGGAGAGTATAGTCACCCGTCCTCAAAACCTTGCTATTTCTCAGCCCCTGCATAGAATTGCAAATGTGAGAACCTGAACCGGTATCCAATACCCAGGAAGCAGAGTTTATAGAAAAACAGTTTTCAGTCACAAACGCACCTGAAGCAGAAGCATCACCATGCTTCTTCTTGAGACTTAGGTACTCCGTGCAATTGCGCTTCCAATGTCCTGTCTTGTGGCAATGAAAACACTCGCCTTTCCCCGGGTCTCAAGCCGTGGACTTTCCCTTTCCCTTCACCTTTTTGACTCCACCCTTAGGATTAGTGGGTTTCTTCTTTTTCTTTCCCTTGGCCTTAGCTTTTGGGCGAGAAGAAGAAGACTGTCCAATGGTCATAACGGGAGTCTTTGCTGACTTCATAGTGCTCTCTGCACTCCTTAACATATTAAGGAGCTCAGGGAGGTCCTTCTCCATGCTATGCATGTTGAAGTTCACTATGAACTGAGCAAAGGTGGAGGGGAGGGACTGCAGAATAATATCTATATATTGTTCATTGTCCATCGTCCATCCAAGGTCCTCAAGCTCTTCTATAAGAGCTATCATCTTCAAAACATGGTCTCCTACTGGTGTGCCAGGGGCCATTCGCATCTGAAACAGTTTCTTGGATGCTTCGTATCGTAATACGCGGGATTGCTCCCCATACAACTCCTTTGTATGGAGCAATATACCATGAATGTCCATGTCCTCGTGCTGTTTTTGATGTGTGTTATCCATCGATGCAAGCGCGAGGCATGTGGCCGTGGCACAGTCAGCGTCCCATGTCTTGCGGACTTCAATGTCCGCAACTGAGGATTTTGGGCCTGGGACGGGCGGGGCTGAAGCCGTGAGGACATATGATACTTTATCATAAGTCAAGGCGATCTTCAGATTCCTTAGCCAGTCTTTATAGTTGATCCCATTCAGTTTGTTTTTATCTAGTAGAAGCTTAAGTCCAGTCATTGGTATCTGCCATTAAGAGAGAGAAAAGAATACACTCAGCGAAAGCTCTTGCACTGATTAGATTGGTTTATTATCTTGTCTAATCGATGTTTCCCACTGCTTTTTATCAAGTTTTCTTTCAAACCTTAAAAAGAAAAACTAGCCAGGATTAATTACAGTCTGCAACTTCGCTAACCGTTCAGCCAGGCCAGTGTCGGTACTTTGAGGGAGGTTCCCCGTGCTTTCGCACGGACGTAATTAGAGTAAACCTCGTTTTCCCAGAGGCGGAGCCCCGTTAACACCTTTCTAGACACCTAATGAGTTAGCTAATTGTAAACTGCAAAACTCTCCTAGGAGCAACTATTGCCCACAGTGGGATCGGGATCCAACCATCACATGGAAGGTATGCAATCTCATTGCAAATTTCAACACTTGAAATTCCCGATGTAATTTTTACCCCTAGTACTTATGACCTTAACTATGGTCAACAAATCATAAGTACCAGTCAAGTTCTACCCGTCATTTCTTGATCAATTAGACCCACCCATATGACCCTTAACTATGGTCAACAAAGTCGCATGAATGTCCTAATTAATCTGCATCATATGCAGTGTAGGAAGACATCACTTAGCTACCGTACACTACGCCTTAACTAAAGTCAACAAACGTAGCACGAATACTAAGTACTCTACTTCCTAAAATGACGGAGGGTTGCGAATGATTTTTAAGAAAATCTTTAACGCTTTGAACTTGATATCGTTGTAGAATCAAACAGTTTTCAAAAGGAGTGGCTTAAGCTCCGCAGTTTTGAAATGTAGCTTTTTCATAAATAGCCGAGTAGTTTTCAAATCCGATTCTACAACATCTTTTAGGTTTATTTTCTTTACATTAATCACATTAATGTAATCCCATCATTTAAGTCCTAAAGCCAATCACAGAAAAGAAACGAAAATAACACGTACGCTTATGCCATCCGCATTCGCCGCAATGTTCCGTTATGCACCGTTAGGTTACTTAACTAACGGCATACCGGGACGGGACTAGCGCGGGTGTAAAACATAAGCAACGTCTACTATATATCATATATATAATATGTCATTCGTCTCAGATATCACAGAACACAGGCAGCAGAAACATAGATATAACGTGGGATATCCTAGGACGTCCGTATTTAGTATTTAGCCAGAATAGAAAATACGGATTCCACAGTCGCGATGAATAGCCAAGCCCACACCCTGGACCCCTACGAGAGCGGCAAGTGACCCTACCAATCCTGGAGTTTAGGAGACCCGGTCTCGACTCCTCGAGATGGCCTCCTACTGAACCCCAGAACCCGGTCACCTGTGCTCCCCTCCTTGGGTCCATCCTAATGCGGAAAAGTAAATAATATACAACACTGGTGACACAACCGCAACCTGGAAGTGCCCCAAATAAAAGAATATTACATTACATTTGAATTTACATGTATGAAAATATAAAACTCTCATCTCACAAAAACCCCCGGCTATTCAATCGCGACAATCCTACACATAATATCTCAGCAACACATAATATCACATATCATCAACGTAAGTAAGTATGCGTACCCCGATTGTCGTTGATGTATAGCAACGAAACCGGCGATATCTAACATACTACACTTACGGTCACAGAAAAAAAAATGTAAAACTACAATATTTGGAATCCAGATTCTCTTTAGACATCATAAATGCGAAATATCACATATTTCGTATTTCATGCCTAAACCATATGAATTCCACATATTGTATCACATTCCAGACAAACAGACAGTATTAAAGTTTTCGAACGAACAATCAAGCACCCAAGATTCACTAAAGCTCAACACTTGAGCAGGGTTCAAAAAAATCTGGAGTGTGACACAGTAGCGGCGGTCCAGCCGTAGAAGGGTCAAGCCAACGCCTCACATGTGGCACGCCGTACTGCCCCAAACCCTAGGATTCAAAGGGAAGTTCGAGACGGTCACATAATCGAGTTAAGGTTTGTTGTCTTCTAGAGGGACCACCGCAAAAAGACTTGCACGTATTTCCAAACTATTTAAACCCCGTGAATAGTGAGTAAATGATACTCGTTCAAACACTTCAATACTTTCTAATTTACCCGGAAAAACTACGAAATGAAAGTCCCGATCGAATCGATGAATCCAAAAATATCTCCAGAATTTTTCAAAACTTTATTTAGTTTAAAAATACCCAAAAAATTATACATGCAGAACCAAGAATTACTGAAGAAAACTTATCCATCAATTCATAGGTACGGCCGCGGAACCGCGGCCTAAGCAAGCTTAGGCCGCGTTTCCGCGGCTAAAATCACTGTTCACTGAACAAATTTTGTACCGTAACTCTTAAATTTTCCTGCTGTATTTTTTACATATTTTTAATTCTGCAAAATGTCAAAATTTAGAAAATTTCCAGAGAGCACCCAAAAATACGGTATTTTTGTCCGATCGGGGTTTTCACTTCGTAAAAACGTCGCCTAATGTTCTAGGTCGGCTCTGATACCAATGTAAGGTTAGTATAGCACCCTATAAAGTGTTTTGAAGCATCACATGACCCAAAGTTATAATTTTTAAGGTGCTAAACTAACATGCACATGGATCGATCCTTGAAAATTAGGGTTATGAAACTTTAAGCTAGTAAAGTTAAGGGTTTGAAGGCTACAACCTTTGTAGCTCCCCTTCGCTGGACTCCTTGGTCTCTAAGGTGTTGAACGAAGGTCTTTTTGATGTCCCCTTGTGTCCACGACGATCCACCACGGAGATCTCCGTCCAAGCTCACAACTTCGACAAACCGAAGAGAACACTCTAAACAAAGCGGCTAAGCTAGTGTAGAATGATGTTGTGGTTAGGTTTCTCACTTCAAAAACCTATCTTTGAGTGGTATTTGATCACTAGAAAGAACTAGAGAGCAAAAGAGCAAGAGGAAGAAGATGGTGGCAATTTTTTGAACAAGAGGTAAAAGATAACTCTTGAGTTAAAAAATAAGAGAAAGAAATATATATCACTATATATATTTAATTCCTTCTTGACTTCAACCATGATTAAATGATAGATAGTTAATTTAACTTGGGTTTAGAATGATAAAGAGAAGGATAACCATAGGTTAGTGGTAGTTGAGCTAGGTTAGGTTAGAAGAAGAGTGTGGAAACTAACATGATTATCCTTTCCTTTTTCATTTAACTTTAAAACCAAAATTAAATTATTATCCATTATTTAATCCATGGTGTGAGTCTTGCATTGCCACCATTTCCATATGCTAACAACCATGATGGATGAGTGTATGTATGTGTGCATGTATGCACATCCACATGTGCATGAAACTAGCATGAAAGAAAGAAAGAAAAGCACACATGCATGCACACATCCATCATCCAAGAAAAGGTTTTAGTGAGAAAACTAATGGTTAAATGATAAATCAACACTTGATTTATCAATCCGGTCATATCTCATATGACCCCACCAAAAATAGTTCACCCGATCAATGTTCGGTATCATATACGCACATTTCAATCGGGTGCATGCGCATATCGCATACGCGCACCACAACGTTTCGCCTGGACTGGGTAACTCCTTCGTGGGACTCTAAGACTCGTCAATACGCCGGTAGAGGGTGATGATCATATCAGGTACCCTCAAGACGCAAGCGATCAGCTAAACGTAACGGCCACCCGGGTATTGAGCGATCAGAAGACAACAAGCGAACCTGCTACAACTCCCGTCGAGCCATCCGGCAACACTACCGTACAGTCCGGTCTCTTCGTAAGATATGCTGCATATCGAGCCTAGGGATGGTCACGTCGACCCCAATAACTCAATAAGTCGTGCCGGTGAATGGTCTATAACAGATCGAGAAACTACTGATAACACTTATCAGCAAATCTCAGCAGCCCTGGCCAGGGACTTGCTGTTATAACCAGTCGGGCACAGCACAGCATCAACTCCCAATACCGGGAGAGACGAAACCCCTCCTATCGCTCATCGTCTTCGTGTGTCTCGGGACTGTACCCAACGGCCACCTGTTTGCACGACTCAGTAGAGCCGTGGTAGGGTGGCAATCAAAGTACAGTGGGAGAACATACAAGACTCCATGACGATCTCGGGTCTACAGACTAACCTGTACCAGTGTCACCTGAGAACTGCTATCCGACGATAGATATAATTCCATATAGGAGTTCTCGGTGAGTCCGTCCAGTGTACCCAGTCACCACTGAGCACCCGTATATGATCTTGATGTCAAACATCGATGAATGTGGGAACATCCATCGCCCATCGTATGGGTCTAGTATCATATACGCTAGTCTACTCTGGTATATCGATGCCCCGTCTCGATATACCTACGACTAGGGACTTTCCAGGATATGCTTATAGACTACAGATGTCCCACTAGTATGATCTCCATCATAATCAGAGTAGTCAAGCCGATATCCTCAGGGCTTTATCAGCATGTATGAATGAATAGAAGCATGATCAAATAAACATGTCAGATAAAGAAGAACCAGATAGCATACTATCATGTCGAGCAAGAATGCAAACTGAATATATATACATGTATAGATACTTCCACTATCACATAATGGCCTCTAGGGCATACATATATCCAACAGTGTTTTCTTCTCTCTCTTTCCAGGTAGCGACCATATCACGCCTTAATCAAGATAATAATACGGAATATTGACCGAACCCGCTTGTTATACTGAGCTGGGGAACGTTGGTCCCGCTCCAACTTATAATTGTTATAAGACAGAGCAAGAATTGGGGAATACCAGATTTCCCGTGCCGCCCAAACGAAGTAAATGCATGCTGATGCATCATCTTCGGGTGTGTTCCTTACAAAGAACTGTTTCTCAGTATCCTCCGCATCCTGGGTATATGATACCTGATCAGGATCCCAGATATGTAATCTGTTACATAGGGCTGCAAAAAGGTAGAGAACTGAGAACGGGTGATAAGTTTCATGAGGCAAAAAACGGGGCAAGAGTTGCAGCCAAGTCTGTTGGTCACTGTCACCCTGTATTACCAATACATTGATTCTGAACGAATGTTATTAGATACCGAACCTGATATACAAAATCATATCAGTAAAGAAATGATAAAATTTTGTATTGTTGGATAATGTTTTGAACATTTCCTATATTAAAAGTTGATCGGATCAGGCACGTTATCTAAAAGCATTGATGTTCTAAATCAAACTACAGTTCTTAGTATACGGAACACACACAAGAGGAAGAGTTCAGAAATGAACGGATCCTTCTTGAGGAATTATAGACTGGGTCATATCAATGCGACCCGACTAGCTGAAGTTATATAAAGATACATATTTAAATTAGTTTGAATTTACATCTTGTGAAACTTGCCAGTCATGTCACAAAGATAAGATGACAATAGCTCCGTTTACTGGAAACAGAGAAAGAGTTAGTGAACTCTTGGGATGATACATGTTGATGTATGTAGGTCCCCTGTCTACACATTCTAAGACTGGTTCTTTATACTTCATTACGTTCTCTGATAATCTCTCAAGATTCAGACTCATGTTCCTGTTGAAACACAAGTCCGAACCTTTTGAGATATTCACAGAATATAAGTTAGAAGTAGAGAACCAAAATACGGGTATAAGTATTATATCCTATGATGAGATCAAGGAGAAGAATACTTGAGCACGAAATTCTTGGACTTTTCTAAAGGAGAATGAGATTCTCTCTCAGCATTACTCCTCCGAATACACCACAGTACGTCGGTGTATCGGGGCGGAGCAGATGCACCCTATATGATATGGTGTGCTCTATGATAAGTACTACTGAGTTTCCTATTTCCTTTTGGGAGTTATGCGCTTGAAAAGCAGCATACCTATTCAATAGGGTTCCAATCAAATCAGTAGCCTACCGCTTCATATGTGATATGGAAAGGGAAGAGCCCATATCTTAAGTTGGTTAAGATTTGGGGTTGTCCGGGCTATGTTTAAAAGCATAATCCGGACAAGCTCGAGGCAAGGTCAGTTATGTAGAACTGGAAAGGTTCCAGCTATGCAAACTACAGCAGATGATTTGGTACAACCAAAGGATTCAGTAGAAACCAACGAACCTCAGCCTCTCCGCCGATCTAGTAAGGTTCCTCACCCACCTAAGAGATACTTCGGTTTCTCTATGACAGTGGGAGCGAGGATTGTATCATGAGATGATGACCCAACTAGTTTCGAGCAGGCCATCGAGAGTAGGGACTCTATAAGAATGGCTGGATACTTAGCGATCTGAGATGGAATCCATGTACACCAACAATGTATGGACTTTTGTTGCTATATCTGAAGGGTTAAATCCCCATCAGGAGCAAGTATATCTTGAGAAGATTACTTGGTGTAGTTGGAAAAGTTGAGACTTTCAAAACTAGACATGTTAAAGGTTTTCATCATCGACCAGGCGTGGATAATGATGAATCCTTTTTCAGTGGCTATGCTTAAATCCATTCAGATCCTACTTGCCACGGCTGCATACCATGACTACGATATCTGGCGGTTGGGTGCCATGACTGCTTTTCTAAATGATGTTTTAGAAGAGAACGTCTATAAGTACACAGCCAGAGGGCTTCGTAGACAGTGGGAGCAGCGGAAACGTGTACAAGATGCTTTATAGGATAAAGCAGGTATCGCGGAGTTGGAACATCTGTTTTGATGTGTTAGTCAAACAGTTTGACATCATCAAAATGGTAAATGAACCTTGTATATACAAAAAGGTAGTAGGGAGTATGGTGATGATCCTCGTAGAGTACGTGGATGACATACTCTTGATAGGGAAGGAGTTTCCTATGCTATGCTCGGTCAATCTCCGCTTATCACAATGGTTCTCCATATAGGATCAAAGTGATACCTCCTAAATCCTGGGTTTTGGATCTATGAGATAGATTTAATTGGATGTTAGGATTCTCACTAGTTGTAGCGAGATGGTATCAATCGATCTTGGGAAGAATCACTGGAAGGATTCCAGAGTGATAAGGACGACTGAATGTCAGTCACAGGCATTGACTTTAACCCCAGTAAAGGGACGGTATGTTGGAAGAGTTCCAAGCTAGATACCATGGCATACTAGATGATAAAGGCTCGATACATCGCTACTTAAGATGCTACCAAAGAGGCAGTCTGGATGTATATTTGTTCATGAGATGAACTTAGTTCCTCCCATTGTGTGACAATGGAGTTGTGGCTTATGCCAAGGAACGTCCGTCCCATCAGTGATCCAGACATATTCTAAGGCAGTATCACCTGATCATGGAGATGGTTGATCTCCAGGGTGATCAGGGTTAAGAGAGTAGACTCAGAGGACAACACGGCGGATCACTCACAAAGGCCTTTTCCCAGAGAGAGACTATTATGGGATGGTTGAGTATGAGATACTACAGCCACTGCTATCAGATGGCCCTAGTGCAAGTGGGAGATTGTTAGTTATATGTATGCCCTAGAGGCTATTACTATACATAGGATGTATATTGTATTGGGTGCTTGGACATACTACCTTAACGTGTACGCTGATTGTCTCTCTGATACATGTTGGTAAAGCCCTTAGGATGTGTACTTGACTACCTGGACTATGATGCGGATCATACTAGTGGGGACATGGTAGTCCATAAGTACATCCTTCAAAGTCCCTAGTCGTGGGTATATCGAGACGGGGCATCGATATACCAGAGTAGACTAGCGTATACCTTCTCGACCCATACAGATGGGCGATGGATGATCTCATATCCATTGGTGTTTGACATCAGAGATGATATACGGCTGCTCAGTGGAGACTGGGTACACTGGACGGACTCGCCGAGAACTCCCAGATGGTATTATACCTTACGTCAGATGGCAGTTCTCTGGTGACACTGGTACAGAGTAGTCTGTTGACCCGAGATCGTCATAGAGTCTTGTGTGGTTCCCACTGTGCTTTGATTTCCACCTTACCACGTCCAAGAGGGCGTGCAAAACGGTGGTTTTTGGGTACAGTCCCGAGTCACATGGAGGCAATGAGCGATAAGAGGGGATTCGTCTCTCCCGGTATAGGGAGTTGATGTTGCGCTGTGTTCGATTGGCTATGACCGGGAATCCCTGGCCAGGGTTGCTGAGATTTACTGGTAAGTGTTACCTGTAGTTTCTCGAACTGTTATAGACCACATATCGACACGACTTATCGAGCTATTGGGGTCTGATGTTTACCACCCCTAGGCAAGATATGCGACATATCAGACGATCAGACCGGACTGTACGGTAAGTGTTACTGGTTGGATTCACAGGAGTATGAGCGGGCTTGCTCGTCGATCTTTTGATCGCTCAATACCCGGGTGGCCGTTACGTTTAGCAGACCGCTTGCGGCTTGTGGGTGTTTTATATGATCATCACCTGCTGCTGGCGTATTGACGAGTCTTTAGAGTCCTACACAGAGGTTTCCTGGCTCAAGCAAAACGAAATAGGAGCGCATATGAGATATATGCGGGACCGAGAATAATGCGTGTATGTGATACCGTATTCTATTCTCGCGATGAATGTATCGATTGGTTGTATGCGATATAACCTAGTTATCGAATCAAGGATTGATTCGATAAGCCGATACATTGGATATTAGTCGGTCATATGCGATATGACCGGATCGTTAAATCAAGTGTTGATTTAATGATTTAATGTATAATTATATATTTGATATATTACTTTGCATTAACTAATATTTGTTCACTTTAAATGGATTTTCTCACTTGATGTGCACATTGTATATGTGATATAGTTTTGTGCACTTGTATGTATCATGTTTGATGATACATGTTTACTTGAGTTTGTGTAAAGATTAAACCATGGTTATTTAAATGGTTAGGGTTTTAATTTTCATATCTATTTATTTATTTATTTATTATGGAAATGATAATGAGAAAAATGGTGGCTTTCTTTGTTTGTTCATGAAGCTTCATGAAGCTTTGACTAAAGTGACCATTTTGTCTCATCCTTAACTCTAACCATTTCACTTAACCATAGTTCTCTCTCTACACTTAACCATGGTTACAATTATGATAAGAATAATCTTTTTTCTATTTTTCTCATTATTCTTATGATAATTATCTTCTTCTTCTTCTTCTTCAAGATGAAGAAGCTTGATTCCATCAATGGTGATTTGATGAAATGAGTGAGAAATCCAATTCTAAAGTGAACCCACCTCCTATTTCTTCATCCTCTACCTCTTGCCAAGTAGTAAAGGGTGTTTTCTTCACAAGTTTCATAACTTGGTGAAGTGGGAGCTTGATCTTGTGATGCCTCGACGTAGATCATCTTCGGCATCGTAGTCGATGACCTAGCCCGCCCATTTCTCCGATGAAGCCGAAGCTAGAGTCTGGGATCTGATTTGTACAGCAAGGGGACTTCATCACGGAGCCATGGAGGTGGAGAACCGGATCTACAAAGGTTGTAGCCTCTTTCTTTTAGTTAAGTTGTTAACTAGTTTCTTTTTCGCCTAAACTCTAGTTAACAATCCGTATTAGGGTTTCTCGGCACTTGTAATTTTTGAAATTGGCATGCTTGATGCCTTGTGAGACCTCATTAGTGTGCCTAGGATCCTTACAGATAACACAGCAGATCCATTCACCAAGGCCTTGCCCCAGACTCAGTTCGAGCGGCTGATCGAGATGATAGATCTTCGATACGCCAGTACATGGCCTTAGTGCAAGTGGGAGATTGTTAGTGTATATGCCCTAGAGGCCATTACTGTATCATACTAGTTTGTATATTACTTGATGGAATCTTGGGATATTCACAGTTGTATATACAATCTTGCTCGAAATGGTAATATGCTACTTGGTTTGTCTCTGCTTTAATATGTGCATGCGTTTCTTTTAGCATATCGCTGATATACATATTAGTAGAGCCCTTAGGATCTTTGCTTGATTACCAGCGTTGTGATGGCGCTCACACACGTGGGAGCTGGGTGATCTATAAGCACATCCTTATACAGGTCCCTAGTTGTTGGACTATCGAGACAGGGCATCGATACTCCGGAGCAGACTAGCGTATGCGCTTCTCATCCCAGCGTAGGAGACGGTCTGTCCCACAGCCGTCAGTACGTCGTACTTGAGAAAGTATGCGGGTGCTCGTTAGGTTACGAGTACACTGGACAGAACTCGTCGGGAACTGTTGGTTGGTATTATACCTATCGTCAGTTATCAGTTCCCAGGTGACATGAGTACAGCTTAGTCCGCTGACTTGACACTGTCACTTCGCCTCGAGTGTGTTCCCACTGCACTTTGATTGCTACCCTACCACGGCTCAAAGGAGTCATGCAAACAGGTAGTTTTTGGGTGCAGTCCCGAAGCACTTGGAGGCTGTGACGGCTAGACAGGATTCGTCTCTCCCGGTATTGGGGGTTGACATCGCGCTGTGTCCAGGAGAGCCATTACACGAGTAGTCCCTGGCCAGGGCAAGAGAGATATACTGGTAGGTTTCCAGTGTTATCTCTGGGTGTTCTGGGCTACCCTCCGACACGACTTGTACCGCTATTAGGGGACTAACGTTCACTGCCCCCTAGGCCCGCCATGCGATGTATCATACGAACAGACCGGACTATACGGAGACTGTCACATACAGGCTCAGTAGGAGTTCAGATGGGGTTCACCTCGTCAGTCTTCTTATCGATATCTACCTGGGGACCGTTACGTATAGCTAGTGCCACTTGCGGTCTGTGGTTAAACCCACTGCCAGCGTAGTGTCGAGTCTTTAGAGTCCCACACAGAGAGCTATTCGCCTTTAGGCAAAATGAGTAGAGGTCGCATGGTTTTGCGACAGGGTTCGTTCACATCCGCGCACTTGTGCTCGTTTGCTGTCCGGACAGCT
This sequence comes from Agapanthus africanus, assembly GCA_030015575.1. Taxonomy (NCBI): domain Eukaryota; kingdom Viridiplantae; phylum Streptophyta; class Magnoliopsida; order Asparagales; family Amaryllidaceae; genus Agapanthus; species Agapanthus africanus. The sequence continues at coordinate 128,088,398 of JASDDO010000029.1, forward strand.
TATACTAGCGGGCTTTGGTTTAAGCCGGATCCTGGTATATGATTTGGGATTGGCTTTTTCTCTTTGTATTCGTGTTCCTCGGATCACGAATACGGGTGCGTTTGCACAGTTGCTTGAGACAGAGGGAGAGGACTTTGATTAGGGTTAACGACCATTGTCATTTTATTAACCCTAATGCTTATGTGTGTATTATGGTTAATTGATATTAGTTTAATATAATTGTGCATGGTTATGGTTGTTGACCATTTGACCTCCTTGACTTGTTGACCTAGGTTGACACTTTGACCATCATCATTTCATTTGGAAGATGCTCTTTGATCCTTGCAAATTGCATTAAAAATGAAATGATAATGGTCATGTCTTGATTAACCATGACAATTATCTAGCTAATTATCTAATTACAATAATTCACACATATATGAGAGAATGGTTCATATTTTCTCTCATTCTATTATTTACTTTCTTTCTCTTGTTCTTTCTCTCCCTCAAGCTCTCCCCTCTTATGTGTTGAGAAACACTTAAGCTTGAGAGAAACCCCTTCTTGAGAATCTCTACTCTCATCTAGGGTTCAAGGATTAGCACTTCTTGCACCCTAGTTACTTCTAGCTTGGAGTTGAAGCCAAAGATTGAGGCTTTCGGGTGGATCTTTCTTCGACGTGAGAAGACGACAAAGGTGACCTCTTTCCACTACTCCAAGGAGCAAGGAGAGAAGGGCATAAAGCCCTAGGTAAATCGTTTCTAACACTTAGCTAGTTTCTAGTTAGATTTAGCTTGTTTTTGTTTAGCAAAGATCCTTCTTTGTCTAGTCCATGTTGCCTAAGTTGATAAAAATTTGATTTTTATTCCGTTTTCCGCCTCCCCGCAAGTACCGGGGTGGGCAACGTGGACTTACACAAATGAGACTAAATTGCTAGATTTATAACATTCAAATTAGTTATCTCATAACTACATGTGGATTCCAAAAATTGTATCTCATCACATGATACCCGGACGACGTTAAACTTTTCGATCGATTCATCAAAGTCCCACAATTTCCCGATCGCTCAACACTTGAGCATAGTTTTAGTAGTAACTGGAAGATGCCATAGTACCTATGAACTAGCCGTAGAAGGATCAAACCAAAGCCTCACATGTGACAATGCTGAACTACCAAAAACCCTAGGGTTTAGTGTCGGTTCTGATGACCGCATAATCGAGTTAAGGTTTTTGTTCTTCTAGATGGTCCACAGAATCACTTGCATATAATTCTGAATACGTTAAACTTGGAAAAATGAGTTTTTGACGTTCGATCGAACTTTTTAACTTCGTCAAGAAAACATGCGAAAAACCCGAAACAATGTTAAAACTAGGAATACGAAATACTCCGAGTTGCCTTTGCATTTAGTTAATCATCACATGAAAAAGTAGCAAAAATAAACAACACCTGAAATACCAAAACCCAGAGACCAGTGCATGGGGAAAATTTGGGACCAAAACACCCCTACAGGGCCAGCCACCTCGGAAATTGTGGCCATGTGCTCGGCCAAATTCCAAGCACATGGTCCCAATTTTCTGCCATGTTCATATCTTTGCCTAAATATGATTCCGCACTTGTTTGAAAAATTTTTGGAGCTCATTTCAAAATCGACAGAAACAAGATTTTAGTATTCCATGTTTCGGAGTTCATTTCGTTTTCGTAATCCAACATTATACATATAATTTTCTAGCTAGGCTCTGATACCACTGTACGGTTGCCTAGCAAGGCAGCAAGGTTTGGGGAGACATCGTCCATCCAAATTCAAAAATTTGTCGTTCTAGCTAACCCTAATCATGAATCGTTAACTAGAAATAATACGGAAACATATGCAAACACTTTGCAAGTTGTAGTGAGCAAGGAATACAACCTTTGTAGACCGGTCCTTCTCTTCAAATAGCTCCGTGTTGTAGTCCCCTGCGCTGCGATCCTGAACTCCTCACTCTAGAGTGGTTCCCTTGAAGAAACGAACGTGCTTGCTTCGAAGACTTCGAGGCCGAAGATGATCTACGTCATAGAGACAATATCCCAAGCCATCTCTTGACTAACTTTGGAATTAGTGAAGCAAACACACTCTACTAAATGGCAAGTAGTAGAGCATGATGAAGTAGAAAGTGGGCCCACTTTAGATTTCATTTTCTCACACTTTTTCTAAAACTCCATTGAAGCAAGAAAGCTTTTGTTGAAGAAGAAGAATATCTCATATGAATAATTCATCCTAATGAATTATTGCAACCATGGTTGAGTTAAAACCATCATGCTTAACTCATGTAGAGAATAAACCCAAGGCTATGTTTAAAGGTTGGGTCAAGTAAAAATATCCTAAGGAATGACAAAAGAGTTGACCTTGACAAAGTTTTACAAGCTTCTCTAGGCTTGAAAAACTTTGACCAAGTCTTTTGCTCTTTTGTAATAACTTATGAAATAATCAAAACCCTAATTTAACTCTAGCATGGTATAAGTCTCATACACCCATCTTGCATGTATCATCAAGCATGGCACAATACATACACACAAAAATACATATCAGATATATACAATGTGTACATCAATTGAGAAAAGAAATCATTAGTGAGATAAATATTAGTTAATGTAATGTAATATATCAAATATATAATTATATATTAAATTATCAAATCAACTCTTGATTTAGAAATCCGGCTATATCACATATAACCGACTAATACTATATGTAACAACTTATCGAATCAACACTTGATCCGATAATCCGACTATATCGCATATAACCAACGAATGTCACAAATCGCAAGAATAGAATGCGATATCATATACCATATCAATCTCGGTCCCGCACATATCACATATGCGCTCCTACTCTGTTTCGCTTGAGCCAGGAAACCTCTATGTAGGACTCTAAAAACTCGTCAATACGCCGGCAGTAGGCGATGATCATACCAAACACCCATAAGCCGCAAGCGGTCTGCTAAACGTAACGGCCACCCGGGTATTGAGCGATCAGAAGATCAACAAGCAAGCATGTTCGTACTCCTACGAACCCAATCAATAACACTACCGTACAGTCCGGTCTCTTCGTCTGATATGTCGCATATCACAGCCTGGGGATAGAATAACGACAGACCCCAATAGCCTGATAAGTCATGCCGATGCAAGGTCCATAACGGTTCGAGATACTACTGATAACACTTACCAGTAGATCTCAGCAACCCTGGCCAGGGATTTCATGTTATGGCCAATCGAGCATAGCGCAACATCAACTCCCTATACCGAGAGAGACGAAACCCCTCCTATCGCTCATTGCCTCCATACGACTCGGGACTGTACCCAAAAGCCACCGTTTTGCACGACCTCTTGCCCATAGGATGGTGGAAATCAAAGCACAGTTGGAATCACACAAGACTCTATGACGATCTCGGGTCTATAGATAAACCTGTACCGGTGTCACTAGAGAACTGCTGTACGACGATAGGTATAATACCATCTAGGAGTTCTTGGCGAGTCCGTCCAGTATAACCAGTCTCCACTGAGAACCCGTATACCTTCTCTGATGCAAAACACCAATGTATATGGGATCATCCATCGCCCATCATATGGGTCGAGAAGGGTATATGCTAGTCTACTATGAAGTATCGATGCCTTGTCTCGATACTCCCTCGACTAGGAACAGTTATAGGATGTACTTGTTGACTACACTGGCCCCACTAGTATGATCTGCATCATAGTCCTAGTAGTCAAGTACATATCCTAAGGGCTTTATCAACATGTGAGAAGAAGAAAGTAAACCAATACAAGTCCACATGTTAAGACAAAGAGCAACCAGATAGCATACTATCATGTCGAGCAAGAAAGTCCTCCTTATATATGTCCAAGCATCCACTACAATATACATCACATGTACTGTAATGGCCACTAGGGCATACATATAACTAACACCATCCATGCCCAAACTTTCTTTGAAATATCGGATAGGCGCGTCTAGGACGAACAACTGGACTCCGCAATCCACTTTGTTTCAACCGTTTCACCCTACCCCACCTTCTTACATTGATACCCCTTTTGAGAGTCCTGTTGTAACTCCAAGACCTATGTCTTTTGCTGAACGTATTGAACAATCCAGTAGCCGATCTTTCACTCCTTTCACCACTTCCAATTCTTTGGATCAGCAATTCTATTCACCTTCTTATCTAAATGTTGATCCTACTCCTGTCCAACCATTCAATTCCTATCCATCCTACCCGAAATTTACACCTACCTTAGACATTGCATATGAACAGTCTTTTAGGAGATTACAGTATCCAAACAAGTTTGAATCATTTATGAAGCCCTTCACAACCCATGTCTAGTTTGGAACAGTCGTTGGAAGACTTTCGGATAGCGTCGTACCAACAGATGATGGATTTGAATGCGTCCATGGCCGCCCTCATACAACCTAGTGGCCCGGTAGCTAGTTTTCAACTAGCTCCACATTTTCCAATGTATGATGAGGCGATAGGACATGCAGAGAATTTGGGTGGTGTGAGTGAGTTGTACACCGTTCCAAATCAAACATACCCGTCCTAAATTGAATCTCACAACTCCGGTTTTGAAAGTCTATCGAGTGTCCTAAATGAATCACAAATTGAAAATAGAATAATTAATGAGTTGTGCAACTTTGTAGTGTTTGATTTACCCAATTGTGAAGGGTCCATTCCAAGTGAAACCAATCCCAACCCTTTAGACCTCTACACCTCCACTCTAGAACCAAAATTGATTGAAATCCATGCTTTTGATAAGGTGTCTGAGAAATTTAATTTTCACTTGATTGAGGATATCGATGTTGGGAATATTTTGGATGATGAACCCACAGCTTTGGATGTGTTTTTCTCTCCAATTCATCATCCCGGCTCATTAACTGTTTTTGCCGAACCGATATGCATCTTGATATTCATGAAAAATGCATGGATGAGCAGGTTTTTAAGGTGAATTTTGAGGATAGTATTGAGGATGAACCAGTTTTACTTGATGAGTCAGATTTTCCAATTCAACCTGTCCCTTTCATTGACTGTGTACACCCTCCTGAACCCTTACATGATACCCATCCTCGATCACTCCCCTCCATCCTCTCCATCGTTCCGACCTTGCAAGACACCGTATCACTTTCACATCCTTTTTCTGGTTTACCAAGTTCGGTCTACCCATGTTTTCTCACGAATCTTGAGATATTTGACCCAATTTCTCAACGGGTTAATAGATTACTACAATCGCTTTTTACACATCGATCATCACAAATTGTGCTAATTTATTCAATCCATTTGCACCCTCAAGTTTGTATTCCAGTTCTTTCTCCCCTCCGCCATTCTTCTCCTCATATACCGGGACCGTATACCACTTCTATCCCTATATGGTCTCGCGTATTCTCCATTTCTTTCTCACCTTATTCTTTCACCAACCTGCACATTATCCCGATAAATTTTTTGAATGGTTGGTGCTAACCTTTGGCCTGTGCAAGACCTTGTATAGATTTATACAGTTCTTTCCCGATAATCCTGAACTTCATCACTTAAATAGCGGAAACACTATTTTACTTAAGTTTGGGAGGGATCTTTTTGTGTATATATATTTTGTTTTCCTTTTTCTGTTATAAAAAAACCAAAAAAACAAACAGGGGAGCGCCGAGAATTTTGACTCTCTTGGTGTAGCCTGACAGTGAGGTCACTGTCAAGTTTAAGTTTGGGGGTGTGCTCGGTAAGCTTTCTACCTTCGCATTCATATGTATATTTTGCATTTGCAAATTTATTTAAAAACACATAAAAATAAAAAAAAATTACAAAAATATAAAAACATTGTCATTAAGTTAGCTAATAAGGTAACTGAGATTTTTATTCCGAAAGTTTAGTTGATAAATTAGAAATAACTAAATCCTAGGTTTAGGAATTGAAAACCCTAAAAATAATGCACCTTTTGTTTAACCTTGGTAATTATATGTCCATACAGTTTTTTTTTATAGAAGTTGGTAATCTTGAGTTCAGTTCTTGAGTTAAGTCCAGATGAAGGGAAAATATTGAAAGCTTTACTGAAAGATAAGTCTGAAAAATAGTTTGTATTCTTGAGTTCAAATTTAGAAAGTATACACCCTACAAACTGCACATACAGGCACCTTGATACTTGGGATAGTAGAGGATACCTAGAAATACACTTGCCTGAAAACATAGTATGAAAGAAAAAAAAAGGGTATTTAAAGCTAAACACCAAAAGAGTATATTGAAAAATATATCCAGTCTTGAAAAAGAAAAAAATAATAATAATAAATAAATAAATTCAAGACCTAGAAACTGCTATTTACGCTTTAAGCTCACACATTCAGTAATTGGCTGTTAGTGCCTCACGAAGCATTAATAGTCGCATGAAAGGTGTATGAGCAACACCGTCCATCATTAATGAAAAGAAGTAGTATTAAGTATTAGGGAAAGGGTGCTATACCTTGAATTGAATTCTTAAGTGTAGGGGTGAAAAATTTACACACACTAGGAGTATACAATCGATGTTTGGAGGAAAGATAGAAATAAAGAATACTACTTATGTTTTCCGTAAAGGTGATAAAAATCCCTGATTGGAGACCGCACTTTAGAAGGAAAACTCAAGTGATGCCGAGATCTTTCTAAACTGTAAAATGTATAGGATCTGGGGTTGAATAAATAGGAAGTGTGAAACATATGTGTTGGATATTTCTAACTTAGGATGATAGAATTTCTAACTTAGATACTAAACTGTAGGAGTAGAATCGATGTTAACTTATGAAACTAGCTTGACGTGATTTTGTGGGTGTAATCCGCTGAAAACCCTCAGGAGATAACACTCCTCCTACTAGGAACACCTAGAGGTTTAACGGCTTGTTGCACGTGCTCAGTGCAATCGTGTTCCCTGCGAAAGTGAGGCTAGGATTTTGTTTTGCTCGGGACGAGCAAAAGATAAGTTTGGGGGTATTTGATCATCTCAGAAAACTGCATTTTAATACCGCTCATTCATTATCTATTTTGTTATATATCGGTACTATTAACCAGTGTTTGCTCAATAATACAGATTACTGGTATTCGTGACAAAATACTGGAAATACACTTAAAATCACGGATATATCGTTTGTGAGCCGTCATTGCAACCGGAACTGGAAACCGACCGATAGCCAAAGAGTTTTTACAAATAAAATGTGTGCACACAATATTGGTCCAACACAATGCAAGTGTACACATGCTCTATGGCACTAGGACCATGGTGGGGCTGCCCCTGGCATACACAAATGATAGTTTGTGCAAGTGGGGGGACAAGAGTGATAAATGCAAAAAAGGTGTGATGTGATATAAAGCATATGGTTTCTCTCCAAATACATGAGTACAACCCAGGCCTCTATAGAGAAATCAAGTAGCACCAGAGTGACATTGGAAGCATACAAGACCACACAACCAACAAGAGCCCATGAGCTCGGACTAAGACCGGCCACATGCCCAATATTGTCGAGCTCGCAGGCCTCCTTTGCCGCATTGATCCCCAATTTTCTATGGTCCCTCCCTTGCTACCACGTCATCTTATTTTTATTGCTTGTTTATTTTTCTTTTGTGCCTATAAAAGCAGACCAGTGAGAAAGGGAGATGGGGTCTTAGATTGTCTTGCATTGTCTCATTCTTTACACAAAGCCTCTTTTGTTTTCTTTTTGTTCTCTTATACATAGCTTAGTTCCCCTTGAGTTCCTTGCCTTCTCTTAATCTTGCAACCTCTTTATTGAGCTTGCAAGTTTAAGTTTTGGTTATTGAACTCAAGGTTGTATCACTTAGACATAATAAAGATCTCATTTTGCACTTTGGGTTCTTAGTATTTTATTTCTTTCTTTACTTACATGCATTTTAATTCTTGCCCTTTACTTACTTGCTCTTTAATTACCATGTCATTTACTTACTTGCTTGTTGTTCTTTTCCTTTTATTTGCTCTTTTTCTTTGTTGTTTGGATGGTTGTGAATATGATGTTGTTAGGAAAGAAACCGATATTGTAAGTTAAGATGTCCTTTCTCATTTCCTTTTCCCGATCTTTTCTATTAAACTATGCCCAAACCTTACGCAAGCGCTCCGTCAGGCACCCTACCCTACCAAGTTATCGGTGATTCCTAACAGCGACTGGTTCCGTTCGGATTGGCCGGAGACGAAAGCAAGCGATAAGAACCGACGGACAAGGGTCAATAACCGGATTTCACTAATACCGTGCTTAAGTACCCTGATCCACATTATTGCGATTGAGCTATCTTCAATGATTAAGTTTGGCACAAAGGACTGAGTACGGATTTCCTTAACTTACACTAACCTATCTAATCCTAACAAATATTTACTTTGCATATATTCACTTAGGATAGATACAAACCATTCCGCCTCGCGCATTAACTCGTGAAAACAAGAACTTAAAACGCTCCGTTTCCCTACGGACGACCCGTACTCATCGCGGCTAGCGGCAAAGCGATACCGTCCTGATTGCGGTTAACTTTAGAACTTTATATATCGACACGCCAAATGCGTGCAATCATCACACAGTGGTTTCTCCACATTGGATATGGATAATATATCTGGCATTCTGGTAAGTAGATCCATGGTTTTAGTTCTAGATTTGGTTAGTTTCCCAATCTGGTTAGTTAGACAGTATTCTAAAAGTGTTTTATATTGGACGACTCATGGCATGGTGGTGTACCTGCAGGTGATGGAGTCACCCTCTCTAAAAGTGTCTTAAAGACTAAAGGGGTGAGGGATGTGCATGATTGGCATATCACTTGCTTAGGCAATTGAGTCAATCATGAGAGGTCAAGTACCACACCAGATATTGTTTTTGCACTAGATGCAATAAGTTTATATATTAATTCAATCCTGGAGAAACGTTCGGAAGCAGTTTTTGAACATAAGAGGATGTTCTAGGGATTTGGTAACGGCAGCTTCTTTCGGGAGATAGTTATCATTCCAGGCTTCCAAGGTGACCTGGATGACAGAGTGACTGTGAGAGTTATAGTTTTCCCTCTTTTGATGGGCAGTAGTTTGGACAGGTGGTCCAAGCGGATACTGAGGGAGGCATGACGCAGGATACTGATTAAATTCAGTTGACGATATAGTCTAAGAAGTTTGCTGGATTTGGAGTTCATTTGTGAACTGGGTCCCATCAGATATCCAGATATATTTTAAGACAGGTATTGCTCATTTCTGGAGATGGATTTCTCCGCGAACTGAAGATAAAGAGAGACATAGAAAGAAACATTGGAGTGGATCCACTCATTGAGGCTATTTCTCGAACGCAATAGTTTTACAAATGAGCTTTGTGAAACTGATTAGTAGAGAAGTTGGGTGTTCGGTATCACACGGGCTGTGAGTTTGCGATACCGCAATAATTAGCCTTAAGTACAAGTGGGAGATTTTTGGATATAGTGCCCTCAAGTCAATTATTGGATCATAGGCACGTGATTGTAAAGATTGAGGGAGGAGCTATACCGATAGAACAATCTTACTCGAGATGATAGTATGCTATCTGGTTTGTCTTTATCATCGGGTACATGCTTCAGGTGACACTACAGATCACTACTACATATTGATAGAGCCCATATGATTCTTTATTGACTACCAGCGGTATGATGGAGATAATATACGTGGGAGTTGGGTGGTCTATAAGCACATCCTTAAAATGTCCCTAGTCGTGGGAGTTTCGAGGCTGGGCATCGATACTCCAAGAGTAAACTAGTGTATACTGATCGAGACCCCGACGAGGGGCGGTGGCCGGTCTCACAAGAAATTGGTGTTAGTTGGTTCACCTAAGATGTATGCAGGTGCTCATTAGGTTATGAGTACACCGGACAGACTCGCCGGGAACATGTTAGTTAGTATTATACCTAATGTCATATAGCAGTTCCCTGATGACATGTGTACAGGTTAGTCTATCGACCTGAGATCGTCATTTGTCTCGTGTGAGTTCTCACTGTGCTTTGATTACTACCCTACCATGGCTCAAAGGATTCGTGAAAACAGGTTTTAGTTGGGTACAGTCCCGAGCCACATGGAGGCAGTGAGCGGATCGTCGGGGAATTCGTCTCTCTCGGTGTATTAGGGGTTGCTGTCGCGGTTGTGCACGGGTGGCCATCACCAGAAATCCTTGGCCAAGGTAGTCGAGAATTACTTATCTAGGATCGGTAGTTTCTCAGGTGGTGATAGGTTTCATACCGACACAAAATGTCAAGTTATTAGGGGTCTGACTTTATCCACCCCCCTAGACTTGATATGCGATAGTCATTGATGAACGGACCAGACTGTACGGATATTCTCACTATCAGGCTCAGTAGGGTTTCAGGATGAGTTTGCTCGTCGGCCTCCCTTTCGCTCAATACCTGGGTAGCCGTTACTTACAGCTAGTGCCACTGACATGCTTATGGTTGAACCCACTGCCAGCGTACTGACGAATCTTTAGAGTCCCATATAGAGGGTTTCCCTGGTTCGGGCGAAACGTTGTAGTGGCCGTATGGTTTTATGGCAGGGTTCGATCACATACGTGTACTTGTGTAAGGATCATGATCGGACGGATAATACTAGTGGACTTTGGTTTAAGCCAGATCCTAGTATTATATTGTTGGATTATTTTCGTCTCGTTGTATACATATTCAGTCGGAATACGGATGCGGGTATGTATATACGGATGAGGGGTATTCTTATAATTCGTTAAAAGTTTACTTTAGTTGTTGCCATTTCTTTTTGTGGATTAAACATTTAGGTTAATGTTCAATGAGGTGGAATGTTTGAGTGTGAGTTTTGGCATTATGCATTGATGTGGCATGTTCACTTGGTGACTCATGGTATTGGGCCTTGGGTAGTTTTTGTTTTTTTTAAGATTTCTGTGTGAGTATTGTGAGATATATAGTGAGAAAAGGTAGATCTTTTATGGTGTGGAATTCTTTAGTTGCTTGCTTGCAAAAGATCACACAACACTTCACTTTTCTTCACTTGCCAAAATGCTTGAGCTCACACTTTCGACTCTTGGCTTCTTCTTTAACCTCCACCCATACCCTCTCATGAGTTGAGAATCCTTAGGTGTTTTGAGACAAAGTAATCACACACAATCTCTACTTCATCTTGGATATCTAGGGTAGCAAACTAGATACCCGAGTTGCTTCGGTTTAGAGGCGGGAGCCCGTAACCCTTGACGTGGATCTTCTTCGACGGAGGGAGACCGGAGATCAAACTTGATCGGGAAAGCCGTGAGGAGCTTGGGACAAAGGTTGAAGACCGAAGGACTCGGATCATTCGGTATAACCTCTCTAAACTAGTGTAGTGTTAATGGTACGATCCGAGAATGGGGTTCCGTTAGCGCCGGTTTTTTAAATGTTTTTGTTCCGCATTTGGCCACAAATTGATGGCCGGGGCGCTGGCGTAACCCAACAGGATATCAGTATACTTAGTTGTTTATACATATCTAGTTTCTATTTCATAGTATTTGAGCTATAAATTCATATATGCATACATATTATGTGTACTTATTTTGAATAAGTATATATATATATGATATGAGAATGGATATAATATGAGATGAGATGATGTACGTGACTATAGATCCGTATCATATTGATGGATGATGTCAGACGCTGGATATTTCGTACATGATATGATGAGGATGGATCACCGACTTTTATTTCGACTCGAGGAATCTTGTTTATAATCACAAAGTAGATATTATGAGATATTTAGAGCCATGCTTACTTTCAAAACTAACGAATCGTTACGTACTTTTAAATGATAACTTCAAGGGTGTACTACGAATTTTCAAATGTTATCTCTTTCAGAAACATCGTAGCTCCCTATTTCTAAAACAACGTTTCTTACTATAAATGTATGTCTCATACTGTAGTTGGTTATTTTTTTACTTTTCACATTACGATTTCGTTATTCCTCTTACGCTCGCATTTTGATTTTTTGATTTCTGTAAATGCTCGCGCTTCGATCATTTACGATACATAATACGCTTATACCTTTAGCTTACGTGACTTCGTTGCTAGGACACGTGCACCATTACCGATGACTTACATGTTGAACGTACACATACTCATATGCTCACACACATATCATCTGTAATTCGCATGCCACGTACACATAAAGATTACTATTTAGTACCCAGCACCACATACTGTTTCAGATATTGCACTTTCTTTACATTCCTATACGACATACATATATGAACACACTCGCTATGAATCATAGTATCGTTTTGTGCCTATACATATTATTTCATTATTTCCATATTCTTATGAGATACTACTTCCATGAGATTTCTAGATTTGAGAAACCACATATATGATTTAAAACTAGTGAATGTTTTAAAAACACGGTTTTCTCTTGATATGATATTTCGATGTCCACCATGAGATTTCTCGGTTCTGAGCTATTATTACTTCCCGATTCGAGGAGTGAGGAGTCACCGTCTGCAGGTACATGGTGGACCCAGTACGATACCCAGGGGCAAGAAGATCCTATAGAAAGTCATTAAGCCTGGCTGGTAACACTATCTACCGGTGACAGTATTGGACTCGGTCGATATCCAGAGGATACTGACCGGAGTGATTTGAGACAGATGGATATGAGGACCGATCTGATAAGACGGTGCCTAAGATATAAGGGTCGATCCAATAGGACGGCGCCTGAGATATAAGGATTTACGTGTCGATGCTGGACAATGGATTTATGATGATTTCGAGTGTCGTTGATAGACACTCATCGGATGATTTATATATATATATATATATGTAAATGTATATGTATATATGTATATGTGTGTGTGTGTTTACACATGTGATGGATGGCATGTTACCACGTATTGATACATGCACGATGTTATACACACATGTTCACTTCGTTACCATACGACACGATATTATTATTACAATATGACCTAGGTAGATTGTTATGCATTCGATTTTTATCTGATAATGTCTTCTACTCACGAGTTGGCAACTCACCCCCATTGTACCATAGTTTCCTTCCAAGATCGACCGCTCAGATCAGTAGCGGCTTGCTGGAACGTTCTTCTTTTGGTGATTTGCTTAGTAGGTTGGTTACATTCAAGATCGTAACCACCGCTTGTACACTTTTTATTCCATTTGTATCTAGTTAAAAACTCCATCAACCAGACTATGTATATTTGTCGACATAGAAACCAGATTTGTATATTCTTTTGACTTAAAGACGAGACGTGTGTATATTTTTTTATATTTGAGTTGATGATGTTTTGGTATTTCTTTTACATTTTCTTGTGATTTATCTTCGCCTTGGGCGTCGTATATATGTTACGTGGTTGTGTTTCATCCGATTGGCGATGAGTTAGCTCCAGCTTGGGATGCCAATATTATTATTGTTATGTACTGGTTTTTATTAAAATTTACAAAGGAGGCGCTATCCAAATTTCGAATGACGAAAATGTTTTCAACTATTGCATGCAATCCATTTGTATTTCTATAAACATTACATATACTTTAAAAAGGAACTTGATTTCTGTAAGTGCACGGCGGCGCCCCGGCCGTCATTCCGACGGCCAAATACGGAAGCGGTGACAAACTTTAATTTTGCGAACTTAGCAAACCGGCACCACCGCGCACTAAACCCCGGATCGGGCCATTAAACTAGATCTAGCTAACAACAAGACGGGTTAGAGATATACCGAATGGTCCGAGTCCTCCGGTCTTCTCGTCATCGTCCCGATCTCCTGCGGAAACTCCGGTCGTCGCCACCTAGCCGGAAGGGCACCACATCGCCTGCGTCTTTTACGGGCTCCCACCTCAATACCGAGGCAACTCGGGCACGAAGCTGGCTAGTCGACGTGCCTAAGGTTTGCTGTAGAATGTAGTGTAGAATGCGCTTTGTCTCAATGGGGTTTGTAGTTGCCTTGATGGAGGAATCAACAAGATATGAACTTGGAATTTTTGGTAGCAATGGAAAATGAGATGGATGATTAATTTCCCACACCAAATGAAGCCTCTCATTTTCTCCCCTCTCTAAAATTGTGGCCGGCCTCACAAAAATGAGAATGGTGGAGGGATAAATCAAGCATGAAGGGAGGTGATGGTAGGAGATGAGAAGAGGTGACCATAAACAAACATCAACCATAACATAAGCACATCAAACCCATACCCTCTCTTTAATGCAAGTGATGGTGCATTAAAAGAAAAGAAGGAAAAGGAATCTTAAGAAGCTATCATAATCTCTCATCTCACAAATAAACCCTCCACATAATGTTATTTGCAAACTTGCAAATAACCCCCTCCATCGGAAAAGTCCGGCCGGGAAAGAACAAAGGAAAACCGGCCGGAACGGAATGCAAACTGGCAACTCCAGAAAACTGGTCCCGTAATAAATTACAGGAAAACCCCGATACTGTGCATACACACCCGCATCTGTATTCCGTCCGGATACAAATGCAAAGAGACAAAATCTACACTGTACTAAACTAGGATCCGGCTTAAACCAAAGCCGGCTAGTAATGTTCGTCCGATCCTGATCCGTGCAATACCGCACGTATCAGATCGAACTCTGCCATATAACTATATGGCCACTAGTACAAAACTGTCCGATCCTGATCCGTGCAATACCGCACGTATCTGGTCGGACCCTGCCATATCTCCATACGGCCTCTACAGCGTTTCGCCCGAAAGCTGAGTAACTGAATGTGTGGTGGACTCTAAAGACTCGTCAATACTATGGCTGTGGATTTAACCACTAGCACGTCAGAGGTTTAAGCCAATACGTAACGGGCCACCAGCTATTGACCAAAAGGGACGTCGATGAGCGAACTCATCTTAACACCCTACCGAGCCTGTCAGTGACAATATCCGTACAGTCCGGTCCGTTCGTCTAAGAGCATCGCATGGCGGGCCTAGGGGGTTGGTAAAAGTCAGACCCCCAAAAGCGGTACAAGTCGTGTCGGAGTGTAGCCCAGAACACCCTGAGATACTACTGGAATACCTACCAGTAAATCTCCTGCCTTGGCCAAGGACTTCGTGTAATGGCTCTCCTAGACACAGCGCGACCTCACCCCCAATACCGGAAGAGACGAACCCCCGAAGATCCGCTCACTGCCTCCATGTGGCTCGGGACTGTACCCAACTAAAACCTGTTTGCACGACTCCTTTGAGCCGTGGTAGGGTAGTAATCAAAGCACAGTGGGAACTCACACGAGACAAATGACGATCCCCAGGTCGATGAACTAACCTGTACACATGTCACCTGGGAACTGCTATCTGACGTCAGGTATAAGACCAACTAGCATGTTCCCGGCGAGTCCTGTCCGGTGTACTCATAACCCAATGAGCACCTGTATACATCTTAGGTGAACCAACTGACACCAGTGGCTTGTGAGACCGGCCACCGCCCCTCGTCGGGGTCTCGACTGTATACACTAGTCTACTCTGGAGAATCGATGCCCTGTCTCGAAACTCCCACGACTAGGGACCTTTTAAGGATGTGCTTATAGACTCCAGCTCTCACTTATATGATCGCCCTCATACTGCTGGCAGTCAAGCAAGAATCCTAGGGGCTCTATCAACGTGCAATAGCGACCTGTCAGGTCACCTAAAGCAGTACACGATGATAAAGGTAAACCAGATAGCAAATTATCATCTCGAGTAAGACTGTCGTCCCGGGATAGGTCCTCCCTCAATCATTGCAATCACATGCCTGTGATCCAATAATTGACTCTGAGGGCACCATCTCCAACAATCTCCCACTTGCACTCAAGGCTAATTATTGCGATGTCGCATACTCACAGCCCGTGTGATACCGAACACCCAACTCCTCTACTAGTCAGTCTCATAAAGCCTGTTTGCGAAACTCTTGCGTTCGAGGAATAGCCTCAGTGAGTGGATCCGCCTAGATGTTTCTTTCTATGTCTCTCTATATCTCAAGTTCGCGGAGAAAGCCATCTCCCGAAATGAGCAATACCTGTCTTAGAGTGTCTGGATGTCTGATGGGACCGAGCTCATAAATGAACTCCAAATCCAAACTTCTTAGACTGTATTGTCAACTGAACTTAATCAGTATCCTGTGCCATGCCACCCTCAGTATTGCCTTGGATCACCTGTCCAAAACACTGCCCCTCGTCAGAAGGAAAAACTATAACTCTGACAACCTCCTTGTCGTCCATGTCACCTTGGAAGCCTGGAATGATAACTGTCTCCCAAATGAGGCTGTCGTTATCATATCCCTAGAACATCCACTTATGTTCTAAAACTGCTTCCGACTGTTTCTCCAGGATTGGATCAATGTCAACTTATTGCATCTAGTGCAAGAACAATATCTGGTGTGGTACTTGACATCTCATGATTGACTCAATTGCCTAAGCAAGTGATCTGCCAATCATGCACATCCCCTTCTACTTTAGTCTATAAGACACCTTTAGAGAGAGTGACTCCATCACCTGCAGGTACACTACCGTGCCGGGAGTCGTCCATACTCTTAGAATGCTGTCAAAGTACCCTTGTGGAGAAAACACTGTGTGACGACCAAAGTATAACCGATCGTAGTATAGGAGTTTCTTTTCCTACTCTGTGTATGTCATCCAAATACCAGGATATCACACCCTACTACCTTCTCAACAGATCCATCCCCTATTCTGATGACGTCAAACCTATGACTGTCACATCAGAAATAGATGATCTATCTCCGCTATATCTGCTTTAGTCTATAAATAGACATAAGCCTGATGTCCACCAATGCTTCCGCTGCTCCCACTGACTACGACAACCCTCTGGCAGAGTCATATAGACGTGCACTTCTAAAACTAGTTTAGAATGACGCTATATTCGTCCTCCTGCCGGGTCTCGGAGCCTGGAACAACAACAATGGCAAGTGTGGGTAAACAAGAACTTCCCTGTCACCGTCCTTGAGGCTACCGGAGTACCTCTCGGGTGCCTGAAGTTACCCACCGTATCTGCGAAGTGGCCAATGGAATGTCAAATCAGATTGAATCTTTAGGTTCCTTATCAAATCTTCAGTAATCGTTTGCGGTTCTGGAATTACTTCCCGTTCTACCATACTCCCACTACTGTTTTCTGAAAAAAATCCATTTTTAATAAAACTGTGGCGAGTCTAGAACAATATCGCTATTGTTCATCCAGATGGTAGAAAGTCAACTCTCGTCATAGCCTGGGTCAACCCACAAACAGCCATTACAGAAACGTGCCTTGAGTTATCCAGAGTCTGGTTTTAATCATAAGCCGGACAACTCCCCGTACCTTAACAATGTTAAGGTATGAACTGTACTATATCCAATATAGAACTAGAGGCACTGATTTAATTGAACCAGATTCAAATCATGCAGCTGTCTCCAGTGCATGTCAACTAAATGGAAAGAGGCTGATCAGCGTTACTCAACTTAGGAATGCTTCCAATTATGAGTGACCTGAAAGAGAAGCAATTTCTCTTTATCATTACTATCAACTGAATACCATACACAAGTATCTACATCTTCGATCACCTTGAAGAATCCCGATACTTGCTACACCTGGTTCTCTACTCTATTCAAATACCTATAACTCCTCAAAACTTAGACCCTGTGTTTCTACGAAACACATGTCTAAGAACTAGAGGAGTTAAAAGTAAACAGAATATAGTATGAGGACCAACCCCTCTGTCCTCATGGACACTGGACAACATACAATACTCTGTATAAGTCCGCTGAGTCTGACAACTCTTTCACTGTGTGTCGTAGGGTGAAAACTGTACATATGGTTAAGAAGAATTACACCGCTGTTTAATGCTCCTTACCTAACCATCCACTGATATAGGTAAATGTCATCGACATAATATCAAAAGGTATATCTCACTCTATGAAAATAGACGTACAGATATATCAATTTGAAATTGGTGCACAACAGCGGATATTCAAAACCAAACATTTGCCGACCGGCAAACAGCCCAGGTGATCTCCTCAAATATCACCGATTACAACGAATCCCGATATAATGAGGATGATCACCCAATTCCCAATAACTTACTCCCACTCATCATCTGTAAAGCCATACAGATGTGAGAATCAAACCTGGTAAATACATACCCTGGAGCAAGTGTCTAATCAGGAAATCAGTTTTCTTTTAACAGTTGAACTGAAACATTGAAATGTTTCGATGGGGTATCCTGGTATTCCTATTAATGCCTCTACCATTATCCAGATTCACAACTATAACCGTATAATTCTTTGCCACCTCTCCAAATCCCTTTATATGTCTTTAGTCATTACCTTCTGCACACCCCTTTAGGCCAATTGGTTTTCTTCCTTCCCTACCGTTCGGCACCAGCCTATGGTTTGGAAGAAGACTATCCAATAAGCATAATGGGTGTACTGTCCTAACCCTAGGAGCAATCGCAATGCGAGAGAAGGTGAAGATAAAAGACAACCGAATAAACCTTATTCCTATTTCTCCTGGACCAGAATCCATCCCCGAACTGGAACAAGTTCCTTTCGAGTTCGTATATAACCATACGATGGAGTATCCAATAAACTGTGGATCTTCGTAGTGATACGGCGTGTCCTGGAGAAATACAAAGGTGATTTAGGATTGGCGAAGAAATACTTGGTTTGGTCGTGAATATCAGTCGCAATTTACTTTGCCCTCTTACTAATCCCTTGCTTTGTCTTAATCTTAATATCTTCTGCACACCATCGTTATGCTAATTGGTTTTCTTCATCCCCTACTGTTCGGCACCAGCCTAAAGTTTGGAAGAAGACTATCCAATTTGCGTAATAGGTGTACTATCTCCTAAACTAAGGAGTACTCGTAACTTGAGAGAAGGCAAAAAGGAAAAGACAACTGAATAATCCTATCCGTTTTCTCCAGAACCGAAAACCATCCTCGAATTCCTTCGAGTTCGTATCTAACCATACGATGGCTTTGTCCAATGGAAGTGGACGTTCGCAGTAATACGGGGTGTCCTGGAGAAAAGGGTAAAAGTAGGAGTGGCAATGAGGTCTGCAACTCTGACAATCCAAAAGCCAGTGTTAAGAAGGTTCGGTCAACTTGGTCACTGAGTCATAGTCTTAGGGTCGGGTCAATGGTCGCTGCCAAGAGAGAGAGAAAAGAAACACTCAGCGTGCACTCTAACCAAGATCAGAATGGTTACCAATTTATCTAATCTCGAAACCTCCCACTGTACCTCAAATTCTCCTCCAAACCTGAAAGAAGAATTAGTCGGGGTCACCCGAGGAGTAAACTAACTCATCAGTGGGAATCGGGATCCAACTATCATCGCATGATAACGTGACGGAATCCGCTCACGGTATAACACTCCAGAAGGTATGCGCATATCTGGCAAGTTTCAGTTCTTTTGAAACTCCCGATGTGATTTTTACCCCATGCTCTTATGACCTTGACTAAGGCCAACAAATCATAAGTCACATGTCAAGTTCTACCCGTCATTGTCCAGGTTAATTTGAATCCACCCGTACAAGCCCTTGACTAGGGCCAACAAGGCTATACGACTGTCCCAAACCAACGCATCTATCTATGCTACATATGAACACCAAATAGCTACCAAACACTGTGCCTTGACTATGGCCAACAAACACAGCTTGAATACTATTGACTATCCATATGAAATGACGGAGGGCTACGAATGGTTTCTGGCGAAAACCTTTAACGTAATGAACTTGATATCGTTAAAGGAACTGATAGCTTTTGAAAATATAGTTACGAAAACCTTTGCTAAAGAGGTCACTCCCGGTGAAGGGATCTCGGCTCTTTCCCCGTAGAATGGGGTGCAGGATATTCCAAATGAATACCACGATGCAAAGCAAAAGTAATCGGCTATAGTGAAGTTAATGCCCTGACGCAAACTTCTGTCCAAGGGGTCACTCCCGGTGAAGGGATCTCGGCCCTTGCCTCGTCGACTGAGGAGCAGGATATTCTAAATGAATACCACGATGCAAAACAAAAGTGAACGTCCTTGCAATAACAGCTTTTTGAAAAGTGTTCCAACAACATCAGATTAGGTTTGTTTATCTTGCATTGATCCAAATCAATGCAGTCCCATCAATTGATCACACCACAAAGAACGAAAATATACTGACGTACGTATATGCCATCCGCATTCGCCATTGGGTCCCGTCATCACCCGTTAGGTTAGCTAACTAACGGCAGAGCGGGGACTGGACTAGCGCGGATGAAAAACATATACAACATCTACTAATATATATACCAATATATTATATTTCACTCAAGGCGTGAATAAAATGCAACATCACAGAAAAGTACAGCATCACAGAACAATACAGATATCTGGGATCCCCGGGTTTCACAGAGCCACTACTGAAACCCGACGTTCCCCTGGTCGTGTGGATAGCCTGTGCAATGAAAACCTAGACCCCTACGTGCGCGGCAAGTCACCCGCCAAAACCTGAAGCGAGGCAGCCCCCTTCAGCACCGTGAATGGACTACCCAGCACTTCACGGAATCCGGTAACTTGGGCACCCCTCCTGGGTCAACCTGTACCCCCTACAAGTGCGGCGAATAGCCCGCCAATTCCACACTGAAGCCCCCTCCGTCTCAATGCCCTGAGATGCGGGCCCGTTGCCCTCTAGAACCCGGCTATCCGTGCACCCCTCCGTGGGGCAATCCTAGTACAGAAAGTAAAATATACATACAACGGGTACATCGACCGCAACCAGGTCGTGCCCCAAAAGAATAATACAAACAGGCAGTGACGGCAGTCCACATGTCGGACGCTCGCCCCGCAATATCAAATGTACATAATACAACAACACTGTACTAGCATTGCATCCAGGCTATCCCCACCGACCGATCCGCAACATCACAGCAAATACATAGAACATCAACGTGAAAATCACGTTCGCAAATCCGTCTAACCGGGCTATAGCAGTTAGACTAGATTTACCGATCAAGTGACATTCACGGTCGCAGATATAATGTAAATACTGTGAAATAATGTGTTTAAAATATCCGATCAATCAAATTTTAACAAGTGGGCCCCAAAGCAATACTGTAGCACTCACAGAAAATCTGGGCCCAATATTAATATTCCAAAACCCCTAAAATTAGCCCAGAAGCCCACTGGAGAAATTGGACACAGTGAGGACACAAAAGTGCGGCGGAACCGCGGCCCAAGTGGGGATTTGGCCGCGGTTCCGCGCTTCAGTCGTCGACTGACTGTGTCGAATTTTCCCAGTAGTCTTAGAATTTCCAGTACATCACTTTTCTGTAACCTGAAAAAAAATTTGACTCCAAAAATTTTCAACAGAAAACTGATGTGAACAAAAATGTAGATTTTGGAATTTTGGTCGATCGGAAATGCAAAACACATCAAACAAAGCTAGACGAAGTTAATGGCGAGGCTCTGATACCACTGTAAGTGCACGGCGGCGCCCCGGCCGTCATTCCGACGGCCAAATGCGGAAGCGGTGATAAACTTTAATTTTGCGAACTTAGCAAACCGGCACCACCGCGCACTAAACCCCGGATCGGGCCATTAAACTAGATCTAGCTAACAACAAGACGGGTTAGAGATATACCGAATGGTCCGAGTCCTCCGGTCTTCTCGTCATCGTCCCGATCTCCTGCGGAAACTCCGGTCGTCGCCACCTAGCCGAAAGGGCACCACATCGCCTGCGTCTTTTACGGGCTCCCACCTCAATACCGAGGCAACTCGGGCACGAAGCTGGCTAGTCGACGTGCCCAAGGTTTGCTGTAGAATGTAGTGTAGAATGCGCTTTGTCTCAATGGGGTTTGTAGTTGCCTTGATGGAGGAATCAACAAGATATGAACTTGGAATTTTTGGTAGCAATGGAAAATGAGATGGATGATTAATTTCCCACACCAAATGAAGCCTCTCATTTTCTCCCCTCTCCAAAATTGTGGCCGGCCTCACAAAAATCAGAATGGTGGAGGGATAAATCAAGCATGAAGGGAGGTGATGGTAGGAGATGAGAAGAGGTGACCATAAACAAACATCAACCATAACATAAGCACATCAAACCCATACCCTCTCTTTAATGCAAGTGATGGTGCATTAAAAGAAAAGAAGGAAAAGGAATCTTAAGAAGCTATCATAATCTCTCATCTCACAAATAAACCCTCCACATAATGTTATTTGCAAACTTACAAATAACCCCCTCCATCAGAAAAGTCCGGCCGGGAAAGAACAAAGGAAAACCGGCCGGAACGGAAAGCAAACTGGCAACTCCAGAAAACTGGACCCGTAATAAATTACAGGAAAACCCCGATACTGTGCATACACACCCGCATCTGTATTCCGTCCGGATACAAATGCAAAGAGACAAAATCTACACTGTACTAAACTAGGATCTGGCTTAAACCAAAGCCGACTAGTAATGTTCGTCCGATCCTGATCCGTGCAATACCGCACGTATCAGATCGAACTCTGCCATATAACTATATGGCCACTAGTACAAAATTGTCCGATCCTGATCCGTGCAATACCGCACGTATCTGGTCGGACCCTGCCATATCTCCATACGGCCTCTACAGCGTTTCGCCCGAAAGCTGAGTAACTGAATGTGTGGTGGACTCTAAAGACTCGTCAATACTATGGCTGTGGATTTAACCACTAGCACGTCAGAGGTTTAAGCCAATACGTAACGGGCCACCAGCTATTGACCAAAAGGGACGTCGATGAGCGAACTCATCTTGACACCCTACCGAGCCTGTCAGTGACAATATCCGTACAGTTCGGTCCGTTCGTCTAAGAGCATCGCATGGCGGGCCTAGGGGGTTAGTAAAAGTCAGACCCCTAAAAGCGGTACAAGTCGTGTCGGAGTGTAGCCCAGAACACCCTGAGATACTACTGGAATACCTACCAGTAAATCTCCTGCCTTGGCCAAGGACTTCGTGTAATGGCTCTCCTGGACACAGCGCGACCTCACCCCCAATACCGGGAGAGACGAACCCCCGAAGATCCGCTCACTGCCTCCATGTGGCTCGGGACTGTACCCAACTAAAACCTGTTTGCACGACTCCTTTGAGCCGTGGTAGGGTAGTAATCAAAGCACAGTGGGAACTCACACGAGAGTAATGACGATCTCGAGGTCGATGAACTAACCTGTACACATGTCACCTGGGAACTGCTATCTGACGTTAGGTATAAGACCAACTAGCATGTTCCCGGCGAGTCCTGTCCGGTGTACTCATAACCCAATGAGCACCTGTATACATCTTAGGTGAACCAACTGACACCAGTGGCTTGTGAGACCGGCCACCGCCCCTCGTCGGGGTCTCGACTGTATACACTAGTCTACTCTGGAGAATCGATGCCCTGTCTCGAAACTCCCACGACTAGGGACCTTTTAAGGATGTGCTTATAGACTCCAGCTCTCACTTATATGATCGCCCTCATACTGCTGGCAGTCAAGCAAGAATCCTAGGGGCTCTATCAACGTGCAATAGCGACCTGTCAGGTCACCTAAAGCAGTTCACGATGATAAAGGTAAACCAGATAGCAAATTATCATCTCGAGTAAGACTGTCGTCCCGGGATAGGTCCTCCCTCAATCATTGCAATCACGTGCCTGTGATCCAATAATTGACTCTGAGGGCACTATCTCCAACAATTTCATTTATACCTTTTCTTGAAAACTTCACCTCCACTATTTAAAAAAAAGGTTTAGATTCCTGGTTTTCATCTTACTTGGGTTATAGTGGGGTTCTATAGACTTCACGTGATTCAAGTGTCGGTCTCGTGTCATTTCCGGGCTGTGACAACTATATTTAAGCAATGGAACACGTTGCTTGTGTTAGTTATATATATGCCCTAGTGGCCATTGTTGTACATATTATGTATATTATAGTGGATGCTTGGAAATATATAGAGAGGACTTTCTTGCTTGACATGATAGTATATGCTATTTGGTTTCACTTTGTCTTAACATGTTGACTTTTATTAGTTTACTGTCTTACTCTCACATGTTGATAAAGCCCTTAGGATATGTACTCGACTACCAGGACTATGATGCAGATCATACTAGTAGGGCCAGGGTACTCCAAGAGTACATCCTATAACTGTTCCTAGTCGAGGGAGTATCGAGACAGGGCATCGATACTCCAGAGTAGACTAGCGTATACGCATCATGACCCATATGATGGGCGATGGATGATCCCATATCCATCGGTGTTTGACATCAAAGATGGTGTACGGGTGCTCAGTGGAGACTGGGTACACTGAACGGACTCGCCAAGAACTCCTAGATGGTATTATACCTATCGTCAGATAGCAGTTCTCCGGTAACACTAGTACAGGTTAGTCTGTAGACCCGAGATCGTCATAGAGTCTTGTGTGATTCCCACCGTGCTTTGATTTCCATCATACCACGTCCAAGAGGGCATGCAAAACGGCGGCTTTTGGGTGCAGTCCCGAATCACATGGAGGCAATGAGCGATAGGAGGGGTTTCGTCTCTCCCGGTATAGGGAGTTGATGTTGTGCAGTGTTCGATTGGCTATAACTGGAAGTCTCTGGCTAGGGCTGATATGGAGTGCTGCTGGTAAGAGTTATCAGTAGTTTCTCGACCCGTTATGAGCCTCATATCGACACAACTTATCGGTTACTGGGGTCTGACGTTTACCACCCCTAGACTTTATATGCGACATATCAGACGAAGAGACCGGACTGTATGGTAGTGTTACTGATTGGATTCACAGGAGAATGTACATGCTTGCTTTTTGATCTTCTGATCGCTTAATACCTGGGTGGCTGTTACGTTTAGCTGACCGCTTGCAGCTTGTGGGTGTTTAATATGATCATCACCTACTGCCGGCGTATTGACGATTCTTTAGAGTCCTACACAGAGGTTTCCTAGCTCAGGGAAAATGGAGTAGGAGCACATATGTGATATGTGTGGGACCGAGAATAATACAATATGAGATACCGCATTTTATTCTCGCGATATATGATATCGGCCGGGTATATGTGATATAGCCGGGTCATCGGATCAAGTGTTGATTCGATGAAATAGTACATGTTATATTAGTCGATTATATGTAATATAGCCGGGTTATCCGATCAAGTGTTGATTCGATAATTTAATGTATAATTATATATGTGATATACTATGTTACATTAACTAATATAAGCTCGCTTTATTGATTCATTTTCTCACGGGATAATACATTGATATATATGCGATATATGTTAATTGTATTATTTTCTTTTGTTACAAAATATATTTTATATGTGATATATAATATTGTAACATGTTTCGATTACATATTTAACAATGGTTTAGGGTTTAAACTTGGTTAGGGTTTGGATTAGGGTTAGCTTTTACATGATGCTTCCATGAAGCTTTGACTTTGTCTTTAGCTTTATTTTTTGTGAAGATATTTTTTTAAACCCAATCCAAACCATTAACTCTAGTTAATTCTTTACAAGGGTTAACACCTTCATACTTAACCCATGGTTTTATTTGTAACCATAATGATAACTCGTTGTTCATCACAAAAGGATTAGCTTCATCATCTTCTTCTTCTTGCTCTTGCAAATGCTTTCTAGCATTTTGAGTTGTGATGATATTGAGTGAGAAATTGAAAACAAAAGAGAGTAAAATTCCTACTTTGTCATCCTCATATATTCTAACTACTTAGATTAGAGTGTTCACTTCTCTAATAAATTGTTTAGTGTAGTGTAACCTTGGGTTAGAGATTCTTCAAGGTAGATCATCTTAGATCATGAAGACTTCAAGCAAGATGCATCATTTACCTCATGGAGCCACTCGAGAGTCAGTGTTCATGATGATCGCAGTGAAGGGACCTCAAAACGGAGCTTATGAAGTGAATGAATGGACTACAAAGGTTGTAATCCATATCTCTTAGAAGTAAAGATGTTTACTTGCTCAATGTTTACCATAATCCTCTAGCAAGGATCCTTGCTTTAGGTTGTTCGGCACTTGAAAAATTTGATTTTGGCATGGTTGATGCTTTGTAGAACCTTGTTCTAGTGCCTAGTAACCCTACAGTGGTATCAGAGCCTAGCTAGAGCATTAGGCGACGTGTAGACGAAGTTAAAAGTCTGATCGAACCACGAAACGTCATAAATGAGCCCCTCTCTGGAAATTTTTTAAAAAGATGTTTTTTTCCTTATTAAAAATACTCAAAAAATCAAGCAGGTAATTGTATGGATTACTGTGAAATACGAGTCACTGTAGCCTTTAAGTAGCCGCAGAACCGCGGCCATACCATGCTTTTGGCGGCGGTCCCGCGGCAGTACTTGGATGTCAGGGATAGTTATTTCTAGGCTCATCCGTATGTATTACTACATGCTTCTGAGGATTTTTAATTTTACTCAGGTGTTGAGTTTTTTGGAGATCTTATGTATCCGTTGATTCGATCGGAAAGTTTAACATCGTTTATTTTTCAGGTAATTTAGAACGTGTTAAATTGTTCGAACGGATATCAATAACTCACTTTTTCCCGACACGAAAAACTTTCAAGTGTTGGATTTTTTCCAGAGTTTGAATCTTTCGGAAAAACATGCAAGCATATCTGTCGACCCTCTAGAATAACATAACATTGACTCGATTATGTGACCGTCAAAACTGCCACTTAGCCCTAGGGTTTGTGGTAGTTTAGCGTTGCCACATGTGAGGCGTTGGTTTGACCCTTCTACGGCTGGTTCATTGGGGCTGTGACATCTTCTGGAACTTTTTGAACTCTGCTCAAGTGTTGAGCTATTTGGGAAATCTTGGGTATTTGTTTATTCGATAGGAAAGTTTAACATTGTCTATTTATCTGGAATGTGATACAATATGTGGAATTCATATAATTAGGCATGAAATGCGGAGTATGTGATATTTCGGATTTACGATGTCTAAGGAGTTTATGGATTCCAAATGTTGTAGTTTTTCACTTTTCTTTTCTGCGACCGTAAGTGTAGTATGTGGGGTATTGCCGGCATCGTTACTATACATCAACGACAATTGGGATACGCATACTTGCTTACGTTGATGATATGAGATATTATGTGTTGCTGTGATATGTTATATTGGATTGTCGTGTTTTGAATAGCCAGGGGTTTTATGTGAGATGACGGTTTTTATTTTCATTCATGTAAAATTCAAATGTATGTAATATTCTTTTATTGGGGCACTTCTAGGTTGATGATGTTGTCACCATTGTATATTATTTACTTTTCCGCATTAGGATAGACCCGAGGAGGGGAGTACAAGTAACCGGGTTCTAGTGTCCAATGGGAGGCCATCTCGAGGAGTTGATACCGGGTCTCCTAACCTTAGAATTGGCAGTGTTGCTTGCCGCTCTCGTAGGGGTCTAGGGATGTGGGTTTGGCTATTCATCGCGACCATGGAATCTGTGTTTTTTACAGGCTCGATATAAAACACGGGCATCCTAGTATATCTAATATTTCATATGTTATCTTCTGCTGCAATGTTCTGTGATGAGATCATATTACTGCCTGAGACGAATGCTTATACTATATATGTATATATATATGAAGATATATAAATATTACTACTTTCGTTTCTTCGGTGATGCTTAGGAAGCATAATTGATAGGATTTATTAATGAGATTAATAAAAGAAAAGAAACCTAAAAGATGTTGTAGAATCAAATTTTCAAAAAGGGTAGCTACAGTTTTTGCTTTGCACAGCGATATATAAGATATACCCTGCACCTTATTTGATGAGGAAAGAGCCGAGATCCCTTCACCGGGAGTGACCTCTTTAGCAAAACTGGCAGATGCTACAAACTCACGGTTTAGTTTTTGATTGCTTCTATAGTTCTTGCTTTGCACAGCGGTATATATGATATACCCTGCATCTTATTCGATAAGGAAAGAGCCGAGATCCCTTCACCGGGAGTGACATTTTTAACAAAACTAGAAAAGCCTCAAAAACACTCCTTTTCAAAAATCACTTGTTTCTACAACGATATCAAGTTCATTACGCGATAGGTTTTCGGAAAAACCTGTCATAGCCCTCCGTCATTTCAGTTAGATCCTACTTAGTATTCGTGCTGCGTTTGTTGACCTTGTCAAGGCGTAGTGAACGGTAGCTCATTAATATTTATCTGCTAAAACATGAGATGTGATTGGATTAGGGTAATCGTACGGCCTTATTGACCTTGTCAAGGGTCATGCGGGTGGGTTTAATTCAATCGGGAAATGACGGGTTGAACTTGACTTGCGATTTATGGTTTGTTGACCTTGTCAAGGTCATAGATCGCTAGGGGCAGAATATTATCGGGAATTTCAAGTGTTGAAATTTGCAATGAGATTGCATACCTTCTATGAGATAGATGGATCCTGATACCCGCTGTGAGTAAGAGTTACTCCTGAGAGAATTTTATACAGGAAAATTAGCCGATCAAGTAGGTGTCTAGAAAGGTGTTTAGGGGGTTATGCTTTTGGGAAAACGAGGTTTATTTTAATTAGGTCCGTGCGAAAGCACGGGGAACCTCCCTCAAAGTACCAACACTGGCCTGGCTTAAAGATTGGCGAACTTGTAAGGTGTAATTAATCCCAGCTAATCTCACCTTTTAGGGTTTTAAGGAAGATTTGATAAAAAGCAGCGGGAGCCATCCTGATTAGATTAGATAATAACCAATCTAATCTTGCAAGAGCATACGCTAAAGTGTTTTCTTCTCTCTCTCTCTCCAGGTAGCGACACCGTCAGGCCTTAATCAAGATAATAATATGGATGTATTGACTGAACCCGCTTATTATACTGAGCAGGGGAACGTTGGTCCCGTTCTTTCTTATAAGTGTTATAAGACTGTGCAGGGATTAGGAGAATATCTGGATTCTGACGCCGCCCAATCGAAGAATAAGCATGTTGATACATCTTCTTCGGGTGTGTTAGTTATCGAGAACTGTTTCTCAGTTCACTCTACGTCCTGGGTATTAGATACCGGATCGGGATCCCATATATGTAATATGTTACATAGGGTATGTAAAAGTAGGGAACTGGGAGTGGGGGATCATTCCGTAAGAGTAGGGAATGGTGCAAATGTTGCAGCCAAAGCAGTTGGCGAATATCAGCTTGTGTTACCAAATGGTAATACATTGGTTCTGAACGAATGCTATTACATTCCGACCTTGATATGCAATCTTATATCAGTTTCTTTATTGAGTAAAGAAGGATATAATTTTATAGTACAGGATAATGTTAAGAACATATTCCTAAATCAAAAGTTGATTGGATCAGGATCGTTAAATAATGGCATATACGTTCTCAACCAAACTACAGTACTTAATGTACAAAACACACACAAGAGGAAGAGTTCAGAAATGAACGAATACTTCTTGTGGCATTGTAGACTAGGTCATATCAATGCGACATGGGTAGCTAAGTTACATAGGGAAGGATTTTTGAATCCGTTCGAATTTTCATCTTATGATACTTTCCAGTCATGTCTCAAAGGCAAGATGACCAAAACTCCGTTTAGTGGACACGGAGAAAGAGTTACAGAAATCATAGGGCTGATACATAGTGATGTATGTGGTCCAATGTATACACATGCCAGGAACGGTTCTTCCTACTTCATTACGTTCACTGATGATCTCTCAAGATACAGACATGTGTTCCTATTGAAACATAAGTATGAAGCTTTTGAGAAATTCAGAGAATATAAGCACGAAGTAGAGAACCAAACGAGCAAAAGTATTAAGATCCTACGATCTGATCGAGGAGGAGAATACTGGAGCAATGAGTTTCTGGAATATCTAAAAGTGAATGGGATTCTCTCTCAGCTTACTCCTCCCTATACACCACATCACAACGGTGTATCGGAGCAGAGGAATTGCACCCTATTAGATATGGTACGCTCTATGATGAGCACTGCTGAGTTGCCTATTTCCTTTTGGGGTTATGCGCTTGAGACAACAACATACCTATTGAATCAAGTTCCATCTCAATCTGTACCTACCACACCATATGAGATATGGAGTGGGAAGAGATCTTATCTTAAACGAGTTAAGATATGGGGTTGTTCGGCCTATGTCAAAACGCAAAATCCAGACAAACTCAAGGCACAATCAATTCTCTGCAATTTTGTGGGATATCCGAAGAATTCTCATGGATATTTTTTCTACCACGGTGAGGAGCAAAAGGTGTTTGTTGCTCAACATGCCATCTTTTTAGAAAAGGAATTTCTTGCAAAAGAAATTAGTGGTAAAGAGGAAGAGCTGGAAGAAGTTCCAGCACCACAAACTACAACTGAAGATGTTGTGGAACCAGGTGATTCAGTAGTTCCCGACGAACCCCAGCCTCTCCGCCGATCTAGTAGGGTTTCTCATCCACTTGAGAGATACTACGGTTTTCTCGTTGATGGTGGGAGCGAAGATTGCATCATGGAAGATGATGACCAAACTAGCTTCGAGCAGGCCAACACGAGTGGAGACTCTGTGAAATGGCTAGATGCAATGCGATCTGAGATGGAATCCATGTACACCAACAAAGTATAGACTTTGGAAGTTGCTCCTGAAGGGGTAAAACACATTAGGAGAAAATGGATCTTTAAGAAGAAACTTGGTGTAGATGGAAAAGTGGAGACTTTCAAAGCTAGACTTGTTGCAAAGGGTTTTCGTCAACGACCAGGTGTTGATTATGACAAAACCTTTTCTCCAGTGGCTATGCTTAAGTCCATCCGGATCTTATTTGCCATTGCTGCATACCATGACTACGAAATCTGGCAAATGGATGTTAAGACCACCTTTATAAATGGTGATTTAGAGGTGTGCTTGTACATGACTCAGCCAGAGGGCTTCGTAGATAGTGGGAGCAGCGAAAAGGTTTGCAAGCTGCTTAAATCCATCTACGGGTTAAAGCAGGCATCACGGAGTTGGAACATCTGTTTTGATATGGTAGTCAAAGAGTTTGACTTCATCAAAAACGTAGATGAACTTTGTATTTACAAGAAGGTTGCAGAGAGTAAGGTTGTCTTCCTCGTATTTACGTGGATGACATACTCTTGATAGGAAATGATGTTCCTATGCTGCACTCGGTCAAGCTTTTCTTATCACAAAGATTCTCAATGAAAGATCTAGGTGATGCCTCCTACTTTTTGGGGATTAGAATCTATAGAGATAGATCAAAGAGGATATTAGGATTATCCCAATACAGGTACATTGACACTATACTAAAGAGGTTTAGTATGGAAGAATCCAAGCGTGGGAACCAACCTACGATCTCTGGACTCACTCTCTCCAAAGAGATGTCTCCCAAGACTGATTTGGAGAGAGCTCGCATACAAGGGATACCCTTTGCTTCAGCAGTAGGCTCTATCATGTACGCGATGCTATGTACCAGACCCGATGTCGCATACACACTAAGTTTAGTGGGTAGGTATCAAGCAGATCCAGGAGAGAATCACTGGACAGCTGTGAAGAACATTCTCAAGTACTTAAGAAGAACTAAGGAGATGTTCTTGCTGTATGGTTACGGAGAACTCCAGGTGCAGTCCTTTACCGATTCAATTTTCCAAAGTGATAAGGACGACTCTAAGTCTCAATCGGGATTTGTCTTTACCCTAAATGGAGGGGCGGTTTGTTGGAAGAGTCCCAAGCAAGAAACCGTGGCAGACTCGACGATGGAGGCTGAATACATTGCTGCCAACGATGCTGCCAAAGAGGCTGTCTGGATGAAGAAGTTAATCACTGAACTTGGTGTGATTCCTTCCATTGAGCATCCAATACCTTTGTATTATGATAACAATGGAGTTGTGGCTTTGGCCAAGGAACCCAGGTCCCATCAGAATTCCAGACATATTCTGAGGCGGTATCACCTGATCCGGGAGATTGTTGATCGCCGCGAAATCGAGGTAAGGAGAGTTGAAACGAAGGACAACACTACGGATCCATTCACGAAGGCCATACCCCAGATACAATTTGAGAGACTCTTCGGGATGTTAGGTATGAGATACTACAACACCTGGCCTTAGTGCAAGTGGGAGATTGTTAGTTATACATATGCCCTAGAGGCCATTGTTATACATATGATGTATATTATAGTGGATGCTTGGATATATATAGAGAGGACTTTCTTGCTCGACATGATAGTATGCTATTTGGTTTCACTTTGTCTTAACATATTGACTTGTATTAGTTTACTATCTTACTCTCACATGTTGATAAAGCCCTTAGGATATGTACTCGACTACCAAGACTATGATGCAGATCATACTAGTGGGGCAAGGGAAGTCCAACAGTACATCCTATAACTGTTCCTAGTCGAGGGAGTATCGAGAAAGGGCATCGATACTCCAGAGTAGACTAGCGTATACGCATCTTGACCCATATGATGGGAGATGGATGATCCCATATCCATTGGTGTTTGACATCAAAGTTGGTGTACGGGTGCTCAGTGGAGATTGGGTACACTGAACGGACTCGCCGAGAACTCCTAGATGGTATTATACCTATTGTCAGATAGCAGTTCTCCGGTGACATTGGTACAGGTTAGTCTGTAGACCCGAGATCGTCATAGCGTCTTGTGTGATTCCTACTGTTCTTTGATTTCCATCATACCATGTCCAAGAGGGCGTGCAAAACGGTGGCTTTTAGGTACAGTCCCGAATTACATGGAGGCAATGAGCGATAGGAGGGGTTTCGTCTCTCCCGATATAGGGAGTTGATGTTGTGCAGTGTTCAATTGGCTATAACTGGAAGTCCCTGGCCAGGGCTGATTTGTAGTGCTACTGGTAAAAGTTATCAGTAGTTTCTCGACCCGTTATGAGCCTCATATCGACATGACTTATCGGTTACTGGGGTCTGACGTTTACCACCCCTAGACTTGATATGCGACATATCAGACGAAGAGACCGGACTGTACGGTAGTGTTACTGATTGGATTCGCAAGAGAATGTACAGGCTTGCTTGTTAATCTTCTAATCGCTCAATACCTAGGTGGCTGTCATGTTTAACTTACCGCTTGCAGCTTGTGGGTATTTGATATGATCATCACCTACTGCCGGCATATTGACGATTCTTTAGAGTCCTACACAGAGGTTTCCTGGCTCAGGAAAAACGGAGTAGGAGCATATATGTGATACGTACGGGACCGAGAATAATACGATATGAGATACCGCATTCTATTCTCGCAATATATGATATCGGCCGGGTATATGTGATATAGCCGGGTCATCGGATCAAGTGTTGATTCGATGAAATAGTACATGTTATATTAGTCGGTTATATGTAATATAGCCGGGGTATCGGATCAAGTGTTGATTCGATAATTTAATCTATAATTATATATGTGATATATTACGTTACGTTAACTAATATAAGCTCGCTTTATCGATTCATTTTCTCACGGGATAATACATTGATATATATGCGATATATGTTAATTGTATTATTTTCTTTTGTTACAAAATATATTCTATATGTGATATATAATATTGTAACATGTTAGGGTTACAAATTTAACAAAGGTTTAGGATTTAAACTTGGTTAGGGTTTGGATTAGCGTTAGCTTTTGCATGAAGCTTCCATGAAGCTTCATTAAGCTTTGACTTTGTCATTAGCTTGATTTTTTATGAAGGTATTTTTTTTACCCAATCCAAACCATTAACTCTAGTTAATTCTTTACAAAGGTTAACTCCTTCATACTTAACCCATGGTTGTATTTGTAACCATAATGATAACTCATTGTTCATCACAAAAGGATTAGCTTCATCTTCTTGTTCTTCTTCTTGCTCTTGCAAAAGCTTTCTAGCCTTTTGAGTTGTAATGATATTGAGTGAGAAATTGAAAACAAAAGAGAGTAAAATCCAACATCATCATCCTCATCTATTCTAGCCACTTAGATTAGAGTGTTCACTTCTCTAATAAGTTGTTTAGTGAAGTGTAAGGTTGGGTTAGAGATACTTCAAGGTAGATCATCTTAGATCATGAAGACTTCAAGCAAGATGCATCATTTACCACATGGAGCCAGCGAAGGGACCTCAACACGAAGCTTATGAAGCGAAGGAACGGACTACAAAGGTTGTAATCCCTATCTCTTAGAAGTAAAGTTGTTTACTTGCTCAATATTTACCCTAATCCTCTAGCAAAGATCCTTGCTTCAGGTTGTTCGGCACTTGAAAATTTTGATTTTGGCATGGTTTATGCCTTGTAAAACCTTGTTCTAGTGCCTAGTAACCCTTCAGCTTGAGAAGCAAACAGGGAAGCAGATCAAAAGACCGAGGACGGACAACAGGTTAGAGTTTTGCGGTGGAGATTTCAACAAATTCTGCAAAAACGAAGTCATAGTTCGGTATCATATCGTTGACCATATACCACAGTAGAATGGAGTTGTGGAGCGAATGAACCAGACTCTTCTGGTGAAAGTGCGGTGCATGTTATCCAACGTAGGGTTCATAAAGGAGTTTTGGGCAGAAGCGATACATACGACGTGTTATATTGTGAATCGATCAATTCATACATCGTTGGTTGTAAGATGCGGATTATTTGACACTTAAGGTGTTTGGTTTCCCCGCTTATGCACATTGCCGTGAATACATGTTGGATTCTCGAGCAAAGAAATGCATATTTCTTGGTTATGCTGCCGACATAAAGGGTTATAGATTGTGGTGTTCACATCCAAAGTCGCCTAAATTTTTTATTAGCAGATATATAACGTTTGATGAATCTGCTACGTTGAAACCGAAAAACCAGAAATCTCCAGTTGAAGAAAATTCGAATAAGGATGAGCCGAGAGTTGATATTGAAGTCGGTGATAGCTCGGGTTCGCAAGAGATTTCACCTTCACCGTCGTCTGAAGAAGCACAAGATGAGCAGTCCTATGATGATGAGTATTTGCTCGCTCATGACTGATAGAGAAGGGACATTAGACCTCCACAGAGGTATGGTTACAATGACCTAGCGGTGTATACGCTGTCTGTTACACAGATAGGTTATAATATCCATCCGACAATCTATAAAGAAGCTATCTCATCTGATGAAGCAGCTCGTTGGCTAGTCACTATGAATGAAGAGATTGGGTCTCTTCACAAGAACCAAACCTGGAAGCTTGTGATGTCCAAAGGAGGAAGGAAGATTATTTGCTGTAGGTGGGTTTTCAAGAAGAAGGAAGATTATTTGCTGTAGGTGGGTTTCCAAGAAGAAGGAAGGTGACCAAGGGGCGGTTGATACGTGGTACAAAGCGAAGTTAGTAGCTAAAATCTATACGCAGGTGCAGGGAGTTGACTTCACTGAGGTATTTTCCCCAGTTCTTAAACACGCCTATATACGTGTCTTGCTCAGTTTTGTAACTATGCAAGATTTGGAGCTTGAGCAGCTCGATGTGAATACCACATTCTTGCCCGGCGATTTGGTAGAGAAAATCTACATGCAACAGCCTTAAGGTTTTAAAGTTAAGGGAAATGATGACCACATTTTCTTGCTAGAGAAGTCTCTCTATGTTTTGAAACAGTCACCGAGACAGTTGTATAAAAAGCTCAATTCAAAGAAGTTGGGTTTACAAGAAGTATGTGTGACAGTTGTGCCTATTCAAAGAAGCTCGCCGATGATTCTTTCATATATTTGCTACTCTATGTTAATGCTATGTTGATAGCAGTATATATGGTTGATATTAAGATTTCGAAGGAACAGTTGAAAGCAAAGTTTGAGACCATGGATTTGGGAGCGGCGAAGAAAATACTTGTTATAGAGATCAGGCGAGTTCGCAAAGGCGGAATGTTTTACTTGTCTCAACAGAGATATGTTGAAAAAGTTTTTGAGCGTTTCGGCATAGCGGACGCAAAATCTGTAGGTATTCCGTTGGCAGCTCATTTTAAACTTTCAGCATGTTCATCATGTTGGATATGTATGCCCTAGAAGCCTTTATTGTATAGGATGATGGTGGTATGTATGTACAGAACAATCTTTCTCGATATGATAGTATGCTATTTGGTTTGACTTTATCTTAACATTTGTATATGTTTTACTAGTTATTTCATAATGCTCATACATGTTGATAAGGCCTGTATTATCCTTACTTGGCTATCAGCGTTGTGATGACAATCATACTTGTGGCAGCTGGGTAGTCGATAAGAACATTCTTAAATGTCCCCAGTCGTACGAGTATCGAGACCGGGCATCGATATTCCAGAGTAGACTAGTGTATACATTTCTAGAACCTAACGAGGGGTGGTAGTTGGTTCCACAGCCATTGGTGTGTTTCACCTAAGATTGTATATAGGTGCTCACTGGGGGTGAGTACACTGGACGGACTTGTCGAGAACTGGCTAGATGGTATTATACCTATCGTCAAATAGCAGTTCTATGGTGACATGAGTACAAATAGTCTGTCAACCTGAGATCGTCATTTGTCTCGTGTGAGTTCCCATTGTGCTCTGATTACTACCCTACCACGGCTCTACTGAGTTGTGAAAATAGGTTTTAGTTGGGTACAGTCCCGAGCCACATGGCGGTAGAGAGTGATTGTTGGCGATTCGTCTCTCTTAGTATAGAAAGTCGCTGTCGCACCGTGTTCGGTTGGCCAACAACATAATTCCCTAGCCAGGATTGTTGAGAATTACTGATAGTTAGATCAGTTGATTTTCGGATGGTATTGAGCTACATCGGCATCATTTGTCGGGGTATTAGTGTCACGTCCCGAAAGTGCGGAACATGATCGGCACTTAAACTACGAAACGTCTCGAGGCGTACGTAATCTAAGTAAACCGAAAACCCAGAAATCCAAACCAAGAAAAGTAATAGAGTGAATGAAATCCAATTTAAAACAAGTAGTTTCAATAGCATAAGCCGAATTATGCGGTTTTTAAAACATCAAAAATTTCCTGAAAATTTCGGCAGAGTCTCCTTTGTAAATACTGGCCCTCAAACGGGATACAACATGAATAGTATACGAAATCAAGAAAAAGGCATCCCCAAGCGGGAGCTAGCTCTTCGTCAATCGACGGTCATAACCACACAAGCAATATAATATACAACGCCAACGGCGAGGATCAAAACTCAAAAGGAAACTCAAAACCACCAGAAATATAACGAGCGACTCTAAGGTCGAAAGAATAAACGACACTGGTCTCTATCTCAATAAATACATGTTTGGTTGATGGAACTTCTAGATACAACAGAATAATGATATACAAGATATAATGATGGGTGCGATACAAATAAACCCACCTACTAGCAAGTCACCCGAATGAAACAGAGCCCGCAAAGCCGTAATTAAACCTGTACGGCGAAACCTGCAAGAAACTGGGGCACAACGGGGGTGAGTTGCCAACTCGTGAATAGAAAAACATCTACGAATAGAAATCGCATAAATAACGCAACCTAGGTCAATGATCATAATATATCCTCAAATATATGAATAACACGTAGCCTATAACAAGGCTAGGGTAAATATCTAACCCGAGTGTAATCTCATGTGCCCGTGTCAGTGCCTCAGGTAGCAATATATCATATGAATGAGGTATAAATGCATGAAAACAGAATACATGTAAATGAAGAACTGTTTTCATAAATTAGTGAGATTTCCTTTGTATTTTTAAACTGAGGTATCATAAATGAAATCAGTATCAACAGTGTCTCGCATCGACACAAAACATAAATCTCAATGTCTCGAAATATCAATGTCTCAATCTCAATATCTAGGGCGCCGTCAGTCCAGACCGGCCCCTACCATCCATCTCAAGACCACGACGGTATCCTACGGATATCCGATGCGTCGGGTAATATCACCGGTAGGTAATCTATCCCCTGCCAGGCTCAACGTCAACACCACATTCATCTTGCCCCGGGGTACCATACCGGGCCCACCATGTACCCGAAACGGTTCCTCCACTCCTCGAATCGGGTCTCAAAATCCATCAGCAAACTCATGGTGGACGACTCATACATCATAGGAAAACCGCACTTTTTATTTTAAAAGAGAAAAAAGGTTTATTTATGTTTTTGCGGTTTTCCTCCAAATCCAGAAAATCTCATGGAAATCCGAATCCAAAACCTCAATAACACGTAAAATAGTGAATATATGCATGAGAATCCATGAATGCGGCATAACGATGAATAACAGTATGCATGAAGTGACAAGTAATAACTACAATATCTAAGCTGGCATATAAGGTAAGTACACTAATATTATGTCAAACTACTAGCTATCTAGCTAAGTTAAGCAATAATATTTTCTAAGGTGTACGTGACATGGCAATTACCGATGAAGATGTGTGTGAGCCGGCAATTAAGTGTACGTGGTACCTACGCATCATCGGTAATGGTGCTGGTGTCCTAACAGCATGATATCACTAATGGAGTATGAAACACAAAATAAGCATGCGATTCGATGCGGACCACAAAAAGAGCGGGAGCTGAAAACTAGACGCAACTATAACAATCTGCATTAATCTAATATAAGTCCTACAAATGGTGCCTTTTGAAATAACACGAATCATGGGTTTTGAAAATAGGGGCTACGGTGTTTTTATGAAAAGATACGTCTTTTGAAATATCCGTAGGATCCCTTGGGCTGTCTTTAAGAATGCCCACGATTCGTTGGTTTTTGAAATAGGTAAGAAGTCTAATCTAATCTAACAACTACACTAAACTATACGGCTGAACTAACAAGCTGAACTACAGGTAAGGGAACCGCCTATCATCTGAGTCGATACATATACATACCTGTATATGTATAGTCGGTGATCCCGCCTCAATAATATCATATCCGATACCATATCTATAATCAGGCATCCCAAGTCAAGAGTGCGGATCAATCATTAATATAGCTCGTACGTAAATCCGTCGTACGGCATCCCAATCTGGGTACGGGTCAATATCACATTCATCATACTATTCACCTGGTATCCTTTTTATCAATTATCATGATCGGGGTACTGATCTACGTCTAGTACCATACTGATACCGCCTACGTATGCATGGACGTGTGTGAAACACTACGTCAAGGACCCGCTACAACGTCATGTCGTATCTCAAATACGAACCCTGCTATATCACCGATCTCACGGCCTCAAATCAAATCTCATCGACTCAGCTCAATCCCAAGTATCATCCTCAATCCGTATCTGAACACATAGTCCCATACCCATGTGAACACATAACTATAAAGAATACCATGAGGGCATATAAATAGGAATGTATGCAAGTATGTATGTGTGTATGTGTATGTGTATGTGTAGTGCAACACTACCCTAGGGTTCGCAACACTAAAGTAATCCAACAAACCAATATCCATCCTAAGCATCGTTATTAATCCCAAATAACATACAATAATTGTTGGTGTGTATACGCATCCGTATACACCACCACGGACTGCGGGGGTGCTATACGTCATCCACCCGACTTCTCCCCGTAGATATAAATCTACTCACCTGGTCCTCGCTCGCCGGTGCCGACGTCGCCAGGCGCTTGCTTGTCGTCCCAAAGTTCACATGGGGTACCTACATATCATAACGCACCATATCGCATTAAAACTAAATTCGAAATCGAAACGGCATACGAAAATCAAATCGGCACGCGTATCACGCATAGATCCAAACCTATCGCCTACGCATGCAAGAATAGTCAAACCAACCCCCGATGTCGATGTACAAACGTCAAACCATCGAGAAAACCCAAACACACCAATCGTGATTTCAAAACTCACTAATTATATAAGAAATAGGGTTTAGTTCATCAAAACCATAAAATTAAACAATTCGTTTTATTTTCCAAAAACCTAGTTAGCACAAATTCCCATTTCGGTTCAAAACTTGATGTTTTACCCAAGCTAAATATTTTGACGATTCTAATGGCCAAAATGCTCACTTAATATCATAATTAGGTCATACAAATCACCTCCATATTTTTAATCTCACGAATTAGCATTAACTCAAAATTCAAGTTTGCAACAAATATCGATTTTAACACTTTTCAAAGTAAAATTCACAATTTATCAATTAAGCATGGTTTTGCATGATCATAGTCGCTAAACAACAAATTAAAATGCTAATAAGGTCATCAAAACCTTAATTACATTTTAAATCTCAATTTTATATGTATTTCACTAAAACCTAGTTTGCAAATTACATAATTAATACAAATTTAAATTTAACAAAAATATAAACTACCAACTAGATTAGTTTTAGCATAATAACAACATGTTAAACTACACAATTTTCCCATGATCAATTATAAGAACCCCAACTTAATTTCACAACCCTAATCTAGAATTTCTTAATCATACAATTGAACCCACATAAAACCAAATTAACACTTAATTAAGCTAACTACAAGCAATTAACAACGATTTAAGCAAAAGGGTTAGAATTTACCCAAACAAATTGAAGATCCTACAAGCACACATAGCCCTCCAAAATGCTCCCTTGTCACCAAAATCCATGCTATAAGGGCTAAGCAAAAATGGGTAGGAGTCGGATTTGGGTTTTGGGATTTTTTTGATGGATTTTGGGGCAATTTACGAAGAAGTTTTGAAGAGAAAAGAGAAGGGGAAAAGGGGGGGCTGTTGCTGCTGTAGGAGAGGGAGGGGTCGGCCAGAAATTGAGGGGGGGAGGAGAGAGAGGGAGGTAGAGAAAGTGGGGGAGAAAGTCAAGGTCAATGTAAGGTCAAAATTCCACCTAATTCACCCATTTTCTTTTCTTTTCTTTCATATCTTTTCCTTTGAAAATCAAGTGGGGAAAAATATGGTGGCTGCTGAATTCATCCATGGGGAGGAGTAAGTGGGGGTGTGTGGGTGTGGGTATGGGTGTGGGGTGATGAAAAATGATAAATACAATACCCCAAACATCCATTTACGCTAAAAAAGCCTTTTTTTCTTCAATAATTTCTAAACCGTTATGGCAAATGATTTCGTTCAAAAACCACATGATAAAATTTTATTTAATGTTTTATGATGCACAAAATTTGTTTCAAGTCATTTCAATTTGTAATTTTCCCTAATTAAATGTATTAGTGACGGCTTAAAATAATAATAAAATAATATTTTTTTCAGAAAATTTGAAATTTCACCAACGGCTCAATAAACAACAAATAATAGCAATTACATAGCTAGAATATGTATATTTAATTTTTATAAAAAGATATTTGTATTTTGACTTTTTACAGAAAACCCGCTTATTTTAGCGTTTTTTCGAAATTTCACCGAAACGATTTTCAAAACGTTACAATCTTCCCCCCTTAAAGAAATTCGGTCCCCGAATTTAAATTAAAACTCGCCCCAGATACTAAAACATCTAAACCAAAACCATCAAGTCGTCGGGGCTCCGGAATTGTAAATACATAAAACAAATCGTAGCGCAGCGCATGCGCATGAAAAATGAGCATATAACTCAAATCACAACTCCGTCAAGCATCTCGCAATCATCGGAGTCATGGGGAAGACATCAATGCCAAATCCAAAGCAAAACCAATATGATATAACTCGAAACTATACATGTAAATATCGAATCTATATATGTAAGTATCTGAAGGAAATGCATGCCAAATCTCTTTAAGTCCCTGTGCACGCATATAACACTGCACAGTGGCGGACGTCTATCATAAGGAAATAACTATTTACATATATACCTTTGTTTGAAATGTACGTTCTGCCGTTTGGAAACAATTTAGAAGGGTCCCCTTGTTTTAAACATTTCGTGTCATATCAGACACGTAGGTAAATACTGAGGCTATAGCTCGCTTTTTGGAAATCG
This sequence comes from Agapanthus africanus, assembly GCA_030015575.1. NCBI lineage: Eukaryota > Viridiplantae > Streptophyta > Magnoliopsida > Asparagales > Amaryllidaceae > Agapanthus > Agapanthus africanus. The sequence goes on from JASDDO010000029.1 coordinate 128,130,041, forward strand.
CTTCAATAACTATCAATGCATGCAAAATATATTTAGGTACTGTCCTCTGACTAGTCCTGCTCAGTACGAAAACACATAGCAATATCATAAAAACGTACTGCTCTATACGAAATAAATCCCAAAATATGCACATGAATGCTACGTGCGTCTGGTTCGCACGGAAATCAAAATCCATGAATGTGCCATACATGCGCACAGAAACAACATCTAAGTGCATCGGGTGTGCACGAAACATCTGTCGTAGGCAACGTGTGTGCCTGACAGCAAAATCAGGTGCATCTGACATGCACGAAAAATCTCGAATTAGTGCATCTGGTGTGCACCAAATCGCATCTCGTAACAGGCGCCCAACAGGCGCTAAAAATCCAATCCGGTGCATAAAATGCACAAAACAAATGTCGATCATCACCCTCGAAATCGAAATCAATAATGGCAGAATAGTATCGCTCAAGTGCATCCTCTAAGAATCTCGGCCCAACTGTCGCGGTCACTAATGGGACGTCTCGTCGATGATCATGAACTCTGGCCTGCTGGTGTGCGTAACCATGACCACTCCTGGGTCAAGGTCTTCACTGTGAATTACTAATCTTTCGGTCCATCGGCTCATCGGCCTTGTCGGGTGTGCTAACGGGGATGATCCAGTTCTGGCACGTCTCTTGTCATCTCCCGGTCAATCATCACGACCACTCGTAAGACAGCATATCACTGGCGTCGGCCTCTGGCTCTCTGAATGTACGTGACACCCCTGATCCTGGGTGCAAGTATCTTTGCAGTAGTGTCCTGGAAGGAATCCTGCTCACGGTCTCTTCCATGTCTCGTCTCTGCCAACTGTCCGGAAGTCATTGTCCTTTCCTATATCTGCATCTTGCTCTGGAACGACTGCATACTCATCGCGACTCCTTCTGGAAGGTAAGTCCAAGTACCATGTCTCGGCATGCGCATCGCGTCTCTGATGTCGGCGGAGTGGAACGTCATCTCATCTAGATCTGGTGCGAACCACTTACTCCATTTTTTTCTAACATCGTCTGCCTTGGACTCGTCTCGTCGCGGCTGCATGGACTGAGCTCCAACGACTATCCTCGTATCTGGAGTCTCCCAAGAATGCATCTCACCACCTAGCATCCGAATTAAGTCGAGCCATCCGATCGAGTCGTCGAAACCTCATAATCCCCCAAGAGCTCAACATCTTGGGTACAGTATAATACTATCGAGTACATACCACAGCATCGGTGGTCCAGCCGTAGAAGGGCAAACCCAAGCTTCACAAATGGCGCCGTAGAACTGCCGCAAATCCGAAGGTTCAAAGGCTTTCACACGGTCATTAAGTCGAGTTAGGGTTTCATTCTTCTAGAGGGACCATAGAATTGCCTGCATGTCTTTCCGAATACTTTAAACTTGGAATAATAGGTTTCTGACATTCGATCGTCTCTGCCGACTCCCAACGTCTCCGCGTGAAGTCGTCTCTAGCTGGAATCAATCTATCCGATGACCTCGTATCGGGGTAAGCGAACGAACCACCTGTCCTAGTCATTCATCATCGGGTGACTAGCGACCTTCTATCATCTCTTAGTACAACTTATACTGCAATAGCTCTAACATCTGGGGCGATATCTTGTCGTTCGCAGCAATAACTGGCTTATTCGTCAGCATGCTGAACCGTGCCTCAATCATCGGGAGTAAGCAACACACCAACGGTCATCAAAATCTGGCTGGCCTCTATCATTGGCTCAATCCTCTATTGTCGATCAGCACATCCGAGTAACCTCATAAAGGCGATCCGCCAAACGCTCGTGGTGCGGAAACACAGTAAAAAGACACATCTCCGCAATCGTGTGTCGCCGGAATTTCGCCCTGGTCAGTCCTCGTTCGTGACGAGCTCATGCTGGCCGCAACTCTAGCCGTAGCTCTCCCTGCCCGTAATCGTGGCAGCAAAACCATAACTGGTACTGATGAGGCTAGATCGGAATAAATATAATACTGAGCAAAGAAATGTACATCCTAAGGCTTCTTAAGTGGAGTAGCGTATCGTAAATATGCCGCGGAACATACCTACGGTACGTCACTCTACTTTAGTGACCTATTCCATCAACCAAGGGTCATCCTACGCTCCGAAGGTAAAACCTAACGCTCTGATACCAACTTTGTCACGTCCCGAAAGTGCGGAACATGACCGGCACTTAAACTACGAAACGTCTCGAGGCGTACGTAATCTAAGTAAACCGAAAACCCAGAAATCCAAACCAAGAAAAGTAATAGAGTGAATGAAAACCAATTTGAAACAAGTAGTTTCAATAGCATAAGCCGAATTATGCGGTTTTTAAAACATCAAAAATTTCCTGAAAATTTCGGCAGAGTCTCCTTTGTAAATACTGGCCCCCAAACGGGATACAACATGAATAGTATACGAAATCAAGAAAAAGGCATCTCCAAGCGGGAGCTAGCTCTTCGTCAATCGACGGTCACAACCACACAAGCAATATAATATACAACACCAACGGCGAGGATCAAAACTCAAAAGGAAACTCAAAACCACCAGAAATATAACGAGCGACTCCAAGGTCGAAAGAATAAACGACACTGGTCTCTATCTCAATAAATACATATTTGGTTGATGGAACTTCTAGATACAACAGAATAATGATATACAAGATATAATGATGGGTGCGATACAAATAAACCCACCTACTAGCAAGTCACCCGAATGAAACTGAGCCCGCAAAGCCGTAATTAAACCTGTACGGCGATACCTGCAAGAAACTGGGGCACAACGGGGGTGAGTTGCCAACTCGTGAATAGAAAAACATCTACGAATAGAAATCGCATAAATAACGCAACCTAGGTCAATGATCATAATATATCCTCAAATATATGAATAACACGTAGCCTATAACAAGGCTAGGGTAAATATCTAACCCGAGAGTAATCTCATGTGCCCGTGTCAGTGCCTCAGGTAGCAATATATCATATGAATGAGGTATAAATGCATGAAAACAGAATACATGTAAATGAAGAACTGTTTTCATAAATTAGTGAGATTTCCTTTGTATTTTTAAACTGAGGTATCATAAATGAAATCAGTATCAACAGTGTCTAGCATCGACACAAAACATAAATCTCATTGTCTTGAAATATCAATGTCTCAATCTCAATATCTAGGGCGCCGTCAGTCCAGACCGTCCCCTACCATCCATCTCAAGACCACGACGGTATCCTCCGGATATCTGACGCGTCGGGTAATATCACCGGTAGGTAATCTGTCCCCTGCTAGGCTCAACGTCAACACCACATTCATCTTGCCCCGGGGTACCATACCGGGCCCACCATGTACCCGAAACGGTTCCTCTACTCCTCGAATCGGGTCTCGAAATCCATCAGCAAACTCATGGTGGACGACTCATACATCATAGGAAAACCGCACTTTTTATTTTAAAAGAGAGAAAAGGTTTATTTATGTTTTTGCGGTTTTCCTCCAAATCCAGAAAATCTCATGGAAATCCGAATCCAAAACCTTAATAAAACGTAAAATAATGAATATATGCATGAGAATCCATGAATGCGGCATAACGATGAATAACAGTATGCATGAAGTGACAAGTAATAACTACAATATCTAAGCTGGCATATAAGGTAAGTACACTAATATTATGTCAAACTACTAGCTATCTAGCTAAGTTAAGCAATAATATTTTCTAAGGTGTACGTGACATTGCAATTACCGATGAAGATGTGTGTGAGCCGGCAATTAAGTGTACGTTTTACCTACGCATCATCGGTAATGATGCTGGTGTCCTAACAGCATGATATCACTAATGGAGTATGAAACATAAAATAAGCATGCGATGCGAAGCGGACCACAAAAAGAGCGGGAGCTGAAAACTAGACGCAACTATAACAATCTGCATTAATCTAATATAAGTCCTACAAATGGTGCATTTTGAAATAACACGAATCATGGGTTTTGAAAATAGGGGCTACGGTATTTTTATGAAAAGATACGTCTTTTGAAATATCCGTAGGATCCCTTGGGCTGTCTTTAAGAATGCCCACGATTCATTGGTTTTTGAAATAGGTAAGAAGTCTAATCTAATCTAACAACTACACTAAACTATACGGCTGAACTAACAAGCTGAACTACAGGTAAGGGAACCGCCTATCATCTGAGTCGATACATATACATACCTGTATATGTATAGTCGGTGATCCCGCCTCAATAATATCATATCCGATACTAAATCTATAATCAGGCATCCCAAGTCAAGAGTGCGGATCAATCATCAATATAGCTCATACGTAAATCCGTCGTACGGCATCCCAATCTGGGTACGGGTCAATATCACATTCATCATACTATTCACCTGGTATCCTCTTTATCAATTATCATGATCGGGGTACTGATCTACGTCTAGTACCATACTGATACCGCCTACGTATGCATGGACGTGTGTGAAACACTACGTCAAGGACCCGCTACAACGTCATGTCGTATCTCAAATACGAACCCTGCTATATCACCGATCTCACGGCCTCAAATCAAATCTCATCGACTCAGCTCAATCCCAAGTATCATCCTCAATCCGTATGTGAACACATAGTCCCATACCCATGTGAACACATAACTATAAAGAATGCCATGAGCGCATATAAATAGGAATGTATGCAAGTATGTATGTGTATGTGTATGTGTAGTGCAACACTACCCTAGGGTTCGCAACACTAAAGTAATCCAACAAACCAATATCCATCCTAAGCATCGTTATTAATCCTAAATAACATACAATAATTGTTGGTGTGTAAACGCATCCGTATACACCACCACGGACTGCGGGGGTGCTATACGCCATCCACCCGACTTCTCCCCGTAGATATAAATCTACTCACCTGGTCCTCGCTCGCCGGTGCCGACGTCGCCAGGCGCTTGCTTGTCGTCCCGAAGTTCACATGGGGTACCTACATATCATAATGCACCATATCGCATTAAAACTAAATTCGAAATTGAAACGGCATACGAAAATCAAATCGGCACGCGTATCACGCATAGATCCAAACCTATCGCCTACGCATGCAAGAATAGTCAAACCAACCCCCGATGTCGATGTACAAACGTCAAACCATCGAGAAAACCCAAACACACCAATCGTGATTTCAAAACTCACTAATTATATAAGAAATAGGGTTTAGTTCATCAAAACCATAAAATTAAACAATTCGTTTTATTTTCCAAAAACATAGTTAGCACAAATTCCCATTTCGGTTCAAAACTTGATGTTTTACCCAAACTAAATATTTTGACGATTCTAATGGCCAAAATGCTCACTTAATATCATAATTAGGTCATACAAATCACCTCCATATTTTTAATCTCACGAATTAGCATTAACTCAAAATTCAAGTTTGCAACAAATATCGATTTTAACACTTTTCAAAGTAAAATTCACAATTTATCAATTAAGCATGGTTTTGCATGATCATAGTCGCTAAACAACAAATTAAAATGCTAATATAGTCATCAAAACCTTAATTACATTTTAAATCTCAATTTTATATGTATTTCACTAAAACCTAGTTTGCAAATTACATAATTAATACAAATTTAAATTTAACAAAAATATAAACTACCAACTAGATTAGTTTTAGCATAATAACAACATGTTAAACTACACAATTTTCCCATGATCAATTATAAGAACCCCAACTTAATTTCACAACCCTAATCTAGAATTTCTTAATCATATAATTGAACCCACATAAAACCAAATTAACACTTAATTAAGCTAACTACAAGCAATTAACAACGATTTAAGCAAAAGGGTTAGAATTTACCCAAACAAATTGAAGATCCCACAAGCACACATAGCCCTCCAAAATTCTCCCTTGTCACCAAAATCCATGCTATAAGGGCTAAGCAAAAATGGGTAGTAGTCGGATTTGGGTTTTGGGATTTTTTTGATGGATTTTGGGGCAATTTACGAAGAAGTTTTGAAGAGAAAAGAGAAGGGCAAAAGGGGGGGCTGTTGCTGCTGTAGGAGAGGGAGGGGTCGGCCAGAAATTGAGGGGGGGGAGGAGAGAGAGGGAGGTAGAGAAAGTGGGGGAGAAAGTCAAGGTCAATGTAAGGTCAAAAGTCCACCTAATTCACCCATTTTCTTTTCTTTTCTTTCATATCTTTTCCTTTGAAAATCAAGTGGGGAAAAATATGGTGGCTGCTGAATTTAGCCATGGGGAGGAGTAAGTGGGTGTGTGTGGGTGTGGGTATGGGTGTGGGGTGATGAAAAATGATAAATACAATACCCCAAACATCCATTTACGCTAAAAAAGCCTTTTTTTCTTCAATAATTTCTAAACCGTTTTGGCAAATGATTTCGTTCCAAAAACCACATGATAAAATTTTATTTAATGTTTTATGATGCACAAAATTTGTTTCAAATCATTTCAATTTGTAATTTTCCCTAATTAAATGTATTAGTGACGGCTTAAAATAATAATAAAATAATATTTTTTTCAGAAAATTTGAAATTTCACCAGCGGCTCAATAAACACCATATAATAGCAATTACATAGCTAGAATATGTATATTTAATTTTTATAATAAGATATTTGTATTTTGACTTTTTACAGAAAACCCCCCTTATTTTACCGTTTTTTCGAAATTTCACCGAAACGATTTTCAAAACGTTACAATTAGGGGTCTGACGTTTTCCACCACTAGACCCGGCATGCAATACTTTCATACGAAATGACCGGACTATACAGAGATTTTCATGGATAGGCTTAGTATGGATTCGGATGAGTTTGCTCGTCGGCCTTCTTCTCGACAAGTGATTGATCATCTCCGTGTGTATTTGGAAAAGTTTTAATCACAACCAGAGAAATTTATACCACAGTCAATTAACAGTGTCGATGTAGCGCGTTAATGAATACGGATCGTCCACTGAGATGTGTGTTTTGATCGGTCTTGTTTTAGATGAGTTGAAATGAAAATATAAAAGAAAATTAATTCAAGATTTGTGAGATTTGATTTTAAGTAAACATAAAGAATATAGATCTAGAATCAAAAATCAAGAAATGTCCCAATCACTTTGATTTATCAAGATTTGTAGAATAGCTTGTAGGAATCGATTGAATTGGTAGCAATGATGAATCTAATAATTACTAATCTTATCTATGGATAATTTGTAGCTAGATCGATGGCGATAAATGAAGATTAGGGATCTGCTGAAGAAACTATGGTTTCTTCTTCTCTATCCCTTTTCTTTTCATTGATCATCATTCGGATCTAGCCTCTAGCAAAGAGATTCATCAATCATTTGATCCCTAATTTGCAACGAAATTATCAAGAATGTGATCTCGATCCTAATTAGGCCATTGATGATTCTTTTTCCTAAAGTTCACAAATCTCATAAGACTTAAGATTAGTATTATGATTTTATCATCACTAGATCTACCAAATCTCTTGATTCCGTAACAAGCGGAAATTTACTCAAGCATCATGAAAATAAAAGATTCAAGATCTAGAAATTTCATAGTGCAAGAATATAAAGAAAGCAAGAATTAACTAATTATCACCTTTATTAAATCGACAACTAATTACACATTCCCTCAATTCGAGCTTACAAGATGTTGCTCTCGATCGTTCCTTTGAAGAGGTAACTAGATCCGTCGAAGTTCGCTCCGCTCGATCTCCGTGAGACTTGGATCGTCGTGGATATCGCTCTCTTAATGAAGATTGGCTTTGCGAATAAAGGATCGATGGTTGCTTGCTTGATTTGCTTCTCAAAATGATCTTGATTTGGCTTTTGATTTTGGATTTGTGCTACGGTTTTGGATCAAGTTGTATCACTCAACTTGTATTTGAATTTTGGCTCAATATTCAACCCTAATTAATGAACTACTGGACTCCCTCAACCCTAGATCTAGATCTCCTTTTAAATTCAAATTCAAATTTCCCTCCCAAAAGCTAGGTTGTTAGAGAGAACCTTCTAGAATAAGGTTGTCGGAGGGAGTCTTCTAGAATAAGGTTGTTGGAGGAAGCCTTCTAGAATAAGGTTGTTGGAGGAAATATTCTAGAGGAATGTTGTTACAAGGAATATTCTAGAGTGAGTTTGTTATGCAGAGCTTTCTAGAAGAATCCTTGTGGTCTTTGAGAGTCTTCTAGAAGCAAAGATTGTTAGATGAAGCTTCAGGATAAAATCCGATTTGATGACGTGTCAAGTAGATCGCGGTTCCGCGGCGGATCAGCCAACTCGGTCGCGGATCTGCGGCCATATAATGGGCTCACTGCAAGAAATTTCTGTAGTCTTCTTCTGACAATGTTGGGATCTTCTTCTGATACCTGGAATATGCCATTTCTTTCTTGGTTGCTACCAGATCTCAAGTCTTATATTTGATGCATTTTATCAGCGCTTTTGTGATTCCGGCTTTTTAACCTGAAGGATTTTCTGCACAAAATCTTGATAATCAATGTTGAAATAAAAATATCATGCGTGCAGTAATAAACACACAATTTCCCTCATAATGTCGGTTATAATATATAACACATGTTATTTGATATTTTGCAGACGAATTGCAAATATGTGCTATATTTATACAAAACACCTTTAGATGATCACAAAGAGTAGGGAAATTGATGTGTTAAAAATGCAATATTTTCGACTGATCAAATTCCCCCAAACATAATTTTGGTCGTCTCGAGCAAACATCTTTTATTTAAGAGAAGGAGAAAATGAAGAAAAAGGAAAACTAACTAGCATACTTTCGTAGGCAACACGATTGTACTGAGCACGTGCAACAAGCCTTTAAATCTCTAAGTGTCCCTAGTAGGAGGAGTGTTGTCTCCTGAGGGATTTTCAGCGGATTGCACCCACAAAATCCAATACTGAAAGGAAGACCGTGAATGTTACATATAAAAATAAGAATTATAAAAGAAAGACTTTGAAAATTAGAGTTTCCAACTAATACTATCTTTTCGGTTATCATGAGCCATATCTTAATAGTCATGAAAAGAAGTTAGAAATCACATCATCCCTCAATAAAACATCGTCTTTATTCTTCATTCCTACCTTTCATCCAAACATCGATCATATACCCCTACGTGTGTGTAAAAGACATCCCTATACTCGGAGAATTCAATTCAAGCTATCATACTCTTGTCCATCACCTCAGTACTTTTTAATCAATGAATATTTAGATGGATTTGCTCACATATTTTTCATGCGACCGTTAATACTTCTTGAGGTACTAACCGACCGATTACTCATGTGCTTTCTTATTAGGCGTATTGGTATATTGCTCGTCATGCAACACCTAAGGCTTAGCAGTGACTCCCAAACCAGTTGGTCTAAGGCACTAGGTGATGAAGCACCCTCACTATATTTTTTTTATTGCTGCCTTGGTGATAACAAAACCAGTGTTCATTTTTCTACACCATTTTATATTTTCTTCATTTATTATTTCCTTCATACTTTGGCTTTTAGACAAGAGAATTTCAAGGTATCCTCTACTATCCCGAGTTTCAAGACGTGTGTAAGTGCGAATAGTAGGGTATCAACATTCAAATGTTTGGCTTCCAGAATAGGAACTATTTTTCAGACTTATTTTTATCCTCAGATTTGTGACTTCTTTCATCTTACTAACCCTTGGGACAATGACTCATAACTACTTAATAGTAGTTTCGTTTAAGCAAACTTCTAATTTTCTTGGTTTCCTTAAATTTTTCCAATCTTTTGGATATAATTTTTCACTATCTAATCTTTTATTATCTTATTTGTGTACACAATTTTTTTTATTTAATTTTTTTTCATTATATGTTTTGTGCTTATGCAAAGTATGATGCAAAGTGATGCGTAAATAAGCACAAACCTCCCCCAAACTTGTTTTGAACAGTGTCCTCACTGTTGTCATCTGTTAAATCTCAAAAACCTGTAAGTTTGGGAGGAAAATTTATTAGCGGGGTCAAGAAATATGGATGTGAAAATCTCACCCAAACATATTTTTGGCTCACAATTTTGAGGACAACTTTTATTTTCATGAGCCAAAAATTCACCTACCCCAAAGTTGAGTTAAACAATGTTAATCTTTGAAATCACAAGAGGGGTTCTGGGTTACTGGTCAATGCCAAGCTTTGCAATGACCGAAGGTCAACACAAACCATTCGAAGATTTTATCAGTAAAACACACCGGTTGGTGGAATAACATGTTGTATGGAGTCAGGACGAAGTGGGGAAGAGATAAGTGGCGTGATAGAAAGGGTTTGCGTCTCAACTTGGAGAGACGACACAGTGATTGTGATGGATTACTTGCATTCTAATGACTGTCAAGAAGAAGGGGTGGAGGTTCAATTTCTTTTTGGAGTTGATTCATCTCAACACCCGTATTTGCTAAGAATGTGAGTTCATCAGAGAAGCTTTCATCGATATCCCTAAGAATAATGTCATTTGAAAGAACATGATGATACGGAGACTACAGAAAAGGTTCATTATCGACGTTAGATGTTGACCCGGACAACTCGAAAGAAGGGTCCGTATGTATATGATACATATATGGGTCAAACAACAATGTATAAAGGATGTCTGGATCGTGAAGCTTATCAAATTCGCTGTTGTCGACATCCATTAATTCGACGGAATATACTCGAGCATGAGGATCGGAGGGTTGACTTCCCAACTTGTAAATGTTGAGCTCAATTGACCTATTCCCGAAAGATAGGTTCATAGAGCCGTTTCTACAGTTGATTATAGTGTTGGAAGTAGCTAAAAAGGGACGACCTAGAATCACCTGAATTTGGGTCCGTGGGTTCACTACAGGCTATGTATCAAGAACAATAAAGTCCACATGGAATACAAATTCCCCGATTTTTATCAACACATCCTCAAGCTCACCCCTAGGTTTGGTGATTGATCGGTCGGCCATCTGGAGAGTTATGTTCGAGGGCTTTAACACTCCAATACCTAGTTGCTCATAGATTGAAAATGGAAGCAAGTTAACAATAATTCCAAGGACAAGTAAAGCACGGTTAATGTGTTTATCCCCAATAGAAATAGAAATAGTGGGACAGCCAGGGTCCTTACGTTTCCTTGGTAATTGTTGGGGAAAAGCCATGTCTACAGTACTCGACATGAAAACTTTTTTAGGCACTTGAGTCTTCCTCTTCCTAGTGCACAAGTTCTTAAGAATTTTCGCATAAGACGGAACTTGTTGGATAGCATCTAGGAGAGGGATGTCGATGTTAACTTGCTTAAACATTTCCACAAGCTTCTCTATTTGTGCATCAGCTTTGTTGGCCCTCAATCTGTTTGGAAATGGAGCTCTATCAATAAGGGTTGGGTCCAACATTTGAAGAGAAGTTTATGGGGGTAGGAAGGCTGAAGTGGGTGGAGGGTTCGAGCCTTTGAGAAAACGGAGAATAGGCTAGGAAGAAGAACGTAAATTAGACGAAATAGGGTAAGAAGTAGAGGTGGGAATGGAAGTGGAAGTGGAAGTGGAAGTGGAAGTCTGGGGTTCAATTGATTCCTCAACATCAATCTGTTCACCCACATGATTATTTAGCACTCTTCCAGATCTCAACGTGGTAAGTGCATTCACATTGGTGTAATGTGAAGGTCCAGGATTAGGTGTGGGTTGAGATGGAAGTTTCCCTTTCTCTCTAGCACTCATTTCGGCTGTTAACTGTGCAATTTGTACTTCAATCGATTTAATAATCTCACCTTGAGAGGCGAAGGTTTTCTTTATATCTTCAATAGAAGACTTAAAATCGGTCGACATATGAATAGAATTTGTCAGAAGCAAACTCATGGTTTGTTCAAGTGCAGAGGTGTTATTGGTACCGGCAGAAAAAGGATCAAAGTTGTTGGCCGGGTTTTGAAAATTTTATGGTTGGTAGGGGTGCTGACTCAGTTGTGTTGGTTGCTGTTGCTGTGGAGGGCCCCATTGAAAGTTATTATAGTTTGGATCCGTTTATTGGGTTTGGTGTTGGATCCAAGAAAGATCAGGGTGATTCCTCCAATCTTGATTATATGAGGAAGAAGAAGGATCGTTTCCAGGTCTTTGCTGAAATGCAGCATTAATGTGACCTTGAAACGGTACATTCAAAGGACATTCTTCCGTCAAATATGATGGGTTTAAACTGCAGCCACACACGGTTTTGGGAAGTGTGTATTGGTTTAGGGAGGCTGAAGAGATTCTGTTTTCTATAGCGTCGAGCTTCCTTTGCATTGCGGCCATTTCGGCTCTCATTGTGACGGAAACATAGAGCTGATTGATATCTTCCTTAGGTGATGGTGGACTAACACTTTCCCATTGTAAACTGTTGTGAGCTAAATCTTCTAGATATTTCCAAGCTTCACCATCATCTTTAGACAGGAATAGACAATGACACATGGTTTCAAGCATCGGTTTTATCGTGAAATCAATACCTTCATAGATAATTCGACACAGATCCCATCTAGGGATTCCGTGATGAGGACATTGGATAAGAAGATCCTTGAACCGTTCAAAGAATTTCTAAAATGGTTCATTAGGAAGTTGGGTAAATTTGAAGATTTCTCTCCGAATACGGGCGGTTTTATGATTGGGATAAAATTTCTTAAGGAATGCTGCAATGAATTTTCTTCACATTTTGAAATAGAATGTGCGGTCGTATTATAAAGCCACTTCTCGGCTAAATCGCACAATGTGAATGGGAGAAGACGTAAACGCAGAGCATCCAAAGACAGTTGTGACGTTCCAATCATTGCATATACGATTTCAAATTTGGAGATAAACACGTATGCGTCTTCAGACTCAAGACCGTGAAATTTGGGTAACAGTTTGATAATTTGGTGGTTGATTTCAAAATTTTCCCCGTTGGCAGGTGGTATAGAAAGACAGGCGGGAAGGGGAACATGTGTTGGATAGCATCTCTCTTTGAGTAAAATGCGTCTAGGATTCTGCGCACCTGCGGGGGGAGACAGAGCGGTGTTAAAGTTTGATGGATATCCATCCATCGTGGTCGTGGTGGGTGGTGGGAAAAGGAAAATGTAGAAAAACCGACTTTGGGGTCGATGGGGGAAACACGGAAAAGACGGGCACTAGAATCCCGTGTCCAGCCGAGCTTGCACTAAAGGGTTTAGCACAAGTGGCAGCGTTGGGATAATGTCACGATCCAAAATTTTAGGCACATGACCGTCCCTTAAACGACGTAACGTCTACAGGCGTACGTAATTTAAGTAAGCCGAAACCCAGAAATATAAACCACCCCAAATGGGATAAAGGGAGAAAAAAACATAGTTTAAAGCATTCGGAAACTCTTAAGTAAAAATTTTTAACTTTAGTTTTCTTTCTTGAAAATATCGGCAGCACCACCTTTGTGAAAACTAGCCCCGAAAACGGGTACAACACAGATAAAATATAAAGCATCCCAAACGGGAGCAAATCACGCCCAACGGCGGAGACAACCACCACAAACATATATACGACGCCGAAGCGAAGAAATATAAAAGAAAACTGCATAAAGAAGTAAAACTTTTCAACAAAACCGGCTTCCACGAGTACGGCACCCAAAGTCACCAAAATAATAATACAATACCGAATCCTCACAACTCGTCTCTAAGTCAAATAAAAGAAGTGGTGGATGGAGAATACTAGATCCAACAAAATGATATACAAGGTACAAACAGATAACCGCATACCCACCTAAAAGCAAGGCCTCACAGCCAACCGTAGCGGTATCCGCAAAAGGAGAGATGATAAGACGCCCTGCCGCGACTACTCAGAGGGTAAGTCCTGCAAAACACTGTGGCACAACGGGGGTGAGTTGCCAACTCGTGAATAGTAAATAACATCATACTGTAATCACAAGTATGCAAGAACAGCGATAAATCTAGCACATGTAATCTGATAGCATAAGTATGGCAGTATGGATATGCAAAAATCATGTAAAGGTACATCAGCAGGGTACTACAACTACATGAAGCAATGCATATCAAAATAATCTTGAGTGTGTGGGATGATATAATAAAACCTCATGCAAAATCATCAGCAAAGGAAAACACCAGTGTCCCGCACTGAAACATCAAATCCCAAATCCTTAGGCACCGCATCCTCAGATCGGCCCTCACATCCTGTAAGTCACATGGAACCTGAGTGTCAAATATCGAAACCCGAAACATCATGAAAACATATACCTGTGTGTGTGTGTGTGTAGTATGAGGATATCAACCCCGTATATCCACCGACGATACGTAGAAATCATGGAAAACCTGAGTGTCTAACACCGACACTCAAAACATCATGAAACCCGTGTCTAGCATCGACACGTAAATCCCCATAACTCAGGCACTGTCACGATGACTGGCCCTGACGATATGTCATACATCACTCCGGTCGGTATCCTCACGATAACCGCCGAGTCCAATTACTATCACCGGTAGGTAGTGGTCCCTCTCTGTCAGGCTTATCGTCTACACCACGAAATCACCACTCGCCTCGGGGTACCATACCGGGTCCACCATGTACCCGCAGACGGTGCCTCCCGCTCCTCGAATCGGGTATCAAAAGCCAAATCTCAGAACCGAGAAATCACATGGTGGACGCACTAAAATATCATATCAAGAGAAACCGGGTTTTCAAACAATACATAGTTTTCTTGGAATACCCCCACGGTTCTCAAATCCATAAATCATATGAAATCCACATCTCAATGTGTAAATCCATGAAAATCTTATATTTGCAGCATAAAACAACAATATGAGCATATCAAGGGAAATCCGCTCGTTTAAATGAATCCATCTTTAAAATATATCTTGCGGTTCCCAAATCCTCCAAAAAAACAAGTGCAGCATCATATAAAGCGTACATATAATTGTAGCAAGGTTTAAGTATCTACATGTAAGCAAATATGTATGATGTATTTCATAAGCACAATAGTCAACGTCTCTATATCACATGTAAAAAAAAATACCATTTAAGGTATATAAACCTATAGCAAAAATAGGTGGGTGTACAGGTCAGTATGTATGCATGATGTACAAGTAGTTATAGCAAGATATAAGTGAAATGGAAAAAGAGTTACTATCTCAACTATCCCTGCCCAATGCAATATCACGTATGTAGATGGTTTGTGCGTGTCATGGCAATTACCGACGGTATGGGTGTAGCATACAAATCAGTGCTCGTGCAACAAGAACCGTCAGTAATGTGTTATATCCAACAGGTACAAGTCAAGGTACAATAGATATACTATGCAATGACGTTCATATGAAATCAACTAATATGCAATAACATGCAGCTAACATATCATATCAGCCCCGACGCATAACGCTATACGGGAGATTTCCCCGTAGATGTTAAATCTACTCACCGATGGTCTCGAGCTATGAAAATCCGACCACCTGCTTCCCCTTGTTCGCAGCACCCGAAGTCCCCGCTTGCGAACCTAAAATTTCATAAATACAACACATAAGCTAAATATCCTATAATGACGAAAAGACAACGAAACGCGATGAAAACGTCCGGAAAATTACACTGCGCGCTTAACTCATCTATCACGCACGACATCGGCCAAAAAACGTAACTGAGATCGCTAAACTACAAAACCCCAAGTCTAGACCCCGATCGTCCCGATCACGCAATACAACACAAACAATTACGAGGAATACAATAGATATAACCTCGCAACGACCAATCGAACCCACGTCGGAAAAACCCCGAAACCTAGTAAGCCACTTATCGCAATATTTCGCACTAGTTTCAAGCTAACGCATATCTAGCGATTACAAACACCATATAATAGCTTAACTAAGCTATCTAAACCATTCGTATATTTTTAACACTTGCTAATTAAGTTTTAGCAAAAACCTAATATGCAAAATTGTATAATTAAACAAAGTGTTCATTAGCAATAATTATCATTTCCTACCAGGTTAAACTTTTCCTAATCACAAATTAACACTTTAATGAACATTAAGCACTTAATAAATCTTTAACCCTAACTTGAATTTCTTAAAAATTAAAATAAATGAATTAATCAAGAGTTTAAAGCTATATTAACAAATTAATTAGCTAACTTAAGATTTAAACACAATTAATTAAGGATTAAGGTAAGAAATTATACCTCCTCAAGAACACCAAAATGAAACTTAATCCCTCATCTTACCATAAAAAAAAACATGCTTTGTTGAATATTCAAGAAGGATTAGTGAAGGAAATGATGGTTTTATTTTTATTTAGGATTTTGTGGATTTATTTTTGGAATTTTTGAAGTGTTTTTGAGTGAGAAAGAAGAAGAAATGAGGTTGGGAAAATTTTGGGGCAGATTTGAGGATGGCTCGGCCAAGGAGAGATGGGGGGAGGGGGTGTTTGTGTAATTAAAATGATGAATATTCTAGCAAATACATTTAATGCTTCAATAAATGCAATTGCCACCTTTAATTCATTTTCTTTTCTTTTTAATTCAAATCCTTTTGCACTCTAAAAATATCTAGATATTTAGAAAAGAAGTTTCCAAAATTTTCTAGTGATAAAGTTTAATTTATTCTCAAGAGAAGAAATTTCCTGATTTACGTGCACAATTTACCGCTTAAAATAATATTTTATTTGGGAAAAATTCTATCTGAACCAGAACCTCCCATAAACCCCCAAAGTTCGCGCACTAGCTTTATTTTAGCTAAACTAGGTTTCGGCAAAATGGGTTAAAACGGGAAATACCGACAATTTTGCCCTAAAACGGGAAAATTCGCAAAACTATTTATAAAACGTTACAGATAATTAGGGGAAAGATGGTTTGGTGTTTGTTTTGAAAAATAAGGTTTTTC
Source organism: Agapanthus africanus (assembly GCA_030015575.1). Classification (NCBI taxonomy): domain Eukaryota; kingdom Viridiplantae; phylum Streptophyta; class Magnoliopsida; order Asparagales; family Amaryllidaceae; genus Agapanthus; species Agapanthus africanus. The sequence continues at coordinate 128,146,822 of JASDDO010000029.1, forward strand.
AAAAATCAAATCACAATCAAAATGCAGAAGCAACCCTAGATCTAATGGTCACCTAAGTCAAGTCTCTAGATCGCTCCTAGACTTCCAGAAGAAAAATTGCAGGATAAATCGTTTACTGCCTCTTTACCCCTTCTGTGGCCAGGTATGTGGGAGGTTCACCACTATGTAAGTAGTAGGCCTAATTAAGTAACCACTTGCCTTAGACACTCTTGCCTTAAACACCATAAAAGAAATGCGGTAAACAGTAGATTACCCACAAGCTTCTTCTATCCTAATTGAGCGTGACGGTCCTTAGAGTCTTGTCTAGATCTTTTTTAGTTAATGAGGGTGATGCGGATGCAAGTTTTATGATTTTTGGGGCTTAGGAACGGTAATGAACTCCGCACCTAATCTGAATTTGGTCTTTGCCCCTTAATTTCCGTATTAAAATATGCAAACAACTAAGATCAAACACGCAACAATTTTTCTTTTTGCGGCACTGCGAATTTTTGCAAAGAATCCTACAAGAAATTGATATTGGACAAGATCACATAGGAGAGGACAGTACAGAGAGCAAACCTGAGAAATTTGGCATAGTGCAAACCCTAAACCGCGGCGGAACCGCCGCAAAAACGCCTCATTGGCCGCTGAACCGCGGTTTGATGGGGGAATTAGGGTTTAGAAATTTTTGTGCAGGTCCTTGTGCTTCTCTGGATTCTTCAGATGTTCTCTGAATCTTGATCTCACTGCTGAAATGATTCCAGATTCCCTCACAAAAAATAAATTCAAACGCTAATCGTTAAGCACTTGAAACGAATTTGATCTAAAAATTCTGATGAAATAATAATTTTTCAACTCAAATAACAAAAACGAACAAAATAGCACACATCCCCGGCAATGACGCCATTTGATTGATCATCTTTGTGTGTATTAGGAAAAGTTTTAATCAGAACCAAAGAAATTTATACCGCAATCAATTAACGGTGTCGATATAGCGCGTTAATGAATACGGATCGTCAACTAAGATGTGTGTTTTGATCGATCTTGTTTTAGATGAGTTGAAATGAAAATATAAAAGAAAATTGATTCAAGATTTGTGAGATTTGATTTTAAGAAAACATAAAGAATATAGATCTGGAATCAAAAATCAAGAAATGTCCCAATCATTTTGATTTATCAAGATTTGTAGAATAGCTTGTAGGAATCGATTGAATTGGTAGCAATGATGAATCTAAAAATGAATAATCTTATCTATGGATAATTTGTAGCTAGATCGATGGCGATGAATGAAGATTAGGGATCTAATGAAGAAACTAGGGTTTCTTCTTCTCTATCCCTTGTCTTTTCATTGATCATCATTCGGATCTAGCCTCTAGCAAAGAGATTCATCAATCATTTGATCCCTAATTTGCAATGAAATTATCAAGAATGTGATCTCGATCCAAATTAGGTCATTGATGATTCTTTTTCCTAATGTTCACAAATCTCATAAGACTTAAGATTAGTATTAAGATTTTATCATCACTAACTCTACCAAATCTCCCGATTCCGTAACATGCGGAGATTTACTCCAGCATCATGAAAATAAAAGATTCAAGATCTAGAAATTTCATAGAGCAAGAATATCAAGAAAGCAAGAATTAACTAATTATCACCATTATTAAATCGACGACTAATTACACATTCCCTTAATTCGAGGTTACAAGATGTTGCTCTCGATCGCTCCTTTGAAGAGGTAACTAGATCCGTCGAAGTTCGCACTGCTCGATCTCCGTGAGGCTTGGATCGTCGTGGATCTCATGCTCTTGATGAAGATTGGCTTCACGAATAAAGGATCGATGGTTGCTTGCTTGATTTGCTTCTCAAGATGATCTTGATTTGGCTTTTGATTTTGGATTTGGGCTAGGGTTTTGGATCAAGTTGTGTCACTCAACTTATATTTTAATTTTGGCTTAATATTCAACCCCAATTAATGACCTAATGAACTCCCTCAACCCTAGATCTAGATCTCCTTTTAAAGTCAAATTCATATTTCCCTCCCAAAAGCTAGGTTGTTAGAGAGAGCCTTCTAGAATATGGTTGTTGGAGGGAACCTTAAAGAATAAGGTTGTTCGAGGGAATATTCTAGAGGAAGGTTGTTACAAGGAATATTCTAGAGTGAGTTTGTTATGCAGAGCCTTCTGGAAGAAGCCACGTGGTCTTTGAGAGTCTTCTAGAAGCAAGGGTTGTTAGCTGAAGCTTCTGGATAAAATCTGATTTGATGACGTGTCAAGTAGACCGCGGATCAAAGGCGGATCGGCCAACTCGGCCGCGGATCCGCGGCCATATAATGGGCTCACTGCATGAAATTTCTGTGGTCTTCTTCTGACAATGTTAGGATCTTCTTCTGATACCTGGAATCTGACATTTCTTTCTTGGTTGCTGCCAGATCTCAAGTCTTGTACTTGATGCATTTTATCGGCACTTTTGTGATTCTGGCTCTTTAACCTGAAGGATTTTCTGCACACAATCTTGATAAACAGTGTTGAGAGAAACAATATCATGCGTGCAGTAATAAACACACAATTGCCCTCATAATGCCGGTTATAATGTATAACACATGTTATTTGATATTTTGCAGACGAATTGCTAATATATGCTATATTTATACCAAACACCTTTAGATGATCACAAAGAGTAGGAAAATTGATGTGTTAAAAATACAATATTTTCGACTGATCAACAGGTATCTGGGTAGCCGTTACATACATCTTGTGCCACCTACGTATTTGTGGTTAAACCCGCTGCCAGGGTATTGTCGAGTATTTAGAGTCCTACACAGCGAGTTTCCCTTGTTCAGGAGAAATGATGTAGATGCTGTCTGGTTTTACGTGCATGGTTCCGATCAAATAGGTGTACTAGCTACACTGATTTATGTTTGGACGGTTAATACTAGTGGGCTTAGGATTAAGCCGCATTATTGAATCAAGTAATTATTTAATAATGATCTAGTACTATAGTATTGGATTATTCTATCTCTTGGTATTATTATTTTTTATAGTACGAATACGGGTATGTACATACGGTTTTTGTATTCTTGTATTTATACAAGAATGCTTCTAGAAGAGAACACATCATTATATGTTTTTCTATTTATTAGAAAAAAATTGAGGTGGAGTGGTGCGATGGCTTTGAGCATGGTGAGTGGCATGCCTATTTTATTTATTTATTCAATTGTAAAAACTATTCAAGTATGGCTACTAATTTTATTTGTAAAAAGAAAAATGATACATATATTTTTTCTTAGCCTTTTTCCTCTCATTCTCATCATTGCCTTCTCTCTCCCCATTTAGGCTCTCTCTTCTTCTTCAACCCTAACCCCTCTGATATATTAAGAACCATAGGGTTTTGAAGATAGAAAAATCTAATTAACACTCTCTACATCTTCTAAATATGTTAGATTAGCAAACCAGGTCATTTAATCACTTCATTTTTGAAGTTGAAGATTGAACCACAAACTCTCGGGTGGATCCTCTTTGACACGAGGAGACCAACGACCAAGCATAATCCCGACAGACTAGGACCTAAGGAAGAAGATTTTGAAGACCCGAAGGACTCAATCTCATAGGTATAATCACTATCCGAGTAGATTAGATCTATGACGTTTTTGCTAACTATGGCATATAGTAGTTCTTGGGTTGTTAGTTGATGTTGCATGCCTAAAACTAGTTTTTCGTAAATTCCACCTCTCTATAAACACTGTAGAGTGTGAAACATCAACTTACATGGTATCAGAGCCACTCCATAAGCCTTAATTTGCTCGTAACGACGTTCGAATCCCATCGTTTTTGTCCTGCAAAAACCGCCGACAAAAACAGTCCCAAAATTTATTGTTTTAACATGTTTGCAATCCCTGCGGGCTCACGGTTTGTATCGATAAGCGGAGGGGTGATGCGTGGGTACCCGTAGAAGCCCCCGGAGGGCCAAAAGTTGGGCCCACCCCCAAGACCACCATGATGTGTCCTTGGTGGGTGGGCACCCGAGACCACCCCAAAGGGTGCTCTCGGGCCTGCCATCCCTTTGGGGCTACCTCATGGTGGCCATGGGGGGTGGGAACCCCCCTAGGCGACCTATGAATATATTATTTTTAGTTCATCATCCTCGCGAAGATTCGTGCAAGTTTCGAGTTCATTTCGACTCCCGGATTGGCTTAAAACAAGAGATTTTGAGACATTAGCAGACTAGATTTTCAGTTGTGGAAAATTGGATGTGTTTGGTATTTGTGCACGGAATTATAATGTTGTTGTTTTCGTTACTTGCTTATTTGATGCGTATATTTATTGTTAAACATCTTCAAATCGCTATACGTCGATGAAAAGGGGTTGCACATATCTTGTGTTGTTGGTTTGGTGATGGATTGACGGATCATCGTATGAAAAGCCCCGTGTGACTTTAGATGTGAGATATGAATGGTTGATGTAATTCATCTAATAATTGATGTATATTCTTTTATTGGGACACATCCGGGCTGAATATGTTGTCACCGGCTGTATATTATATTTCGATTTCTGCATTTAGGATTGACCCACGGAGGAGTGCACAAGCTACCGGGTTCTAGATTTCAGAGGGTGGTCATCTCGAGGATTCAGGTCACCCAATTATAGGATTGGCGGGTAGCTTGCTGCACTCATAGGGGTCTACGGTTATTCACACTCAGCTATTCACACAACCGTGGAGAATTGTGTTTCATAGGTGGCTCAATGAAATGCAAAAGTTCCTAGTTGATCTATTTTTCCATTCTCTGTGATGTTCATATCTGCTTATGATGTTTTTCATGCCTATGAAGAATGGTTATATATATATATATAATAAATGTTGTATATGTAAGTGCACGGCGGCGCCCCGGCCGTCAATCCGACGCCGGAATACGGAAACGAAAACTTTTCTATAAACTAGAACCGGCACCACCGCGCACTATCAAACCCGGATCGGGACATTAACCTAACTCTAGCAAACAAGAATAAGAGTAGAGAGATATACCAAGCGATCTGTGTCCTTCGGTCTTCGTCTCCACTCCGATCTCCTCGCGGGATCTCCGGTCGTCGCCTCCTCGTCGAAACGGGCACCACACCGCCGGGTTCTTTTACGGGCTCCCATCTCTAGACCGAGGCAACTCGGGGGCGAAGTTGGCGAGCCGACGCGTCCAAGAGATGCCATAGACTAAGTGTAGTAGCTTATCTCTTTGGGGTTATGAAGTTTCCATAAAGATGATGGAGAAGAGAAAGAACTTTGGAGAGGAGGAAGGTGTAACATTTTGCAAGCATGAATAATGAGATGAATAATTCCCACCACAAGAAAATGAACTCTCTCATTCTCCCTCTCAAAAAGTGGCCGGCCCCTAATGTGAAATGGTGGAGCGAAAATACCAAAACCAAGAAGGGAGGTGAGTGTAGGAATCAAGAGAGGTGACCACACCCAAAAGCAAGCCTCACATCAACTCTCATTCTTTCCTATCTCATTTAATGCAAGAAATGATGAAAGAAAAGAATGGAATCAAAAGATGCTATCATAATCTTTCAAATCTCAAATAACCCTTCCACAATTGCTAATTTGCGAACTTGCAAATTAGCCCCTCCATCAGAAAAGTCCGGCTGGGAAGAAACAAAGGAAAACTGGCCGGAACGGAATACAAACTGGCAACTTCAGAAAACTGATCCCGTAATAAATTACAGGAAAACCCCACAACTGCATATACATGCCCGCATTTGTATTCCCACTGAATACAAATGCAAAGAGACAATAACTACACTGTCTAATACTAGGATCCGGCTTAAACCAAAGCCCGCTAGTAAAATCCGTCCGATCACGATCCGTGCAATACCGCACGTATCTGATCGAACCCTGGCATATCTCCATACGGCCTCTACAGCGTTTCGCCCAAAACTTGAGTAACTGTGTGGTGGACTCTAAAGACTCGTCAATACTATGGCTGTGGATTTAACCACTAGCACGTCAGAGGTATTAGCCATACGTGACGGGCTACCAGCTATTGAGCAAAAGGGGCGTCGATGAGCGAACTCATCCTGACACCCTACTGAGCCTGTCAGTGACAATATCCGTACAGTCCGGTCCGTTCATCTATGAGCATCGCATGGCGGGCCTATGGGGTTGGTAAAAGTCGGACCCCCAAAAGCGGTACAAGTCGTGTCGGAGTGTAGCCCAGAACACCCTAAGATACTACTGGAATACCTACCAGTAAAGCTCCTGCCTTGGCCAAGGACTTTTCATGTATGGGCTCTCCTAGACACAGCGCGACCTCACCCCCAATACCGGGAGAGACGAACCCATGCAGATCCGCTCACTGCCTCCATGTGGCTCGGGACAGTACCGAACTAAAACCTGTTTGCACGTCTCCTTTGAGCGTGGTAGGGTAGTAATCAAAGCACAGTGGGAACTCACACGAGACAAATGACGATCTCAGGTCAATGAACTAACCTATACACATGTCACAAAGGAACTGCTATCTGACGTCAGGTATAAGACCAACTAGCATGTTCCCGGCGAGTCCTGTCCGGTGTACTCATAACCCAATGAGCACCTGTATACATCTTAGGTGAACCAACTGACACCAGTGGCTTGTGAGACCGACCACCGCCCCTCGTCTGGGTCTCGACTGTATACACTAGTCTACTCTGGAGTATCGATGCCCTGTCTTGAAACTCCCACGACTAGGGACCTTTTAAGGATGTGCTTATAGACCCCAGCTCCCACGTATATGATCGCCCTCATACTGCTGGCAGTTAAGCAAGAATCCTAGGGGCTCTATCAACGTGCAATAGTGACCTGTAAGGTCACCTGAAGCAGTACACGATGATAAAGGTAAACCAGATAGCATACTATCATCTTGAGTAAGACTGTCCTACCGGGATAGGTCCTCCCTCAATCATCGCAATCACGTACCTGTGATCCAATAATTAACTCTGAGGGCACTATCTCCAACAATCTCCCACTTGCACTGAAGGCTAATTATTGCGATGTCGCATACTCACAGCCCGTGTGATACCGAACACCCAACTCCTCTACTAGTCAGTCTCACAAAGCTAGGTTGTGCAACAATTGCGTTCGAGGAATAGCCTCAGTGGGTGGATCCGCTGTGATGTTTCTTTCTATGTCTCTCTATATCTCAAGTTCACGGAGAAAGTCATCTCCCGAAATGAGCAATACCTGTCTTGGAATATGTCTGGATGTCTGATGGGACATAGCTCATAAATGAACTCAAAATCCAAACTTCTTAGACTGTATCGTCAACTGAACTTAATCAGTATCCTGCGCCATGCCTTCCCTCAGTATCTACCTAGACCACTTGTCCAAAATACTGCCCCTCGTCAGAGGGAAAACAATAACTCTGACAGCCACTCTGCTATCCAGGTCACCTTGGAAGTGTGGAATGATAACTGTCTCCCGAAGGAGAATGCTGTTATCATATCCTTAGAACATCAACTTATGTTCTAAAACTGCTTCCGACTGTTTCTCCTGGATTGGATCAATATCAAATTATTGCATCTACTGAAAAAACAACATCTTGTGCGGTACTTGACATCTCATGATCAACTCAATTGCCTAAGCAAGTGATCTGCCAATCATGCGTATCCTTCTCCCCCTTAGTCTGTAAGACACCTTTAGAGAGGGTGACTCCATTACCTGCAGGTACACCACCATGCCAGGAGTCGTCCATTCTAAATACTTTTAGAATGCTGTCTAAGTACCCTGATTGGGAAACCACCCAAATCTAGATCTAAAACCATAGATCTAGTAACCAGAATGTACGATATAAGATCCAAGTCCTGTGTGGAGAAACCACTGTGTGACAACCAAAGTATAACCGATCGTAGTATAGGAATATCACTTCCTACTTTGTGTATGTCATCCAAATACCAGGACATCACACCCTACTACCTTCTTAACAGATCCATTCCCTATTCTGATGAAGTCAAACCTATGACTATCACATCAGAAATAGATGATCTATCTCCGCTATATCTGCTTTACTCTATAAATAGACATAAGCCACTTGTCCACCATGCTTCCGCTGCTCCAACTGACTACGACAACCCTCTGGCAGACTCATATACACGTGCACTTCTAAAGCCAGTTCAGAACAACGCAATACTCATCCTCCTGCCGGGTCTCATAGTCTGGAACAACAGTAGTGTCAAGTTTTGGTAAACAAGAACCTCCCTGCCACCGTCCTTGAGCATACCGAAGTACCTCTTGAGCGCCTAACGTTACCCACCATATCTGCGGAGTGGCTAATGGAATGTCAAACCAGATTGAATCTTTAGGTTCTTATCAAATTTTCAGTAATCGTTTGCGGTTCTGGAATCACTTCCACTTCTACCATACTCTTACTACTGTTTTCTGAAAATATCCATTTTTATTAAAACTGTGGCGAGTCAAGAACAATATCACTATTGATCTTCATGATGGTAGAAAATCAACCCTCGTCATAGCCCGGGTCAACCCACAAACAGCCATTACAGAAACGTGCCTCGAGTCATCCAGAGTCTGGTTTTAAGCATAAGCCGGACAACTCCCCGTACCTTAACAATGTCAAGATATGAACTGTTCTATATCCAATATAGAAACAGAGGCACTGATTTAATTGAACCAGATTCAAATCATGCAGCTGTCACTAGTGCATGTCAACTAAATGGAGAGAGGCCGATCAGCATTACTCAACTTAGGAATGCTTCCAATTATGAGTAACCTGAAAGAGAAGCAAGTTCTCTTAAATATTACTATCATCTGAATACCATACACAAGTATCTACATCTTTGATCACCTTGAAGAATCCCGATACTTGCAACACCTGGTTTTCTACTTTATTCATAAACCTATAACTTCTCAAAACTTGGACCATGTATTTCTACGAAACACATGTCTAAGAACTAAAGAAGTCACAAGTAAACAGAATACAGTACGAGTACCAACCCCTCTGTCCTCATGGACACTGGACAATATACAATACTCCGTATAAATCCCTTGAGTCTAATAACTCAATCCCTGTGTGTGGTAGGTTGAAAACTGTAGATATGGTTAAGAAGAATTATACCGTTGTTCAATGCTCCTTACCTAACCATCCACTGATATAGGTAAATATCATAGAAATAATTTCAAAAAGGTATATCCCACTCTATAAAAATAGACATACAGATATATCAACTTGAAATTTGTGCATAACAACGGATATTCAAAACCAAATGTTTGTCGTCCGGCAAACAACCTAGGTGATTTCCTCAAATAACACCAATTACAACGAATTCCGATATGATGAGGATGATCACCTAATTCCCAATAACTTACTCCCACTCATCATCTGTAAAACAATACAGATGTGAGAATCATACCTGGTAAATACATACACTGGAGCAAGTGTCAAGTTGGGAAATCAGTTTTCTTTTAACAGTACACAGTGAAACTAAAACATTGAAATGTTTCGATGGGGTATCCGGGTATTCCTAGTAATGCCTCTTCCATTATCCAGATTCACAACTGTAACCGTATAATTCTTTGCCATCTTTCCAAATCCCTTTATATGTCTTTAGTCATTACCTTCTGTACTGTTAGTGTATATGCCCTAGAGGTCATTACTGTATCATACTAGTATGTATATTACTTGATGGAAGCTTGGGATATTCACAGTTGTATATACAATCTTGCTCGAAATGGTAGTATGCTACTTGGTTTGTCTCTGCTTTAATATGTGCATGTGTTTCTTTTAGCATATCGCTTATATACATATTAGTGGAGCCCTTAGGATCTTTGCTTGATTACCAGCGTTGTGATGGCGCTCACACTCGTGGGGGCTGGGTAATCCATAAGCACATCCTTATACAGGTCCCTAGTCATTGGACTATCGAGACAGGGCATCGATACTCCGGAGTAGCCTAGCGTATGTGCTTCTCATCCCAGCGTGGGAGACGGTCTGTCCCACAGCCGTCAGTACGTCGTACTTGAGATAGTATGCGGGTGCTCGTTAGGTTACGAGTATACTGGACAGGACTCGTCGGGAACTGTTGGTTGGTATTATACCTATCGTCAGTTATCAGTTCCCAGGTGACATGAGTACAGCTTAGTCCGTTGACTTGACACTGTCACTTCGCCTCGAGTGTGTTCCCACTGCATTTTGATTACTACCCTACCACTGTTAGTTATATGTATGCCCTAGAGGCCATTACTCTACATAGGATGTATATTGTAGTGGATGCTTGGACATATATAGGGAGGACTTTCTCGCTCGACATGATAGTATGCTATCTGGTTACTCTTTACCTTAACGTGTATACTGTTTGTCTCTCTGTTACATGTTGGTAAAGCCCTTAGGATGTGTACTTGACTACCTGGACGATGATGCGGATCATACTAGTGGGGACATGGTAGTCCATAAGTACATCCTTCAAGGTCCCTAGTCGTGGGTGTATCGAGACGGGGCATCGATATACCAGAGTAGACTAGCGTATACCTTCTCGACCCATACAGATGGGCGATGGATGATCCCATATCCATTGGTGTTTGACATCAGAGATGATATACGGGTGCTCAGTAGAGACTGGGTACACTGGACGGACTCGCCGAGAACTCCCAGATGGTATTATACCTTACGTCAGATGGCAGTTCTCTGGTGACACTGGTACAGAGTAGTCTGTTGACCCGAGATCGTCATAGAGTCTTGTGTGGTTCCCACTGTGCTTTGATTTCCACCTTACCACGTCCAAGAGGGCATGCAAAATGGTGGTTTTTGGGTACAGTCCCGAATCACATGGAGGAAATGAGCGATAGGAGGGGATTCGTCTCTCCCGGTATAGGGGGTTGATGTTGCGCTGTGTTCGATTGGCTATAACCGGAAATCCCTGGCCAGGGTTGCTGAGATTTACTGGTAAGTGTTATCAGTAGTTTCTCGACTTGTTATAGACCTCATATCGACACGACTTATCGAGCTATTGGGGTCTGACGTTTACCACCCCTAGGCGAGATATGCGACATATCAGACGATCAGACCGGACTGTACGGTAAGTGTTACTGGTTGGATTCACAGGAGTGTGAGCGGGCTTGCTCGTCGATCTTCTGATCGCTCAATACCCGGGTGGCCGTTACGTTTAGCAGACCGCTTGCGGCTTGTGGCTGTTTGATATGATCATCACCTGCTGCCGGCGTATCGACGAGTCTTTAGAGTCCTACACAGAGATTTCCTGGCTGAAGCAAAACGAAATAGGAGCGCATATGAGATATGTGCGGGACCGAGAATAATGCGTGTATGTGATACCGTATTTCATTCTCGCGATGAATGTGTCGAATGGTTGTATGCGATATAACCTAGTTATCGAATCAAGGATTGATTCGATAAATCGATACATTGGATATTAGTCGGTCATATGCGATATGACCGGATCGTTAAATCAAGTGTTGATTTGATGATTTAATGCATAATTATATATTTGATATATTACTTTGCATTAACTAGTATTGGTTCACTTTAAATGGATTTTCTCACTTGCATTGCACAAGTTGTATATGTGATATACTTTTGTGCACTTGATTGTATCATGTTTGATGATGTATGTTTACTTGGGTTTATGTAAAGAATTAAACCATGGTTATATGAATGGTTAGGGTTTCATTTCATTTACTTATTCATTTATTTATTTATTTATTCTTTTTGGAAAATGATTAGCATAAAGAGAAAATGGTGGCTAACTTTGTTTGTTGTTGAAGCTTCTTGAAGCTTTGACTTAGTGACCATTTTATCTCATGCTTAACCCTAACCATTCCACTTAACCCTTGTTTATTCTCTACATCAAACTATGGTTGGTATATGATAAGTATTCATATTATATTCTTTTTGAAAATACTAATCATAACACTTATCATCTTCTTCCTCTTCTTCTTCTTCATGAAGAAACCTTGCTCCATCAATGGCAACTTGAGCAAATGAGTGAGAAATCCAATTCTAAAGTGAACCCACCTCCTATTTCTTCATCCTCTACCTCTTGCCAAGTAGTATAGGGTGTTTTCTTCACAAGTTTCATGACATGGTGAAGTGGGAGCTTGATCTTGTGATGCCTCGACGTAGATCATCTTCGGCATCGTTGTCGATGACCTAGCCCGCCTATTTCTCCGATGAAGCCGACGCTAGAGCCCGGGATCAAAATTGGACAGCAAGGAGACTTCATCATAGAGCTATGGAGGTGGAGAACCGGATCTACAAAAGTTCTATTTCCGTTCACTTAGTTAAGTTGTTAACTAGTTGCTTGTTTCGCGTAAAATTCTAGTTAACGATCCGTATTAGGGTTTCTCGGCACTTGTAAAATTTGAAATTGGCATGGTTGATGCCTTGTGAGACCTCATTAGTGTGCCTAGGAACCCTACAGTGGTATCAGAGACTAGCTAGAGCCTTAGGCGATGCGTAGACGGAATTTCAAATCCGAACAAACCCCGAAACCCTAATCCGACCCGCTCTCTGGACTTTTTTCAAAAACTGTGTTTTTTCCAGATTAAAAATGCTCAAAAAATTCAGCAGGGAATTCTAAGAATTATGGTGCAAAATTTTCCCAGAGATGATTCCATAGCGTGGCGGAACCGCGGCAGAAGTCTGCCTTCTGCGGCGGTTCCGCGGCCAGATGATGACATCATCATTCCCTGTTTGCACAGTAACTCCTATTTTATTATGCTGGATTTTCTGGGAATTTTTAATATTTATTCAAGAGTTGAATTTTCTGGGTTGTATTGGCGACTCGGTGGATCGATCGGATTGTCTAATTTTGTCAGTGTGGTTTCCGGATAATTTTTTGAATATGTTAAAAAGTTCGACCGGATATAAATACCCAATCTTTCCCCTGCCGGAAAATTTCCAAGTGTTGGATTTTTCCGAGGTTTAAAAACGTTCTATGTAGTACAAGTAACGCGATGGTCCCTCTAGAAGACAACAAACCTTAACTCGATTATGTGACCGTCTTGAACTGCCCTTTGAACCTTAGGGTTTAGGGTAGTACGGCGTGCCACATGTGAGGCGTTGGCTTGACCCTTCTACGGCTGGACCGTTGGTACTGAGGCACGAAGTGAATGTCTTTGAACTTATTTCATGAGTTGAGCTGTTTCGGGAAAACTTGGGTGTTCGAATGTTCGATCGGAAAGTTTAACATTTTCTATCTTATTCGGAATATGATACAATAATTGGAATTCACAAGAAGTTATGAGATAACTGAATGAATGTTATAAATCTAGTAGTTTAGTCTCACTTGATCGGTTGCCACGGAATTTTGATGTGATCAAAAGTCCATCGCAATCACGTAGCGTACGCGGATACTCGCCGGGTAAACTTAATAGACAGCCTCACTCCATAGCCCCGACCAAGTGACTGTAGGAGAACCCCGTCGCCGAAAGCATCCGTTAGGGGTGCTCGCGGCAGCGTTGTTCCGCCTTGGTGCACTTCGTCAGCGGTGTCGGGGGTGCGGCCGCCTAATAAAGTTTGCGACGAGCATTCGATCAGGATGTCGGGAATCTTGTTGAATTGCCCGACTTGATATTGAAAAGAGTTTTCGATTTTGAGACTAAAATGCGGGGTTTATAATTGTTAGGCATGCGATGGCTAAGGAATTCATTTGATTAGGCATGCGATGTCTATGGAGGTTGCGGATTCCAACTGTTGTAGTTTTACACTTTCTTTTCTGTGACCGTAAGTGTAATATGTGATATCGCCGGTTTCGTTGCTATATGTCAACGACAATTGGGATGGACATATTTACTTACGTTGATGACATACGATGTTATGTGTTGCTGGATATGTTATATTGGATCGTCGTGTTTGAATAGCCGGGGATTTTTATGTGAGATGAGTGTTTTTCATTTTCATTCATGTAAAAATTTGTATGTAATATTCTTTTATTGGGGCACTTCCAGGTTGCGGAAGATGTCACCCTTTGTATATTATTTACTTTTCCGCACTAGGATAAACCCAAGGAGGGGAGCACAAGTAACCGGGTTCTGGGGTCCAGTGGGACACTAACTCGAGGAGTCGAGTCCGGGTCTCCTAACTCTAGAATTGGTAGGGTTGCTTGCCGCTCTCGTAGGGGTCTAGGGTTATGGGTTTGGCTATTCATCGCGACCGTGGAATCCGTGTTTTATACTGGCTCGTATTGAAAACACGGACGTCCTAGTATATCCAATATTTCATATGATTCTTCTGCTGCGATCTCTGTGATGTGATCATGTGATGTTCTGTGATAGATACAGTATTTAGTATATATGATATATTATATAGGCGTTACTTATGTTTCACACCCGCGCTAGCACTGCCCCGCTCTGCCGTTAGTTACCTAACCTAACGGTGCACGAGGGGACATCGAGGCGAATGCGGATGGCATAAGTGTACGTCGTATTTATCTGTGATGTTTAGGTACTCAAATGATGGGACTTCATTAATGTGATTAATGAAATAAAAGAAACCTAAGATGTTGTAGAATCGAATTTCAAAATAAACAGGTAGCTACAGTTCTTGCTTTGCATCGCGGCGTTCCTTGTAGAACATCCTGCACCTTATTCGATAAGGAAAGGACCGAGATCCCTTCACCGGGAGTGACTCCTTTAGCAATAACTGGCAGATGCTACACACTCGGTTTGTCTTTTGATTGCTTTTAAGAGTTTTTGCTTTGCACAGTGATATATATGATATATCCCGCACCTCTTTCGACGAGGAAAGGACCGACGATCCCTTCACCGGGAGTGACTCCTTTAGCAAAACTAGAAAAGCCTAAAAAACACTCCATTTTAAAATCATTTGATTCTACAACGATATCAAGTTCATTACGCAATAGGTTTTCAGAAAAACCTGTCGTAGCCCTCCGTCATTTCAGATAAGTCCTACTTAGTATTCGTGCTACGTTTGTTGACCTCCGTCAAGGCGTAGTGTGCGGTAGCTAACTAGTATTTATCTACTTATGCATATGATGTAGATTGGATTAGGGTAGTCGTGCGGTCTTGTTGACCTCCGTCAAGGGTCGTGCGGGTGGGTTTAATTCGATCAAGAAATGACGGGTTGAACTTGACTAGTAGCCTATGGTTTGTTGACCTCCGTCAAGGTAATAGGACGCTAGGGGCAAAATATTATCGGGAATTTCAAGTGTTGAAATTTGCAATGAGATTGCATACCTTCTATGAGATAGTTGGATCCCGATACCCACTGCGAGTAATTGTTACTCCTGGGAGAGTTTTACACATTACAATTAGCCGATCAAGTAGGTGTCTAGAAAGGTGTCAACGGGGTTACGCCTTTGGGAAAACGAGGTTTACATTAATTAGGTTCGTGCGAAAGCACGGGGGACCTCCCTCAAAGTACCGACACTGGCCTGGCTGAAAGATTGGCGAACTTGTAGTGTGTAATTAATCCCGGCTAGTCTTTCCTTTTTAGGGTTTGAAGGAAGATTTGATAAAAAGCAGTGGGAGCCATCCTGATTAGATAAAATATTAACCAATCTTATTCTTGCAAGAGCGCACGCTGAGTGTTTTCTTCTCTCTCTCTTAAGGTAGCGACCATATCATGCCTTAATCAAGATAATAATACGGATTATTGACCGAACCCGCTTGTTATTCTGAGCTGGGGAACGTTGGTCCCGCTCCAACTTATAATTGTTATAAGACAGAGCAGGAAATTGGGGAATACCAGATTTCCCGTGCCGCCCAAACGAAGAAAGTGCATGTGATGCATCATCTTCGGGTGTGTTCGTTACAATGAACTGTTTCTCTGTATCCTCTACGTCCTGGGTATTTGATACCGGATCAGGATCCCAGATATGTAATCTGTTACATAGGGCTACAGATAGGTAGAAAACTGAGAACGGGTGATGAGTTTCATGAGACAGAAAACGGGGCAAGTGTTGCAGCCAAGTCTGTTGGTCACTGTCACCCTGTATTACCAATACATTGATTCTGAACAAATACTATTAGATACCGAACCTGATATACAAAATCATATCAGTCTCTTTATTAGTAAAGAAAGGATATAATTTTGTATTGTTGGATAATGTTTTGAACATTTCCTATATCAAAAGTTGATCGGTTCAGGCACGTTATCTAAAAGCATTAAAGTTCTAAATCAAACTACAGTTCTTAGTATACAGAACACACACAAGAGGAAGAGTTCAGAAATGAACAGATCCTTCTTGAGGTATTGTAGACTAGGTCATATCAATGAGACACGACTAGCTAAGTTGCACATAGATGCATATTTAAATCTGTTTGAATTTACATCTTATGAAACTTGCCAGTCATGTCACAAAGATAAGATGACCAAAGCTCCGTTTACTAGAAACAGAGAAAGAGTTAGTGAACTCTTGGGATGATACATGTTGATGTATGAAAGGTCCCCTGTCTACATATGCCAGGACTGGTTCTTTGTACTTCGTTACATTCTCTGATAATCTCTCAAGATTCAGACATATGTTCCTGTTGAAACACAAGTCCGAACCTTTTGAGATATTCACAGAATATGATTTAGAAGTAGTGAACCAAAATATGGGTATAAGTATTATGTCCTTTGATGTGATCAATGAGGAGAATACTTGAGCACGGAAATCCTGGATTATTCTAAAGGAGAATGAGATTCTCTCTCAGCATTACTCCTCCGAATACACCATAGCACGATGGTATATCGGGGCGGAGCAATCTCACCCTATATGATAAGGTGTGCTCTATGATGAGTACTACTGAGTTACCTATTTCTTTTTTAGGAGTTATTGTTCATATCAGATTTTTGCGTTTTCATACCGTCCAATTTTTATCACATTGCATATCGGTAGATACTCTTGAGCCGTGTTTGCTAGTCAATTGCAGGATACAGGTTCCCGGTTCTAAAACGGAGAAATTCATGGAAAACACAACAAAATCCGGTTCCTGCCAACCACAGATAAAAACACGGTCTCCGCTCTTCATCCGTATGTTGCCAGATACCAGTTTAGGAAGACAAAGTGTCAAATCAATGTCATTCTCAAGCACAAGGCTCAATGGTAGCACAAAATCCAAGAGATTTACGCGGAGCTCGAGGCAACCATCCACAAAAAAGTCCACCTTTGCTCAATAGAAATTCTAGAAGAAATAGGAATGATTTTTCAGAAAATACACACAGCAGACAAGAGGGGACAGGAGAACAGGAAAAGTGCACAGAAGCCCATTGCCTAAGACCACTATAGGGGCGCGGATCCACGGCCATAGGGTGGTCTAGGCGGCGGATCCGCGGTCGTACAGTCAGGTCAGGGCATGGGCTTTTGGGGGCAGTTTGGTCATTGCATCAGGGTTCTGGTGGTTGCCCTAGGGTTTCATTTCTTGGCCTATAAATAGCCCAGAATTTTGTGAAGAAAGGGTCAATTTTTGTATTCTCATTTTTTGCCTAGTTTTAGACTTGTTCTTCTTCCTCTTCTCACCTCTTCTCCATTAAACTTGTAGTGAGCTTTTGAGTGAAGAGTGATGAATAAAGAAGACCAATTTTTATCATGCTTGTCTCTTTCTTTACTTGTTGTAATGTGTTGTAATTTTAATTGTTAAGTAGTTGTTGTTATTTGCTTGATCGTTTCTTTCTTCTCTTTTTTTTCTTTATCCTTACATATGACAATGATACTTACGCTTGATCCTCGCCAAGGTGAGGTCGCAAATAGTTAGTCGTATTCTTCTAATCTCCTTCTTTCTATCTTCCTCTTTTGTGTTGTTTTATTTTTCCTATCATGAAGTGTGAGTAGTTTTATACTTGTTAGGGTAGGATAAGGGAAGTTTGAGAGAAGGAAATCTCTCTCACTCTTTCCTTGCCCAACAGCTTAAATCGACTCCCGTTAATCGAACCACAATCCGCTCCTTACGGCACCGTATCCTACATGATAGCGGTGATTCCGTAGTGAGACCGGTTGTGGTTGGATTAACCGGAGGTTATGGCTAAGAGCCAAGAACGGACGGACAAGCACCAAAAGGAAGACTTATGCGTTGGAAAGCCTAGCTTATACTCGCAAAGTCCTTCCTAGTCGTGCTAATCCCCGTTGTTGCCGATTACCGTAACACCGATATTAAGTGGGGCAACGAAAGATGTGGAGACTCCTAACTCAAACTAACCTAATCCTAACCCTAACAAGCTCTCTTTAAATATCAACTTAACACTTAGATAACCATAACAAAATCTGAACACAGGACTTAACTCGTCGAAAAACACATAGAAAAAGATTCCCATCTCCCCGGCAACGGCGCCATTTGATTGTTAGGATACGTTACAACAACTGAGAAGGAATTCTTAGCTGTTGTATTTGCTTTAGAAAAGTTCAGGCCCTACCTCATCGGCTCTCCAGTCATTGTCTACACGGACCATTCAGCTCTGCGCCATCTTTTTGCGAAGAAAGATGCAAAATCTCGGTTAATACGTTGGATCCTCTTGCTTCAAGAGTTTGACCTTGTCATTAAGGACAAACGAGAATGTGAAAACGTAGTTGCCGACCATCTCTCACGACTTCCTTCTTCGCCTTCGCTTCCAATTCCGATGAACGACGTTTTCCCGGATGAACAACTCTTGACAGTATCGTGCGAACCCTGGTTCGCAGATATTGTGAACTATTTGGCCACGGGATTACTACCGACTGAATGGTCGAGTCAGGACAGACTTCGCTTCTTATCCCAAGTAAAACACTTTTACTGGGACGAACCCTACTTGTTCAAGTACTGTCCCGACCAGATTATTCGTCGGTGTGTCCCTGATGAGGAATTCAAGAGTGTGCTGTCATTTTGCCACGATCAAGCGTGTGGCGGGCATTTTGGGCCCAGAAAGACAGCTGAGAAGATCTTGCAATGTGGTTTCTACTGGCCACAACTTTTCAAAGACGCTCACGACTATTGCAAGACTTGCTCCCGGTGCCAACACATGGGCCGGATATCCCGGAGGAACGAGATGCCGCTCCAACCGATCTTGGTTGTAGAGATTTTCGATGTTTGGGGGATAGACTTCATGGGGCCGTTTCCCAGCTCTTTTGGGAACTTGTACATCCTTCTAGCTGTTGATTACGTCTCTAAATGGGTCGAGGCTGTGCCCAGCCGGACTAACGACAACAAGGTTGTCGTTAGGTTCCTTAAAGAAAACATTTTCTCCCGGTTTGGGCACCCCCGAGCGATCATTAGCGACAATGGAAGTCATTTCTGCAATAGGACTTTCGAGGCCTTGATGCGGAAATACTCCATTAATCATAAGCTTTCTACGCCCTACCACCCCCAAACCTGCGGGCAGGCCGAAGTTTCAAATCGGCAAATCAAGCAGATACTGGAGAAGACGGTTTCCAAGAACCGTAAGGATTGGTCTCTGAAACTCACCGATGCCCTTTGGGCATTTAGAACCGCTTATAAGACCGACCTTGGCATGTCTCCCTATCGTCTTGTGTACGGAAAAGCCTGCCACCTTCCTGTCGAAATAGAGCATCGCGCATTTTGGGCGATAAAGGAGCTGAATCTGTCTCTTGAGGACGCGGGCAGCCATCGGAAGCTGCAGCTGAACGAACTGAACAAGCTTAGGGATGAGGCTTACGACAACGCGGTTGTCGTTAAGAATCGAATGAAGGTGTTTCATGATAAACACATTTTACGCAAAACCTTCGTACCTGGTCAGCAGGTACTTCTTTACGACACCCGACTTCACTTCCATCCTGGAAAGCTCAGATCTTGCTGGAAAGGGCCGTATTTTGTGCGGAATGTGTATCCGCAGGGCGCTGTAGATTTGGAGAATCCAAAGGACGGTTCTCTTTTCAAGGTGAACGGACATCGATGCAAACCGTACCTGAGCGCCGAACCAACAGAGGAGCTCCTGTTCTTACAGGAGCCGGTTTACCTTGCATGATCTTCCTCTGCCTACCTCCAAACTTCGGTTATCCGGCCAAGAACAGTGGACACTGTTCCAAATAAGTTTGGGGGTATGTACAAACCATTTTGTTTATATTTGTGTATATTCTTTTTCTTTTCTTTAAAAACAAAAACAAATAAAAATTTTTGTGTATCACTAACCGAAAATTTTGAACCTTCCAACTGCTCTCTTCATGCTACGACAGTGAGGACACTGTCCAGTTTAAGTTTGGGGGTACGCTCGGTACGTATTTCTTACCTTCGCATTCATATGTATATTTTGCATCTGCATATTAATATCCATAAAATCCATAAAAATTTGAAAATTTTCTAAAAAAATATAAAAACTT
Source organism: Agapanthus africanus (assembly GCA_030015575.1). Taxonomy (NCBI): domain Eukaryota; kingdom Viridiplantae; phylum Streptophyta; class Magnoliopsida; order Asparagales; family Amaryllidaceae; genus Agapanthus; species Agapanthus africanus. The sequence goes on from JASDDO010000029.1 coordinate 128,167,038, forward strand.
TTTTGTCAAGTTAGCTTGTGGAAGAACTCTGATTCAATATTCGACGGTTTTTGTTTGAAAAAAATAGGAATAACTAGATCTTATGTTTGGATTTTGAAAACCTGAAAGATAACTCTCCTTTGAAGTTAACTATAGCTGATATACGTCTTTACATCACACTACACGTGTCGTAAGATTTTGGAAATTAGATGACAAGTCTTTCATGTTTAAACTTTTAAACAGATAAATGATTTTCTGAGGATCAAATAGGTTTGTTCTGAAATAAGTAATGTCAAGAATAGTTTATGAAGTAAAGCGAATATAAAGGAATATTATTGATGCCGTAATTGGAACTAAGTCTGAAAAATAACCCATCTGAAACTTGATTGGAATGATTACACACCAAACCCACTAAACACGTCTTTTATCCAAAAAAATAATTGAACTGACCGGTTATATCTCCGTTCGTATTAAATCATCCGATTTTCACGACAAACTGTCTTTTGTTTTTGGACCTAGGTAACTTGAGTAATTAAGTCCGCTGGGGTGTCTCTACACCTGATGCCCTAAAACCAACTGGTTTGGGTGCATTGGCCCAAAGCTTGCTAAGAAACCTAGAAAGTCCAGTTTAAAACAAAGTCAAGCAAGTGTTCTCTCCGAGTTAAAATTCCTAACGGTTTTTGTGTGAGAATAATCTTGATAAAAGACAGGCTTTTATAAAAAAAATAGCGGAGATATGAAGGTTTTATTCTATGATAAAGACTATTGCACGTTCACAGAGGTGTGTATGAAATGAAAACAAGAAAAAGGTGGAGTGAAGAATAAGACCTAGTTTCCTGTTATGGGAAGATAGAAATTCTGAAGTTGAAACCTTACTGGAAAACGAAACTTGAAAAATGCTTAACTCTTTATAAAACTTATGTGATCCTTTTAAAATTGTTATCTGGGCTTTATTGTGCGACATGATGACTTTAATCGACCTTTCTGGAACTTAACGGCACTATTTGCACTAGACGTAAAGACATATAAAACCTGTAGTTAAATAAGAAGCGAGGTGTGAAAAATAAAGGTTCGATAGTCTAGACTTAGGATCATAGAATTGTTATTTTCTGAAACAAAACTTTAGGGTTTGAATCTTAGTTATTTTACAAAACCAACTTGACCGGATTTTGTGGGTAGTATCCGCTGAAAACCCTCAGGAGACAACACTCCTCCTACTAGGGACACCTAGAGGTTTAACGGCTTGTTGCACCTGCTCAGTGCAATCGCGTTCCCTGCGAAAGTGAGGTTAGGAAATTTTTTGTAAATAAATGGGCTTTGCTCGGGACGAGCAAATGATAAGTTTGGGGGTATTTGTTCATATCAGATTTTTGCGTTTTCATACCGCCCAATTTTTATCACATTGCATATCGGTAGATACTCTTGAGCCGTGTTTGCTAGTCAATTGCAGGATACAGGTTTCCGGTTCTAAAACGGAGAAATTCATGGAAAACACGACAAAATCCGGTTCCTGCCAACCACAGATAAAAACACGGTCTCCGCTCTTCATCCGTATGTTGCCAGATACCAGTTTAGGAAGACAAAGTATCAAATCAATGTCATTCTCAAGCACAAGGCTCAATGGTAGCACAAAATCCAAGAGATTTACGCGGAGCTCGAGGCAACCATCCACAAAAAAGTCCACCTTTGCTCAATAGAAATTCTGGAAGAAATAGGAATGATTTTTCAGAAAATACACACAGCAGACAAGAGGGGACAGGAGAACAGGAAAAGTGCACAGAAGCCCACTGCCTAAGACCACTGTAGGGGCGCGGATCCGCGGCCATAGGGTGGTCTAGGCGGCGGATCCGCGGCCGTACAGTCAAGTCAAGGCATGGGCTTTTGGGGGCAGTTTGGTCATTGCATCAGGGTTTTGGTGGTTGCCCTAGGGTTTCATTTCTTGGCCTATAAATAGCCCAGAATTTTGTGAAGAAAGGGTCAATTTTTGTATTCTCATTTTTTGCCTAGTTTTAGTCTTATTCTTCTTCCTCTTCTCACCTCTTCTCCATTAAACTTGTAGTGAGCTTTTGAGTGAAGAGTGATGAATAAAGAAGACCAATTTTTATCATGCTTGTCTCTTTCTTTACTTGTTGTAATGTGTTGTAATTTTAATTGTTAAGTAGTTGTTGTTATTTGCTTGATCGTTTCTTTCTTCTCTTTTTTTTCTTTATCCTTACATATGACAATGATACTGACGCTTGATCCTCGCCAAGGTGAGGTCGCAAATAGTTAGTCGTATTCTTCTAATCTCCTTCTTTCTATCTTCCTCTTTTGTGTTGTTTTATTTTTCCTATCATGAAGTGTGAGTAGTTTTATACTTGTTAGGGTAGGATAAGGGAAGTTTGAGAGAAGGAAATCTCTCTCACTCTTTCCTTGCCCAACAGCTTAAATCGACTCCCGTTAATCGAACCACAATCCGCTCCTTACGGCACCCTATCCTACATGATAGCGGTGATTCCGTAGTGAGACCGGTTGTGGTTGGATTAACCGGAGGTTATGGCTAAGAGCCAAGAACGGACGGACAAGCACCAAAAGGAAGACTTATGCGTTGGAAAGCCTAGCTTATACTCGCAAAGTCCTTCCTAGTCGTGCTAATCCCCGTTGTTGCCGATTACCGTAACACCGATATTAAGTGGGGCAACGAAAGATGTGGAGACTCCTAACTCAAACTAACCTAATCCTAACCCTAACAAGCTCTCTTTAAATATCAACTTAACACTTAGATAACCACAACAAAATCTGAACACAGGACTTAACTCGTCGAAAAACACATAGAAAAAGATTCCCATCTCCCTGCGGACGACCCGTACTCAACCGGCTAGCTACAAGCGAAACCGTCTTGATTGCGGTATTTAAACTAGAACTTGAACACGCACGTATCCTAACAATCAGTTATGCACTTGAGAAGCTGCATACCTATTGAATAGGGTTCAATTCAAATAAGTTACCTACCACTTCATATTTGATATGATAAGGGAAGAGCCCATCTCTTAAGTTAGTTAAGATTTGGGGTTGTCCAGCCTATGTCTGAAAAGCAAAATCCGTTCAAGCTCGAGGCAAGATCTGTTATGTAGAACTGGAAATGTTCCAGCTATACAAAATGCAGCTGATGATTTGATAGAACCAAAGGATTCAGTAGAGACCAACGAACCTCAGCCTCTCCGCCGATCTGGTAGGGTTCCTCATCCGCCTGAGAGATGCCTCGGTTTCTCGATGACAGTGGGAGCAAGGATTGCATCATGAGATGATGACCCAACCAGTTTCGAGCAGGCCATCGAGAGTAGGGACTCTGTAAGAATGGCTGGATGCTTAGCGATCTGAGATGGAATCCATGTACACCGACAAAGTATGGACTTTGCTTGCTATATCTGAAGGGTTAAATCCCCATCAGGAGCAAGTATATCTTGAGAAGATTACTTGGTGTAGATGGAAAAGTTGAGACTTTCAAAGCTAGACTTGTTAAAGGTTTTCGTCATCAACCAGGCGTGGATAATGATGAAACCTTTTCAAGTAGCTATGCTTAAGTCCATCCGGATCCTACTTGCCACGGCTACGTACCATGACTACGATATCTGGCGGATGGGTGCCATGACTGCTTTTCTAAATAATGCTTTAGAAGAGAACGTCTATAAGTATACAGCCAGAGGGCTTCGTAGACAGTGGGAGCAGCGGAAACGTGTGCAAGATGCTTTATAGGATAAAGCAGACATCGCGGAGTTGGAACATCTGTTTTGATGTGTTAGTCAAAGAGTTTGACATCATCAAAATGGTAGATGAACCTTGTATAAACAAAAAGGAAGTTGGGAGTATAGTGACGATCCTCGTAAAGTACGTGGATGGCATGTTCTTGATAGGGAAGGAGTTTCCTATGCTACGCTCGGTCAATCTCCGCTTATCACAATGATTCTCCATATAGGATGAATGTGATACCTCCTAAATCCTGGGTTTTGGATCTATGAGATAGATCTAAATGGATGTTAGGATTCTCACTAGTTGTAGTGAGAAGGTATCAATCGACCCTGGGGAGAATCACTGGAATGGTTCCAGGGTGATAAAGACGACTGAATGTCAGTCACAGGCATTGTCTTACCCTCAGTGAAGGGACGGTATGTTGGAAGAGTTCCAAGCAAGATACCGTGGCATACTAGACGATTGAGACTGGATACATCGCTAGTTAAGATGCTACCAAAGAGGCTGTCTAGGTGTATATATTGGTTCATGAGATGAACTACGTTCCTACCATTGTGAGACAATGGAATTGTGGCTTATGCCAAGGGACGTCCGTCCCATCAGTGATCCAGACATATTCTAAGGCAGTGTCACCTGATCGTGGAGATGGTTGATCTCCAGGGGATCGAGGTCAAGAGAGTAGACTCAGAGGACAACACGGCGGATCCACTCACGAAGGCCTAATCCCAGAGAGAGACTTTTATGGGATGGTTGAGTATGAGATACTACAACCACTGCTATCAGATGGCCCTAGTTCAAGTGGGAGATTGTTAGTTATATGTATGCCCTAGAGGCCATTACTATACATAGGATGTATATTGTAGTGGATGCTTGGACATATATAGGGAGGACTTTCTCGCTCGACATGATAGTATGCTATCTGGTTACTCTTTACCTTAACGTGTATACTGTTTGTCTCTCTGTTACATGTTGGTAAACCCCTAAGGATGTGTACTTGACTACCTGGACTATGATGCGGATCATACTAGTGGGGACATGGTAGTCCATAAGTACATCGTTCAAGGTCCCTAGTCGTGGGTGTATCGAGACGGGGCATCGATATACCAGAGTAGACTAGCGTATACCTTCTCGACCCATACAGATGGGCGATGGATGATCCCATATCCATTGGTGTTTGACATCAGAGATGATATACGGGTGCTCAGTAGAGACTGGGTACACTGGACGGACTCGCCGAGAACTCCCAGATGGTATTATACCTTACGTCAGATGGCAGTTCTCTGGTGACACCGGTACAGAGTAGTCTGTTGACCCGAGATCGTCATAGAGTCTTGTGTGGTTCCCACTGTGCTTTGATTTCCACCTTACCACGTCCAAGAGGGCGTGCAAAACGGTGGTTTTTGGGTACAGTCCCGAATCACATGGAGGCAATGAGCGATAGGAGGTGATTCGTCTCTCCCGGTATAGGGGGTTGATGTTGCGCTGTGTTCGATTGGCTATAACCGGAAATCCCTGGCCAGGGTTGCTGAGATTTACTGGTAAGTATTATCAGTAGTTTCTCGAATTGTTATAGACCTCATATCGACACGACTTATCGAGCTATTGGGGTCTGACGTTTACCACCCCTAGGCGAGATATGCGACATATCAGACGATCAGACCGGACTGTACGGTAAGTGTTACTGGTTGGATTCACAGGAGTGTGAGCGGGCTTGCTCGTCGATCTTCTGATCGCTCAATACCCGGGTGGCCGTTACGTTTAGCAGACCGCTTGCGGCTTGTGGGTGTTTGATATGATCATCACCTGCTGCCAGCGTATCGACGAGTCTTTAGAGTCCTACACAGAGGTTTCCTGGCTCAAGCAAAACGAAATAGGAGCGCATATGAGATATGTGCGGGACCGAGAATAATGCGTGTATGTGATACCGTATTTCATTCTCGCGATGAATGTGTCGAATGGTTGTATGCGATATAACCTAGTTATCGAATCAAGGATTGATTCGATAAATCGATACATTGGATATTAGTCGGTCATATGCGATATGACCGGATCGTTAAATCAAGTGTTGATTTGATGATTTAATGCATAATTATATATTTGATATATTACTTTGCATTAACTAGTATTGGTTCACTTTAAATGGATTTTCTCACTTGCATTGCACAAGTTGTATATGTGATATACATTTGTGCACTTGATTGTATCATGTTTGATGATGGATGTTTACTTGGGTTTATGTAAAGAATTAAACCATGGTTATATGAATGGTTAGGGTTTCATTTCATTTACTTATTCATTAATTTATTCTTTTTGGAAAATGATTAGCATAAAGAGAAAATGGTGGCTAACTTTGTTTGTTGTTGAAGCTTCTTGAAGCTTTGACTTAGTGACTATTTTGTCTCATGCTTAACCCTAACCATTCCATTTAACCCTAGTTTATTCTCTACATCAAACTATGGTTGGTATATGATAAGTATTCATATTATATTCTTTTTGAAAATACTAATCATAACACTTATCATCTTCTTCCTCTTCTTCTTCTTCATGAAGAAACCTTGCTCCATCAATGGCAACTTGAGCAAATAAGTGAGAAATCCAATTCTAAAGTGAACCCACCTCCTATTTCTTCATCCTCTACCTCTTGCCAAGTAGTATAGGGTGTTTTCTTCACAAGTTTCATGACTTGGTGAAGTGGGAGCTTGATCTTGTGATGCCTCGACGTAGATCATCTTCGGCATCGTTGTCGATGACCTAGCCCGCCTATTTCTCCGATGAAGCCGACGCTAGAGCCCGGGATCAAAATTGGACAGCAAGGAGACTTCATCATGGAGCTATGGAGGTGGAGAACCGGATCTACAAAGGTTGTATTACCGTTCACTTAGTTAAGTTGTTAACTAGTTGCTTGTTTCGCCTAAAATTCTAGTTAACGATCCGTATTAGGGTTTCTCGGCACTTGTAAAATTTGAAATTGGCATGGTTGATGCCTTGTGAGACCTCATTAGTGTACCTAGGAACCCTACAACCACGGCTCAAAGGATTCGTGCAAACAGGTAGTTTTTGGGTGCAGTCCCGAAGCACTTGGAGGCAGTGACGGTTAGACAGGATTCGTCTCTCCCGGTATTGGGGGTTGACATCGCGCTGTGTCCAGGAGAGCCATTACATAAGTAGTCCCTGGCCAGGGCAAGCGAGATATACTGGTAGGTTTCCAGTGTTATCTCAGGGTATTCTGAGCTACACTCCGACACGACTTGTACCGCTATTAGGGGACTGACGTTCACCGCCCCCTAGGCCCGCCATGCGATGTATCAGACGAACAGACCGGACTGTACGGAAACTGTCACATACAGGCTCAGTAGAAGTTCAGATGGGGTCACCTCGTCAGTCTTCTTATCGGCATCTACCTAGGGACCGTTACGTACAGCTAGTGCCTCTTGCGGTCTGTGGTTAAACCCACTGCCAGCGTAGTGTCAAGTCTTTAGAGTCCCACACAGAGAGTTATTCGCCTTTAGGCAAATTGAGTAGAGGTCGCATGGTTTTTGCGACAGGTTTCGTTCACATTCGCGCACTTGTGCACGTTTGCTGTCCGGACAGCTTATACTAGCGGGTTTTGGTTTAAGCCAGATCCTAGTATATGATTTGGGATTGGTTTTATCTCTTTGTATTCATGTTCCTCGGATCACGAATACTGGTGCGTATGCACAGTTGATTGAGACAGAGGGAGAGGACTTTGATTAGGGTTAATGACCGTTGTCATTTTATTAACCCTAATGCTTATGTGTGTATTATGATTAATTGATATTAGTTATATATAATTGTGCATGGTTAGGGTTGTTGACATTTTTACCATTCTTGACTTGTTGACCTAGGTTGACACTTTGACCATCATCATTCCATATCAAAGATGCTCTTTGATCCTTGCAATTTGCATTAAATATGAAATGATAATGGTCATGTCTTGATTAAGCCATGACAATTATCTTGCTAATTATCTTTTTACAATAATTCACACATATATGTGAGAATGGCTTATTATTCTCTCATTCTATCATTTTTTATTCTCTCTCCTCCTCTTCCTCTCTCTCAAGCTCTCCCCTCTCATGTGTTGAGAAACACTTGAGCTTGAGTTAAACCTCTCCAAAGTAATCTCTACTCTCATCTAAGGTTCTAGGACTAGCACTTCTAGCACCTTAGTTACTTCTAGCTTGAAGTTGAAGCCAAAGGTTGAGGCTCTCGGGTCGATCCTTCTTCGACTAGAGAAGGCGACAAGGTGATCTCTTTCTTCCACTCCAAGGAGCAAGGAGAGAAGGACATAAAGCCCAAGGTATAACATTTCTTCCATGTAGCTAATTCTAGTTAGCTTTTAGTTAGTTTTTGTTTAGCAAAGATCCTCCTTAAGTTAGTCTATGTTGCCTAGTATGATAAAAATCCGATTTTTATTCCTTTTTCCGCCTCCCCGCAAGCACCGGGGTCGGCAACGCCGACTTACAGTGGTATCAGAGCCTAACTAAATATAAACTAGCTAGGTAGTAAAGTGTGTGGAAGTTCGATCGGAAAAATCGCAAAACCAAGTTTACAAAACCCTAACTTTCTGTTGAATTTTTTTCTGCTTAAAAAATAAAAAATCATACTTCAAAAATCGACTCACGGTTTTGTCAAGAAGCACACCAAAAACGGTCCAGTGAACAGTTCAAAGAGCGGCGGTTCCGCGGCAAAAGCATGCCTATTGCCGCGGAAGCGCGGCCGTTTTGACTCCGTTCTGGACCGAGTTTGGTGCAGTATTCCTATGTTAAGGTTTTGGGATTTTTAAGATTGTTTATTTCGGCCCAGATTTTCCAGAAAAGAAATTTGTATTTGGGGTGCCTATAAATCCGTATTTTTGATCGAACTTCACTACACTTTGACTAATGGGTTATATCTGTGATGTTTATATGTATTTAACGTCTGCTAATCGCTATACGTCGATTAGTGGGGGTTATACATATCTGTGATCAGTGTTTGTTGATGGTATGTGTATATGAATTCGTAGGATTGTCGCGGGTGAATAGCCGGGGTGGATGTGAGATGGGTGTTTCTTTTTCTTTCATTCATGTAATATGTAAATTGATGTAATATTTTTTGTATGGCCGCACAACCGGGTCGGGGTTGTAGCCGTCATTGTATATTTCTTTTTACTTTTTTTGCTCCTAGGATAGACCCATGGAGGGGGTGCACAAACTACCGGGTATCTCGAAGTGCCGAGTGGCTTACTCACGGAGTTGAAGGAGGTTGCTTCGCTTCGGGTACTTGGCTGGTAGTTTGCCGTACCCGTAGGGGTCTTGGGTGGGGTATTGGCTATTCACCGCGACCGTGTAATCCTCTTTTCGTTGCAGGCTCGAACGGATTGCGGATTCCTAGTATATCCAATGTAGTCATCTGTGATCTGTAATGTCTATCATTGCTATATATATCTATATACGATAACTATTTAGGCGTTGCTTATGTTTTACAGTCACGCTAGCCCAGCCCCCGCTCTGTCGTTAGTTAAGTAACCTAACGGGTGATGACGGGGCCCCGTGGCGAATGCGAATGGCATAAGCGTACGTCATATTTTGGTTTTTTTCTGCAATGGTAGGGTTAAATGATGGGACGCATTAAAAGAACTAATGCAAGAAAATCAGCCAAGTAAAAGTCGATTGGAATACTTTGAAAACCACTCGGTTCTTTTCAAAACTAAACTTTTTAATGCGGAGCTTGAACCACTCCTTTTAAAAGCTATCTCGTTCCATCGATAATATCAAGTTCACTACGTTCACGGTTTCGCCAAAACCATTCGTAGCCCTCCGTCATTCCGCATGAATGGTCAAAAAGTATTCAAGCTATGTATTTTGGCCAAAGTCAAGGCATAGTGATTGGTAGCTATTGGGTATTCATGTGCAGCATAGGTAGATGCGTTGGTTTAGGACAGTCGTGCTGCCATTTTGGCCAAAGTCAAGGGTAGGTACGGGTGGGTCCAAATTAACTAGGAGAATGATGGGTAGAACTTGACATGTGACTTATGATATTTTGGCCAAAGTCAAGGTCATAAGAGCATGGGGCAAAAATCCACATCGGGAGTTTCATAAGTACTGAAACTTTCTAGCACTGCATACCATTTGGAGTGTGATGATTCTGGTAGGATTCCTTCGGTTTTATCACGCGATGATATTTGGATCCCGATCCTACTGTGAGTATATGCTACTACTCGGGAAAGTTCTCACTTAACGATCAATGCTATAAACCTAGTAGGTGTCTAGAAAGGTGTTAGCGGGGCTACGCTCACAGGGAAAAGAGGTTACTTAATTAAGGAACTTCGCGAAAGCGTTGGAAAACCTCCCTCGAAGTGTCGACACTGGCCTGGCTGAACGGTTAAGAAAGTATTGTACGGTGAGATTGATCCCAACTAATTCTTTCTTTATGGTTTGATAAGGGATTCGAGAGACAGTGGGAGCCATCCTATTTAGACAAACTAAAAACCACTCTAAACTTGCAAGAGCATCATGCTAAAGTGTTTCTTTTCTCTCTCCTAATTGCAGCGACCATTCAACATGACCGGACTTAAGTTATTACTAGATAAAAACATACTGACAGGGCCAAACTACAAAGATTGGCTCAGGAATGTCAAGATGGCAATCACTTACGACAAGTTGGGGTATGTCCTTACCACCAAAGCTCTCCCTGTCCCAGGTCCCACCTCCAGCGTCGCGGATAATGAAATCCGTAAGACATGGGAGATCGATTGCGCGAAGGCCAAATGCCTCGTGCTTGCCTCGATGGACAACGAACATCAAAGAAGGCATGAGAAAATGGACCTAGAGTTCATATTTCACCATACAAAAGAACTGTATGGAGAGCAGTCTCGTATCGCAATATACGAAGTGTCGAAGAAGCTATTTTCATCAAGATTGGCCATCGGATTATCGGTAGCGGAACACGTGCTTAAGATGATTGGCTACATAAAGGAGCTCGCGGACCTTGGGACCACGTTGGAGAATGAACTCTACACTAATTTGATTCTCCATTCACTTCCTTCCACTTACGCCCTGTTTGTCCTAAACTTCAACATGCAAGGAAAGGAGGTTGAACTTTCCGAACTTCTGAACATGTTGAGGAGTGCTGAGGGCACCCTACAGAAGGGTTGGGAGACATCCACTTTGTTTGTAGGAGGATCTTCCTCTTCTAGGTCCAGGGCGAAAGCCAATGGAAAGAAGAGGAAAGCCCCCGCCAAACCAAGGGGCGGTGTCAGTAAAGTGGATACGAAGGGAAAGGGAAAGGCAACAAAGATAGCGGGAAAGCTCGTAGGAAAGGAAGAATGCTTCTACTGTCACAAAAGTGGACACTGGAAATAGGATTGCAAGGCTTGGAAGGCCAGAACCCAGGATCTGAAGCGAGTTGCGGCTTCAGCTTCAGGTGTGTATGTTATTGAAAACTGTCTATCAATAAACTCTACTTCCTGGATATTGGATACCGGATCAGGATCTCATATCTGTAATTCTTTGCAGGCGTTGAGAAAGCGTAGAGTTTTGAAGGCAGGTGATATGACCCTCAGAGTTGCAAACGGAGCTAGCATGGATGCTGAGGCCGTGGGGGACTATCACCTGGGATTGTAAGATGGACACTTTTTGGTTTTGCGTAGTTGTTGTTTTGTACCAAATGCAAACTGTAATATCATTTCTGTATCTTTATTATCTAAAGAAGGTTATGAATTTGCATTTGTAAATAATGTAGTGAACATTCACCTTAATCAAGTTTTGATTGGGTCAGGTACATTAAACAACGGTATATACGTTTTAAACCAACCACAGATTTTCAATGTCCAGAATACACACAAAAGAATGTCTCCAGAAATCAATAAAACTTTCTTATGACGTTGTAGACTGGGTCACATCAATGAGAGAAGGTTGACTAAGTTACATATAGAAGGATATTTGGATCCGTTCGAATATCAGTCATATGCAACTTGTCAATCCTGTCTCAAAGGAAAGATGACAAAGACTCCGTTCACTGGACACGGAGTAAGAGCGAGCTCGCTCTTGGGACTCGTACACAGCGACGTGTGCGGTCCAATGTCTATGCATGCGAGAAGCGGTTATTGTTACTTCATTACTTTTACGGATGACTTTTCAAGGTACGGATATGTCTTCTTAATGAAACATAAATCCGAGGCTTTTGAAAAATTCCAGGAATATAAGAATGAAGTAGAAAAACAAACAGGCAAAAGTATCAAGACACTATGATCTGATCGAGGTGGTGAATACTTGAGTGCCGAGTTCCAGGGTTACTTAAAAGAGAATGGAATTCTCTCTCAGCTTACTCCTCCATACACTCCGCAACATAACGGTGTATCGGAGAGACAGAACCGAACCCTATTGGATATGGTACGGTCCATGATGAGTAACGCTGAGTTGCCGTGATCGTTCTGGAGATATGTGCTTGAATCAGCTGCATACCTTTTGAACCGAGTTCCAACTAAGACTGTGCCTACTACACCATATCAGATGTGGTGTGGGAAGAGTCCCTATCTTAATCACATTAAGACATGGGGATGTCCAGCTTTTGTCAAAAAGCAGCATGCGGACAAGCTCGAGGCACGCTCAGTACAGTGCAAGTTTGTGGGATATCCAAAGAACTCCAAGGGATATTTCTTCTATTGCGAAAAGGAACAAAAGGTTTTTGTTTCTCGCCATACCCACTTTCTAGAACACCAATTCATAGAAAAAGAAATAAGTGGGAGCGCAATAGAACTGGAAGAAATTCCAAAACCACGAGCTATTACTGAAAACTTAGTAGAACCAGAAGGTTCAAAAGATCAGGACATTCCCACGCCACTCCGCAGGAGTAGTAGGCAGTCTCATCCGTCCGAGAGATACTACGGTTTTCTCATAGACGGGGATAGAGAGGATTGCATCATAGATTGTGATGAGCCTACTAGCTTCCAGCAAGCCATTCAGAGCGTTGACTCGGTAAAATGGCTGGATGCAATGCGGACCGAAATGGAGTCTATGTACACCAACAAAGTATGGACGTTGGACATTGCTCCAGATGGGGTAAAACCCGTAGGATGCAAGTGGTGTTAGTTATGTATATGCCCTAGAAGCCATTGTTGTACATATGATGTATATTATGATGGATGCTTAGATATATACAGAGAGGACTTTCTTGCTCGTCATGATAGTATGCTATTTGGTTTCACTTTATCTTAACATGTTGACTTGTATTGGTTTACTGTTTTTCTCTCACATGTTGATAAAGCCCTTAGGATCTGTACTCGACTACTGGGATTATGATGAGATCATACTAGTTTGGCCATAGTAGTCGATGAGTACATCCTATAACTGTTCCTATTCGAGGGTATATCGAGACAGGGCATCGATACACCAGAGTAGACTAGCATATACGCATCTTGACCCATATGATGGGCGATGGATGATCCCATATCCATCGGTGTTTGACATCAGAGATGGTGTACGGGTGCTCAGTGGAGACTGGGTATACTGGAGGGACTCGCCGAGAACACCCAGATGGCGATATACCACACGTCAGATGGCAGTTCTCCGGTGACACTGGTACAGGGTAGTCTGTAGACCCGAGATCGTCATAGAGTCTTGTGTGATTCCCACTGTGCTTTGATTTCCACCTTACCACGTCCAAGAGGGTGTGCAAAATGGTGGCTTTTGGGTACAGTCCCGAATCACTTGGAGGCAATGAGCGATAGGAGGGGATTCTTCACTCCCGGTATACGGAGTTGATGTTGTGCAGTGTTCGATTGGCTATAACTGGAAGTCCCTGGCCAGGGCTGATATAGAGATTTACCGGTAAGTGTTACTAGTAGTTTCTCGACCCGTTATGAGCCACACATCGACATGACTTATAGGTTACTGGGGTCTGACGTTTACCACCCCTAGATTTGATATGCGACATATCAGACGAACAGACCGGACTGTACGGAAGTGTTACTGATTTGTTAGTTTTATGTATGCCCTAGAGGCCAGTATTGTACAGTTTATGTATATTATATTGGATGCTTGGACATATATAGAGATGACTTTCTTGCTCAACATGATAGTATGCTATCTGGTTGCTCTTTATCTTAACATGTACACTAGTCTCTTTATTCTGTCTTATAGTTACATGTTGGTAAAGCCCTTAGGATTTGTACTTGACTACCTGGACTATGATGCAGATCATACTAGTGGGGACATGGTAGTCCATAAGTACATCCTTCAAGGTCCCTAGTCGTAGGTGTATCGAGACGGGGCATCGATATACCAGAGTAGACTAGCGTATACGCTTCTCGACCCATGTGATGGGCGATGGATGATCCCATATCCTTTGGTGTTTGACATCAGAGATGGTATACGGGTGCTCAGTGGAGACTGAGTACACTGGACGGACTCGCCGAGAACTCCCAGATGGTATTATACCTCACGTCAGATGGCAGTTCTCAGGTGACACTTGTACAGGTTAGTCTGTAGACCCGAGATCGTCATAGAGTCTTGTGTGGTTCCCACTGTGCTTTGATCTCCACCTTACCACGTCCATGAGGGCGTGCAAAACGGTGGTCTTTGGGTACAGTCCCGAGTCACATGGAGGCAATGAGCGATAGGAAGGGTTTCGTCTCTCCCGGTATTGGGATTTGATGTTGCGCAGTGCTCGATTGGCCGTAACAGGGAAGTCCCTGGCCAGGGCTGATCAGAGATTTGCTGGTAAGTGTTACCAGTAGTTTCTCGACCCGTTACGAGCCTCACATCAGCACGACTTATCGGGTTATTGGGGTCTGACGTATACCACCCCTAGACTTGATATGCGACGTATCAGACGAAGAGACCGGACTGTACGGTAAGTGTTACTGGTCGGATTCGCAGGAGTGTGAGCGGGCTAGCTCGTCGATCTTCTGATCGCTCAATACCCGGGTGGCCGTTACGTTTAGCAGACCGCTTGCGGCTTGTGGGTGCTTGATATGATCATCATCTGCTACCGGCGTATTGACGAGTCTTTAGAGTCCTACACAGGGGTTTCCTGGTTCAAGCGAAACGAAATAGGAGCGCATATGAGATGTGTGCAGGACCGAGGATAATGCGTGTATGTGATACCGCATTTCATTCTCGCGATATATGTTTCGGATGGTTATATTTGATATGACCTAGTTATCGAATCATTGATTCGATAAATCGATACATTGGGTTCTAGTCGGTTATGTGCGACATGACCGGATCATTGAATCAAATGTTGATTTAATGATTTAATGCATAATTGTATATTTGATATATTGCATTGCATTAACTAGTATTGGTTCACTTTAAACGGATTTTTCTCACTTGATGCACATTGTATATGTGATATACTTTTGTGCACATTTTTGTATCATGTTTGATGATACATGATCTTATGGTTAAGTGAATAGAATTAAACCATGGTTATTATGATAATTAGGGTTTTGCATATTTATTCATTTATTTGTTTATTTGGATAAGTTTAAAAAGGAATGGTGGCTTTCTTTGTCCTTTTGTTGAAGCTTCATGAAGCTTTGACTCATGCTTAACCCTAACCCATCCATTAACCATGGTAGATTCTCTACACTTAACCCTAGTAAGAATTATGATAAGTATTCCATTTTCTTTTTATTTTAGAGATACTTATCATAATATTCTAGCTCATCTTCTTCTTCTTCTTCAACTGAGCAACCTTCATGCCATCAATGGCAACTTGTGATCTAGTGAGCAAAATCCAAATCTAAAGAGAACCCATCTCCTATTTCTTCACCCTCTACCTCTAGCCAAGTTGTATAGTGTGTTTTCTTCACAAATTTCATCACTTTGTGAAGTCGGAGCTTGAACTTGCGATGCCTCGACGTAGATCGTCTTTGACACGAACCCAGCGACCTAGCTCACCCGTTTCTCCGACGAAGCCGACGCTTGAGCCCGGAGTTCTACTTGGACAGCGAAGAGACATCGTTGCGGAGCCGTGGAGATGGACATCCGGATCTACAAAGGTTGTATTTCCGTATCCTAGTAGTTAAGTGTTAACTAGCTTTCTATTTCGCCTAAACATCTAGTTATAGATCCGTAGTCTAGGGTTTCTCGGCACTAAAATTTTAATTTGGCATGTCCGATGCCTCATGAGACCTCACTAGAGTGCCTAGGAACCTTTCACTGGTATCAGAGCCTAGCTAGAGCCTTAGGCGAAGTCCCGACGACGTTTGAAGTCCGAACGAACTCGAAACCCTAGAATTTTAGAGCTCTCTGGACATTTTCATAAATCTGGGATTTTTCAATATTTAAAATGTCTAAAAAATTCAGCATAGAATTCTAAGCATTACTGTGCAAAACGATCCCATTAACTGTTCATTAAGCCGCGGAAGCGCGGCATAAGCATGCTTTATGCCGCCCTTCCGCGGTCAAACAGTGACGTCATCCCATTAATTTTGCACAGTAATACCTGATAAATTCCACTGAGTTTTCTGGATATTTTTAAATTTATTTAAGTGTTGAGTGCTCTGGAGTTATATTGGGAATCGATGAATTCGATCGGAATATCAAACTTTGTCTAAGTGTTTTTCCAGATAATTGTAGAATATGTTAAAGACTTCGACCGGATATAAATACCCAGGTTTTCCCCTGCCAAAATATCCAAGTGTTGGATTATTGTGTGGTTAAAAGACGTTCTAAGTAGTGCAAGTAACGCGATGGTCCCTCTAGAAGACACAAACCTTAACTCGATTATGTGACCGTCTTGAACTGCCCTTTGAACCTTCGGGTTTGGGGCAGTACGGCGTGCCACATGTGAGGCGTTGGCTTGACCCTTCTACGGCTGGACCGTTGGTACTGAGGTATGAAGTGAATGTCTTTGAACCTATTTCATGTGTTGATCGGTGTCGGGAAAACTTGGGTGTTCGAATGTTCGATCGGAAAGTTTGATATATTCTATTTATCCGGAATTGGATACAATAATTGGAATTCACAAAAGGTTATGAGATAACTGGATGAATGTTATAGATCTAGCAGTTTAGTTTCACAAGATATCGAAAAGAGTTTTCGATGATGGGACTAAAATGCGGGATTTATAACCGTTAGGCATGTGATGTCTAAAAAGGTTGCGGATTCCAATTGTTGTAGTTTTACACTTTCTTTTCTGTGACCGTAAGTGTAGTATGTTCATACCGCCGGTTTCGTTGCTATACGTCAACGACAATTGGGGTATGCATACTTACTTACGTTGATGACATGTGATGTTATGTGTTGCTGGATATGTTATATTGGATCGTCGTATTCGAATAGCCAGGGGTTTTTATGTGAGATGAGTGTTTTTCATTTTCATTCATGTAAAAACTTGTATGTAATATTCTTTTATTCGGGGCACTTCCAGGATGCGGGAGATGTCACCCTTTGTATATTTTTTACTTTTCTGCACTAGGATAGACCCAAGGAGGGGAGCACAAGTAACCGGGTTCTGGGGTCCAGTGGGAGACCAACTCGAGGTGTCGAGTCCGGGTCTCCTAACCCTAGAATTGGCAGGGTCGCTTGCCGCTCTCGTAGGGGTCTAGGGGTGTGGGATTGGCTATTCATCACGACCATGGAATCCGTGTTTTATACTGGCTCGTATTGAAAACACGGACGTCCTAGTATATCCAATATTTCATATGTTTATTCTGCTGCGATATCTGTGATGAGATCATGTGATGTTTCTGTGATGGATATAGTATATAGTATATATATGATATATTATATAGACGTTACTTATGTTTTACACCCGCGCTAGCCCTGCCCTGCTCTGTCGTTAGTTACCTAACCTAACGGTGCACGAGGGGACATCGAGGCGAATACGGATGGCATAAGTGTACGTCATATCTATCTGTGATGTTTAGGTATTTAAATGATGGGACTTCATTAATGTGATTAATGAAACATAAGAAACCTAAGATGTTGTAGAATCAGATTTTAAATAAAACAGGTGGCTACAGTTCTTGCTTTGCATAGCGGTATATGTGATATGCCCTGCACCTTATTCGATGAGGAAAGGACCGAGATCCCTTCACCGGGAGTGACTCCTTTAGCAATAACTGGCAGATGCTACACACTCGGTTTGCTTTTGACTGCTTTCGCATTTTTGCTTTGCACAGTGATATATATGATATATCCCGCACCTCATTCGACGAGGAAAGGACCGAGATCCCTTCACCGGGAGTGACTCCTTTAGCAAAACTAGAAAAGCCTCAAAATCACTCCATTTCAAAACTTCATTTGATTCTACAACGATATCAAGTTCATTACGCTCATGGTTTTTATGAAAAACCTGCGTAGCCCTCCGTCATTTCAGATAAAGACTATTTAGTATTCGTGCTGCGTTTGTTGACCTCTGTCAAGGCGTAGTGTGCGGTAGCTAACTAGTATTTGTCTGCTTATGCATATGATGCAGATTGGATTAGGGTAGTCGTACGACCTTGTTGACCTCTGTCAAGGGTCGTGCGGGTGGGTTTGATTCAATCAAGAAATGACGGGTTGAACTTGACTAGTGCACTATGATTTGTTGACCTCTGTCAAGGTCATGGTACACTAGGGGCAAAATATTATCGGGAATTTCAAGTGTTGAAATTTGCAATGAGATTGCATACCTTCTATGAGATAGTTAGATCCCGATACCCGCTGCGAGTAAGAGTTACTCCTGGGAGAGTTTTACACATTACAATTAGCCGATCAAGTAGGTGTCTAGAAAGGTGTTAACGAGGTTACGCCTCTGGAAAAACGAGGTTGACAGTAATCAGGTTCGTGCGAAAGCACGGGGGACCTCCCTCAAAGTACCGACACTGGCCTGGCTGAAAGATTGGCGAACTTGTAGTGTGTAATTAATCCCGGCTAGTCTTTCCTTTTAGGGTTTGAAGGAAGATTTGATAAAAAGCAGTGGGAGCCATCCTGATTAGATAAGATAATAACCGATCTGATCTTGCACGAGCATACGCTAAAGTGTTTTCTTCTCTCTCTCTCCAGGTAGCGACCATTTCATGCCTTAATAAAGATAATAATATGGATGTATTGACCGAACCCGCATGTTATACTGTGCTGGGGAACGTTGGTTCCGTTCTTTCCTGTAAGAGTTATAGGATTGAACAGGATATAGGGGAATACCAGGATTCCCATGCCACCCGAATGAAGAAAGTACATGTTGATGCATTTTCTTCGGGTGTGTTCGTTACTGAGAACTGTTTCTCCATTTGCTCTACGTCCTGGGTATTGGATACCGGGTCAGGATCCCATATATGTAATCAGTTACATGGGCTTAGGAAAGGTAGAGAACTTGGAGAAGGTGATAAAGACATTAGAGTTGGGAATGGTGCAATTGTTGCAGCCAAGACTGTCGGGGAATATCACCTTGTATTACCAACTGGTAATACATTGGTTCTGAACGAATGCTATTACATGCCGAACCTGATATGCAACATTATATCGGTTTCTTTGCTAAGTAAAGAAGGATATAATTTTGTATTACAGGACAGTGTTATGAACATTTTCCATAACCAAAAGTTGGTTGGATCAGGCACGTTATGCAATGGCATTTATGTTCTAAATCAATCAACAGTTCTGAGCATAACAAACGCACACAAGAGGAAGAGTTCTGAACTCAACGAATCCTTCTTGTGGCATTGTAGACTGGGTCACATCAATGCGACACGACTAGCTAAGTTGCATAAGGATGGATATTTAAATCCTTTTGAATTTTCATCCTATGACACTTGCCAGTCATGTCTCAAAGGCAAGATGACCAAGACTCCGTTTACGGGACACGGAGAAAGAGTTACTGAACTCTTAGGACTGATACATAGTGATGTATGCGGTCCCATGTCTACACATGCCAGGGATGGTTCTTCGTACTTCATTACATTCACTGACGATCTCTCAAGATACGGACATGTGTACTTGATAAGACACAAGTCTGAAGCTTTTGAGAAATTCAGAGAATATAAACAAGAAGTCGAGAAACAAACCGGAAAAAGTATTAAAATCCTTCGATCTGATCGAGGAGGTGAATACTTGAGCAATGAATTCCTGGACTTCCTAAAAGAGAATGGGATTCTCTCTCAGCTTACTCCTCCTTATACACCACAGCACAACGGTGTATCGGAGCGAAGGAATCGCACCCTATTAGATATGGTGCGCTCTATGATGAGTACAGCTGAGTTACCTATTTCCTTCTGGGGGTATGCGCTTGAAGCAGCGGCATACCTATTGAATCAAGTTCCAACTAAATCTGTACCTACCACACCATATGAGATATCGAGTGGGAAGAGACCATGTCTTAAACGAGTTAAGATATGGGGTTGTCTGGCCTATGTCAAAAGGCAAAATCCAGATAAACTCGAGGCACGGTCAGTTCTATGCAAGTTTGTGGGATATCCTAAACATTCAAATGGATATCTCTTCTACCACAGTGAACAACAAAAAGTGTTTATTGCTCAACATGCCACCTTTTTAGAAAAGGAATTTCTTGCAAAAGAGATTAGTGGTTCTGAGGTAGAACTGGAAGAAGTTCCAGAAACACAAACTATAACTGAAGATTTAGTGGAACAAGAAGATTCGGTAGTACCCGATGAACCTCAGCCTCTCCGCCGATCTAGTAGGGTTCCTCGCCAACCTGAGAGATGCTACGGTTTTCTCATGGACGGTGGGAGCGAGGATTGCATCATGGAGGATGATGACCCAACTAGCTTCGAGCAGGCCATCACTAGTGGGGACTCAGTGAAATGGCTGGATGCTATGCGGTCCGAGATGGATTCCATGTACACCAACAAAGTATGGACTTTGGATGTTGCTCCTGAAGGGGTAAAACCCATTGGGAGCAAGTGGATCTTTAAGAAGAAACTTGGTGTAGATGGGAAAGTGGAGACTTTCAAAGCTAGACTTGTAGCAAAGGGTTTTCGTCAAAGACCAGGTGTGGACTATGACGAGACCTTTTCTCCAGTAGCTATGCTTAAATCCATCCGAATCATGCTTGCCATTGCTGCCTTTCATGACTACGAAATCTGGCAAATGGATGTTAAGACCGCCTTTCTAAATGGTGATTTAGAAGAGTGCGTGTACATGACTCAGCCAGAGGGCTTCGTAGACAGTGGGAGCAGCGGGAAGGTGTGCAAGCTGCTTAAATCCATTTATGGATTAAAGCAAGCATCGCGGAGTTGGAACATCTGCTTTGACGTCGTTATCAAAGAGTTTGATTTCGTCAAAAATCCAGATGAACCTTGTATCTACAAGAAGGTGGCAGAGAGTAAGGTTGTCTTCCTCGTATTGTACGTGGACGACATACTCTTGATAGGAAATGATATTCCTATGCTGCAATCGGTCAAGCTCTTCTTATCGCAAAGATTCTCAATGAAAGATCTTGGTGATGCCTCCTGCATATTGGGAATTAGGATCTATAGAGATAGATCCAAACGGATTTTGGGATTGTCCCAATCCAGGTACATTGACACCATACTAAAGAGGTTTAGTATGGAAGAGTCCAAGCGTGGGAAAATGCCCACGATCTCTGGAGTCACTCTCTCCAAAGAGTTGTCTCCCAAGACTGATTTGGAGAGAGCTCGCATGCAAGGGATACCCTACGCTTCGGCGGTAGGCTCTATCATGTATGCGATGCTATGTACCAGACCCGATGTAGCATACTCACTAAGTGTAGTGAGCAGGTATCAAGCTGATCCTGGAGAGAGTCACTGGACAGCTGTGAAGAGCATTCTCAAGTACTTGCGAAGGACTAGAGATATGTTCTTGGTGTATGGTAACGGAGAACTCCAAGTGGAGTCCTTTACCGATTCCAGCTTCCAGAGTGATAAGGACGACTCTAAGTCGCAGTCGGGCTTTGTCTTTACCCTTTACGGAGGGGCGGTTAGCTGGAAGAGTTCCAAGCAGGAAACCGTGGCAGACTCGACGATGGAGGCTGAATACATCGCTGCCAACGATGCTGCTAAAGAAGCTGTCTGGATAAAGAAGTTCATTACTGAACTTGGAGTGGTTCCATCCATTGAACATCCAATACCTTTGTATTGCGATAACAATGGAGCGGTGGCTTTGGCCAAGGAACCCAGGTCCCATCAGCGGTCCAGGCATATTCTGAGGCGGTATCACCTGATCCGGGAGATAGTTGATCGCCGGGAGATCGAGGTCCGGAGAGTTGACACGAAGAACAACACGGCGGATCCACTCACGAAGGCCATTCCCCAGATACAGTTTGAGAGACTCTTCGGGATGCTCGGTATGAGATACTACAGCAGCTGGCCCTAGTGCAAGTGGGAGATTGTTAGTTTTATGTATGCCCTAGAGGCCAGTATTGTACAGTTTATGTATATTATATTGGATGCTTGGACATATATAGAGATGACTTTCTTGCTCAACATGATAGTATGCTATCTGGTTGCTCTTTATCTTAACATGTACACTAGTCTCTTTATTCTGTCTTATAGTTACATGTTGGTAAAGCCCTTAGGATTTGTACTTGACTACCTGGACTATGATGCAGATCATACTAGTGGGGACATGGTAGTCCATAAGTACATCCTTCAAGGTCCCTAGTCGTAGGTGTATCGAGACGGGGCATCGATATACCAGAGTAGACTAGCGTATACGCTTCTCGACCCATGTGATGGGCGATGGATGATCCCATATCCTTTGGTGTTTGACATCAGAGATGGTATACGGGTGCTCAGTGGAGACTGAGTACACTGGACGGACTCGCCGAGAACTCCCAGATGGTATTATACCTCACGTCAGATGGCAGTTCTCAGGTGACACTTGTACAGGTTAGTCTGTAGACCCGAGATCGTCATAGAGTCTTGTGTGGTTCCCACTGTGCTTTGATCTCCACCTTACCACGTCCATGAGGGCGTGCAAAACGGTGGTCTTTGGGTACAGTCCCGAGTCACATGGAGGCAATGAGCGATAGGAGGGGTTTCGTCTCTCCCGGTATTGGGATTTGATGTTGCGCAGTGCTCGATTGGCCGTAACAGGGAAGTCCCTGGCCAGGGCTGATCAGAGATTTGCTGGTAAGTGTTACCAGTAGTTTCTCGACCCGTTACGAGCCTCACATCAGCACGACTTATCGGGTTATTGGGGTCTGACGTATACCACCCCTAGACTTGATATGCGACGTATCAGACGAAGAGACCGGACTGTACGGTAAGTGTTACTGGTCGGATTCGCAGGAGTGTGAGCGGGCTAGCTCGTCGATCTTCTGATCGCTCAATACCCGGGTGGCCGTTACGTTTAGCAGACCGCTTGCGGCTTGTGGGTGCTTGATATGATCATCATCTGCTACCGGCGTATTGACGAGTCTTTAGAGTCCTACACAGGGGTTTCCTGGTTCAAGCGAAACGAAATAGGAGCGCATATGAGATGTGTGCAGGACCGAGGATAATGCGTGTATGTGATACCGCATTTCATTCTCGCGATATATGTTTCGGATGGTTATATTTGATATGACCTAGTTATCGAATCATTGATTCGATAAATCGATACATTGGGTTCTAGTCGGTTATGTGCGACATGACCGGATCATTGAATCAAATGTTGATTTAATGATTTAATGCATAATTATATATTTGATATATTGCATTGCATTAACTAGTATTGGTTCACTTTAAACGGATTTTTCTCACTTGATGCACATTGTATATGTGATATACTTTTGTGCACATTTTTGTATCATGTTTGATGATACATGATCTTATGGTTAAGTGAATAGAATTAAACCATGGTTATTATGATAATTAGGGTTTTGCATATTTATTCATTTATTTGTTTATTTGGATAAGTTTAAAAAGGAATGGTGGCTTTCTTTGTCCTTTTGTTGAAGCTTCATGAAGCTTTGACTCATGCTTAACCCTAACCCATCCATTAACCATGGTAGATTCTCTACACTTAACCCTAGTAAGAATTATGATAAGTATTCCATTTTCTTTTTATTTTAGAGATACTTATCATAATATTCTAGCTCATCTTCTTCTTCTTCTTCAAGTGAGCAACCTTCATGCCATCAATGGCAACTTGTGATCTAGTGAGCAAAATCCAAATCTAAAGAGAACCCATCTCCTATTTCTTCACCCTCTACCTCTAGCCAAGTTGTAGAGTGTGTTTTCTTCACAAATTTCATCACTTTGTGAACTCGGAGCTTGAACTTGCGATGCCTCGACGTAGATCGTCTTTGACACGAACCCAGCGACCTAGCTCACCCGTTTCTCCGACGAAGCCGACGCTTGAGCCCGGAGTTCTACTTGGACAGCGAAGAGACATCGTTGCGGAGCCGTGGAGATGGACATCCGGATCTACAAAGGTTGTATTTCCGTATCCTAGTAGTTAAGTGTTAACTAGCTTTCTATTTCGCCTAAACATCTAGTTATAGATCCGTAGTCTAGGGTTTCTCGGCACTAAAATTTTAATTTGGCATGTCCGATGCCTCATGAGACCTCACTAGAGTGCCTAGGAACCTTTCATGATTGGGTTCACAGGAGAACGCACAGGCTAGCTTGTTGATCTTCTGATCGCTCAATACCTGGGTGGCTGTTACGTTTAGCTGACCGTTTGCAGCTTGTGGGTGTTTGATATGATCATCACCTGCTACCGGCGTATTGACGATTCTTTAAAGTCCTACACAGAGGTTTCTTAGCTCAGGCGAAACGGAGTAGAGGCACATATGTGATATGTGCAGGACCGAGGATAATGCGATATGAGATACCGTATTATATTCTCGCGATATTTAGATATGAACCGGGAAATCGGATCAAGTGTTGATTCGATGAATCGGTACATGAGATATTAGTCGGTAATATTCGATATAGCCGGATCGTCGGATCAAGTGTTGATTCGATGATTTAATGTATAATAATATATATGATATATTGTATTACATTATCTAATATTGGCTCGCTTTATTATTTCATTTTCTCACTGGATGATACATTGATATATATGCGATATATGTTAATTGTATTATTTTCTTTTGTTGCGAATATATATTATATATGTGATATATTTTATTGTGACATGATATGATTTATTATTAAACATGTTTAAGGATGATTAAATGGGATTAGGGTTTGATTAGGGTTAGCTTCTTCTTGCACCTTCTAGAAGCTTTGCTTTTATCTTGGTTAAGATATTATGGTTGATATTTTTCCATGACTCATAACTTAACCTAACCAAACCCTAACTCTAGTTTATTCTCTACAAACTCTTAGCCTATCATCCTTGACCATGGTTCAATAATCAATCATATACATTTCTTTTCTATTCATCACAAAAGGATTATCATTTTCCATTATCATCTTCTTCTCTCTTGATTTTGAGCTCACTAGAAATTCCATTTGTGATGATAAATTGTGAGAAAGTGAATTAAAAAGAAAGCATAATTACTACTCCCACATCCTCAAATAATCTAGCCCATTAGATTTGGGTGTTCATCTCTTTAGAGTGAGAAAGCTTGGGTTATTGCAACTTCGACGTAGATCATCGGAGATTTGGAACACTTCAAGTTAGCATGGATCGTTCGAGTCGTGGAGCCTCTCTTGAGTCCGGGAGATCGTGGATCGCGGCAAAGGGAATTCTACCTGGAGCTTGTGAAGCGAAGGAGCGGACTACAATGGTTGTAATCCCTCACACTTAGATAAAAAGATGTTATCTTTCTTGCTAAACCCTAATTATCCAGCAAAGATCCTGTCTTTGGGTTGTTCGGCACATGTAAAATTTTATTCGGGCATGTTTGATGCTATATGAACCTTCACTAGTGTGCCTAGGAACCCTACAGTGGTATCAGAGCCTAGCTTGAGCATTAGACGACGTGTTTACGAAGTTAAAACTCCGATCGAACCCGAACCGACAAAGTTAACCCCCTCTCTGGAAATTTTTAAAAATCTGGATTTTTTCTGAATTAAAAATACCTGAAAAATACAGCAGATAAAAATAAGAATAACTGTGAAATTCGAGACTGTGATCCGTACAAACGACCGCGGAATCGCGGCCATTGCCAGCTTGGGCCGCGGTTCCGCGGCCGTATTGTTTGATTGGACATTTGTTTTTCCACAGTAATTCTTTACTTATGCTTTTATAGTTTCTGGTATTTTTATATCGACTCAAAGGTTGAGTGATCTGGGGTTTGCTTTGTAATCGTAGATTCGATCGGAATATTTAAATTTGTTTTTATTTCCGGATATTTAGAAACTGTTAAACTGTTTGAACGGATATCATTAACTCACTTTTTCCTGGCACGGCAAACTTTCAAGTGTTGAATTTTTATCGGGTTTAAATCTTTCGAAAAAATTGTAGAAGTTAAGCGATGGACCCTCTAGAAGACAACAAACCTTAACTCGATTATGTGACCGTCTTGAACTGGCCTTTGAACCTTAGCGTTTGGGGCAGTACGGCGTGCCACATGTGAGGCGTTGGCTTGACCCTTCTACGGCTAGATCACCGATACTGTGACATATTCTGGGATTATTTGAACTCCGCTCAAGTGTTGAGCAATTTAGGAAATTTTGGGTATTTGATTATCTGTTCGGAAAGTTTAATATTGTCTATTCATCTGGAATGTGATACAATATGTGGAATTCATATAGTTAGGCATGAAATGCGAAGTATGTGATATTTCGGATTTATGATGTCTAAAGTGAATGTGGATTCCAAATATTGTAGTTTTACACTTTCTTTTCTGTGACCGTAAGTGTAATATGTGATATCGCCGGTTTCGTTGCTATATGTCAACGACAATTGGGATGCGCATATTTACTTACGTTGATGATATGAGATATTATGTGTTGTTGTGATATGTTATATTGGATCGTCATGTTCTGAATAGCCGGGGGTTTTATGTGAGATGAGGGTTTTTATTTTCATTCATGTAAAATTCATTTGTAATGTAATATTCTTTTATTTGGAGAACTTCCAGGTTGAGGTTGATGTCACCAGTGTATATTATTTACTTTTCCGCATTAGGTAGATCCAATGAGGGGAGCACAAGTAACCAGGTTCTAGGGTCCAGTGGGAGGCCATCTCGAGGAGTCGAGACCGGGTCTCCTAACCCTAGAATTGGCAGTGTTACTTGCCGATCTCGTAGGGGTTTTGGGATGTGGGTTTCGCTATTCGTCGCGACCGTGGAATCCGTGTTTTATACAGGCTCGTATTGAAAACACGGAAGTCCTAGAATATCAAATATTTCATATATGTTCTTCTGCTGCTATATTCTGTGATGAGATCATATTACTTCTTGAGACGAATGCTTATACTATATATATATGCTGATATATAAATATTACTGTTTTCGTTTCTTCTGTGATGCTTAGGAAGCTTAAGCTGATGGGATTTTTATTAATGAGATTAATAAAAAGAAAAGAAACCTAAAGATGTTGTAGAATCAAAACTTTGTAAAAAGGGTAGCTACAGTTTTGCTTTGCACAGCGGTATATATGATATGCCCTGCACCTTATTCGATGAGGAAAGAGCCGAGATCCCTTCACCGGGAGTGACCTCTTTAGCGAAACTGGCAGATGCTACAAACTCGCGGTTTAGTTTTGACAGCTTATATAGTTCTTGCTTTGCACAGCGGTATATATGATAAATCCTGCACCTTATTCGATGGGGAAAGAGCCGAGATCCCTTCACCGGGAGTGACCTCTTTAGCGAAACTAGAAGCCTCAAAAACACTCCTTTTCAAAATCACTCTATTCTACGACGATATCAAGTTCATTACGCTCAGGGTTTTCTGAAAAACCTGCGTAACCCTCCGTCATTTTAGGAAAATAGAGTACTTAGTATTCGTGCTGCGTTTGTTGACCATAGTTAAGGCGCATTGTACGGTAGCTAAGTGATGTTTTCCTATATAACATAAGATGTGATTAATTAGGACAGTCATATGACTTTGTTGACCATAGTTAAGGGTCATGTGGGTGGGTCTAAATTAATCAAGAAATGACGGGTAGAACTTGACTAGTGCTTATGATTTGTTGACCATAGTTAAGGTCATAAGACACTAGGGGTAAAAGCATTATCGGGAATTTCAAAAGTTGAAATTTGCAATGAGATTGCATACCTCCTATGAGATAGTTTGATCCCGGTACCCACTGCGAGTAAGAGTTACTCCTGGGAGAGTTTTACACAAGATAATTAGCCGATCAAGTAGGTGTCTAGAAAAGTGTTAACGGGGTTACGCCTATGGGAAAACGAGGTTTACTTTAATTAGGTCCGTGCGAAAGCACGGGGAACCTCCCTCAAAGTACCGACACTGATCTGGCTGAAAGATTGACGAAATTGTAGGGTGTAATTAATCCCGGCTAAACTTACCTTTTAGGGTTTGAAGGTAGATTTGATAAAAACAGTGGGAGACATCCTGATTAGATAAGATAAAAACCAATCTAATCTTGCAAGAGCATACGCTAAAGTGTTTTCTTCTCTCTCTCTCCAGGTAGCGACCATGTCAGGCCATAATCAAGATAATAATATGGATGTATTGACTGAACCCAATTATTGTACTGAGTAAGGGAATGTTGGACCCGTTCTTTCTTATAAGAGTTATAAGACTGAACAGGAAAAAGGAGAATATCTGGATTCTCAAGCCGCCCAAAAGAACATGCATGTTGATGCATCTTCTTCGGGTGTGTTAGTTATTGAGAACTGTTTCTCAGTTCACCCTACATCCTGGGTATTAGATACCGGATCAGGATCCCACATATGTAAATTGTTACATGGGCTACGGAAAGGTAGAGAACTGGGAAAAGGTGATCAATACGTTCAAGTAGGGAACGGTGCAAGTATTGCAGCCAAAGCAGTTGGCGAATATCACCTGGTATTGCCAAGTCGTAATACACTGATTCTAAATGAGTGATATTATATACCGAACATGATGTGCAACATTATATCAGTTTTTTTATTAAGTAAAGAAGGATATAATTTTGTAGTAAAGGATAATGTTATGAACATATTCCTAGATCAAAAGTTGATTGCATCAGGCTCGTTACATAATGGCATATTCATTCTAAATCAGAATACAGTTCTGAATATACAAAACACACACAAGAGGAAAAGTTCAGATATGAACGAATCCTACTTGTGGCATTGTAGACTTGGTCATATCAATGCGACACGACTGGCTAAGTTACATAAGAATGGTTATTTGAATCTGTTCGAATTATCATCTTATGATACTTGCCATTCATGTCTCAAAGGAAAAATGACCAAAGCTCCGTTTAGTGGACACGGAGAAAGAGTTACTGAACTCTTAGGACTAATACATAGTGATGTATGTGGTCCCATGTCTACACATGCCAGGAACGGTTCTTCCTACTTCATTACATTCACTGACGATCTCTCTAGATTCGGACATGTGTTCCTGATGAAAGACAAGTCTGAAGCTTTTGAGAAATTCAGAGAATATAAGCACGAAGTAGAGAATCAAACGGGCAAAAGTTTTAAGATTCTTCGATCTGATCGAGGAGGTGAATACTTAAGTAATGAGTTTCGGGATTATCTCAAAGAGAATGGGATTCTCTCTCAGCTTACTCCTCCTTATACACCACAGCACAACGGTGTATTGGAGCGGAGGAATCGGACCCTATTAGATATGGTGCGCTCTATGATGAGCGCTGCTGAGTTACCTATCTCCTTTTGGGGTTATGCGCTGGAGACAGCCACATATCTATTGAATAGATTTCCAACTAAATCGGTGCCTACCACTGCATATAAGATATGGAATGGGAAGAGACCATCTCTTAAACAAGTTAAGATATGGGGTTGTCCGGCCTATGTTAAAAAGAAAAATCCGGACAAACTCGAGGCAAGATCAGGTCTATGTAAGTTTGTAGGATATCCAAAAGATTCTTATGGATATATCTTCTACCACGGTGAGGAACAAAAAGTGTTTATTTCTCAATATGCCACCTTTTTGGAAAAGGAATTTCTTGCAAAAGAAATTAGTGGCGAAGAGGTAGAGCTGGAAGAGGATCCAGCACAACAAACTACAACTTATGATTTGTTGGAACCAGATGATTCAGTAGTACCCGACGAACCCTAGCCTCTCCGCCGATCTAGTAGGGTTTCTCGTCCACCTGAGAGATACTACGGTTTTCTCGTTGATGGTGGAAGCGAGGATTGCATCATAGAAGATGATGACCCAACTAGTTTCGAGCAGGACATCACGAGTGGTGACTCTGTGAAATGGCTGGATGCAATGCGATCTGAGATGGAATCCATGTACACCAATAAAGTATGGATTTTGGAAAATGCTCCTGAAGGGGTAAAACCCATTGGGAGCAAGTGGATTTTTAAAAGGAAATTTGGTGTAGATGGAAAAGTTGAGACTTTCAAAGCTAGACTTGTAGCAAAGGGTTTTGGTCAATGACCAGGTGTGGATTATGACGAAACCTTTTCTCCAGTGGCTATGCTTAAGTCCATCCGGATCTTACTTGCCATTGCTGCATACCATGACTACGAAATCTGGCAAATGGATGTTAAGACCGCATTTCTAAACGGTGATTCAGAAGAGTGCGTGTACATGACTCAGCCAGAGGGCTTCGTAGATAGTGGGAGCAGCGGAAAAGTGTGCAAGCTGCTTAAATCCATTTACGGGTTAAAGCAAGCATCGCGGAGTTGGAACATCTGTTTTGATGTTGTAGTCAAAGAGTTTGACTTCATCAAAAATATAGATGAGCCTTGTATCTATAAGAAGGTAGCAGAGGGTAAGGTTGTCTTCCTCGTATTGTACGTGGATGATATACTCTTGATAGGAAATGATATGCCTATGCTGCAATCAGTCAAGCTCTTCTTATCACAGAGATTCTCAATGAAAGATCTAGGTGATGCCTCCTGCATATTGGGAATCATGATCTATAGAGATAGATCTAAACGGATAATGGGATTGTCCCAATCCAGGTACATTAACACCATACTAAAGAGATTTAGTATGGAAGAATCCAAGCGTGGGAACCAACCCACGATCTCTGGACTCACTCTCTCCAAAGAGATATCTCCCAAGACTGATTTGAAGAGAGCTCGCATGCAAGGGATACCCTATGCTTCGGCAGTAGGCTCTATCATGTATGCGATGCTATGTACCAGACCCGATGTAGCATACTCACTAAGTGTAGTGAGTCGGTATCAAGCAGATCCTGGAGAGATTCACTGGACAGCTGTGAAGAACATTCTCAAGTACTTGCGAAGGACTAAGGAGATGTTCTTGGTGTATGGTAATGGAGAACTCCAGGTGGAGTCCTTTACCGATTCCAGCTTCCAAAGTGATAATGACGACTCTAAGTCGCACTCGGGTTTTGTCTTTACCCTCAATGGAGGGGCGGTATGTTGGAAGAGTTCCAAACACGATACCGTTGCAGACTCGACGATGGAGGCCGAATACATCGCTACCAACGATGCTGCCAAAGAGGCTGTCTGGATCAAGAAGTTCATTACTGAACTTGGTGTGGTTCCTTCCATTGAACATCCAATACCTCTGTATTGCGATAACAATGGAGCTGTGGCGTTGGCCAAGGAACCCAGGTCCCATCAAAAGTCCAGACATATTCTGAGGCGGTATCACCTGATCAGGGAGATAGTTGATCGCCGGGAGATCGAGGTCAGGAGAGTAGATACGAAGGGCAACACTGCGGATCCACTCACGAAGGCTATTCCCCAGATACAGTTTGGGAGATTATTCGTGATGCAAGGTATGAGATACTACAGCAGCTGGCCTTAGTGCAAGTGGGAGATTGTTAGTTATGTATATGCCCTAGAGGCCATTGTTGTACATATGATGTATATTATGATGGAAGCTTAGATATATACAGAGAGGTCTTTCTTGCTCGTCATGATAGTATGCTATTTGGTTTCACTTTATCTTAACATGTTGACTTGTATTGGTTTACTGTTTTTCTCTCACATGTTGATAAAGCCCTTAGGATCTGTACTGGACAACTAGGATTATGATGAGATCATACTAGTGGGGCCATAGTAGTCGATGAGTACATTCTATAACTGTTCCTAGTCGAGGGTATATCGAGACAGGGCATCGATACACCAGAGTAGACTAGCATATACGCATCTTGACCCATATGATGGGCGATGGATGATCCCATATCCATCGATGTTTGATATCAGAGATGGTGTATGGGTGCTCAGTGGAGACTGGGTACACTGGACGGACTCGCCGAGAACTCCCAGATGGTGATATACCACACGTCAGATGGCAGTTCTCCGGTGACACTGGTACAGGGTAGTCTGTAGACCCGAGATCGTCATAGAGTCTTGCATGATTCCCACTGTGCTTTGATTTCCACCTTACCACGTCCAAGAGGGCGTGCAAAACGGTGGCTTTTGGGTACAGTCCCGAATCACATGGAGGCAATGAGCGATAGGAGGGGATTCGTCTCTCCCGGTATAGGGAGTTGATGTTGTGCTGTGTTCGATTGGCTATAACTGGAAGTCCCTGGCCAGGGCAGATATAGAGATTTACTGGTAAGTGTTACTAGTAGTTTCTCGACCCGTTATGAGGCACACATCGACACGACTTATCGGTTACTGGGGTCTGACGTTTACCACCCTTAGACTTGATATGCGACATATCAGACGAACAGACCGGACTGTACGGAAGTGTTACTGATTGGGTTCACAGGAGAATGCACAGGCTAGCTTGTTGATCTTCTGATCGCTCAATACCTGGGTGGCTGTTACGTTTAGCTGACCGCTTGCAGCTTGTGGGTGTTTGATATAATCATCACCTGCTACCGGCGTATTGACGATTCTTTAGTGTCCTACACAGAGGTTTCTTGGCTCAGGCGAAACGGAGTAGAGGCACATATGTGATATGTGCAGGACCGAGGATAATGCGATATGAGATACCGTATTATATTCTCGCGATATTTAGATATGAACCGGGACATCGGATCAAGTGTTGATTCGATGAATCGGTACATGAGATATTAGTCGGTAATATTCGATATAGCCGGATCGTCGGATCAAGTGTTGATTC
Source organism: Agapanthus africanus (assembly GCA_030015575.1). Taxonomy (NCBI): domain Eukaryota; kingdom Viridiplantae; phylum Streptophyta; class Magnoliopsida; order Asparagales; family Amaryllidaceae; genus Agapanthus; species Agapanthus africanus. Next base: position 128,199,741 of record JASDDO010000029.1, read on the forward strand.
GATGATTTAATGTATAATAATATATATGATATATTGTATTACATTATCTAATATTGGCTCTCTTTATTATTTCATTTTCTCACTGGATGATACATTGATATATATGCGATATATGTTAATTGTATTATTTTCTTTTGTTGCAAATATATAATATATATGTGATATATATTATTGTGACATGATATGATTTATTATTAAACATGTTTAAGGATGATTAAATGGGATTAGGGTTTGATTAGGGTTAGCTTCTTCTTGCACCTTCTAGAAGCTTTGCTTTTGTCTTGGTTAAGATATTACGGTTGATATTTTTCCATGACTCATAACTTAACCTAACCAAACCCTAACTCTAGTTTATTCTCTACAAACTCTTAGCATATCATCCTTGACCATGGTTCAATAATCAATCATATACATTTCTTTTCTATTCATCATAAAAGGGTTATCATTTTCCATTATCATCTTCTTCTCTCTTGATTTTGAGCTCCCTAGAAATTCCATTTGTGATGATAAATTGTGAGAAAGTGAATTAAAAAGAAAGCATAATTACTACTCCCTCATCCTCATCTAATCTAGCCCATTAGATTAGGGTGTTCATCTCTTTAGAGTGAGAAAGCTTGGGTTATTGCAACTTCGACGTAGATCATCGGAGATTTGGAATACTTCAAGCTAGCATGGATCGTTCGAGTTGTGGAGCCTCTCTTGAGTCCGGGAGATCGTGGATCGCGGCAAAGGGACTTCTACTCGGAGCTTGTGAAGCGAAGGAGCGGACTACAAAGGTTGTAATCCCTCACACTTAGATAAAAAGATGTTATCTTGCTTGCTAAACCCTATTTATCTAGCAAAGATCCTGTCTTTGGGTTGTTCAGCACATGTAAAATTTTATTCGGGCATGTTTGATGCTATATGAACCTTCACTAGTGTGGCTAGGAACCCTACAAGTGGATCTTCAAAAGGAAGATTGGTGTAGATGGACAGGTTGAGACCTATAAAGCTAGACTGGTTGCAAAGGGTTTTCGTCAGCGACCTGGTTTGGACTACGACGAAACTTTTTCTCCAGTGGCTATGCTGAAATCCATTCGGATCCTTCTTGCCATTGCTGCCTTCCACGATTATGAGATTTGGCAGATGGACGTAAAGACCGCTTTTCTAAATGGACATTTAGAGGAGTGTGTCTATATGGACCAGCCAGAGGGTTTCATTCAGAGTGGGAGCAGCGGAAAGGTGTGCAAGTTGCTTAAGTCCATTTATGGACTAAAGCAGGCATCGCGGTGCTGGAACATCTGTTTTGATGAGACGGTCAAGGAATTTGGCTTTATCAAAAATCCAGATGAACCATGCATCTATTGTAGATTTGTAGCGAGAACTGTAGTATTCCTCGTTTTATACGTGGATGACATTCTCTTAATATGAAATGATATTCCTATGCTACAATCTGTCAAGGGGTTCTTGTCACACAGGTTCTCCATGAAAGACCTGGACGATGCCTTATACATTCTGGGGATCCGGATCTACCGTGACAGATCCAAGAGGATTTTAGGACTCTCACAGTCCAGGTACATCGACACCATACTGAAAAGATTCAGTATGGAAGATTCTAAGCGCGGTAATTTACCGGCTTGTCACGGGTTCACCCTCTCCAAAGAGATGTCTCCCAAGGCTGATTTGGAGAGGGATCGCATTTCTATTATACTCTACGCTTCTGCGGTAGGCTCTATAATGTATGCGATGTTGTGTACCAGACCAGATGTGGCTTATGCACTGAGTGTGGTAAGAAGGTATCAGTCAAACCCTGGGGAGAAACATTGGATAGCGGTAAAGAACATTCTCAAGTACCTGAGAAGGACTAAGGAGATGTTCTTGGTGTATGGCGGAAAAGACCTCCAGATTGAGGCCTTTGCGGACTCCAGCTTCCAGAGTGACAAGGATGATTCCAAGTCCATGTCGGGTTTTATCTTTACCCTCAATGGAGGGGCGGTGTGTTGGAAGAGTTCCAAACAGGAAACCGTTGCTGACTCGACTATAGAAGCGGAATACATCGCTGCATCTGATACCGCAAAAGAAGCTGTCTGGATGGGAAGTTCTTGAAAGAACTTCAGGTGGTTCCGTCCATTGTTGATCCAATACCTCTGTATTGCGACAACAACGGGGCTATAGCTTTAGCGAAGGAACCCAGGTCCCATCAGAAATCCATACTCATCTTGAGGCGGTATCACCTGATCAGGGAGATCGTGGATCGCCAGGAGATCGAGGTTCGGAGGGTTGCTTCAGAAGATAACACCGCAGATCCATTCACGAAGGCCTTACCCCAGACTCAGTTCGAGCGGCTGATCGAGATGATAGGTCTGCGATACGCCAGTACATGGCCTTAGTGCAAGTGGGAGATTGTTAGCGTATATGCCCTAGAGGCCATTACTGTATCATACTAGTATGTATATTACTTGATGGAAGCTTGGAATATTCACAGTTGTATATACAATCTTGCTCGAAATGGTAGTATGCTACTTGGTTTGTCTCTGCTTTAATATGTGCATGTGTTTCTTTTAGCATATCGCTTATATACATATTAGTAGAGCCCTTAGGATCTTTGCTTGATTACTAGCGTTATGATAGCGCTCACACTCGTGGGGGATGGGTAATCCATAAGCACATCCTTATACAGGTCCCTAGTCGTTGGACTATCGAGACAGGGCATCGATACTCCGGAGTAGACTAGCGTATGCGCTTCTCATCCCAGCGTGGGAGACGGTCTGTCCCACAGCCGTCAGTACGTCGTACTTGAGATAGTATGCGGGTGCTCGTTAGGTTACGAGTACACTGGACAGGACTCGTCGGGGACTGTTGGTTGGTATTATACCTATCATCAGTTATCAGTTCCTAGGTGACATGAGTACAGCTTAGTCCATTGACTTGACACTGTCACTTCGCCTCGAGTGTGTTCCCACTGCATTTTGATTACTACCCTACCACGGCTCAAAGGAGTCGTGCAAACAGGTAGTTTTTCGGTGCAGTCCCGAAGCACTTGGTGGCAGTGACGGTTAGACAGGATTCGTCTCTCCCGGTATTGGGGGTTGACATCGCGCTGTGTCCAGGAGAGCCATTACACAAGTTGTCCCTGGCCAGGGAAAGCGAGATATACCGGTAGGTTTCCAGTGTTATCCCAGGGTGTTCTGGGCTACACTCCGACACGACTTGTACCGCTATTAGGGGACTGACGTTCACCGCCCCCCTAGGCCCGCCATGCGATGTATCAGACGAACAGACCGGACTGTACGGAGACTGTCACATACAGGCTCAGTAGAAGTTCAGATGGGGTCACCTCGTCAGTCTTCTTATCGGCATCTACCTAGGGACCGTTACGTACAGCTAGTGCCGCTTGCGGTCTGTGGTTAAACCCACTGCCAGCGTAGTGTCGAGTCTTTAGAGTCCCACACGGAGAGCTATTCGCCATTAGGCAAAATGAGTAGAGGTCGCATGGTTTTTGCGACAGGGTTCGTTCACATCCATGCACTTGTGCACCTTTGCTGTCCGGACAGCTTATACTAGCGGGCTTTGGTTTAAGCCAGATCCTAGTATATGATTTGGGATTGGTTTTATCTCTTTGTATTCATGTTCCTCGTATCACGAATACGGGTGCGTATGCACAGTTGATTGAGACAGAGGGAGAGGACTTTGATTAGGGTTAATGACCATTGTCATTTTATTAACCCTAATGCTTATGTGTGTATTATGATTAATTGATATTAGTTATATATAATTGTGCATGCTTAGGGTTGTTGACATTTTGACCATTCTTGACTTGTTGACCTAGGTTGACACTTTGACCATCATCATTCCATATAAAAGATGCTCTTTGATCCTTGCAATTTGCATTAAATATGAAATGATAATGGTCATGTCTTGATTAAGCCATGACAATTATCTTGCTAATTATCTTTTTACAATAATTCACACATATATGTGAGAATGGCTTATTATTCTCTCATTCTCTCTCCTCCTCTTCCTCTCTCTCAAGCTCTCCACTCTCATGTGTTGAGAAACACTTGAGCTTGAGTTAAACCTCTCTAAAGTAATCTCTACTCTCATCTAAGGTTCTAGGACTAGCACTTCTAGCACCTTAGTTACTTCTAGCTTGAAGTTGAAGCCAAAGGTTGAGGCTCTCGGGTGGATCCTTCTTCGACTAGAGAAGGCGACAAGGTGATCTCTTTCTTCCACTCCAAGGAGCAAGGAGAGAAGGACATAAAGCCCAAGGTATAACCGTTCTTCCATGTAGCTAATTCTAGTTAGCTTTTAGTTAGTTTTTGTTTAGCAAAGATCCTCCTTAAGCAAGTCCATGTTGCCTAGTATGATAAAAATCCGATTTTTATTCCGTTTTCCGCCTCCCCGCAAGCACCGGGGTGGGCAACGTGGTCTTACATGTACACCCTCTTAGGCTAAATGGTTTTCTTCCTTCCCTACCGTTCGGCACCAGCCTATGGTTTGGAAGAAGACTATCCAATAAGCATAATGGGTGTACTGTCCTAATCCTAGGAGCACTCGCAATGCGAGAGAAGGTGAAGATAAAAGACAACCGAATAAACCTTATTCCTATTTCTCCTGAACCAGAATCCATCCCCGAACTGGAACAAGTTCCTTTCGAGTTCGTATATAACCATACGATGGAGTATCCAAATAAACTGTTGATCTTCGTAGTGATACGGAGTGTCCTGGAGAAATACAAAGGTGAAGTGGGAGTGGTAAGGAAATACTTGGTTTGGTCGTGAATAGCAGTCGCAATTTACTTTGCCCTCCTTCTAATCCCTTTATTGGTCTTTACTTAATACCTTCTGTACACCTTAGTTAGGCTAATTGGTTTTCTTCATTCCCTATCGTTCAGCACCAGTCTATGGTTTGGAAGAAGATTATCCAATTTGCGTAATAGGTGTTCCGTCTTAATCCAAGGAGCACTCGCAACCTGAGAGAAGGTAAAAGGAAAAGACAACTGAATAGTCATAATCGTTTTCTCCAGAACCGGAAACCATCCTCGAATAAATTCCTTCGAGTTCGTATATAACCATACGATGGTTTTGTCCAATGGAAGTGGACGTTCGTAGTAATACGGGGTGTCCTGGAGAAAAGGGTAAAAGTAGGAGTGGCAATGAGGTTTGCAACTCTGACAATCCAAAAGCTAGTCTTATAAGAAGGTTCGGTTAATTTTGGTCACTGAGTCATAGTCAAAGGTCGGGTCATGGTCGCTGCCAAAGAGAGAGAGAAAAGAAGTACTCAGCGTGCACTCTAACCTAGATCAGAATGGTTATCACTTTATCTAATCAGGAAACCTCCCACTGTACCGTCAAATTCTCCTCCAAACCTGAAAGAAGAATTAGTCGAGATCACCCGAGGAGTAAACCAACTCATCAGTGGGAATCGGGATCCAACTATCATCGCATGATAACGTGACGGATTCCGCTCACATTATCACACTCCAGAAGGTATGCGTATATCTGGCAAGTTTCAGTTTCTTTAGAAACTCCCGATGTGATTTTTACCCCATGCCCTTATGACCTTGACTTTGGCCAACAAATCATAAGTCACATGTCAAGTTCTAGCCGTCATTGTGAAGGTTAATTTGAACCCACCCGTACATACCCTTGACTTTGGCCAACAAGACAGTATGACTGTCCCAAACCAACGCATCTATCTATGCTGCATATGAATACCCAACAACTACCAATCACTGTGCCGTGACTTTGGCCAACAAACACAGCTTGAATACTATTGACTATCCATATGAAACGACGGAGGGCTACGAATGGTTTCTGGTGAAAACCTTTAACATAATGAACTTGATATCGTTGAAGGAACCGGATAGCTTTTTAAAAATATAGTGACGAAAACCTTTGCTAAAGAGGTCACTCCCGGTGATGGGATCTCGGCTCTTTCCCCGTAGAATGATGTGCAGGATATTCCAACTGAATACCACGATGCAAAGCAAAAGTAAACGACTATAGTGAAGTTATTGCCCTGACGCAAACTTCTGTCCAAGGGGTCACTCCCGGTGAAGGGATCTCGGCCCTTGCCTCGTCGACTGAGGTGCAGGATATTCCAACTGAATACTACTGTGCAAAACAAAAGAGAACGCCCATGCAATAACAGCTTTTTGAAAAAATGTTCCAACTGTAAGTGCACGGCGGCGCCCCGGCCGTCAATCCGACGGCCAAACGCGGAAACGGTGGTAAACTTAAATTTTTGCGGACTTGGCAAAACGGCACCACCGCGCACTAAACCCCGGATCGTTAACCATTAACAAGTCTAAGCTACTAAGAGGATGGGTTAGAGATATACCGACGATCCAAGTCCTCCGGTCTTCATCTCCACTCCGATCTCCTCGTCGTCGGAAAGGGCACCACGAAGCCGGGTACTTTTACGGGCTCCCACCTCAATACCGAGGCAACTCGCGCATGAAGCCGGCAACTCGACATGCTCAAGATATGCTGTAGGAAGATAGTGTAGAGTGTATGTCTCACTTTGGGGTTGGTTGCCATTTGTGGATGATGGAGGAAACAAGGTACGAAAAATGGTGCTTGCATTTTTCTAGCATCAAAAATGAGATCAAGAATGCTACTCTCTCAAAAATGAAGCTCTCATTTTCTTCTCTTTTCTTCTTCTCTCTTTTTTTCTACCATTTTTCATCAAGTCATAAGAATAAGGTGGAGGAATGAATATGAAGCATAACCAAAGAAGGAAGGTGAGTGTAGGAAAAGTAGAAAGGTGACTATATCCTAAACATCATCATAACAATCTTTCTTATCAACCTCAAATCCTTTCTAATCTCATTAATACAAATCAAGTGATGGTTGAAAAGAAAAGATGCTTTCATAAAAAATCATCTTACAAATAAAACCTCCACCAAAGTGTTATTTGCAAAACTGCAAATAACCCCCTCCATCAGAAAAGTCCGGCCGGGAAAGAACAAAGGAAAACCGGCCGGAACGGAAAGCAAACTGGCAACTCCAGAAAACTGGTCCCGTAATAAATTACAGGAAAACCCCCATACTGTGCATACACACCCGCATCTGTATTCCGTCCGGATTCAAATGCAATGAGACAAAATCTACACTGTACTAAACTAGGACCGGCTTAATCAAAGCCGGCTAGTAATATCCGTTCGATCCTGATCCGTGCAATACCGCACGTATCTGATCGAACCCTGCCATATAACCATACGGCCACTAGTACAAACCGTCCGATCCTGATCCGTGCAATACCGCACGTATCTGATCGGACCCTGCCATATCTCCATACGGCCTCTACAGCGTTTCGCCCGAAACTTGAGTAACTGTAAGTGTGGTGGACTCTAAAGACTCGTCAATACTATGGCTGTGGATTTAACCACTAGCACGTCAGAGGTATAAGCCAATACGTGACGGGCCACCAGCTATTGACCAAAAGGGACGTCGATGAGCGAACTCATCCTGACACCCTACTGAGCCTGTCAGTGACAATATCCGTGCAGTCCGGTCCGTTCGTCTATGAGTATCGCATGGCGGGCCTAGGGGGTTGGTAAAAGTCAGACTCCCAAAAGCGGTACAAGTCGTGTCGGAGTGTAGCCCAGAACACCCTAAGATACTACTGGAATACCTACCAGTAAATCTCCTTGCCTTGGCCAAGGACTTTGTGTAATGGCTCTCCTAGACACAGCACGACCTCACCCCCAATACCGGGAGAGACGAACCCCTGAAGATACGCTCACTGCCTCCATGTGGCTCGGGACTGTACCCAACTAAAACCTGTTTGCACGACTCCTTTGAGCCGTGGTAGGGTAGTAATCAAAGTACAGTGGGAACTCACACGAGACAAATGACGATCCCCAGGTCGATGAACTAACCTGCACACATGTCACCAGGGAACTGCCATCTGACGTCTGGTATATGACCAACTAGCATGTTCCCGGCGAGTCCTGTCCGGTGTACTCATAACCCAACGAGCACCTGTATACATCTTAGGTGATCCAACTGACACCAGTGGCTTGTGAGACCGGCCACCGCCCCTCGTCGGGGTCTCGACTGTATACACTAGTCTACTAATGGAGTATCGATGCCCAGTCTCGAAACTCCCACGACTAGGGACCTTTTAAGGATAAGCTTATAGACCGCCAGCTCCCACTTATATGATCGCCCTCATACTGCTGGTGGTCAAGCAAGAATCCTAGGGGCTCTATCAACGTGTAATAGCGACGTGTCAGGTCACCTAAAACAGTACACGATGATAAAGGTAAACCAGATAGCATACTATCATCTCGAGTAAGACTGTCCTACCGGGATAGGTCCTCCCTCAATCATTACAATCACGTACCTGTGACCTAATAATTGACTCTGAGGGCACTATCTCCAACAATCTCCTACTTGCACTCAAGGCTAATTATTGCGATGTCGCATACTCACAGCCCGTGTGATACCGAACACCCAACTCCTCTACTAGTCAGTCTCACAAAGCCCGTTTGCGAAACTCTTGCGTTCGAGGAATAGCCTCAGTGAGTGGATCCGCCTGTGGTGTCTCTTTCTATGTCTCTCTATATCTCAAGTTCACGGAGAAAACCATCTCCCGAAATGAGCAATACCTGTCTTAGAATGTCTGGATGTCTGATGGGACCTAGCTCATAAATGAACTCCAAATCCAAACTTCTTAGACTGTATCGTCAACTGAACTTAATCAGTATCCCGCGCCATGCCACCCTCAGTATTGCCTTGGACCACCTGTCCAAAATACTGCCCCTTGTCAGAAGGAAAACTATAACTCTGACAACCTCCTTGTCGTCCATGTCACCTTGGAAGCCTGGAATGATAACCGTCTCCTAAAAGAGGCAGCCGTTATCATTTCCCTAGAACATTCACTTATGTTCTAGAACTGCTTCCGACTGTTTCTCCAGGACTGGATCAATGTCAACTTATTGCATCTAGTGCAAGAACAACATCTGGTGTGGTACTTCACATCTCACGATTGACTCAATTGCCTGAGCAAGTGATCTGCCAATCATGCACATCCCTCTCCCCTTTAGTCTGTAAGACACCTTTAGAGAGGGTGACTCCATCATCTGCAGGTATACTACCGTGCCAGGAGTCGTCCATTCTAAATACTCTTAGAATGCTGTCTAAGTACCCTGATTGGGAAACCACCCAAATCTAGATCTAAAACCATAGATCTAGTAACCAGTATGTCAGACATAAAGTCCAAGTCCTTTGTGGAGAAACTACTGTGTGACGACCAAAGTATAACCGATCGTAGTGTTGGAGTTTCCTTTCCTACTCTGTGTATATCATCCAAATGCCAGGATATCACACCCTACTACCTTCTCAACAGATCCATCCCCTATTCTGATGAAGTCAAACCCATGACTGTCACGTCAGAAATAGATGATCTATCTCCGCTACGTCTGCTTTAGTCTATAAATAGACATAAACAACCTGTCCACCAATGCTTCCGCTGCTCCCACTGACTACGACAACCCTCTGGCAGAGTCATATATACGTACACTTCTAAAACTGGTTTAGAACGACGCTATACTCATCCTCCCGCCGGGTCTCGTAACCTGGAACAACAGCAATGGCAATTGTGGGAAAACAAGAACTTCCCTGTCACCGTCCTTGAGGCTACCGGAGTACCTCTCGGGTGCCTGAAGTTACCCACCTTATCTGCGGAGTGGCCAATGGAATGTCAATCCAGATTGAATCTTTAGGTTCCTTATCAAATCTTCAGTAATCGTTTGTGGTTCTGGAATCACTTCCAGTTCTACCATACTCCCACTACTGTTTTCTGAAAAAAAATCCATTTTTAATAAAACTGTGGCGAGTCTAGAACAATATCGCTATTGTTCATCCAGATGGTAGAAAGTCAACCCTCGTCATAGCCTGGGTCAACCCACAAACAGCCATTACAGAAACGTGCCTTGAGTTGTCCAGTGTCTGGTTTTAATCATAAACCGGACAACTCCCCGTACCTTAACATTGTTAAGATATGAACTGTTCTATATCCAATATAGAAACAGAGGCACTGATTTAATTGAACCAGATTCAAATCATGCAGCTGTCCCCAGCGCATGTCAACTAAATGGAAGGAGGCCGATCAGCGTTACTCAACTTAGGAATACTTCCAATTATGAGTAACCTGAAAGAGAAGCAAGATCTCTTTATTATTACTATCAACTGAATACCATACACAAGTATCTACATCTTCGATCTCTTTGAAGAATCCCGATACTTGCTATACCTGGTTCTCTACTCTATTCAAATACCCATAACTTCTCAAAATTTGGACCCTGTGTTTCCGCGAAACACTCGTCCAAAAACTAGAGAAGTCATAAGTAAACCGAATATAGTACGAGGACCAATCCCCTCTGTCCTGATGGACCCTGGACAACATACAATACTCTGTATAAGTCCCTTGAGTCTGACAACTCATTCACTGTGTGTCGTAGGTTGAAAACTGTACTTATGGTTAAGAAGAATTACACCGCTGTTTAATGCTCCTTACCTAACCATCCACTGATATAGGTAAATGTCGTAGACATAATTTCAGAAAGGTATATCTCACTCTATGAAAATAGACGTACAGATACATCGATTTGAAATTGGTGCATAACGGCGGATATTCAAAACCAAATACTTGCCGTCCGGCAAATAACCCAGGTGATTTCCTCAAATATCACCGATTACAACGAATCCCGATATAATGAGGATAATCACCCAATTCCCAATAACTTACTCCCACTCATCATCTATAAAACCATACAGATGTGAGAATCGTACCTGGTAAATACATACCCTGGAGTAAGTATCTAATCGGGAAATCAGTTTTCCTTTAACATTACACAGTGAAACTGAAACATTGAAATGTTTCGTGGGGTATCCCGGTATTCATAGTAATGCCTCTTCCATTATCCAGATTCACAACTACAACCGTATAATTCATTGCCATCTCTCCACATCCCTTCATATGTCTTTAGTCATTACCTTCTGCACACCCCTTTATGCCAAATGGTTTTCTTCCTTCCCTACCGTTCGGCACCAGCCTATGGTTTGGAAGAAGACTATCCAATAAGCATAATGGGTGTACTGTCCCAATCCTAGGAACACTCGCAATGAGAGAGGGTGAAGATAAAAGACAACCGAATAAACCTTATTCCTATTTCTCCTGAACCAGAATCCATCCCCGAACTGGAACAAGTTCCATTCGAGTTCGTATATAACCATACGATGGAGTATCCAAATAAACTGTGGATCTTCGTAGTGATACGGAGTGTCCTGGAGAAATACAAAGGTGATGTGGGAGTGGTAACGAAATATTTGGTTGGTCGTGAATATCTGTTGCAATTTACTTTGCCCTCTTATTAATCCCTTGCTTTGTCTGAACTTAATACCTTCTGCACACCATCGTTATGCTAATTGGTTTTCTTCATTCCCTACCGGTCGGCACCAGCCTAAGGTTTGGAAGAAGACAATCCAATTTGCGTAATAGGTGTACTACCCCTAAACCAAGGAGTACTCGTAACCTGAGAGAGGGTAAAAGGAAAAGACAACTGAATAATCCTATCCGTTTTCTCCAGAACCGGAAACCATCCTCGAATTCCTTCGAGTTCGTATCTAACCATACGATGGTTTTGTCCAATGGAAGTGGACGTTCGCAGTAATACGGGGTGTCCTGGAGAAAAGGGTAAAAGTAGGAGTGGCAATGAGGTCTGCAACTCTGACAATCCAAAAGCCAGTGTTAAGAAGGTTCGGTCAACTTGGTCACTGAGTCAAAGTCTTAGGGTCGGGTCAATGGTCGCTGCCAAAGAGAGAGAGAAAAGAAACACTCAGCGTGCACTCTAACCTAGATCAGAATGGTTACCAATTTATCTAATCTGGAAACCTCCCACTGTACCTCAAATTCTCCTCCAAACCTGAAAGAAGAATTAGTCGGGGTCACCCGAGGAGTAAACCAACTCATCAGTGGGAATCGGGATCCAACTCTCATCGCATGACAACGTGACGGAATCCGCTCACGGTATCACACTCCAGAAGGTATGCGCATATCTGGCAAGTTTCAGTACTTTTGAAACTCCCGATGTGATTTTTGCCCCATGCTCTTATGACCTTGGCGAAGGTCAACAAATCATAAGTCACATGTCAAGTTCTACCCGTCATTATCCAGGTTAATTTGAATCCACCCGTACAAGCCCTTGACGAAGGTCAACAAGGCTGTACGACTGTCCCAAACCAACGCATCTATCTATGCAGCAGAAAGGTAACAAGCAGCTACCATACACTATGCCTTGACGAAGGTCAACAAACATAGCATGAATACTACGTGCTACCCGTCTGAAACGACGGAGGGCTACGAATGGTTTCTGGCGAAAACCTTTAACGTAAAGAACTTGATATCGTTGAAGGAACTGATAGCTTTTTAGAAAATATAGTGACGAAAACCTTTACTAAAGAGGTCACTCCCGGTGAAGGGATCTCGGCTCTTTCCCCGTAGAATGAGGTGCAGGATATTCCAACTGAATACCACGGTGCAAAGCAAAAGTAATCGGCTATAGTGAAGTTAATGTCCTGACGCAAACTTCTGTCCAAGGGGTCACTCCCGGTGAAGGGATCTCGGCCCTTGCCTCGTCGACTGAGGAGCAGGATATTCCAAATGAATACCACGATGCAAAACAGAAATGAACGTCCTTGCAATAACAGCTTTTTGAAAAGTGTTCCAACAACATCAGATTAGGTTTGTTTTAACTTGCATTGATCCGAATCAACGCAGTCCCATCAATTGATCACACCACAAAGAACGAAAATATACTGACGTACGTATATGCCATCCGCATTCGCCACTGGGTCCCGTCATTACCCGTTAGGTTAGCTAACTAACGACAGAGCGGGGACTGGACTAGCGCGGATGCAAAACATATACAACATCTACTAATATATATACCAATATATTATATTCGCTCAAGGCGTGAATAAAATGCAACATCACAGAGAATGAACAGCATCACAGAAACAATACAGATATCTGGGATCCCCGGGTTTCACAGAGCCGCTGAAACCCGACGTTCCCCTGGTCGTGTGGATAGCCTGTGCAATGAAAACCTAGACCCCTACGGGCGCGGCAAGTCACCCGCCAAAACCTGAAGCGAGGCAGCCCCCTTCAGCACCGTGAATGGACCACCCAGCACTTCACGGAATCCGGTCACTTGGGCACCCCTCCTGGGTCAACCTGTACCCCCTACGAGTGCGGCGAATAGTCCGCCAATCCTGGAGTGAAGCCCCCTCCGTCCCAATGCCATGAGATGCGGGCTTGTTGCCCTCCAGAACCCGGCTATCCGTGCACCCCTCCGCGGGGCAATCCTAGTACAGAAAGTAAAATATACATACACCGGGTACATCGACCGCAACCAGGTCGTGCCCCAAAAGAATAATACAAACAGGCAGTGACGGCAGTCCACATGTCGGACGCTCGCCCCGCAATATCAAATGTACATTATACAACCAAAACTGTACTAGCATTGCATCCAGGCTATCCCCCACGACCGATCCGCAACATCACAGCAAATACATAGAACATCAACGTGAAAGTCACGTTCGCAAATCCGTCTAACCGGGCTATAGCAGTTAGACAGTATTTACCGATCGAGTGACATTCACGGTCGCAGATATAATGTAAATACTGTGAAAAATGTGTTTAAAATTTTCCGATTGATCAAACAATTAACAAGTGGGCCACAAAGAAAACTGTAGCACTCACAGAAACAATTGGCCCAACTTTAATATTCCAAAGCCCATATTTTAAGCCCATAAGGCCTCTGTAAAAAAATGGTGAAGTGATGTGAATAGTGCGCGGCGGAAGGGCCGCACAAAGGGGGTTTTCGCGGCGGTTCCGCGCTCCAACTGTGGAGTTACTTCATCAAATATTTATAGAACTCTTAGATTTTCCAGTAAATCAATATTTTACAACCTGAAAAATTTTTCGAGACCAAAAAATTTCAACAGAAACTGTCGTGGGCAAATACGGGTTTTTGGACATTTCGATCGATCGGAACTGAAAAACACATTACACAAAGCTAGACTAAGTTAATGGCGAGGCTCTGATACCACTGTAAGTGCACGGCGGCGCCCCGGCCGTCAATCCGACGGCCAAACGCGGAAACGGTGGTAAACTTAAATTTTTGCGGACTTGGCAAAACGGCACCACCGCGCACTAAACCCCGGATCGTTAACCATTAACAAGTCTAAGCTACTAAGAGGATGGGTTAGAGATATACCGACGATCCAAGTCCTCCGGTCTTCATCTCCACTCCGATCTCCTCGTCGTCGGAAAGGGCACCACGAAGCCGGGTACTTTTACGGGCTCCCACCTCAATACCGAGGCAACTCGCGCATGAAGCCGGCAACTCGACATGCTCAAGATATGCTGTAGGAAGATAGTGTAGAGTGTATGTCTCACTTTGGGGTTGGTTGCCATTTGTGGATGATGGAGGAAACAAGGTAAGAAAAATGGTGCTTGCATTTTTCTAGCATCAAAAATGAGATCAAGAATGCTACTCTCTCAAAAATGAAGCTCTCATTTTCTTCTCTTTTCTTCTTCTCTCTTTTTTTCTACCATTTTTCATCAAGTCATAAGAATAAGGTGGAGGAATGAATATGAAGCATAACCAAAGAAGGAAGGTGAGTGTAGGAAAAGTAGAAAGGTGACTATATCCTAAACATCATCATAACAATCTTTCTTATCAACCTCAAATCCTTTCTAATCTCATTAATACAAATCAAGTGATGGTTGAAAAGAAAAGATGCTTTCATAAAAAATCATCTTACAAATAAAACCTCCACCAAAGTGTTATTTGCAAAACTGCAAATAACCCCCTCCATCAGAAAAGTCCGGCCGGGAAAGAACAAAGGAAAACCGGCCGGAACGAAAAGCAAACTGGCAACTCCAGAAAACTGGTCCCGTAATAAATTACAGGAAACCCCCATACTGTGCATACACACCCGCATCTGTATTCCGTCCGGATACAAATGCAATGAGACAAAATCTACACTGTACTAAACTAGGACCGGCTTAATCAAAGCCGGCTAGTAATATCCGTTCGATCCTGATCCGTGCAATACCGCACGTATCTGATCGAACCCTGCCATATAACCATACGGCCACTAGTACAAACCGTCCGATCCTGATCCGTGCAATACCGCACGTATCTGATCGGACCCTGCCATATCTCCATACGGCCTCTACAGCGTTTCGCCCGAAACTTGAGTAACTGTAAGTGTGGTGGACTCTAAAGACTCGTCAATACTATGGCTGTGGATTTAACCACTAGCACGTCAGAGGTATAAGCCAATACGTGACGGGCCACCAGCTATTGACCAAAAGGGACGTCGATGAGCGAACTCATCCTGACACCCTACTGAGCCTGTCAGTGACAATATCCGTGCAGTCCGGTCCGTTCGTCTATGAGTATCGCATGGCGGGCCTAGGGGGTTGGTAAAAGTCAGACCCCCAAAAGCGGTACAAGTCGTGTCGGAGTGTAGCCCAGAACACCCTGAGATACTACTGGAATACCTACCAGTAAATCTCCTTGCCTTGGCCAAGGACTTTGTGTAATGGCTCTCCTAGACACAGCACGACCTCACCCCCAATACCGGGAGAGACGAACCTCTGAAGATACGCTCACTGCCTCCATGTGGCTCGGGACTGTACCCAACTAAAACCTGTTTGCACGACTCCTTTGAGCCGTGGTAGGGTAGTAATCAAAGTACAGTGGGAACTCACACGAGACAAATGACGATCCCCAGGTCGATGAACTAACTTGCACACATGTCACCAGGGAACTGCCATCTGACGTCTGGTATATGACCAACTAGCATGTTCCCGGCGAGTCCTGTCCGGTGTACTCATAACCCAACGAGCACCTGTATACATCTTAGGTGATCCAACTGACACCAGTAGCTTGTGAGACCGGCCACCGCCCCTCGTCGGGGTCTCGACTGTATACACTAGTCTACTAATGGAGTATCGATGCCCAGTCTCGAAACTCCCACGACTAGGGACCTTTTAAGGATAAGCTTATAGACCGCCAGCTCCCACTTATATGATCGCCCTCATACTGCTGGTGGTCAAGCAAGAATCCTAGGGGCTCTATCAACGTGTAATAGCGACGTGTCAGGTCACCTAAAACAGTACACGATGATAAAGGTAAACCAGATAGCATACTATCATCTCGAGTAAGACTGTCCTACCGGGATAGGTCCTCCCTCAATCATTACAATCACGTACCTGTGACCTAATAATAGACTCTGAGGGCACTATCTCCAACACCAACAACATCAGAATAGGTTTGTTTAGCTTGCATTGATCCGAATCAACGCAGTCCCATCAATTGATCACACCAATAAAGAACGAAAAAATGATGTACTTATATGCCATCCGCATTCGCCACTGGGTCCCGTCATCACCTGTTAGGTTACTTAACTAACGACAGAGCGGGGACTGGACTAGTGCGGATGCAAAACATATACAACATCTACTAGTATATATATCAATATACAATATTCGCTCAAGACGTGATAAAATGCAACATCACAGAAATGTAATAAGCATCACCGAACAATACAGATATCTGGGATCCCTGGGTTTCATAGAGCCGCTACTGAAACCCGACATTCCCCTGGTCGTGTGGATAGCCTGTGCAATGAAATCCTAGACCCCTACGGGCGCGGCAAGTTACCCACCAAAACCTAAAGAGAGGTATCCCCCTTCAGCAACGTGAATGGACCACCCAGCACTTCACGGAATCCGGTAACTTGGGCACCCCTCCTGGGTCAACCTGTACCCCCTACGAGTGTGGCGAATAGCCCGCCAATTCTAGAGTGAAACCCCCTCTGTCTCAAAGCCATGAGATGCAGGCCCGTTGCCCTCTAGAACCCGGCTATCCGTGCACCCCTCCGCGGGGTAATCCTAGTACAGAAAGTAAAATATACATACAACGGGTACATCGACCTCAGCCCGGTCGTGCCCCAAAAGAATAATATACAAACAGGCAGTGACGGCAGTCCACATGTCGGACGCTCGCCCCGCAATATCAAATGTACATAATAAACTAAACTGTACTACCATTGCATCCAGGCTATACCCCACGACCAATCCGCAACATCACAACACAACACAACACAGAACATCAACGTGAATGTCACGTTCGCAAATCGGTCTAAAAGGGCTATAGCAGATAGACTGGATTTACCGATTGAGTGACATTCACGGTCGCAGATATAATGTAAATACTGTGAACTAACATGTTTAAAATTTTCGATCGACTGAATTTTCCGAAGTGGGCCCCCAAGCACAACTGCAACACTCAAAAACATCTGGGCCCAAAAAGAATATACCAGAAACCCTATTTCCATGTCAAAAGCCTACTATGAAAATTTGGTATGGTTTGGCCACAAAACGGCGGCGGTTCCGCGGCCAAAACGTGGTTTTGGTCACTAAACCGCCGCGCTACAGTAACATCAGCGTACTAAATTTTCCCAGAATTCATAAAAAACCCAGCACGTAATTTTCCAATGTACCAAATAATTTTTAGAGCACAGAAAAATTCAACAGAAAGTACGACATGGACATACGGTATTTTGAAAATCCGTTCGATCGAATTTGTTAACACGTTAGAGAAAGCTATACTAGGTTAATGGCGTGGCTCTGATACCAGTGTAAGTGCACGGCGGCGCCCCGGCCGTCAATCCGACACCGGAATGCGGAAACGAAAACTTTTCTATAAACTAGAACCGGCACCACCGCACACTCTCAAACCCGGATTGGGCCATTAACCTAACTCTAGCAAACAAGAATAAGAGTAGAGAGATATACCAAGCGATCCGTGTCCTTCGGTCTTCGTCTCCACTCCGATCTCCTCGCGGGATCTCCGGTCGTCGCCTCCTCGTCGAAACGGGCACCACACCGCCGGGTTCTTTTACGGGCTCCCACCTCTAGACCGAGGCAACTCGGGCGCGAAGTTGGCGAGCCGACGCGTCCAAGAGATGCTGTAGACTAAGTGTAGTGGTTTATCTCTTTGGGGTTATGAAGTTGCCATAAATATGATGGAGAAGAGAAAGAACTTTGGAGAGGAGGAAGGTGTAACATTTTGCAAGCATGAATAATGAGATGAATAAATCCCACCACAAGAAAATGAACTCTCTCATTCTCCCTCTCAAAAAGTGGCCGGCCCTTAATGTGAAATGGTGGAGGGAAAAATACCAAAACCAAGAAGGGAGGTGAGTGTAGGAATCAAGAGAGGTGACCACACCCAAAAGCAAGCCTCACATCAACTCTCATTCTTTCCTTAATGCAAGAAATGATGAAAGAAAAGAATGGAATCAAAAGATGCTATCATAATCTTTCAAATCTCAAATAACCCCTCCACAATTGCTAATTTACGAACTTGCAAATTAGCCCCTCCATCAGAAATGTCCGGCCAGGAAGGAACAAAGGAAAACTGACCGGAACGGAATACAAACTGGCAACTTCAGAAAACTGATCCCGTAATAAATTATAGGAAAACCCCGTGACTGCATATACATGCCCGCATTTGTATTCCCACTGAATACAAATGCAAAGAGACAATAACTACACTGTCTAATACTAGGATCCGGCTTAAACCAAAGCCCGCTAGTAAAATCCTTCCGATCACGATCCGTGCAATACCGCACGTATCTGATCGAACCCTGCCATATCTCCATACGGCCTCTACAGCGTTTCGCCCGAAACTTGAGTAACTGTGTGTGGTGGACTCTAAAGACTCGTCAATACTATGGCTGTGGATTTAACCACTAGCACGTCAGAGGTATTAGCCATACGTGACGGGCTACCAGCTATTGAGCAAAAGGGACGTCGATGAGCAAACTCATCCTGACACCCTACTGAGCCTGTCAGTGACAATATCCGTACAGTCCGGTCCGTTCGTCTATTAGCATCGCATGGCGGGCCTAGGGGGTTGGTAAAAGTCAGACCCCCAAAAGCGATACAAGTCGTGTCGGAGTGTAGCCCAGAACACCCTGAGATACTACTGGAATACCTACCAGTAAAGCTCCTGCCTTGGCCAAGGACTTTTCATGTACTGGCTCTCCTAGACACAGCGCGACCTCACCCCCAATACCGGGAGAGACGAACCCCTGCAGATCCGCTCACTGCCTCCATGTGGCTCGGGACTGTACCCAACTAAAACCCGTTTGTACGTCTCCTTTGAGCTTGGTAGGGTAGTAATCAAAGTACAGTGGGAACTCATAGGAGACAAATGACGATCTCAGGTCAATGAACTAACCTGTACACATGTCACCAGGGAACTGCCATCTGATGTCAGGTATAAGACCAACTAGCATGTTCCCGGCGAGTCCTGTCCGGTGTACTCATAACCCAATGAGCACCTGTATACATCTTAGGTGAACCAACTGACACCAGTGGCTTGTGGGACCGGCCACCGCCCCTCGTCGAGGTCTCGACTGTATACACTAGTCTACTCTGGAGTATCGATGACCTGTCTCGAAACTCCCACGACTAGGGACCTTTTAAGGATGTGCTTATAGACCCCAGCTCCCACGTATATGATCGCCCTCATACCGCTGGCAGTCAAGCAAGAATCCTTGGGGCTCTATCAACGTGCAATAGTGACCTGTAAGGTCACCTGAAGCAGTACACGATGATAAAGGTAAACCAGATAGCATACTATCATTTTGAGTAGGACTGTCCTACCGGGATAGGTCCTCCCTCAATCATCGCAATCACGTGCCTGTGATCCAATAATTGACTCTGAGGGCACTATCTCCAACAGTATATATTTTGCACCCACGCCAGCCCTGCCCATACACCGCCGTAACTTAAGCAACCTTACGGTGAAGTCCCCGGACACCATGGACCCCATGGTCAATGCGGCAGGCATATACGTACATTCTATTTTCCTTATTTTCTGGTTTAATAATCTAATTGATGGGATCATATTGATCTCAATTAATGCAAAGAAACAAATCTAAAATTTGACGTCGTTGGAACAATTATAAAACCATTCGGTTTTCTTTAAAAATAACTTTTAAAAGCGGAGCCTAAGCCACTCCTTTTCAAAGCTATTCGGTTCTTTCAACTATATTAATTTCATTACGTTCACGGTTTTCACCCAAACCAGTCATAGCCATTCGTCATTTCAAATAGATATCAACTATTTTTCATGATATTTCTTTTAACTTCCGCCAAGGCATAGTGTTTGGTACCTAGCGGGTACTTATCTGTAGCATAGAAAGATGCATTAATCTAGGACAGGAATACAACTGTTTTGACCATCGTCAAGGGCTGGTACGAATGGGTCTAGATAAATCTGGATAACGACGGGTTGAACTTGACTTGCGACTTATGATGTTTTGACCTTCGTCAAGAATATAAGCGCTTGGGAAAAAAACCACATTGGGAGTTTCAAACAAACATGAAACTTGCTAGTGTTGAATACCTTCTGGAGTTTGGTAGTTTTGGTTGGCTTCCTTCAAAATTATCACATGATGATTGTTGTGTCCCAATCCTACTTTGAGTATCAGCTACTCTTCTGGAGAGTTTTTCACTTTATAATTAGCTAATCAAGTAGGTGTCTAGAATGGTGTTAATGAGGTTATGACTCTTGGAAAACAGGGTTATTTAATTAGGTCCATACGAAAGCATAAGGGACCTCCCGCCGAAGTACCAAAAATGGCATGTCATAAAGATAAGTGAACTTGTAGAGTGTGATTAATCCTGACTAATTCTTCTTTAAGGTTTGAAGGAGAATTTGAGGAAACAATGGGATCCATCCTATTTAAATAAACTAAAAACCAATCTAAACTTGCAAAAGAATATGCTGAGTGTTTATTTTCTCTCTCCTAATTGCAGCGACCATGACGGGAGTAAAGCTTATACTAAATAAAAATAAATTGACTGGGCCAAATTATAAAGACTAGCCGAGGACGTCTACATGGCCTTTACTTATATAAGGTTTCATATGTCCTCATAACTAAAGCTACCCTGTTCCAGGTCCAGAATTCACAGTCGCGGTTACTGAGATCCATAAGACTTGTGATCTTGATTACGTGAAAACCAAGTGCCTCATGCTGGCCTCCATGGATAATGAACATAAGAGATGGCACGAGAAGATAGACTTTGCTTCCATCTTCCTCCATACCAAAGATTTATATAGAGAGCAATCTCGTATCGCAAGATACGAGACCTCGAAGAAGTTATTTCAAGCGAGGTTGGCTATCGGATCATCTGTAGGGGACCACGTCCTTAAGATGATTACTCTCATCGAAGAGCTCACGGGCCTTGGAACTACGTTGGAAAAGGAGTTGTATACCGACTTAATTCTGCAATCCCTTCCCTCCACCTATGCTCAATTCATATTGAACTTCAATATGCAAAGGATGGAAGCTACACTTCCTGAGCTCCTCAACATGTTGAGGGTTCCAAACGGCACCTTGAAAAAATCAAAGGAAACTGAAAGTTCCAATTTCCGTCGCCACGTGAGCCACGATCGTTGCGGAATAGAAAAACAAAAAATTACGAGAGAGCAACTAGAAATAAATCCGTAGTGATCTAACAAAACACCAAAACAAGCAAACTAGAGAATAAGGTTTAGGGAATACAACCTTTGACGCATATCCACCCAATCATGGAAGACCCCTCCAAGCTCCTTGTAGGCCGTCGAGAACAAGCGTGAATGGAGACCGCCTTTGTTAATGATGATCCACCTGAAGGAACCGATCCAAGCTCCAGCTTCACCTAGTGAAGCAACCAACACTCCAAGCTTGCTACGAATGGAAAGTGGGAATGTATGAATTTTCCACTATGATTTTCTCTCTAATCTAATGCTCAAGAGAGCATCTCAAGAAGAAGGATGAGGAGGTGAAGAGGAGGTAGCCATCATAAGAAAAAAATGGCTAAGTGTTTGCATGAAGAGAATATATGAAGAATGAAGTATAGAATGGCTTCAAATTTTTACAACCATACAAAATAAAATATCACACATTTTTGAATAAACTAACAAAACGCATTCCTCTATACATATCTTCAGCCATGCTCAAGGCTACCTCACCCTCCACCTCATTTCATGAATATTCATAAATAAATATTCACAAATGAGGTGTCCTCCTTATAGAACAAATTCTATAGAAATACAGAATACAACCCAATATGCGTATCAAAATACATATACGCGTATTCGTATAAAAATACGAATATCCAAGAGATAGAAAATGAATAGTCAACAATAATACTAGAAAATATATATTAAAAATATATGTATATATATATATATAATTAAATCAAAACTTTATTTAATAATCCGGCTTAATTCTAAGCCGCTAGTATTATCAACCGTGTGATTAAAGTCCATGTAGTCTGTACACATATTTAATCGGACATCTGTATGTACCAACATACGTCATCTACATTATATCGCCTGAACTGGGAAAACCCTCTGTCTGGGACTCTAAAGACTCGATAATATACTGGCAGTGATTACCGGATAAATCAATAACCATAAGCACGTCAGCAGCACTAGCTGTACGTAACGGCTACCCAGGTATATGCCGACAGGGAGGTCGACAATCAAGTCCGTCCGTACCCTACTGAGCCTGAATATGACAATCTTTGTACAGTCTGGTCTCTTCATCTAAGAGTATCTCATACCGGGTCTAGGGGCTGGATAACGTCTAACCCCTAATAACCCGATGAGTCGTGTCGGAGTCAAGCTCATCACCAACCGAGAAACTATTGAACTCCTATCAATAAATCTCATCCACTGTGTCCACAGATTTAGGGCGATGGCCAACCGAACACAGCGTGATATCGACTACTAATACCAGGTGTAACGAATCCCCGACAATCGTTCACTGATTCTATGTGGCTTAGGACTGTACCCAGCTAAAACATGTTTGCATGACTCCTCTTGAGCCCTGGTAGGGTAGTAATCTAAGTACAGTAGGAACTTACACGAGACAAATGACGATCTCAGGTCAAATGACTAACCTGTGTTGGATATAGTGCCCTCAGAGTCAATTATTGGATCACAGGCACGTGATTGCAATGATTGAGGGATGACTTATACCGGTAGGACAGTCTTACTCAAGATGATAGTATGCTATCTGGTTTATCTTTATCAACGTGTACTGCTTTAGGTGACCTTACAGGTCACTATTGCGCGTTGGTAGAGCCCTTAGGATTCTTGCTTGACGGCCAGCAATATGATGGCAATCATATACGTGGGAGCTGGGGTCTATAAGAACATCCTTAAAAGGTGCCTAGTCGTGGGAGTTTTCGAGACAGGGCATCGACACTCCAGAGTATACTAGTGTATACAGTCGAGACCCCGACGAGGGGCGGTGGCCGGTCTCACAAGCCACTGGTGTCAGTTGGTTCACCTAAGATTTATACAGGTGCTCATTGGGTTATGAGTACACGGGACAGGACTCGCCGGGAACATGCTAGTTGGTCTTATACCTGACATCAAATAGTAGTTCCTTGGTGACATGTGTACAGGTTAGTTCATCGACCTGAGATCCTCATTTGTCTCGTATGAGTTCCCACTGTATTTTGATTACTACCCTACCACGGCTCAAAGGAGTCGTGCAAACAGGTTTTAGTTGGGTATAGTCCCGAGCCACATGGAGGCAGTGAGCGGATCTGCAGGGGTTCGTCTCTCCCGGTATTGGGGGTGAGGTCGCGCTGTGTCTAGGTTAGCCATTACACGAAGTCCTTGTCCAAGGCAGGAGATTTACTGGTAGGTATTCCAGTAGTATCTCAGGGTGTTCTGGGCTACAATCCGACACGACTTGTACCGCTTTTGGGGGTCTGACTTTTACCAACCCCCTAGGCCCGCCATGCGATACTCATAGACGAACGGACCGGACTGTACGGATATTGTCACTAATAGGCTCAGTAGGGTGTCAGGATGAGTTCGCTCATCTACGTCGCTTTTGGTCAATACCTGGTATTCCGTTACGTATGGCTAATACCTCTGACGTGCTAGTTGTTAAATCCACAGCCAAAGTATTGACGAGTCTTTAGAGTCCCCCACAGACAGTTTCTCAAGTTTCGGGCGAAACGTTGTAGAGGCCGTATGGATATATGGCAGGGTTCGATCATGTACGTGCGGTATTGCACGGATCATGATCGGACGGATTATACTAGCGGGCTTTGGTTTAAGCCAGATCCTAGTATAGTACAGTGTAGATTTTGTCTCGTTGCATTTGTATTCAGACGGAATACAAATGCGGGTATGTATATACAGTCGCGGGGTTTTCCTGTAATTTATTACGTGATCATTTTTCTGAAGTTGCCAGTTTGCCTTCCGGTTTCGACCATTTTCCTTTGTTTCTTTCTTTGGCTGAATTTTGGTGGAGGGGGTTATTTGCAATTGTGCATTTTATTATGGAGAAGACTTTTTGTGATGATAGCTTCATGATGGTTCAACCATCATTTGACTTCTTGGTTCATGATTACCTTTTTGTTCATCATATTTTGCTTGTTGAGATGGTTGATGAGGATTGGACTTTGTTTGTGATCATAATTCATCATGATAACCTTTTATCTTTCATGCATTATTTTTGGCTCACTCATTCATTCTCATTCTCTCCATTCTCTCATTCCTCAAGAGAGGACCGGCCATTCTTAGGAGAAGGGGGCTGTCCCAATTTTGGAGATGAGTTTTGGCTCTCATTTGGCTTGAAAAAGTTCTCTAGTTCATCACAAAATTTGACATTTCAATCCTCCACCAAAAATGGCAACCTCTAGTAACCTCATGAGATCCAGTATTCTACATTTAGCCTACAGCATCCTTAGACACGTCGACTCGCCAACTTCGTGCCCGAGTTGCCTCGGTCCAGAGGTGGGAGCCCGTAAAAGAACCCGGCGATGTGGTGCCCTTTCCGACGAGGAAATGAAGACCGGAGATTCCGCGAGAAGATCGGGATGGAGGCCGAAGACCCAAGAACACGGATCGCTCGGTATAGCTCTCTACCCCATTCTCTAGTTTGCCAAGAGTAGTTTAATGGCCCGATCCGGGATTTTAGTACGCGGTAGCGTTGGTTTTAAAAGTAAAAGAAAAGTATCGTTTCCGCATTTTGGCCTCGGACAAACGGCCGGGGCACTGCCGTGCACTTACACTGGTATCAGAGCCACGCCATTAACCTAGTCTAGCTTGCCCTAACGTGTTTACAAGTTCGATCGAACGGATTTTCCAAAAATCGCGTTTCCATGTCAAGTTTCTGTCGAATTTTTCCAGTGCTCTAAAAATTATTTGGTACAGTGTAAAATTACGTGCAGGGTTTTTTATGCATTCTGTGAAAATTTGGTGCTCTGATATTACTGTTCCACCGCGGAAACGCGGCCAAACCCATGCATTGGCCGTGGTTCCGCGGCCATTATGACTCCTCTCTGCACCAAATTTTTACAGTGGGCTTCTAACATGGAAATATGGTTTTTGGTATGTTCTGTTTGGGCCCAGATTTATTTTGAGTGCTACAGTTGTACTTGGGGCCCACTTCGGGAAATTTAGTCGATCGAAAATTTTAAACATGTTAGTTCACAGTATTTACATTATATCTGCGACCGTGAATGTCATTTGATCGGTAAATCCTGTCTAACTTCTATAGCCCTTTTAGACGGATTTGCGAACGTGACATTCACTTTGATGTTCTGTGTTGTGCTGTGATGTTGCGGATTTGTCGTGGTGGATAGCCTGGGAGCAATGTTAGTATAGTTTGGTTGTATATGTACATTTGATATTGAGGGGCGAGCGTCCGACATGTGGACTTCCGTCACTGCCTGTTTGATTATTATTCTTTTGGGGCACGACCGGGATGAGGTCGATGTCCCCATTGTTTATTTTACTTTCTGTACTAGGATTACCCCGCGGAGGGGTGCACGGATAGCCGGGTTCTAGAGGGCAACGGGCCCGCATCTCATGGCTTTGAGACGGAGGGGGCTTCACTATAGAATTGGCAGGCTATTCGCCGCACTCGTAGGGGGTAAAGGTTAACCCAAGGAGGGGTGCCTAAGTTGCCGGATTCCGTGAAGTGTTGGGTGGTCCATTCACGTTGCTGAAGGGGGCTGTCTCACTTCAGGTTTTGGCGGATAACTTGCCGCGCCCGAAGGGGTCTAGGATTTCATTGCACAGGCTATCCACACGACCAGGGAAACGTAGGGTTTCAGTAGCGGCTCTATGAAACCCGTGGATCCCAGATATCCGTATTTTTCTGTGATGCTTATTACATTTCTATGATGTTGCATTTTATCACGACTTGAGCTATTATTATATATTGATATATATACTAGTAGATGTTGTATATGCTTTTCATCCGCACTAGTCCAGTCCCCGCTCTGTCGTTACTTAAGTAACCTGACGGGTAATGACGGGACCCAGTGGCGAATGCAGATGGTATATACGTACATCGTATTTTCGTTCTTTATTGGTGTGATCAATTGATGGGACTGCGTTGATTCGGATCAATGCAAGCTAAACAATCCTATTCTGATGTTGTTGGAACATTTTTCAAAAAGCTGTTATTGAAAGGACGTTCTCTTTTGTTTTGCACAGTGGTATTCGGTTATGAATATCCAGCACCTCAGTCCACGAGGCAAAGGCCGAGATCCCTTCACCGGGAGTGACCCATCGGACAGAAGTTTGCGTCAGGGTAATAACTTCA
The DNA here is from genome assembly GCA_030015575.1 of Agapanthus africanus. Classification (NCBI taxonomy): domain Eukaryota; kingdom Viridiplantae; phylum Streptophyta; class Magnoliopsida; order Asparagales; family Amaryllidaceae; genus Agapanthus; species Agapanthus africanus. The sequence continues at coordinate 128,226,452 of JASDDO010000029.1, forward strand.
CTATATCCGATTGCCTTTTTCTTTGCATCGTGGTTTTCAGTTGGAATATCCTGCACCTCATTCTATGGGGAAAGAGCCGAGATCCCTTCACCGGGAGTGACCTCTTTAGCAAAGGTTTTCGTCACTGTATTTTTATAAAAAGCTATCTGGTTCCTTCAACGATGTCAATTTCATTACGTTAAAAGTTTTTCGCCAAAAACCATGCGTAGCCCTCCGTCATTTCCGACGGGTAGCACGTAGTATTCATGCTATGTTTGTTGACCTTCGTCAAGGCATAGTGAATGGTAGCTGCTTGTTACCTTTCTGCTGCATAGATAGATGCGTTGGTTTGGGACAGTCGTATATCCTTGTTGACCTTCGTCAAGGGCTTGTACGGGTGGGTTCAAATTAACCTGGACATTGACGGGTAGAACTTGACATGTGACTTATGATTTGTTGACCTTCATCAAGGTCTTAAGAGCATGGGGTAAAAATCACATCGGGAGTTTCTAAAGAAACTGAAACTTGCCAGATATGCGCATACCTTCTGGAGTGTGATAACGTGACTGGATTCCATCACGTTATAATGCGATGATAGTTGGATCCCGATTCCCACTGATGAGTTGGTTTACTTCTCGGGTGATCCCGACTAATTCTTCTTTCTGGTTTGGAGGAGAATTTAACGTTACAGTTGGAAGTTTCCTGATTAGATAAATTGGTAACCATTCTGATCTAGGTTAGAGTGCACGCTGAGTGTATCTTTTCTCTCTATCTCTGGCAGCGACCATGGCCCGACCCTAGACTATGACTCAGTGACCAAGATTAACCGAACCTTCTTAAAACCCTGACTTTTGGATTGTCAATGTTGCATACCTCATTGCCACTCCTACTTTTACCCTTTTCTCCAGGACACCCGGTATTACTACGAACGTCCACTTCCATTGGATAAAACCATCGTATGGTTATATATGAACTCGAAGGAACTTGTTCCAGATTCGAGGATGGTTTCTGGTTCTGGAGAAAACGAATAGGACTATTCAGCTGTCTTTTCCTTTTACCTTCTCTCAGGTTGCGAGTGCCCCTTAGATTAGGGGATAGTACACCTATTACACAAATTGGATAGTCTTCTTCCAAACCATAGGCAGGTGTCGACCGGTAGGGAATGAAGAAAACCAATTAGCCTAACGATGGTGTACAGAAGGTATTATGTAAAGACAAATAAAGGGATTAGAAAGAGGGCAAAGTAAATTGCGACTGCTATTCACGACCAAACCAAGTATTTCATTACCAATCCCACTTCACCTTTTTATTTCTCCAGGACACTCGGTATCACTACGAAGATCCACAGTTTATTGGATACTCCATCGTATGGTTGTATACGAACTCGAAAGGAACTTGTTCCAGTTCGGGGTTGGATTCTGGTTCAGGAGAATTAGGAATAAGGTTTATTCAGGTGTCTTTTATCTTCACCTTCTCTCGCGTTGCGAGTGCTCCTAGGATTAGGACAGTACACCTATTACGCTTATTGGATAGTCTACTTCTAAACCATAGGCCGGTGCCGAACGGTAGGGAAGGAAGAAAATCATTTAGCCTAAGAGGGTATACAGAAGGTAATGACTAAAGACAGATGAAGGGATTTTGAGAGATGACAAAGAAATATACGGTTACAGTTGTGAATCTGGATAATGGAAGTGGCATTACTAGGAATACCCAGATACCCCTACAAAACATTTCAATGTTTAAGTTTCACTGTGTACTGTTAAAAGAAAACTGATTTCCCAATTAGTCCTTGCTCCGGGGTATGTATTTACCAGGTTTGATTCTCATATCTGTATGGTTTTACAGATGATGAGTGGGAGTAAGTTATTGGGAATTGGGTGATTCTCCTCATTATATCGGAATTCTTTGTAATTGGTGATATTTGAGGAAACCATCCGGGTTGTTTGCCAGACGGCAAATATTTGGTTTTGAATATCCGCTGTTATGCACCAATTTCAAATTGATATATCTGTACGTCTATTTTTATAGAGTGAGATATAACTTTTTGAAATTATGTCGATGACATTTACCTATATCAGTGGATGGTTAGGTAAGGAGCATTAAACAGCGGTGTAATTCTTCTTAACCATAAGTACAGTTTTCAACCTACGACACACAGCAAATGAGTTGTTAGACTCAAGGGACTTATACAGAGTATTAAATGATGTCTAATGTCCATTAGGACAGAGGGGTTGGTCCTCGTACTATATTCGATTTACTTATGACTTCTCTAGTTTTTAGACAGGTGTTTCGTAGAAACACAAGGTCCAAGTTTTGAGAAGTTATAGGTATAAGATTAAAGTAGAGAACCAGGTATTGCAAGTATCGGGATTCTTCTAGGTGATCGAAGATGTAGATACTTGTGTAAAGTATTCAGTTGATACTAATAGTTTTAAGAGAACTTGTTTCTCTTTCAGGTTACTCATAATTCGAAGCATTCCTAAGTTGAGTAACGCTGATCGGCCTCCTTCCATTTAGTTGACATGCACTGGAGACAGCTGCATGATTTGAATCTGGTTCTAATTAAATCAGTGCCTCTATTTCTATATTGTATATAGAATAGTTCATATCTTAACAATGTTGAGGTACGGGGAGTTGTCCGGCTTATGCTTAAAACCGGACTCTGGATAACTCAAGGCACGTTTCTGTAATGGATGTTTGTGGGTTGACCCTGGCTATGAGGAGGGTTGATTTTCTACCATCTGGAAGATCAATAGTGATATTGTTCTTGACTCGCCACAGTTTTAACAAAAATGGATTTTTTCAGAAAACAGTAGTGGGGGTATGGTAGAACTTGAAGTGATTCCAGAACCGCAAACGATTACTGAAAATTTGATAAGGACCTAAAGATTCAATATGGATTGACATTCCATTGGCCACTCCGAAGATATGGTGGGTAACCTCAGGCACTCGAGAGGTACTTCAGTATGCTCAAAGACGGTGACAGGGAGGTTCTTGTTTACCAAAACTTGCCATTGCTGTTGTTCCAGACTGTGAGACCTGGCAGGAGGATAAGTATAGCGTCGTTCTAAATTTGCTTTAGAAGTGTACGTATATATAACTCTGCCAGAGGGTTGTCGTAGTCAGTGGGAGCAGCGCAAGCATTGGTGGACAAGTAGCTTATGTCTATTTATGGACTAAAGCAGATATAGCGGAGATAGATCATCTATTTCTGATGTGACAGTCATAGGTTTGACTTCATCAGAATAGGGGATGGATCTGTTAAGAAGGTAGTAGGGTGTGATGTCCTGGTATTTGGATGACATACACAGAGTAGGAAGTGAAATTCCAATACTACGATCGGTTATATTTTGGTTGTCACACAGTGGTTTCTCCACATAGGACTTGGATATTATATCAGACATTCTGGTTACTAGATCTATGGTTTTAGATCTAGATTTGGGTAGTTTCCCAATCTGGGTACTTAGACAGCATTCTAAAGGTGTTTTAGAATGGACGACTCCTGGCATGGTGGTGTACCTGCAGGTGATGGAGTCACCCTCTCTAAAGGTGTCTTACAGACTAAAAGGGAGAGGGACGTGCATGATTGGCAGATCACTTGCTTAGGCAATTGAGTCAATCATGAGATGTCAAGTACCACACCGGACGTTGTTTTTGCTCTAGATGAAATAAATTGATATTGATCCAATCCTGGAGAAACATTCAGAAGCAGTTTTAGAAAATAAGTGGATGTTCTAGGGATATGATAACGACGGCCTCATTCAGGCGACAGTTATCTTTCCAGGATTCCAAGGTGACCTGGATGACAGAGTGACTGTCAGAGTTCTAGTTTTCCCTTTGACGAGGGGCAGTATTTTGGACAGGTGGTCCAAGCAGATACTGGGAAAGGCATGGCGCAGGATACTGATTAAGTTCAGTCGTCAATACGGTCTAAGAAGTTTAGATTTGGAGTTCTTTTGTGGACTAGGTCCCATCAGACATCCAGACATACTCTAAGATAGGTATTGCTCATTTTGAGAGATGGTTTTCTCCCCGAACTTGAGATTAAGAGAGACATAGAAAGAAACATCAGAGCGGATCCACTCACTGAGGCTATTCCTCGAACACAATAGTTTCCCAAACGGGGTTTGTGAGACTGATTAATAGAGGTGTTGGGTGTTCGGTATCACAGGGGCTGTGAGTATGCGACATCGCAATAATTAGCCTTGTGTGCAAATTGGAGATTGTTGGATATAGTGCCCTTAGAGTCAATTATTGGATCACAGGAACATGATTGCAATGATTGAGAGAGGACTTATACCGGTAGGACAGTCTTAATCAAGATGATAGTATGCTATCTGGTTTATCTTTATCATCGTGTACTGCTTTAGGTGACATTACAGGTCACTACTGCGTGTTGATAGAGCCCTTAGGATTCTTGCTTGACGGCCAGCAGTATGATGGCGATCATATATGTGGGAGCTGGGGTCTATAAGCACATCCTTAAAAGGTCCCTAGTCGTGGGAGTTTTCGAGACAGGGCATCGACACTCCAGAGTAGACTATTGTATATGGTCGAGACCCTGACGAGGAGCGGTGGCCGGTCTCACAAGCCACTGGTGTCAGTTGGTTCACCTAAGATGTACACAGGTGCTTATTGGGTTATGAGTACACCGGACAAGACTCGCCGGGAACATGCTAGTTGGTCTTATACCTGACGTCAGATAGTAGTTCCCTGGTGACATGTGTACAGGTTAGTTCATCGACCTGAGATCGTCATTCGCCTCGTGTGTGTGCCCACTGTACTTTGATTACTACCCTACCATGGCTTAAAGGAGTCATGCAAACAGGTTTTAGTTGGGTACAGTCCCGAGCCACATGGAGGCAGTGAGCGGATCTCCAGGGGTTCGTCTCTCCCGGTATTGGGGGTGAGGTCGCGCTGTGTCTAGGAGAGCCATTACACGAAGTCCTTGGCCAAGACAGGAGATTTACTGGTAGGTATTCCAGTAGTATCTCAGGGTGTTCTGGGCTACACTCCGACACGACTTGTACCGCTTTTGGGGGTCTGACTTTTACCAACCCCCTAGGCCCGCCATGCGATGCTCATATATGAACGGACCGGACCGTACGGATATTGTCACTGACAGGCTCAGTAGGGTGTCAGTATGAGTTCGCTCATCGACGTCCCTTTTGGTCAATACCTGATAGCCCATTACGTATGGCTAATACCTCTGGCGTGCTAGTGGTTAAATCCACAGCCAAAGTATTGACGAGTCTTTAGAGTCCCCCACAGACAGTTTCTTAAGTTTCGGGCGAAACGCTTTAGAGGCTGTATGGATATATGGCAGGGTTCGATCATGTATGTGCCGTATTGCACGGATCATGTTTGGACGGATTATACTAACGGGTTTTGGTTTAAGCCAGATCCTAGTATTGTATAGTGTAGATTTTGACTCGTTGCATTTGTATTCAGACGGAATACAAATGCGGGTATGTATATACAGTCGCGGGGTTTTCCTGTAATTTATTACGGGATCGTTTTTCTGAAGTTGCCAGTTTGCCTTCCGGTTTCGGCCATTTTCCTTTGTTTCTTTCATTGGCTGAATTTTGGTGGATGGGGTTATTTGCAATTGTGCATTTTATTATGAAGAAGACTTTTTGTGATGATAGCTTCATGATGGTGTTAGTTATATGTATGCCCTAGAGGCCATTACTGTACATACGATGTATATTGGAATGGATGCTTGGACATATATAGGGAGGACTTTCTTGCTCGACATGATAGTATGCTATCTGGTTGTACTTTATCTTAACAGTACTCTGATTGTCTCTATATTACATGTTGATAAAGCCCTTAGGATATGTACTCGACTACTGGGACTATGATGAGATCATACTAGTGGGGCCACGGTAGTCGACGAGTACATCCTATAACTGTTCCTAGTCGAGGGTGTATCGAGACAGAGCATCGATGCACCAGAGTAGACTAGCGTATACGCATCTTGACCCATATGATGGGCGATGGATGATCCCATATCCATCGGTGTTTGACATCAAGGATGGTGTACGGGTGCTCAGTAGAGACTGGGTACACTGGACGGACTCGCCGAGAACTCCTAGATGGTATTATACCTGACGTCAGATGGCAGTTCTCCGGTGACACTGGTACAGAGTAGTCTGTTGACCCGAGATCGTCATAGAGTCTTGTGTGATTCCCACTGTGCTTTGATTTGCATCATACCACGTCCAAGAGGGCGTGCAAAAAGGTGGCTTTTGGGTACAGTCCCGAATCACATGGAGTCAATGAGCGATAGGAGGGGATTCGTCTCTCCCGGTATAGGGAGTTGATGTTGTGCTATGTTCGATTGGCTATAATCGGAAATCCCTGGCCAGGGTTGCTGAGATCTACTGCTAAGTGTTATCAGTAGTTTCTCGAACTGTTATAGATCTCATATCGACACGACTTATCGAGCTACTGGGGTCTGACGTTTACCACCCCTAGGTGTGATATGCAACATATCAGACGACGAGACCGGACTGTACGGGAGTGTTACTGTTTGGATTCACAGGAGAATGTACAGGCTTGCTTGTTGATCTTCTGAGCGCTCAATACCTGGGTAGCTGTTACGTTTAGCTGACCGCTTGCAGCTTGTTGGTGTTTGATATGATCATCACCTACTGCCGTATTGACGATTCTTTAGAGTCCTACACCGAGGTTTCTTGGCTCAGGAAAAACGGAGTAGGCGTACATATGTGATATGTGCGGGACCGAGGATAATGCGATATGAGATACCGTATTCTATTCTCGCGATATATGATATCAGCCGGGTCATCGGATCAAGTGTTGATTCGATGAATTGGTACGGATAAATATTAGTCGGTTATATGCGATATAGCCGGATTGTCGGATCAAGTGTTGATTCGATAATTTAATGTATAATAATATATATGATATATTAAATTACATTAACTAATATTAGCTCACTAAAAGATTCTTTTTCTCACTCGGGTAATACATTGATATATATGCGATATATGTTAATTTTATTATTTTATTTGGTTACAATAAATATTATATATGTGATATATAATATTGTAACATGATATGATAACTAATGCAACATGTTTAGTAAAGATTAAACAAGATTAGGGTTTGATTTGGGGTAATGACTTCTAGTAGATTCTAGAATGTTTTCTTTTTGTTTTGGAAAAGATATTTTCATGTGACTCATTCTTAACTCAACCCAAACCCTAGCCCTTGGTTAATTCTCTACAATGGTTAAGTCAACCGTGGTTCCATTATTTATCATATTAATCCTTTCATTATTCATCACAAAAGGAAATGGATCACTATTCTTCGTCTTCCTCTCTTCTTTTAAGCAAAAGCTTTCTAGCTTTTTGCTTTGTGATGAAAATGAGTGAGAATATGAAAACAAATGAGAGCAAAAATCCTACTTCATCATCCTCATCTATCCTTGCGATTTAGATGAGGGTGTTCACATCATTTCATGAGTGTTAGCTTGTGTTAACGAAACTTCAAGGTAGATCATTTTTGTATCGAAGATCGGAAGCAAGACTGCATCCTTCTCTTCGTGGAACCTCTCGAGAGTCCAGAACACGATGATCGCAGCGAAGGGACCTCAACACGGAGCTTAAGAAGTGAAGGACTAGATCTACAAAGGTTGTAATCCCTCTCACTTAGTGTTAAAGTGTTTAGCATGTTAGTTTTCGCCTAAACCCTAGTTTAAAGATCCGGCTTCGGGTTGTTCGGCACGGCTAATTTTTAAATCGGGCATGGTTGATGCCTCGTAGAACCTTGTGAGGGTGCATAGAAACCCTACAGTGGTATCAGAGCCAAGCTAGAACTTTAGGCGAAGTCTAGACGAAATTTAAAGTCCGATCGAACGCCGAAACCCCGATACGGAACCCTCTCTGGACAATTTTCAAAAAGTTGATTTTTTCTGAATTAAAAATGCTCAGAAAAACAAGCAGGAAAAACTAAGAATTACTGTGAAGTACGGACCTCTAATTCAATAATTTGACCGCGGAACCGCGGCCAAACCATGTGTTTTGCGGCGGTTCCGCGGACAAAATTTGGACTTAGTCCCTGAAATTTCACTTAATTATTCTTAGGTCCTTTCTTGGCAATTTTTTCTGGGAATATTTTAATTCCACTCAAGTGTTGAGTTTTCTAGGGTTGTATTGGGGACTCGTTGATTCGATCAGATAATTTAACTTTGTTTAGTTTTGTCCGGATAATTTTAGAAACTGTTAAAAAGTTCGGGCGGATATCAATAACTCACTTTTTCCCCAGTCGGAAATTTTGGATTTTTTTCTCGAGTTTTAAGAACGTTCTAAGTCGTGCAAGTAACGCGGTGGACCCTCTAGAAGACAACAAACCTTAAATCGATTATGTGACCGTCTTGAACTGCCTCTAAACCTTAGGGTTTGGGGCAGTACGGCGTGCCACATGTGAGGCGTTGGCTTGACCCTTTTACGGCTGGACCATTGGTACTGTGGCATGTGATGGATGTTTTTAAAATGATTTCAAGTGTTGAGATATATTGGGGAAATCTTGGGTGTTTGATTATTCGATCGGAAAGTTTAACATTGTCTATTTATCTGGAATGTGATACAATATTTGGAATCCACAGGTAGTTATGAGATAACTAATATGAATGTTATAAACATAGAACTTTAGTCTCACTTGATCAGTTGCTATGGAATTTTGATGCGATCAAAAGTCCGTCGCAATCACGTAGCGTACGCGGATATTCACCGGGTAAACATAACAGACAGCCACGCCCCATAGCCCCGACCAAGTGACTGTAGGAGAACCCCGTCGCCAAAAGCATCCGTTCGGGTGCTCGCGTCAGCGATGTTCCGCCTTAGTGCACTTCGTCGACGGCATCTGGGGGTGCGGCCGTCTAATAAAGTTTGCGACGAGAATTCGATCAGGATGTCGGGATTCTTATTGAATTGCCCGACTTAATATTGAAAAGAGTTTTCGATAATGAGACTAAAATGCGGGGTTTATAATTGTTAGGCATGAGATGTTTAAGGAATTCATTTGGTTAGGCATACGATGTCTAAGAAGGTTGTGGATTCCAACTGTTGTAGTTTTACACTTTCTTTTCTGTTACCGTATGCGTAGTATCTGGGGTATCGCCGACTTCGTTGCTATACATCAACGACAATCGGGATACGCATACTTGCTTACGTTGATGATATGAGATATTATGTGTTGCTGTGATATGTTGTATTGGATCGTCGCGTTTGAATAGCCGGGGGTTTTATTTGAGATGAGAGTTTTTCTTTTTCATTCATGTAAAATTCATTTGTATGTAATATTCTTTTATTGGGGCACTTCCAGGTTGAGGATGATGTCACCGTTGTATATTATTTACTTTTCCGCACTAGGTTAGACCCAAGGCGGGGAGCACAAGTAACCGGGTTCTAGGGTCCAGGGGGAGACCATCTCGAGGAGTCGAGACCGGGTCTCCTAACCCTAGAATTGGCAGTGTTGCTTGCCGCTCTCGTAGGGGTCTAGGGATGTGGGTTTGGCTACTCATCGCGACCGTAGAATCCGTGTTTTATACAGGCTCGTACTAAAATACGGACGTCCTAGTATATCCAATTTTTCATATATGTTCTTCTGCTGCAATGTTCTGTGATGAGATCATATTACTGCCTGAGATGAATATTTATATTATATATATGAGATATATGTTATATTGCAGATTTCGTTTAAAAAATGTGATGCTGGCGAAGCATAATAAAATGGGACTTCATTAATGAGATTAATGAAATAAAAGAAACCTAAGATGTTGTAGAAACTTGTTTAAAAACTGGTAGCTCTAGTTCTTGCTTTGCATAGCGATGTTCCTTGTAGAACATCCAGCACCTTATTCGATAAGGAAAGAGCCGAGATCCCTTCACCGGGAGTGACCTCTTTAGTGAAACTAGCAAATGCTACAAACTCGGTTTGTCTTTTGATTGCTTCCATAGTTCTTGCTTTACATAGTGATATTTGTGAAATATCCTGCACCTTATTCGATGAGGAAAGGGCCGACGATCCCTTCACCGGGAGTGACCCCTTTAGCAAAACTAGAAAAGCCTCAAAAACATTCCATTTAAAATTCACTATATTCTACAGTGATATCAAGTTCATTACGCAAAAGGTTTTCTTAAAAACCTGTCGTAGCCCTCCGTCATTTCAGATAAGTACTTCTTAGTATTCGTGCTGCGTTTGTTGACCTTAGCCAAGGCGTAGTGTGCGGTAGCTAATTAGTGCTTATCTGTATAAGCATATGATGCGATTGAGTTAGGGTAGTCGTGCGACTTTGTTGACCTTAGCCAAGGGCCGTGCGGGTGGGTTTAATTCAATCGGGAAATGACGGGTTGAACTTGGCTAGCACTTATGATTTGTTGACCTTAGCTAAGGTCATAAGTTGCTAGGGGCAAAATTATCGGGAATTTCAAGGGTTGAAATTTGCAATGAGATTGCATACCTTCTATGAGATAGTTGGATCCCGATACCCGCTGCGATTAAGAGTTACTCCTGGGAGAGTTTTACACATTACAATTAGCCGATCAAGTAGGTGTCTAGAAAGGTGTTAACGGGGTTACGCCCCTAGGAAAACGAGGTTTACTTTAATTAGGTCTGTGCAAAAGCACGGGGAACCTCTCTCAAAGTACCGACACTGGCCTGGCTGAAAGATTGGCGAACTTGTAGCGTGTAATTAATCCCGGCTAGTCTTTCCTTTTAGGGTTTGAAGGAAGATTTGATTAAAACAGTGGGAGACATCCTGATTAGATATATTAGATAACCAATCTAATCTTGCAAGAGCATACGCTGAGTGTTTTCTTCTCTCTCTCTCCAGGTAGCGACCATATCACGCCTTAATCAAGATAATAAAACGGATGAATTGACCGAGCCCGCTTGTTATAATGAGCTGGGGAACGTTGCTCCCGCTCCAACTTATAATTGTTATAAGAAAGAGCAGGAAATTGGGAAATACCAGATTTCCCGTGCCGCCCAAACGAAGAAAGTGCATGTTGATGCATCATCTTCGGGTGTGATCATTACAGAGAACTGTTTCTCAGTATCATTTACGTCCTGGGTATGAGATACCGGATCAGGATCCCGCATATGTAATCTGTTACATGGGCTACAGGTAGGTAGAGAACTGAGAACGGGTGATAAGTTTCATGAGATAGAAACGGTCCAAGTGTTGCAGCCAAGTCTGTTGGTCACTATCACCCTGTATTACCAAAATACATTGATTCTGAACAAATGTTATTAGATACTGAACCTGATGTACAACATCATATCAGTCTCTTTATTAGTAAAGAAATGATAGAATTTTGTAATGTTGGAATTTTTTTTGAACATTTCCTATATCAAGTGTTGATCGGTTTAGGCACGTTATCTAAGAGCATTGACGTTCTAAATCAAACTACAGTTCTTAGTATACAGAACACACATAAGAGGAAGAGTTCAGAAATAAACGAATCCTTCTTGAGCCATTGTAGACTAGGTCATATCAATGCGACCCGACTAGCTGAAGTTACATTAAGATGCGTATTTAAATTTGTTTGAATTTACATCTTGTGAAACTTGCCGGTCATGTCACAAAGTTAAGATGACCACAGCTCTGTTTATTGGAAACAGAGAAAGAGTTAGTGAACTCTTGGGATTGATACATGCTGATGTATGAAGGTCCCCTGTCTACACATGCCAAGAACGGTTCTTTGTACTTCATTACATTCTCTGATAATCTCTCAAGATTCAGACATATGTTTCTGTTGAAACACAAGTCTGAAGCTTTTAAGATATTCAAAGAATATAAGTTAGAAGTAGAGAACCAAAATACGGGTATAAGTATTATGTCCTTTGATCATATCAAGGAGGAGAATACTTGAGCACGGAATTCCTGGACTATTCTAAAGGAGAATGAGATTCTCTCTCAGCATTACTCCTCCGTATACACCACAGCACGTCGGTGTATCGGGGTGGAGCAATAGCACCCTATGTGATATGGTGTGCTCTATGATGAGTACTGCTGAGTTTCCTATTTCCTTTTGGGAGCTATGCACTTGAGAAGCTGCATACCTATTGAATAGGGTTCAAATCAAATCAGTTGCCTACCACTTCATATGTGATATGGAAAGGGAAGAGCCCATATCTTAAGTTTGTTAAGATTTGGGGTTGTCCGGCCTATGTCTAAAAGCAAAATCCGGACAAGCTCTAGGCAAGGTCAGCTCTGTAAAACTGGAAGTAGTTCCAGCTATACACACTGAAGCTGATGATTTGGTAGAACCAAAGGATTCAGTAGTTTCCAACGAACCTCAGCCTCTCCGCCGATCTAGTAGGGTTCTTCACCCACCAGAGAGATACATCGGTTTCTCTATGACAGTGGGAGCGAGGATTGCATCATGAGATGACGACCCAACTAGTTTCGATTTGGCCATCAGGAGTGGGACTCTGTAAGAATGGCTGGATGCTTAGCGATCTGAGATGTAATCCTTATACACCAACAAAGTATGGACTTTGGTTGCTTTATCTGAAGGGTTAAATCCCCATCATGAGCAAGTATATCTTTAGAAGATTACTTGGTGTACATGGAAAAGTTGAGACTTTCAAAGCTATCCTTAAGTCCATCCAGATCCTACTTACCACGGCTACATACCATGACTACGATATCTGGCGGTTGGGTGTCATGACTGCTTTTCTAAATGATGTTTCAGAAAAGAGCATCTATAAGTACACAGCCAGAGGGCTTCGTAGACAGTGGATGCAGCGGAAACGTGTGCAAGATGTTTTATATGATAAAACGGGCATCGCGGAGTTGGAACATCTGTTTTGATGTGGGAGTCAAAGAGTTTGACTTCATCAAAATAGTAGATGAACCTTGTATATACAAAAAGGTAGTAGGGAGTATGGTGGTGATTCTCATAGAGTACGTGGATGACATACTGTTGATAGGGAAAGAGTTTCCTATGCTACGCTCGGTCAATCTCCGCTTATCACAAGGATTCTCCATATAGGATCAAAGTGATACCTCCTAAATCCTGGGTTTTGGATCTATGAGATAGATCTAATTGGATGTTAGGATACTCACTAGTTGTAGTAAGATGGTATCAATCAATCTTGAGGAGAATCACTGGAAAGGCTCCAGGGTGATAAGGACGATTGAATGTCAGTCGCAGGCATTGTCTTTACCCTCAGTGGAGGGACGGTATGTTGGAAGAGTTCCAAGCTAGATACCGTGACATACTAGACGATTAAAGGCAAGATACATCGTTACCAAGGATGCTACCAAAGAGGCAGTCTGGATACATATTAGTTCATGAGATGAACTTCGTTCCTACCATTGTGTGACAATGGAGTTATGGCTTTAGCCAAGAAACAAACGTCCCATCAGAAATCCAGATATAATTCTTAGGCAGTATCACCTGATCATGGAGATGGTTGATCTCCAGGGAGATCGAGGTTAGGAGAGTAGACGCAGAGGACAACAGTGCGGATCCACTCACAAAGGCCTTTTTCCCAGTAGAGACTTTTATGGGATGGTTGAGTATGAGATACTTCAACCACAGCTAATTGTTGGGTATGTGATACCACAACAGATGGCCCTAGTGCAAGTGGGAGATTGTTAGTTATATGTATGCCCTAGAGGCCATTACTGTACATACGATGTATATTGTAATGGATTCTTGGACATATATAGGGAGGACTTTCTTGCTCGACATGATAGTATGCTATCTGGTTGTACTTTATCTTAACATGTACTCTGATTGTCTCTATATTACATGTTGATAAAGCCCTTAGGATATGTACTCGACTACTGGGACTATGATGAAATCATACTAGTGGGGCCACGGTAGTCGACGAGTACATCCTATAACTGTTCCTAGTCGAGGGTGTATCGAGACAGGGCATCGATGCACCAGAGTAGACTAGAGTATACGCATCTTGACCCATATGATGGGCGATGGATGATCCCATATCCATCGGTGTTTGACATCAAGGATGGTGTAAGGGTGCTCAGTGGAGACTGGGTACACTAGACGGACTCGCCGAGAACTCCCAGATGGTATTATACCTCACGTCAGATGGCAGTTCTCCGGTGACACTGGTACAGAGTAGTCTGTTGACCCGAGATCGACATAGAGTCTTGTGTGATTCCCACTGTGCTTTGATTTCCATCATACCACGTCCAAGAGGGCGTGCAAAAAGGTGGATTTTGGGTACAGTCCCGAATCACATGGAGGCAATGAGCGATAGGAGGGGATTCGTCTATCCCGGTATAGGGAGTTGATGTTGTGCTGTGTTCGATTGGCTATAACCGGAAATCCCTGGCCATGGTTGCTGAGATCTACTGGTAAGTGTTATCAGTAGTTTCTCGGACTGTTATAGACCTCATATCGACACGACTTATCGAGCTACTGGGGTCTGACGTTTACCACACCTAGTTGAGATATGCAACATATCAGACGACGAGACCGGACTGTACGGGAGTGTTACTGTTTGGATTCACAGGAGAATGTACAGGCTTGCTTGTTGATCTTCTGAGCGCTCAATACCTGGGTAGCTGTTACGTTTAGCTGACCGCTTGCAGCTTGTGGGTGTTTGATATGATCATCACCTACTGCCGGCGTATTGACGATTCTTTAGAGTCCTACACAGAGGTTTCTTGGCTCAGGAAAAACGGAGTAGGGGCACATATGTGATATGTGCGGGACCGAGGATAATGCGATATGAGATACCGTATTCTATTCTCGCGATATATGATATCAGCCGGGTCATCGGATCAAGTGTTGATTCGATGAATTGGTACGGATAAATATTAGTCGGTTATATGCGATATAGCCGGATTGTCAGATCAAGTGTTGATTCGATAATTTAATGTATAATAATATATATGATATATTAAATTACATTAACTAATATTAGCTCACTAAAAGATTCTTTTTCTCACTCGGTTAATACATTGATATATATGCGATATATGTTAATTGTATTATTTTATTTGGTTACAATAAATATTATATATGTGATATATAATATTGTAACATTATATGATAACTAATGCAACATGTTTAGTAAATATTAATCAAGATTAGGGTTTGATTTGGGTTAATGACTTCTAGTAGATTCTAGAAGGTTTTCTTTTTGTTTTGGAAAAGATATTTTCATGTGACTCATTCTTAACTCAACCCAAACCCTAGCCCTTGGTTAATTCTCTATAATGGTTAAGTCAACCATGGTTGCATTATTTATCATATTAATCCTTTCATTATTCATCACAAAAGAAAATGGATCACTATTCTTCTTCTTCCTCTCTTCTTTTAAGAAAAAGCTTTCTAGCTTTTTTCTTTGTGATGAAAATGAGTGAGAATATGAAAAAAAATGAGAGCAAAAATCCTACTTCATCATCCTCATCTATCCTTGCCATTTAGATGAGGGTGTTCACATCATTTCATGAGCGTTAGCTTGTGTTAACGAAACTTCAAGGTAGATCATTTTTGTATCGAAGATCGGAAGCAAGACTGCATCCTTCTCTTCGTGGAACCTCTCGAGAGTCCAGAACACGATGATCGCAGCGATGGACCTCAACACGGAGCTCAAGAAGTGAAGGACCGGATCTACAAAGGTTGTAATCCCTCTCACTTAGTGTTAAAGTGTTTAGCATGTTAGTTTTCGCCTAAACCCTTGTTTAAAGATCTGGCTTCGGGTTGTTCGGCACGGCTAATTTTTAAATCGGGCATGGTTGATGCCTCGTAGAACCTTGTGGGCGTGCATAGCAACCCTATAGATGTTCAACCATCATTTGACTTCGTGGTTCATGATTACCTTTTTGTTCATCATATTTTGCTTGATGAGATCGTTGATGAGGATTGGACTTTGTTTGTGATCATTATTCATCATGATAACCTTTTCTCTTTCATGCATTATTTTTGGCTCACTCATTCATTCTCATTCTCTCCATTCTCTCATTCCTCAAGAGAGGACCGGCCATTCTTAGGGGAAGGGGGCTGTCCCAATTTTGGAGATGAGTTTTGGCTCTCATTTGGCTTGAAAAAGTTCTCTAGTTCATCACAAAATTTGACATTTCATTCCTCCACCAAAAATGGCAACCTCTAGTAACCCCATGAGATCCAGTATTCTACATTTAGCCTACAGCATCCTTAGACACGTCGACTCGCCAACTTCGTGCCCGAGTTGCCTCGGTCCAGAGGTGGGAGCCCGTAAAAGAACCCGGTGATGTGGTGCCCTTTCCGATGAGGAAATGAAGACCGGAGATTCCGCGAGGAGATCGGGATGGAGGCCGAAGACCGAAGGACACGGATCGCTCGGTATAGCTCTCTACCCCATTCTCTAGTTTTCTAGGAGTAGGTTAATGGCCCGATCCGGGTTTTTAGTACGCGGTAGCGCCAGTTTTAAAAGTAAAAGAAAAGTATCGTTTCCGCATTTTGGCCTCGGACAGACTACCGGGGTGTTGCCGTGCACTTACAACCTGTACCCATGCCACTTAAGAACTTCTATCTGAGGATAGATATAATACCATCTAGAATTTCTCGGCGAGTCCGTCCAGTGTACTCACCTCCTGTGAGCACCTGTATACAATCTTAGGTGACACAACACCAATAGTTTGTGAGACCGGCCACCGCCCCTCGTCAGAGTCTCGAAACATATACACTAGTCTACTCCAGAATATCGATGCCCAGTCTCGATACTCCCACGACTAGGGACATTTAAGGATGTGCTCATACACTACCCAGCTCTCACGTATATGATCGCCATCATAATACTGGCAGTCAAGCAAGAATTCTACGGGTTTCACCCTCACTACCACCTTAGACCACCCCCAAAACCCCATCAAAACATCTTATAATCTTCACAAAAAAAATTTCCTAACCTCAATCCTAACCTCATGGCATGATCAAGTTTGGATTTTGAGCTCCTTTGGCCATCATAGAATTTTCTTGAGTTACTCCTATGAGGTAAAACTCCTTCCTTAAACCATATCTTTGTTTAGTTTGCCTTCACAATTTAGTTAGAGTTAGTTTAGATGCATTTTGTGCATGTTTTGTGAACTTGAAAATTTTTAAGGTAATCTTTGTTGGATGATATGAGTAGTAGTGGTGTAGTAGAGACTTAGTTAGTGACTAAAACCTCTTAAAGTGATAGATAAGGGCCTGAGATTGCATGTAACCTCGGTTAGAATGAATTTAGAATTTTCCGATGTCGGTTTTGTGGAGTTTTTGAGGATCAAATGGAATCTGGAGCAACTTGGGGTCTTTAGAAGATAAACAAACAATTACATTGATTTAGTTAGACCACTAGAATACCACCACAGAAGAACGATACCCAAATTCCAAAATTCAACCGCTGGTGGCGGTTACTGTAGCACATTCTGGCGGCCAAATTTTTTAATTTGGTGTCGGGGTTTGGTCTGTAGCTCACACTCTTTATAACTTAGCCATTGTATTTTTAGTTTTGTCCCATACTATCTGTGCCAAAATCTGGGAGCATTTTGACTTCGTTTTGGCGATATTTTCCGATATTTGAAACTTGGATTTTGAATTTTTTGTCTTGACTTGGTCGTTTAATGTTCGTACGTCGACGTCGGAGAGTATTTTATCCATTTAGAACGTGTTGACCATTGGTTCTAACCTATGTACGCATCGTTCATCGTATCGGTTTTCGAATTGGATTTTTATACGATACGATATGCTTTGATTTGTAGGAACAAGCGTGTGGACTTCCGGGACGACGAAGGAGGGTAAGGCATCCGTCGGATTCGGCTGGGGCGAGGCGAAATTATGTTAGTAGATGTATATCTACGGGGGAAGTCGATTAGATGGTGTATAGCTCCCCTGCAACCGTAGAATTAGGATATGTATTTATATGTATATTTACGTAGATATTAGATATGTATACCTAGCTAATAGGGTTCTAGAATACTATATGCAATAGAAGTATACTTGTAGGAAGGTATATCCCTAGTTTTAGTTTTTCTTAGCCTTTGAGCTATATGTATATACACTTATATATATATATATATATATATATATATATATGAGGATAATTACGATATGATATAATGAGATGAGGATATGATCTGATATAATGACATGGGTCGATATGATTGGATATGATGATATGAGGCGATATTATATGATATGATATATGATTACATGAGATGATATATGATGATATGAGATGAGATGATGTACGTGACTATAGATCCAACTATTGATTGGTGATAGCATACGATTGATATTCCGTACATGATATGGTGAGGATGGATCGTCGACTTATATAACGACTCGAAAAAAGTTTTTTTTTTGAATTCACTTAGTAGATATTATGATATGTTTAGAGCAATACTTATTTTCAAAACTAACGAATCGTTACGCACTTTTAAATGATAACTTCAAGGGACGTACGACTTTCCAAATGGTATCTTTTTTCAAAAATATCATAGCCCCCTATTTTCTAAAAACAATGATTCATACTATTTTAATGTAGGGTTCCTAGGCACACTAGTGAGGTCTCACAAGGCATCGATCATGCCAAATTAAAATTATGGTGCCGAGAAACCCTAGTGTACGGACCGTTTGCTAGAAATCTAGGCGAAAAGATAACTAGTTAACACTTAACTAAGAGATACGGAAATACAACCTTTGTAGATCCGGTTCTCCACCTCCATAGCTCCGCAATGAAGTCTCCTCGCTGTCCATAACAAGTCCCGGGCTCTAGCGTCGGCTTCATCGGAGAATGGACGGGCTAGGTCATCGATGTCCATGCCGAAGATGATCTACGTCGAGGCATCGCTAAATCAAGCTCCGACTTCACCAAGTCAAGAAACTTGTGAAGAAAACACACTCTACTACTTGGCAAGAGGTAGAGGATGAAGAAATAGGAAGTGGGTAGACTTTATAATTGGATTTCTCACTTGTTTTCATCAATCACCATTGATGAAGCAAGCTTCTTCAATGAAGAAGAAGATGAAGAAGATGAATATTGTTATGATAAGAATAATTAAAAATAGAAAATAAAATCCATTCTTATCATAATATTAACCTTAGTTTAGTGTAGAGAATGGACCATGGTTAGATATGATGGTTAGGGTTAAGGAAGAGATAACAATGGTTGACTTGATCAAAGCTTCAAGAAACTTCAACATAAAACAAAATAAGCCACCATCCTTAAATAATTTCAAAAATGAATATATAAATAAATGAATAAGATAATCAAAACCCTAATCATTAAGTAAACCATGGTTTAATCTTTACACTTAACCAAGTTAATATGCATCATCAAACATGATACAAACATGTGCATAAAAGTATATCACATATACAACTTGCACAATCCAAGTGAGAAAATCCATTTAAAGTGAACCATTACTAGTTAATGCAAAGTAATATATCAAATATATAATTATACATTAAATCATTAAATCAACACTTGATTCAATGATCCGGTCATGTCGCACACAACCGACTAGTATACAATGTATCAGCTTATCGAATCAACGCTTGAATCGATAACTAGGTTATATCGCTACAACCATTCGATACATTCATCGCGAGAATGGAATACGGTATCACATACACGCATTATTCTCGGTCCCGCACATATCTCATATGCGCTCCTATTTCGTTTCGCTTGAGCCAGGAAACCTCTGTGTAGGACTCTAAAGACTCGTCAATACGCCGGCAGCAGGCGATGATCATATCAAACACCCACAAGCCGCAAGCGGTCTGCTAAACGTAACGGCCACCCGGGTATTGAGCGATCTGACGATCGACGAGCAAGCCCGCTCACACTCCAGTGAATCCGACCAGTAACACTACCGTACAGTCCGGTCTGATCGTCTGATATGTCGCATATCTCGCCTAGGGGTGGTAAACGTCAGACCCCAATAGCTCGATAAGTCGTGTCGATATGAGGTATATAACTATTCGAGAAACTACTGGTGACACTTACCAGTAAATCTCAGCAACCCTGGCCAGGGATTTCCTGTTATAGCCAATCGAACACAGCGCAACATCAACTCCCTATACCGGGAGAGACGAATCCCCTCCTATCGCTCATTGCCTCCATGTGACTTGGGACTGTACCCAAAAACCACCGTTTTGCACACCCTCTTGGACGTGGTAACATGGAAATCAAAGCACAGTGGGAACCACACAAGACTCTATGACGATCTCGGGTCAACAGACTACTCTGTACCAGTGTCACCAGAGAACTGCCATCTGACGTGAGGTATAATACCATCTAGGAGTTCTCGGCGAGTCCGTCCAGTGTACCCTGTCTCTACTGAGCACCCGTATATCATCTCCGATGTCAAACACCAATGGATATGGGATCATCCATCGCCCATCTGTATGGGTCGAGAAGGTACACGCTAGTCTACTCTGGTATATCGATGCCCCGTCTCGATACACCCACGACTAGGGACTTTGAAGGATGTACTTATGGACTACCATGTCCCCACTAGTATGATCCGCATCATAGTCCAGGTAGTCAAGTACAGATCCTAAGGGCTTTACAACATGTAACAGGGAGACAATCAGTGTACACGTTAAGGTAAAGATCAAACAGATAGCATACTATCATGTCGAGCAAGAAAGTCCTCCCTATATATGTCCCAGCATCCACTACAATATACATCCTATGTACAGTAATGGCCTCTAGGGCATACATATAACTAACAATCTCCCACTTGCACTAGGGCCATCTGTAGCAGTGGTTGCAGTATCTCATACTCAACCATCCCATAAAAGTCTCTCTCTGGGAAAAGGCCTTTCATGAGTGGATCCGCTGTGTTTGTCCTCTGAGTCTACTCTCCTAACCTCGATCCCTTGGAGATCAACCATCTCCATGATCAGGTGATACTGCCTTAGAATATGTCTGGATCACTGATGGGACCGGCGTTCCTCGGTATGAGCCACAACTCCATTGTCTCACAATAGTAGGAACGTAGTTCATCTCATGAACTAATATACACCCAAACATCCTCTTTGGTAGCATCTTAAGTAGCGATGTATCCTGCCTTTATCATCTAGTATGTCACGGTATCTAGCTTGGAACTCTTCCAACATACCGTCCCTTTACTGAGGGTAAAGACAATGCCTGTGACTGACATTCAGTCATCTTTATCACCCTGGAACCATTCCAGTGATTCTCCCCAGGGTCGATTGATACCATCTCACTACAGCTAGTGAGTATCCTAACATCCATTTAGATCTATCTTATAGATCCAAAATCTTGGATTTAGTAGGTATCACTTTGATCCTATGCGGAGAGTCAATGTGATAAGCGGAGATTGATCGAGCGTAGCATAGGAAACTCCTTCCCTATCAAGAGTATGTCATCCACGTACTCTACGAGGATCGTTACCATACTCCCTACTACCTTTTTGTATATACAAGGTTCATCTACCATTTTGATGATGTCAAACTCTTTGACTACTTCATCAAAACAGATGTTCCAACTCCGCGATGCCTGCTTTATCCTATAAAGCATCTTGCACACGTTTCCGCTGCTCCCACTGTCTACGAAGCCCTCTGGCTGTGTACTTATAGACGCACTCTTCTAAAACATCATTTAGAAAAGCAGTCATGACACCCAACCACCAGATATCGTAGTCATGGTATGTAGCCGTGACAAGTAGGATCTGGATGGACTTAAGCATAGCTACTTGAAAAGGTTTCATCATTATCCACACCTGGTCAATGATGCAAACTTTTAACAAGTCTAGCTTCGAAAGTCTCAACTTTTCCATCTACACCAAGTAATCTTCTCAAGATATACTTGCTCCTGATGGGGATTTAACCCTTCAGATATAGCAACCAAAGTCCATACTTTGTTGGCGTACATGGATTCCATCTCAGATCGCTAAGCATCCAGCCATTCTTACAGAGTCTTACTCCTGATGGCCAGCTCGAAGCTAGTTAGGTCATCATCTCATGATGCAATCCCCGCTCCCACTGTCATAGAGAAACCGAAATATCTCTCAGGTGGGTGAGGAACCCTACTAGATCGGCGGAGATGCTGAGGTTCATTGGAATCTACTGAATCCATTGGTTCTATCAAATCATCAGTTGCAGTTTGTATGGCTGGAACATTTCCAGTTCTACATAACTGAGCTTGCCTTGAGCTTTTCCGGATTTTGCTTTTAGACATAGCCCGGACAACCCCAAATCTTAACCAACTTAAGATATGGGCTCTTCCCTTTCCATATCACATATGAAGCGGTAGGCAACTGATTTGATTTGAACCCTGTTCAATAGGTATGCAGCTTCTCAAGTGCATAACTCCCAAAAGGAAAAAGGTAACTCAGCAGTACTCATCATAGAGCACACCATATCATATAGGGTGTATTTGCTCCGCCCCGATATACCAGCGTGCTATGGTGTATCGGAGGAGTAATGCTGAGAGAGAATCTCATTCTCCTTTAGAAAAGTCCAGGACTTCCGTGCTCAAGTATTCTCCTCCTCGATCACATCAAAGGACATAATACTTATACCCGTATTTTGGTTCTCTACTTCTAACTTATATTCTATGAATATCTCAAAAGGTTCGGACTTGTGTTTCAACAGGAACATATGTCTGAATCTTGAGAGATTATCAGAGAATGTAATGAAGTACAAAGAACCGGTCTTGGCATGTGTAGATAGGGGACCTACATACATCAACATGTATCATCCCAAGAGTTCACTAACTCTTTCTCTGTTTCCAATAAACAGAGCTAGTGTCATTATATCTTTGTGACATGACTGGCGAGTTTCACAAGATGTAGATTCAAACTGATTTAAATATACATCTACATGTAACTTCAGCTAGTCGGGTCGCATTGATCTGACCTAGTCTACATTACCTCAAGAAGGAATCGTTCAGTCTGAACTCTTCCTCTTGTGTGTGTTCAGTATACTAAAGAACTGTAGTTTGATTTAGAACATCAATGCTTTTGGATAACGTGCCTGAACCGATCAACTTTTGATATAGGAAATGTTCAAAACATTATCCAACAATACAAAATTATATCCTTTCTTTACTAATAAAGAGAGAGATATGATTTTGTATATCAGGTTCGGTATCTAATAACATTCGTTCAGAATCAATGTATTGGTAATACAGGGTGACAGTGACCGACAGACTTGGTTGCAACACTTGCCCCGTTTTCTGCCTCATGAAACTTATCACCCGTTCTCAGTCCTCTACCTTTCTTTAGCCCTATGTAACAGATTACATATCTGGGATCCTGATCTGGTATCACATACCCAGGACGTAAAGGATACTGAGAAACAGTTCTCTGTAATGAACACACCCGAAGATGATGCATCAGCATGCAATCTCTTCGTTTGGGCGGCACGGGAAATCTGGTATTCCCTAATTTCCTGCTCTGTCTTATAACAATTATAAGTTGGAGCGGGACCAACGTTCCCCAGCTCAGTATAACAAGCCGGTTCGGTCAATAATCCATATTATTATCTTGATTAAGGCGTGATATGGTCGCTACCTGGAGAGAGAGAGAAGAAAACACTCAGCGTGCGCTCTTGCAAGAATAGATTGGTTATTATTTTATCTAATCAGGATGGCTCCCACTGCTTTTTATCAAATCTTCCTTCAAACCCTAAAAGGAAAGACTAGCCGGGATTAATTACACACTACAAGTTCGCCAATCTTTCAGCCAGGCCAGTGTCGGTACTTTGAGGGAGGTCCCCCATGCTTTCGCACGAACCTAATTAATGTAAGCCTCATTTTCCCAGAGGCGTAACCTCGTTAACACCTTTCTAGACACCTACTTGATCGGCTAATTGTAATGTGTAAAACTCTCCCTGGAGTAACAATTTCTCGCAGATGGTATCGGGATCCAACTATCTCATAGAAGGTATGCAATCTCATTGCAAATTTCAACACTTGAAATTCCCGATAATATTTTGCCCCTAACGTGCTATGACCTTGACGAAAGCCAACAAACCATAGCCCGCTAGTCAAGTTCAGCCCGTACATTTCTTGATTGAATTAAAGCCACCCGCACGACCCTTGACGAAAGCCAACAAAGCCGCACGACTACCCTAATCCAATCGCATCGTATGCTTGCAGATAAGCAGCATATAGCTACCGCACACTGCACCTTGACGAAAGCCAACAAATGCAGCACGAATACTATATACAACTTATCTGAAATGACGGAGGGCTACGACAGGTTTTTCTGAAAACCTATTGCGTAATGAACTTGATATCGTTGTAGAATCAAATGATTTTAAAATGGAGTGTTTTTGAGGCTTTTCTAGTTTTGCTAAAGGAGTCACTCCCGGTGAAGGGATCGTCGGTACTTTCCTCGTCGAATGAGGTGCGGGATGTATCATATATATCACTGTGCAAAGCAAAAACTCTTAAAAGCAATCAAAAGACAAACCGAGTGTGTAGCATCTGCCAGTTATTGCTAAAGGAGTCACTCCCGGTGAAGGGATCTCGGTCCTTTCCTCATCGAATAAGGTGCAGGATATATCACATATACCACCGTGCAAAGCAAGAACTGTAGCTACCTGTTTTATTTCGAAATTCGATTCTACAACATCTTAGGTTTCTTTTATTTCATTAATCACATTAATGAAGTCCCATCATTTAAATACCTAAACATCACAGATAAATACGACGTACAGTTATGCCATCCGCATTCGCCTCGATGTCCCCTCGTGCACCGTTAGGTTAGGTAACTAACGGCAGAGCAGGGCAGGGCTAGCGCGGGTGTAAAACATAAGTAACGTCTATATAATATATCATATATACTATATATTGTATCTATCACAGAACATCACATGATCACATCACAGATATCGCAGCAGAAGAAACATATGAAACATTGGATATACTAGGACGTCCGTGTTTTTAATACGAGCCAGTATAAAACACGGATTCCACGGTCGCGATGAATAGCCAAACCCACACCCCTAGACCCCTACGAGAGCGGCAAGCAACCCTACCAATTCTGGAGTTAGGAGACCCGGACTCGACTCCTCGAGTTGGTCTCCTACTGGACTCTAGAACCCGGTTACTTGTGCTCCCCTCCTTGGGTCTATCCTACTGCGGAAAAGTAAATAATATACAAACGGTGACAACTTCCGCAACCTGGAAGCGCCCCAATGAAAGAATATTACATACAAGTTTTTACATGAATGAAAATGAAAAACACTCATCTCACATAAAAACCCCCGGCTATTCAAACACGACGATCCAATATAACATATCCAGCAACACATAACATCACATGTCATCAACGTAAGTAAATATACGCATCCCAATTGTCGTTGACATATAGCAACGAGACCGGCGATATCACATATTACACTTACGGTCACAGAAAAGAAAGTGTAAAACTACAACAGTTGGAATCCGCAACCACCTCAGACATCGCATGCCTGACCAAATGAATTACTTAGACATCGCATGCCTAAAAATTATAAACCCCGCATTTTAGTCTCAAAATCGAAAACACTTTTCAATATCAAGTCGGTCAATTCAACAAGATTCCCGAAAAACTGATCGAATGCTCGTCGCAAACTTTAGTAGGCGGCCGCACCCCTGATACCGTCGACGAAGTGCACCAAGGTGAAACACCGCTACCGCGAGCACCCGAACGGATGCTTTCGGCGACGGGGTTCTCCTACAGTCACTTGGTCGGGGCTATGGAGTGAGGCTGTCTATTAAGTTTACCCGGAAAGTATCCGCGTACGCTACGTGATTGCGACGGACTTTTGATCACATCAAAATTCCGTGGCAACCGATCAAGTGAGACTAAAGTGCTACGTTTATAACATTCATTCCGTTATCTCATAACAATTTGTGAATTCCAATTATTGTATCACATTCCGGATAAATAGAAAATGTTAAACTTTCCGATCGAACATTCGACCACCCAAGTTTTCCCGATACAGATCAACACATGAAATAAGTCTAACAACATTCAGTTCGTGCCTCAGTACCGACGGTCCAGCCGTAGAAGGGTCAAGCCAACGCCTCACATGTGGCACGCCGTACTGCCCCAAACCCGAAGGTTCAAAGGGCAGTTCAAGACGGTCACATAATCGAGTTAAGGTTTGTTGTCTTCTAGAGGGTCCATCGAGTTACTTGCACTACTTAGAACATCATTAAACTACGGAAAAATCCAACACTTGGAAATTTCCCGACAGGGGAAAAATTGGGTATTTATATCCGGTCGAACTTTTTAACATATTCTATAATTTATCCGGAAAGCCACACAGACAAAATTCGATAATCCGATCGAACATTCGAATCCCCAAAACAACCCAGAAAATTCAACTCTTGAATAATTTTTAAAAATACCCAGAGAACTCAGCACAGATAAATAGGAGTTACTGTGAAAATAGGTATTGCTGACGTCATCAAGTGGCGGCGGAACCGCCGCACGAGCCATAATTGTTAGTTATATGTATGCCCTAGAGGCCATTACTGTATATAGGATGTATATTGTAGTGGATGCTGGGACATATATAGGGACAACTTTCTTGCTCGACATGATAGTATGCTATCTGGTTGATCTTTACCTTAACGTGTACACTGATTGTCTTCCTGTTACATGTTGGTAAAGCCCTTAGGATCTGTACTTGACTACCTGGACTATGATGCGGATCATACTGTTAGTTATATGTATGCCCTAGAGGCCATTACTGTATATAGGATGTATATTGTAGTGGATGCTGGGACATATATAGGGAGGACTTTCTTGCTCGACATGATAGTATGCTATCTGGTTGAA
Organism: Agapanthus africanus; assembly: GCA_030015575.1. NCBI lineage: Eukaryota > Viridiplantae > Streptophyta > Magnoliopsida > Asparagales > Amaryllidaceae > Agapanthus > Agapanthus africanus. The sequence continues at coordinate 128,253,216 of JASDDO010000029.1, forward strand.
CTTTACCTTAACGTGTATACTGATTGTCTCTCTGTTACATGTTGGTAAAGCCCTTAGGATGTGTGCTTGACTACCTGGACTATGATGCGGATCATACTAGTGGGGACATGGTAGTCCATAAGTACATCCTTCAAAGTCCCTAGTCGTGGGTGTATCGAGACGGGGCATCGATATACCAGAGTAGACTAGCGTGTACCTTCTCGACCCATACAGATGGGCGATGGATGATCCCATATCCATTGGTGTTTGACATCAGAGATGATATACGGGTGCTCAGTAGAGACTGGGTACACTGGACGGACTCGCCGAGAACTCCCAGATGGTATTATACCTCACGTCAGATGGCAGTTCTCTGGTGACACTGGTACAGAGTAGTCTGTTGACCCGAGATCGTCATAGAGTCTTGTGTGGTTCCCACTGTGCTTTGATTTCCATCTTACCACGTCCAAGAGGGCGTGCAAAACGGTGGTTTTTGGGTACAGTCCCGAGTCACATGGAGGCAATGAGCGATAGGAGGGGATTCGTCTCTCCCGGTATAGGGGGTTGATGTTGCGCTGTGTTCGATTGGCTATAACAGGAAATCCCTGGAAAGGGTTGCTGAGATTTACTGGTAAGTGTTACCAGTAGTTTCTCGAAAAGTTATAGACCTCATATCGACACGACTTATCGAGCTATTGGGGTCTGACGTTTATCACCCCTAGGCGAGATATGCGACATATCAGACGATCAGACCGGACTGTACGGTAGTGTTACTGGTCGGATTCACTGGAATGTGAGCGGGCTTGCTCATCGATCTTCAGATCGCTCAATACCCGGGTGGCCGTTACGTTTAGCAGACCGCTTGCGGCTTGTGGGTGCTTGATATGATCATCACCTGCTGCCGGCGTATTGACGAGTCTTTAGAGTTCTACACAGAGGTTTCCTGGCTCAAGCGAAACGAAATAGGAGCGCATATGAGATATGTGCGGGACCGAGAATAATGCGTGTATGTGATACCGTATTCCATTCTCGCGATGAATGTATCGAAAGGTTGTATGCGATATAACCTAGTTATCGAATCAAGGGTTGGTTCGATAAGCCGATACATAGAATACTAGTCGGTTATATGCGATATGACCGGATCGTTAAATCAAGTGTTGATTTAATGATTTAATGCATAATTATATATTTGATATATTACTTTGCATTAACTAGTATTGGTTCACTTTAAATGGATTTTCTCACTCGGATTGTACACATTGTATATGTGATATACTTTTGTGCACTTGATTGTATCATGTTTGATGATACATGTTTAACTATAGTTAAGTGTAATGGATTAAGCCATGGTTAAACTAATGATTAGGGTTTTCATTTCTTACTTATTTATTTATTTATTTATTTTCAATAGATAAGAAAAGAATGGTTGGTAATTTTGGAGTTTAGTTGAAGCTTCATGAAGCTTTGACTTTGTAACCATTCTTGTCTTCATCTTTAACCCTAACCATTAATCTAACCTTAGTTAATTCTCTACACTTGACCATGGTTCTAATATGATAAGTATTCATTTTCTTTTCCAATTATAATTAAATTATCATATATCATTTTCTTCTTCTTCTTCCTTGAACTCAAGAAGAAAACCATTCTTCATCAATGGTGATTGATGAAAACAAGTGAGAAATCCAATTCTAAAGTCTACCCACTTCCTATTTCTTCATCCTCTACCTCTTGCCAAGTAGTAGAGTGTGTTTTCTTCACAAGTTTCTTGACTTGGTGAAGTCGGAGCTTGATTTAGCGATGCCTCAACGTAGATCATCTTCGGCATGGACATCGACGACCTAGCTCGCTTTTTCTCCGACGAAGCCGACTCTAGAGCCCGGATTCCTTTTGGACAGCGGAGACGACTTCGTTGCGGAGCTATGGAGGTGGAGCACCGGATCTACAAAGGTTGTATTTCCGATATCCCATTAGTTAAGTTGTTAACTAGATTGTTTTTCGCCTAGATTTCTAGCCAACGGTCCGTATTAGGGTTTCTCGGCACCCATAATTTTTGAAATTGGCATGGTTGATGCCTTGTGAGACCTCATTAGGGTGCCTAGGAACCCTACAGTGGTATCAGAGCCTAGCTAGAGCCTTAGGCGAAGTCTAGACGGATTTTGAAACCCGAACGAACCCGAAAACCCCAATACAAATAGCTATCTGTACTTTTTCTGAAAACGTGGATTTTTCCAAATTAAAAATTGCTAAAAAATTCAGCAGGGAAAAATAAGAATTACGATGCAAAAAGTTACTGATGAACAGTACAAACCGCGGCGGAACCGCGGCAGAAGCCTGGCTTCTGCGGCGGTTCCGCGGTGGAATGATGACGTCATCGTACACTGTTTGCACAGTAACTCCTATTATATTATGCTGGAGTTTCTGGAAATTTTTAATATTTATTCAAGAGTTGAATTTTCTGGAGTTGTTTTGGGGATTCGGTGTTTCGATCGGGGTATCAAATTTTGTCTATTTGGCTTTCCGGATAAATTTTAGAATATGTTAAAAAGTTCGACCGGATATAAATACCCAATTTTTCCCCTGTCGGGAAATTTCTAAGTGTTGGATTTTTCCGTAGTTTAACGACGTTCTAAGTAGTGCAAGTAACGCGATGGTCCCTCTAGAAGACAACAAACCTTAACTCGATTATGTTACCGTCTTGAACTGCCCTTTGAACCTTCGGGTTTGGGGCAGTACGGCGTGCCACATGTGAGGCGTTGGCTTGACCCTTCTACGGCTGGACCGTTGGTACTGAGGCATGAACTGAATGTTGTTAGACTTGTTTCATGTGTTGATCTGTACCGGGAAAACTTGGGTGTTTGACTGTTAGATCGAAAAGTTTAACATTTTCTGTTTATCTGGAATGGGATACAATAATTGGAATTCACAAAAAGTTATGAGATAACTGAATGAATGTTATAAACATATCACTTTAGTCTCACTTGATCGGTTGCCACGGAATTTTGATGTGATCAAAAGTCCGTCGCAATCACGTAGCGTACGCGGATACTCGCCGGGTAAACTTAATAGACAGCCTCGCCCCATATCCCCGACCAAGTGACTGTAGGAGAACCCCGTCGCCGAAAGCATCCGTTCGGGTGCTCGCGGTAGCGGTGTTCCGCCTTGGTGCACTTCGTCGACGGTATCGGGGGTACGGCCGTCTACTGAAGTTTGCGACGAGCATTCGATCAGGATGTCGGGAATCTTGTTGAATTGCCCGACTTGGTATTGAAAAGTGTTTTCGATTTTGAGACTAAAATGCGGGGTTTATAATTTATAGGCATGTGATGTCTAAGGTATTCATTTAGTCAGGCATGCGATGTCTGAGGTGGTTGCGGATTCCAACTGTTGTAGTTTTACACTTTCTTTTCTGTGACCGTAAGTGTAATATGTGATATCGCCGGTTTCGTTGCTATATGTCAACGACAATTGGGGTGCGCATATTTACTTACGTTGATGACATGTGATGTTATGTGTTGCTGGATATGTTATATTGGATCGTCGTGTTTGAATAGCCGGGGGTTTTTATGTGAGATGAGTGTTTTTCATTTTCATTCATGTAAAAACTTGTATGTAATATTCTTTTATTGGGGCGCTTCCAGGTTGCGGAAGTTGTCACCGTTTGTATATTATTTACTTTTCCGCACTAGGATAGACCCAAGCAGGGGAGCACAAGTAACCGGGTTCTAGGGTCCAGTGGGAGACCAACTCGAGGAGTCGAGTCCGGGTCTCCTAACCCTAGAATTGGTAGGGTTGCTTGCCGCTCTCGTAGGGGTCTAGGGATGTGGGTTTGGCTATTCATCGCGACCGTGGAATCCGTGTTTTATACTGGCTCGTATTGAAAACACGGACATCCTAGTATATCCAATATTTCATATGTTCCTTCTGCTGCGATATCTGTGATGTGATCATGTGATGTTCTGTGATAGATACGTATATAGTATATATGATATATTATATAGACGTTACTTATGTTTTACACCCGTGCTAGCCCTGCCCTGCTCTGCCGTTAGTTACCTAACCTAACGGTGCACGAGGGGACATCGAGGCGAATGCTGATGGCATAAGTGTACGTCGTATTTATCTGTGATGATTAGGTACTTAAATGATGGGACTTCATTAATGTGATTAATGAAATAAAAGAAACCTAAGATGTTGTAGAATTGAATTTCAAAATTATAACAGGTAGCTACAGTTCTTGCTTTGCACAGAGGTATATGTGATATATCCTGCACCTTATTCGATGAGGAAAGGACCGAGATCCCTTCACCGGGAGTGACTCCTTTAGCAATAACTGGCAGATGCTACACACTCGGTTTGTCTTTTGATTGCTTTTAAGAGTTTTGCTTTGCACAGCGATATATATGATATATCCCGCACCTCATTCGACGAGGAAAGGACCGACGATCCCTTCACCGGGAGTGACTCCTTTAGCAAAACTAGAAAAGCCTCAAAAGCACTCCATTTTAAAATCATTTGATTCTACAACGATATCAAGTTCATTACGCAATAGGTTTTCAGAAAAACCTGTCGTAGCCCTCCGTCATTTAAGATACGTACTAGTTAGTATTCGTGCTGCGGTTGTTTGGCCTCCGTCAAGGCGTAGTGTACGGTAGCTAACTAGTGCTTATCTGCTAGCATATGATGCGATTGGATTAGGGTATTCGTACGGCGTTGTTTGTCCTCCGTCAAGGGTCGTGCGGGTGGGTTTAATTCAATCAGGAAATGACGGGTTGAACTTTACTAGCGGACTATGGGTTGTTTGGCCTCCGTCAAGGTCATAGCGAGCTAGGGGCAAAATATTATCGGGAATTTCAAGTGTTGAAATTTGCAATGAGATTGCATACCTTCTATGAGATAGTTGGATCCCGATACCCGCTGCGAGTAAGTGTTACTCTTGGGAGAGTTTTATACATTACAATTAGCCGATCAAGTAGGTGTCTAGAAAGGTGTCAACGGGGTTACGCCTCTGGGAAAACGAGGTTTACAGTAATTAGGTTCGTGCGAAAGCACGGGGGACCACCCTCAAAGTACCGACACTGGCCTGGCTGAAAGATTGGCGAACTTGTAGTGTGTAATTAATCCCGGCTAGTCTTTCCTTTTAGGGTTTGAAGGAAGATTTGATAAAAAGCAGTGGGAGCCATCCTGATTAGATAAAATAATAACCAATCTATTCTTGCAAGAGCGCACGCTGAGTGTTTTCTTCTCTCTCTCTTCAGGTAGCGACCATATCACGCCTTAATCAAGATAATAATACGGAATATTGACCGAACCCGCTTGTTATACTGAGCTGGGGAACGTTGGTCTCGCTCCAACTTATAATTGTTATAAGACAGAGCAGGAAATAGGGGATTACCAGAATTCCCGTGCCGCCCAAACGAGGAGAGTGCAGGATGATGCATCATCTTCGGGTGTGTTCATTACAGAGAACTGTTTCTCAGTATCCTTTACGTCCTAGGTATGTGATACCAGATCAGGATCCCAGATATGTAATCTGTTACATAGGGCTACAGAAAGGTAGAGGACTGAGAACGGATGATAAGTTTCATGAGACAGAAAACGGGGCAAGTGTTGCAGCCAAGTCTGTTGGTCACTGTCACCCTGTATTACCAATACATTGATTCTGAACGAATGTTATTAGATACCGAACCTGATATACAAAATCATATCTATCTCTTTATTAGTAAAGAAATGATAAAATTTTGTATAGTTGGATAATGTTTTGAACATTTCCTATATCAAAAGTTGATCGGTTCAGGCACGTTATCTAAAAGCATTAATGTTCTAAATCAAACTACAGTTCTTAGTATATGGAACACACATAAGAGGAAGAGTTCAGAAATGAACGGATTCTTCTTGAGGTATTGTAGACTAGGTCATATCAATGTGACCCGACTAGCTGAAGTTACATTTAGATGCATATTTAAATCAATTTGAATATACATCTTGTGAAACTCGCCAGTCATGTCACAAAGATAAGATGACCACAGCTCTGTTTATTGGAAACAGAGAAAGAGTTAGTAAACTCTTGGGATGATACATGTTGATGTATGTTAGGTCCCCAGTCTACACATGCCAGGACTGGTTCTTTATACTTCATTACGTTCTCTGATGATCTTTCGAGTTTCAGACCTATGTTCATGTTGAAACACAAGTCCGAACCTTTTGAGATATTCACAGAATATAAGTTAGAAGTAGAGAACCAAAATACGGGTATAAGTATTATGTCCTATGATGAGATCAGGGAGGAGAATACTTATGCATGGAATGTTGGAGATAGTGCCCTCAGAGTCAATTATTAGGTCACAGGTACGTGATTGTAATGATTGAGGGAGGACCTATCCCGGTAGGACAGTCTTACTCGAGATGATAGTATGCTATCTGGTTTACCTTTATCATCGTGTACTGCTTTAGGTGACCTGACACGTCGCTATTACACGTTGATAGAGCCCCTAGGATTCTTGCTTGACCACCAGCAGTATGAGGGCGATCATATAAGTGGGAGCTGGGGGTCTATAAGCTTATCCTTAAAAGGTCCTTAGTCGTGGGAGTTTCGAGACTGGGCATCGATACTCCATTAGTAGACTAGTGTATACAGTCGAGACCCCGACGAGGGGCGGTGGCCGGTCTCACAAGCCACTGGTGTCAGTTGGATCACCTAAGATGTATACAGGTGCTCATTGGGTTATAAGTACACCGGACAGGACTCGCCGGGAACATGCTAGTTGGTCATATACCAGACGTCAGATGGCAGTTCCCTGGTGACATGTGTGCAGGTTAGTTCATCGACCTGGGGATCGTCATTTGTCTCGTGTGAGTTCCCACTGTACTTTGATTACTACCCTACCACGGCTCAAAGGAGTCGTGCAAACAGGTTTTAGTTGGGTACAGTCCCGAGCCACATGGAGGCAGTGAGCGTATCTTCAGGGGTTCGTCTCTCCCGGTATTGGGGGTGAGGTCGTGCTGTGTCTAGGAGAGCCATTACACAAAGTCCTTGGCCAAGGCAAGGAGATTTACTGGTAGGTATTCCAGTAGTATCTCAGGGTGTTCTGGGCTACACTCCGACACGACTTGTACCGCTTTTGGGGGTCTGACTTTTACCAACCCCCTAGGCCCGCCATGCGATACTCATAGACGAACGGACCGGACTGTACGGATATTGTCACTGACAGGCTCAGTAGGGTTGTCAGGCTGAGTTCGCTCACAGACGTCCCTTTTAGTCAATACTTGGTAGCCCGTTACGTATTGGCTTATACCTCTGACGTGCTAGTGGTTAAATCCACAACCGAGGTGTTGACGAGTCTTTAGAGTGCCCCACATTCAGTTACTCAGCTTTCGGGCGAAAGGTTGTAGAGGCCGTATGGAGATATGGCAAGGTCCGATCAGGTACGTGCGGTATTGCACGGATCAGGATCGGACAGTCTGTACTATAGGCCGTATGGTTATATGGCAGGGTTCGATCAGATACGTGCGGTATTGCACGGATCAGAATCGAACGGATATTACTAGCCGGTTTTGGTATAAGCCGGATCCTAGTATAGTACAGTGTAGATTTTGTCTCATTGCATTTGTATTTCGGTCGAAATACAGATGCGGGTGTGTATGCACAGTATCGGGGTTTTCCTGTAATTTATTACGGGACCAGTTTTCTGGAGTTACCAGTTTGCTTTCCGTTTCGGCCGATTTCCATTGTTCCGTTCATTGGCCGAAGTTTGGTGGAGGAGGGTTTATTTGCATTGTTGCAAATAGGCTTTTGTGGAGGGGGTATTTGCATTTATTGGTATCATGATGGTTTTCATGATGAGCACCATCACTTGACTTCTTCTTCTCATGATGGCTTGACTTTTTGAAGCCATCATGTATGAGATGATGGTTGCCTTTGTGTGTTGGATTTGTGGTTATCATTTGATTTTTCCTCATCATTTTTTGCTTTCCAACCACCCCCCTTGTCTTGGTTCTTTCTCTCTCCAATCACACATGGTAAAATGGGGGGGCCGGCCATTTTAGTGTGGGGGGTTGATTCATTTTGTGTGGCATTTTTCATATTGTGCTAAGAAAAAGAGCTCTCTAGTTGATCTCCAAAATCCCTTCTTTCCTCCACCGAATGGCAATTCCACAACCCCAAAAGTGAGACTTGAGGACTACATATTCTACAGCGAATCTTGGGCACGTCGAGTAGCCGGCTTCGTGCCCGAGTTGCCTCGGCATTGAGGTGGGAGCCCGTAAACAAAGTAGGCGATGTGGTGCACTTCCGGCGACAAGGAGGAGACGGGACTTTTCCGCAAGAGATCGGGACCATGACGAGAAGACCGGAGGACTTGGATCGTCGGTATATCTCTATTCCCTTTCTTGTTGATAGCTAGGACTAGTTAGTGGTTCGATCCGGGTATTAGTGCGCGGCGGTTTGCCAGTTCAAGAAAAATTAAAGTTTATAAACGCTTCCGCATTTGGCCGTCGGATTGACGGCCGGGGCGCCGCCGTGCACTTACAGTGGTATCAGAGCCTCGCCATTAACTTAGTCTAGCTTGGTGTAATGTGTTTTTCTGTTTCGATCGATCGAATGTTCCAAAACTACATTTTTGTTAGCATCAGTTTTCTGTTGGAAATTTTTGGTGTCGAAAAATTTTTCAGGTTGTAAAATATTGATGTACTGGAAAATCTAAGAGCTCTGTAAAAATTCGACGAAGTAACTCCACAGTGGGAGCGCGGAACCGCCGCGAAAACCACCTTCCCGCCGCCCTTCCGCCGCGCACTGTGGAGATCACTTCACCAATTTTTTACAGAGGCCTTCTGGGCTTAAAATATGGGTTTTGGAATATTAAAATTGGGCCCATATTTTCTGTAACTGCTACAGTTTTTTTTTGGGGCCCACTTGTTAATTTTTGATCGATCGGATATTTTAAACACATTTTTCACAGTATTTACACTATATATGCGACCGTGAATGTCACTTGATCGGTAAATCCGGTCTAACTGCTATAGCCCGGTTAGACGGATTTGCGAACGTGACTTTCACGTTGATGTTTTGTTTTTGCTGTGATGTTGCGGATCGGTCGTGGGGGATAGCCTGGATGCAATGCTAGTACAGTTTTATTGTATTATATACATTTGATATTGCGGGGCGGGCGTCCGACATGTGGACTGCCGTCACTGCCCGTTTGTATTATTATTTTGGGGCACGACCTGGTTGCGGTCGATGTACCCGTTGTATGTATATTTTACTTTCTGTACTAGGATTGCCCCGCGGAGGGGTGCACGGATAGCCGGGTTCTAGAGGGCAACAAGCCCGCAACTCATGGCATTGAGACGGAGGGGGCTTCACTCTGGGATTGGCGGGCTATTCGCCGCACTCGTAGGGGGTACAGGTTGACCCAGGAGGGGTGTGTAAGTCCATATTGCGACCCCCGGTGCTTACGGGGAGGCGGAAACGGTATAAAAAACAAATTTTTATCGCAAGAGGCAACATGGACTAAACAAGGTCGGGATCGTGTCTAAACTAAACTAGCATAAACGCTAAAAGGAGTTAGCTACTCGGATGAAGGTTATACCTAAACTTGAACTCCTTCTTCTTGAAATCTTGTAGAGGTTGATGGTTCTCTTTTCGTCGCCTTCTCCCGTCGAAGATGGATCCACCTCGAAGGTTCGACCATTGGGCTCTTCCTCGATCTTTGAGTGAACTAGGGTTTCCGGCTTGCTAAACCTTGAACCTAGAATGAGTAGAGAGTAACTAGGGTTTGCTTTTCTTTTTAAAGAGAAGGATTCTCAACACATGAGAAGGTTTCTCTTTGCTAGAGGAAGAAGAAGATGAAAATGAGGAGAGAGAGAGGTTATGATAGAAAATGAGCTATCCTTTTTCTTTCTTGCAACCATAATGCAAAAGAAAAAGAATTATCAATAATAATAATGAAAATGAAAAGGTTGATGGAAAGTTTTAGAATGACCATTATCATTTCAAACATTAAATGAATTTGCTAGAATCAAAGAGCATCTTTCTTTTGTAATGATGATGATCAAAACTTCAACCATGGTCAACAAGTCAACCATGGTCAACAAGTCAACAAAAACCAACCATGACACAATTTTATTTTATTATATATTATTAATTGATATAATACAAATCCATTAGGGTTTGGAAAAAGACGACTGTCAACTGTGCATACGCACCCGTTCCGAAACCCTAATGAAAGTCATCTTCCTCTTCCTCAAATAACCGTGCATACACACCTGCATCCTTATTCCGAGGAACATGAATACGGAGATAAAAGCAACCCCAAAAACATATACCAGTATCTGACTCAAACCAGAGCCAGCCAGTAATATCCGTCCGGACTCTAAACGTGCACAAGTGCGCGGATGAGAACGAACCCTGTCGCAAAACCATGCGACCTCTACTCTGTTTTGCCCAGAGGCGAATACCCTCTGTGTGGGACTCTAAAGACTCGACACTACGCTGGCAGTGGGTTTAACCACAGACCGCAAGCGGCACTAGCTGTGCGTAACGGTCCCCAGGTAGATGTCGACAAGAAGGCTGACGAGGTGAAACCCCATCTGAACTCCTACTGAGTCTGAATGTGACATTCTCCGTACAGTCCGGTCTGTTCGTCTGATACATCGCATGTCGGGCCTAGGGGGCGGTAAAACGTCAGTCCCCCAATAGCGGTACAAGTCGTGTCGGAGTGAAGCCCAAAACACCCTGAGATAACACTGGAAACCTACCAGTATATCTCGCTTGCCCTGGCCAGGGACTACTCGTGTAATGGCTCTCCTAGACACAGCGCGATGTCAACCCCCAATACCGGGAGAGACGAATCCTGTCTAACCGTCACTGCCTCCAAGTGCTTCGGGACTGCACCCAATCACCACCTGTTTGCACGACTCCTTTGAGCCGTGGTAGGGTAGTGATCAAAATGCAGTGGGAATACACTCGAGGCGAAGTGCCAGTATCAAGTCAGCGGACTAAGCTGTACTCATGTCACCTGGGAACTGATAACTGACGATAGGTATAATACCAACCTTTCAGTTCCCGACGAGTCCTTTCCAGTGTACTCGTAACCCAACGAGCACCCATATACTATCTCCAGTACGACGTACTGATGGCTGTGGGACAGACCATCTCCCACACTGGGATGAGAAGGACATACGCTAGTCTACTCCGGAGTATCGATGCCCTGTCTCGATAGTCCTACGACTAGGGACCTGTATAAGGATGTGCCTATAGATTACCCAGCCCCCACTAGTGTGACTGCCATCACAACGCTGGTAATCAAGCAAAGATCCTAAGGGCTCCACTAATGCGTATAAGTGATATACTGAAATAAACACAAGTACACATTGAAGTAGAAACAAACCAAGTAGCATACTACTATATTGAGCAAGATTGTTTATACAAGGTGAATATCCCAAGCTTCCATCAAGTAATATACAAACTAGTATGATACAATAATGGCCTCTAGGGCATATACACTAACAATCTCCCACTTGCACTAAGGCCATGTACTGGCGTATCGAAGACCTATCATCTCGATCAGCCGCTCGAACTGAGTCTGGGGTAAGGCCTTGGTGAATGGATCTGCAGTGTTCTCTTCTGAAGCAACCTTCCGAACCTCGATCTCCTTGCGATCCACGATCTCCCTGATCAGGTGATACCGCCTCAAGATGTGCCTGGATCTCTGATGGGACCTGGGTTCCTTTGCTAAAGCTATAGCCCCGTTGTTGTCGCAATACAAAGGTACTGGGTCAACAATGGACGGAACCACCTGAAGTTCTTTTAAGAACTTCCTCATCCAGACAGCTTCTTTTGCGGCATCAGATGCAGCGATGTATTCCGCTTCCATAGTCGAGTCTGCAATGGTTTCCTGTTTGGAACTCTTCCAACACACCGCCCCTCCATTGAGGGTAAAGACAAAACCCGACATGGACTTGGAATCATCCTTGTCACTCTGGAAGCTGGAGTCAGCAAAGGCCTCAATCTGGAGGTCTTTTCCGCCATACACCAAGAACATCTCCTTAGTCCTTCTCAGGTACTTGAGAATGTTCTTTACTGCTATCCAATGTTTCTCCCCAGGGTTTGACTGATACCGGCTTACTACACTCAGTGCATAAGCTACATCCGGTCTGGTACACAACATCGCATACATTGTAGAGCCTACCGCAGAAGCGTAGGGTATAATAGACATGCGATCCCTCTCCAAATCAGTCTTGGGAGACATCTCTTTAGAGAGGGTGATCCCGTGACAAGCCGGTAGGTTACCGCGCTTGGAATCTTCCATACTGAATCTTTTCAGTACGGTGTCGATGTACCTGGACTGTGAAAGTCCTAATATCCTCTTGGATCTATCACGATGGATCCGGATCCCCAGGATGTAAGAGGCATCACCCAGGTCTTTCATGGAGAACCTGTGTGACAAGAAACCCTTGACAGATTGTAGCATAGGAATGTCATTTCCTATTAAGAGAATGTCATCCACGTATAAAACAAGGAATACCACAGTTCTCGCTACAAATCTACTATAGATGCACGGTTCATCTGGATTTTTGATAAAGTCAAATTCCTTGACCGTCTCATCAAAACAGATGTTCCAACTCCGCGATGCCTGCTTTAGTCCATAGATGGACTTAAGCAACTTGCACACCTTTCCGCTGCTCCCACTCTGAATGAAACCCTCTGGCTGATCCATATAGACACACTCCTCTAAATTTCCATTTAGAAAAGCGGTTTTTACGTCCATATGCCAAATCTCATAATCGTGGAAGGCAGCAATGGCAAGAAGGATCCGAATGGATTTCAGCATAGCCACTGGAGAAAAGGTTTCGTCATAGTCCAAGCCAGGTCTTTGACGGAAACCCTTTGCTACAAGTCTAGCTTTATAGGTTTCAACCTGTCCATCTACACCAATCTTCCTTTTGAAGATCCACTTGCATCCTACGGGTTTTACCCCGTCTGGAGCAATGTCCAATGTCCATACTTTGTTGGTGTACATGGACTCCATTTCGGTCCGCATTGCATCCAGCCATTTTACCGAGTCAACGCTCTGAACGGCCTGCTGGAAGCTAGTAGGCTCATCATAGTCTATGATGCAATCCTCTCTATCCCCGTCTATGAGAAAACCGAAGTATCTCTCGGGCGGATGAGACTGCCTACTACTTCTGCGGAGCGGCACAGGAATGTCCTGTTCTTTTGAACCTACTGGCTCTTCCAAGTTTTCAGTAATAGCTTGTGGTTCTGGAATCTCTTCCAGTTCTATTGCGTCCCCACTTATCTGGGTTTCCAAAAACTCAGTTTCCAAGAAGCGGGCATGTTGAGAAACAAAAACCTTTTGTTCCTCAGCGGAATAGAACAGATACCCCCTGGAGTTCTTTGGGTATCCCACAAACTTACACTGTACTGAACGTGCCTCGAGCTTGTCCGCATGCTGCTTTTTTACAAAAGCTGGACATCCCCATATCTTAAGGTACTTAAGACAGGGTTTCTTCCCACTCCACATCTGATATGGAGTGGTAGGCACAGTCTTGGTAGGAGCCTTGTTCAAGAGGTATGCAGCTGCTTCTAGTGCATAGCCCCAGAAAGATCGCGGTAACTCAGCCTTACTCATCATGGAACGAACCATATCCAATAGGGTTCGATTCCTTCTTTCCGATACACCGTTATGTTGCGGAGTGTATGGAGGAGTACGCTGAGAGAGAATTCCATTCTCTTTTAAATAGTCCAGGAACTCGGCACTCAAGTATTCACCACCTCGATCCGATCTTAGGATTTTAATACTTTTGCCTGTTTGTTTTTCAACTTCATTCTTATAATCCCGAAATTTCTCAAAGGCCTCGGATTTGTGCTTCATTAAGAAGACATGTCCATACCTAGAGAAATCGTCTGTGAAAGTGATGAAGTATGAATAACCGCTTCGCGCATGTGTAGACATTGGACCACACACGTCACTGTGTATGAGTCCCAAGAGCTCGCTCGCTCTTTCTCCGTGTCCAGTGAACGGAGTCTTTGTCATCTTTCCCATGAGACAAGATTCACAAGTGGCATAAGACTGATACTCGAACGGATCCAAGTATCCTTCTTTATATAACTTAGTCAACCGTGTCTCATTGATGTGACCCAGTCTACAATGCCATAAGAAAGCCTGATTGATATCTGGAGACTTTCTTTTGTGTGTATTCTAGACATTAAAAATCTGTGGTTGGTTTAATACGTATATACCATTGCTCAGTGTACCTGACCCAATCAGAACTTGATTAAGGTGAATGTTTACAACATTACTTACAAACGCAAATTCATAACCTTCTTTAGAAACCAAAGATACAGAAATGATATTACAAGTTGCGTTGGGTACAAAAAAGCAATTACGCAAAACCAAAACATGTCCATCTGACATTCCCAGGTGATAGTCCCCCACGGCTTTAGCATCCATGCTAGCTCCGTTCGCAACTCTGAGGGTCATGTCACCTGCTTTCAAAAACCTACGGTTTCTCAACGCCTGCAAAGAATTACAGATATGAGATCCTGATCCGGTATCCAATACCCAGGAAGTAGAGTTTATAGAAAGACAGTTTTCAATAACATACACACCTGAAGCTGAAGCCGCAACCTGCTTCAGTTCCTGTGTCCTGGCTTTCCAAGCCCTGCAATCTTTCTTCCAGTGTCCACTCTTGTGACAATAGAAGCATTCCTCTTTACCAACAAGCTTCCCCGCAATCTTTGTTGCCTTTTCCTTTCCCTTCGTACCCACTTTACTAACACCGCCTCTTGGTTTGGCGGGGGCTTTCTTCCTCTTTCCCTTGGCTTTCGCCTTGGACCTAGAGGAAGAAGATCCTCCTACAAACAAAGCGGGTGTATCCCTACCTTTCTGTAGGGTGCCCTCTGCGCTCCTCAGCAGGTTGAGGAGTTCTGAAAGTTCAACTTCCTTTTCTTGCAAGTTGAAATTCAGTATGAACTGGGCGTAAGTGGATGGAAGGGACTGGAGAATTATATCCGTATAGAGTTCACTATCCAACGTGGTCCCAAGTTCCGCGAGCTCCTCAGTGTAGCCAATCATCTTAAGCACGTGGTCCGCTACCGATGATCCGACGGCCAACTTTGTCGAAAATAACTTCTTCGACACTTCGTATCTTGCGATACGAGACTGCTCTCCATACAGTTCTTTTGTATGAAGAAATATGGATTCCAAATCCATATTCTCGTGCCTCCTCTGATGTTCGTTGTCCATCGAGGCAAGTACGAGGCATCTGGCCTTCGCGCTGTCAATCTCCCAAGTCTTACGGATTTCCTTATCCGCGACGCTGGAGGTGGGACCTGGGACGGGGGGAGCTTTGGTGGTAAGAAGATACCCCAGCTTGTCGTAAGAGATTGCCAATTTGACATTCCTGAGCCAATCTTTGTAGTTTGGCCCTGTCAGTATGTTTTTATCTAGAAGTAACTTAAGTCCAGTCATTTCGATTTGGTCGCTGCAGGGGGAGAGAAGAAACACTTAGCACGATGCTCTTGCAAGTTTAGAATGGTTTTTAATTTGTCTAAACAGGATGGCTCCCACTGTCTCTTGAATCCCTCCTCAAACCACAAAGGAAGAATTAGCCGGGATTAATCCCACCGTACAATACTTGCTTAACCGTTCAGCCAGGCCAGTGTCGGTACTTCGAGGGAGGTTTTCCAACGCTTTCGCGAAGTTCCTTAATTTAAGAACCTCTTTTCCCTGGGGGCGTAGCCCCGCTAACACCTTTCTAGGCACCTACTAGGTTTATAGCATTGATCGTTTAGTGAGAAATTTCCCGAGGAGTAGCATATACTCACAGTAGGATCGGGATCCAAATATCATCGCGTGACGAAAATGAAGGAATCCTACCATAATCATCACACTCCAAATGGTATGCAAATCTAGCAAGTTTCAGTACTTATGAAACTCCCGATGTGGATTTTTGCCCCATGCTCTTATGACCTTGACGAAGGTCAACAAATCATAAGTCACATGTCAAGTTCTTCCCGTCATTATCCAGGTTAATTTGAACCCACCCGTATATACCCTTGACGAAGGTCAACAAGGCAATACGACTGTCCCAAACCAACGCATCTATCTATGCTACATATGAACACCCAATAGCTACCAATCTCTATGTCTTGACGAAGGTCAACAAACATAGCTTGAATACTATTGAATTTTCATACGAAACGACGGAGGGCTACGAATGGTTTTGGCGAAACCGTGAACGTAGTGAACTTGATATAATCGATTGGAACGAGATAGCTTTTAGAAGGAGTGGCTCAAGCTCCGCATTTAAAAGTTAGTTTTGAAAAGAACCGAGTGGTTTTTCGAAAGTGTTCCAACGACTTTAACTTGGTTTATTATCTTGCATTAGTTCTTTTAATGCGTGATATTCTTGCATTAGTTCTTTTAATGCGTCCCATCATTTAATTCCTACCATTGCAGAAAACAACCAAAATATGACGTACGCTTATGCCATTCGCATTCGCCATGGGGTCCCGTCATCACTCGTTAGGTTACTTAACTAACGACAGAGCGGGGGCTGGGCTAGCGCGGCTGTAAAACATAAGCAACGCCTAAATAGAAAGCAATGATAGACATTACAGATCACAGATGAATACATTGGATATACTAGCAATCCGCAATCCTTTCGAGCCTGCAATGAAAAGCGGATTACACGGTCGCGGTGAATAGCCAAATACCCCACCCAAGACCCCTACGGGTGCGGCAAACTACCCGCCAAGTACTCGGCAGTTTGTGCACCCCCTCCATGGGTCTATCCTAGGAGCAAAAACAGTAAAAAGAATTATACAATGACGGCTACAACCCCGACCCGGTTGTGCGGCCAAACAAATAATATAATTACATCAATTTACATTTACAATGAATGAAAGAAAAACAAAAGCTCGTCTCACATCCACCCCGGCTATTCACCCGCGACAGTCCAACAGATTCATATACACAATCCAATATCAAACACAGATCATGTATAACCCCGACTAATCGACTTATAGCGATTAGCCGACGTTCAATACATGCAAGCATCACAGATATAACCAACATAGCCAAAGTGCAGTGAAGTTCGGAAAAATACGGAATTATAGGACCCCAAAAGTGAATTTCAGTTCTGGAAAATCTGGGCACATATAATATATTTTAAAAATCCCAAAACCAACACAGACACACACGGCACGAAAAACGATGCACAGAAGACGACAAACCGCGGCGCTTCCGCGGCACATGCCTACCTCGTGCGGCGGAAGCGCGGCGGTTTGAACGAATCACTGCATCGTTTTTCTTGGGTGTTCACACAAAACCCTGAGCCGATTTTTGGAGTATAAAGTTTTTCATTTAGAGCAGAAAAAAATCCAACAGAAACTTAGGGTTTTGGTTTTTCCGGTTTTGTGATTTTTCGGTTTCGAACTTCCATACACTTCGCTACCAAGCTAGTTTAAGTTTAGTTAGGCTCTGATACCACTGTAAGTCCATATTGCGACCCCCGGTGCTTACGGGGAGGCGGAAACGGTATAAAAAACAAATTTTTATCGCAAGAGGCAACATGGACTAAACAAGGTCGGGATCGTGTCTAAACTAAACTAGCATAAACGCTAAAAGGAGTTAGCTACTCGGATGAAGGTTATACCTAAACTTGAACTCCTTCTTCTTGAAATCTTGTAGAGGTTGATGGTTCTCTTTTCGTCGCCTTCTCCCGTCGAAGATGGATCCACCTCGAAGGTTCGACCTTTGGGCTCTTCCTCGATCTTTGAGTGAACTAGGGTTTCCGGCTTGCTAAACCTTGAACCTAGAATGAGTAGAGAGTAACTAGGGTTTGCTTTTCTTTTTAAAGAGAAGGATTCTCAACACATGAGAAGGTTTCTCTTTGCTAGAGGAAGAAGAAGATGAAAATGAGGAGAGAGAGAGGTTATGATAGAAAATGAGCTATCCTTTTTCTTTCTTGCAACCATAATGCAAAAGAAAAAGAATTATCAATAATAATAATGAAAATGAAAAGGTTGATGGAAAGTTTTAGAATGACCATTATCATTTCAAACATTAAATGAATTTGCTAGAATCAAAGAGCATCTTTCTTTTGTAATGATGATGGTCAAAACTTCAACCATGGTCAACAAGTCAACCATGGTCAACAAGTCAACAAAAACCAACCATGACACAATTTCATTTTATTATATATTATTAATTGATATAATACAAATCCATTAGGGTTTGGAAAAAGACGACTGTCAACTGTGCATACGCACCCGTTCCGAAACCCTAATGAAAGTCATCTTCCTCTTCCTCAAATAACCGTGCATACACACCTGCATCCTTATTCCGAGGAACATGAATACGGAGATAAAAGCAACCCCAAAAACATATACCAGTATCTGACTCAAACCAGAGCCAGCCAGTAATATCCGTCCGGACTCTAAACGTGCACAAGTGCGCGGATGAGAACGAACCCTGTCGCAAAACCATGCGACCTCTACTCTGTTTTGCCCAGAGGCGAATACCCTCTGTGTGGGACTCTAAAGACTCGACACTACGCTGGCAGTGGGTTTAACCACAGACCGCAAGCGGCACTAGCTGTGCGTAACGGTCCCCAGGTAGATGTCGACAAGAAGGCTGACGAGGTGAAACCCCATCTGAACTCCTACTGAGTCTGAATGTGACATTCTCCGTACAGTCCGGTCTGTTCGTCTGATACATCGCATGTCGGGCCTAGGGGGCGGTAAAACGTCAGTCCCCCAATAGCGGTACAAGTCGTGTCGGAGTGAAGCCCAAAACACCCTGAGATAACACTGGAAACCTACCAGTATATCTCGCTTGCCCTGGCCAGGGACTACTCGTGTAATGGCTCTCCTAGACACAGCGCGATGTCAACCCCCAATACCGGGAGAGACGAATCCTGTCTAACCGTCACTGCCTCCAAGTGCTTCGGGACTACACCCAATCACCACCTGTTTGCACGACTCCTTTGAGCCGTGGTAGGGTAGTGATCAAAATGCAGTGGGAATACACACGAGGCGAAGTGCCAGTATCAAGTCAGCGGACTAAGCTGTACTCATGTCACCTGGGAACTGATAACTGACGATAGGTATAATACCAACCTTTCAGTTCCCGACGAGTCCTGTCCAGTGTACTCGTAACCCAACGAGCACCCATATACTATCTCCAGTACGATGTACTGATGGCTGTGGGACAGACCATCTCCCACACTGGGATGAGAAGCGCATACGCTAGTCTACTCCGGAGTATCGATGCCCTGTCTCGATAGTCCTACGACTAGGGACCTGTATAAGGATGTGCCTATAGATTACCCAGCCCCCACTAGTGTGACTGCCATCACAACGCTGGTAATCAAGCAAAGATCCTAAGGGCTCCACTAATGCGTATAAGTGATATACTGAAATAAACACAAGTACACATTGAAGTAGAAACAAACCAAGTAGCATACTACTATATTGAGCAAGATTGTTTATACAAGGTGAATATCCCAAGCTTCCATCAAGTAATATACAAACTAGTATGATACAATAATGGCCTCTAGGGCATATACACTAACAGGGTGCCCAAGTTACCGGATTCCGTGAAGTGCTGGGTGGTCCAGTCACGGCGCTGAAGGGGGCTGCCTCGCTTCAGGTTTTGGCGGGTAACTTGCCGCGCCCGTAGGGGTCTAGGATTTCATTGCACAGGCTATCCACACGACCAGGGGAACGTCGGGTTTCAGCGGCTCTGTGAAACCCGGGGATCCCAGATATCTGTATTGTTTCTGTGATGCTGTACATTTCTGTGATGTTGCATTTTATTCACGCCTTGAGCGAATATAATATATTGGTATATATATTAGTAGATGTTGTATATGTTTTGCATCCGCGCTAGTCCAGTCCCCGCTCGGTCGTTAGTAAGCTAACCTAACGGGTAATGACGGGACCCAGTGGCGAATGCGGATGGCATATACGTACATCAGTATATTTTCGTTCTTTTTGGTGTGATCAATTGATGGGACTGCATTGATTCGGATCAATGCAAGTTAAAACAAACCTAATCTGATGTTGTTGGAACACTTTTCAAAAAGCTGTTATTGCAAGGACGTTTACTTTTGTTTTGCATCGTGGTATTCATTGGAATATCCTGCTCCTCAGTCGACGAGGCAAGGGCCGAGATCCCTTCACCGGGAGTGACCCCTTGGACAGAAGTTTGCGTCAGGGCATTAACTTCACTATAGCCGATTACTTTTGCTTTGCATCGCGGTATTCATTTGGAATATCCTGCACCCCATTCTACGGGGAAAGAGCCGAGATCCCTTCACAGGGAGTGACCTCTTTAGCAACGGTTTTCGTCACTATATTTTTAAAAGCTATCCGTTCCTTCGACGATATCAAGTTCATTACGTTAAAGGTTTTCGCCAGAAACCATTCGTAGCCCTCCGTCGTTTCAGACGGGTAGCACGTAGTATTCATGCTATGTTTGTTGACCTTCGTCAAGGCATAGTGTATGGTAGCTGCTTGTTACCTTTCTGTTGCATAGATAGATGCGTTGGTTTGGGACAGTCGTATAGCCTTGTTGACCTTCGTCAAGGGCTTGTACGGGTGGATTCAAATTAACCTGGATAATGACGGGTAGAACTTGACATGTGACTTATGATTTGTTGACCTTCGTCAAGGTCATAAGAGCATGGGGCAGAAATCACATCGGGAGTTTCAAAAGAACTGAAACTTGCCAGATATGCGCATACCTTCTGGAGTGTGATACCGTGAGCGGATTCCGTCACGTTATCATGCGATGAGAGTTGGATCCCGATTCCCACTGATGAGTTAGTTTACTCCTCGGGTCACCCCGACTAATTCTTCTTTTAGGTTTGGAGGAGAATTTGAGATAACAGTTGGAGGATTCCAGATTAGATAAATTAGTGACCATTCTGATCAAGGTTAGAGTCCGCACTGAGTGTTTTCTTTTCTCTCTCTCTTTGGCAGCGACCATTGACCCGACCCTAAGACTTTGACTCAGTGACCAAGTTGATCGAACCTTCTTAAACACCGGCTTTTGGATTGTCAGAGTTGCAAACCTCATTGCCACTCCTACTTTTACCCTTTTCTCCAGGACACCCCGTATTACTACGAACGTCCACTTCCATTGGACAAAACCATCGTATGGTTAGATACGAACTCGAAAGAATTTATTCGAGGATGGTTTCCGGTTCTGGAGAAAACGGATAGGATTATTCAGTTGTCTTTTCCTTTTACCCTCTCTTAGGTTACGAGTACTCCTTGGTTTAGGGGTAGTACACCTATTACGCAAATTGGATTGTCTTCTTCCAAACCTTAGGCTGGTGCCGACTGGTAGGGAATGAAGAAAACTAATTAGCCTAACGATGGTGTGCAGAAGGTATTAAGTTAAGACAAAGCAAGGGATTAGTAAGAGGGCAAAGTAAATTGCAACAGATATTCACGACCAAACCAGGTATTTCTTCGCCAATCCTAAAATCACCTTTGTATTTCTCCAGGACACTCCGTATCACTACGAAGATCCACAGTTTATTTGGATACTCCATCGTATGGTTATATACGAACTCGAATGGAACTTGTTCCAGTTCGGGGATGGATTCTGGTCCAGGAGAAATAGGAATAAGGTTTATTCGGTTGTCTTTTATCTTCACCCTCTCTCATTGCGAGTGTTCCTAGGATTGGGACAGTACACCCATTGTGCTAATTGGATAGTCTTCTTCCAAACCATAGGCTGGTGCCGAACGGTAGGGAAGGAAGAAAACCATTTGGCCTAAGGGGTGTGCAGAAGGTAATGACTAAAGACATATGAAGGGATTTGGAGAGGTGGCAAAGAACTATACGGTTACAGTCGTGAATCTGGAAGAGGCATTACTAGGAATACCAGAATACCCCATCGGAACATTTCAATGTTTCAGTTTCACTGTGTAATGTTATTGGAAAACTGATTTCCCGATTAGATACTTACTCCAGGGTATGTATTTACCAGGTACGATTCTCACATCTGTATGGTTTTACAGATGATGAGTGGGAGTAAGTTATTGGGAATTGGGTGATTATCCTCATTATATCGGGATTCGTTGTAATCAGTGATATTTGAGGAAATCACCTGGGCTGTTTGCCGGTCGGCAAATATTTGGTTTTGAATATCCGCTGTTATGCACCAATTTCAAATTGATATATCTGTACGTCTATTTTCATAGAGTGAGATATACCTTTCTGAAATTATGTCTACGACATTTACCTATATCAGTGGATGGTTAGGTAAGGAGCATTAAACAGCGGTGTAATTCTTCTTAACCATAAGTACAGTTTTCAACCTACGACACACAGTGAATGAGTTATCAGACTCAAGGGACTTATACAAAGGATTGTATGTTGTCCAGGGTCCATCAGGACAGAGGGCTTGGTCCTCGTACTATATTCGGTTTACTTATGACTTCTCTAGTTTTTAGACAGGTGTTTCGTGGAAACACAGGGTCCGAATTTGGAGAAGTTATAGGTATTTGAATAGAGTAGAGAACCAGGTATAGCAAGTATCGGGATTCTTCAAAGAGATCGAAGATGTAGATACTTGTGTATGGTATTCAGTTGATAGTAGTGATTAAGAGAAATTACTTCTTTTTCAGGTTACTCATAATTGGAAGCATTCCTAAGTTGAGTAACGCTGATCGGCCTCCTTCCATTTAGTTGACATGCGCTGGGGACAGCTGCATGATTTGAATCTGGTTCAAATAAATCTGTGCCTCTGATTCTATATTGGATATGGAACAGTTCATATCTTAACGATGTTAAGGTACGGGGAGTTGTCCGGATTATGCTTAAAACCAGACTCTGGATAACTCAAGGCACGTTTTCTGTAATGGCTGTTTGTGGGTTGACCCAGGCTATGACGAGGGTTGACTTTCTACCATCTGGATGAACAATAGCGATATTGTTCTACACTCGCCACAGTTTTATTAAAGATGGATTTTTTCAGAAAACAGTAGTGGGAGTATGGTAGAACTGGAAGTGATTCCAGAACCACAAACGATTACTGAAGATTTGATAAGGAACCTAAAGATTCAATCTGGATTGACATTCCATTGGCCACTCCGCAGATAAGGTGGGTAACTTCAGGCACCCGAGAGGCACTACGGTAGCCTCAAGGACGGTGACAGGGAAGTTCTTGTTTACCCACAATTGCCATTGCTGTTGTTCCAGGTTACGAGACCCGGCGGGAGGATGAGTATAGCGTCGTTCTAAACCAGTTTTAGAAGTGTACGTCTATATGACTCTGCCAGAGGGTTGTCGTAGTCAGTGGGAGCAGCGGAAGCATTGGTGGACAGGTTGCTTATGTCTATTTATAGACTAAGAGCAGATGTAGAGGAGATAGATCATCTATTTCTGACGTGACAGTCATGGGTTTGACTTCATCAGAATAGGGGATGGATCTGTTGAGAAGGTAGTAGGGTGTAATATCCTGGTATTTGGATGATATACACAGAGTAGGAAAAGAAACTCCTACACTACGATCGGTTATACTTTGGTCGTCACACAGTTGTTTCTCCACAAAGGAAATGGATTTTATATCAGACATACTGGTTACTAGATCTATGATCTAGATTTGGGTGGTTTCCCAATCAGGGTACTTGACAGAATTCTAAGAGTATTTAGGATGGACGACTCCTGGAACGGTAGTGTACCTGCAGGTAATGGAGTCACCCTCTCCAAAGGTGTCTTACAGACTAAAGGGGAGAGGGACGGGCATGATTGGCAGATCACTTGCTCAGGCAATTGAGTCAATCGTGAGATGTCAAGTACCACACCAGATGTTGTTCTTGCACTAGATGTAATAAGTTGACATTAATCCAATACTGGAGAAACAGTCGGAAGCAGTTTTAGAACATAAGTGGATGTTCTAGGGATATGATAACGACAGCCTCATTCAGGAGACAGTTATCATTCCAGGCTTCTAAGGTGACATGGACGACAAGGAGGTTGTCAGAGTTATAGTTTTCCTTCTGATGAGGGGCAGTATTTTGGACAGGTGGTCCAAGGCAATACTGAGGGAGGCATGGCGCGCAGGATACTGATTAAGTTCAGTTGACGATACAGTCTAAGAAGTTTGGATTTGGAGTTCATTTATGAGCTAGGTCCCATCAGACATCCAGACATATTCTTAGACAGGTATTGCTCTTTTCGGGAGATGGCTTTCTCCGCGAACTTGAGATATAGAGAGACATAGAAAGAAACAACTAAGCGGATCCACTCACTGAGGCTATTCCTCGAACGCAATAGTTCCGCAAACGAGCTTTGTGAGACTGACTAGTAGAGGAGTTGGATGTTCGGTATCACACGGGCTGTGAGTATGCGACATCGCAATAAACGAGCTTTGTTGGAGATAGTGCCCTCAGAGTCAATTATTAGGTCACAGGTACGTAATTGTAATGATTGAGGGAGGACCTATCCCGGTAGGACAGTCTTACTCGAGATGATAGTATGCTATCTGGTTTACCTTTATCATCGTGTACTGCTTTAGGTGACCTGACACGTCGCTATTACACGTTGATAGAGCCCCTAGGATTCTTGCTTGACCACCAGCAGTATGAGGGCGATCATATAAGTGGGAGCTGGGGGTCTATAAGCTTATCCTTAAAAGGTCCCTAGTCGTGGTTGTTTCGAGACTGGGCATCGATACTCCATTAGTAGACTAGTGTATACAGTCGAGACCCCGACGAGGGGCGGTGGCCGGTCTCACAAGCCACTGGTGTCTGTTGGATCACCTAAGATGTATACAGGTGCTCATTGGGTTATGAGTACACCGGACAGGACTCGCCGGGAACATGCTAGTTGGTCATATACCAGACGTCAGATGGCAGTTCCCTGGTGACATGTGTGCAGGTTAGTTCATCGACCTGGGGATCGTCATTTGTCTCGTGTGAGTTCCCACTGTACTTTGATTACTACCCTACCACGGCTTAAAGGAGTCGTGCAAACAGGTTTTAGTTGGGTACAGTCCCGAGCCACATGGAGGCAGTGAGCGTATCTTCAGGGGTTCGTCTCTCCCCGTATTGGGGGTGAGGTCGTGCTGTGTCTAGGAGAGCCATTACACAAAGTCCTTGGCCAAGGCAAGGAGATTTACTGGTAGGTATTCCAGTAGTATCTCAGGGTGTTCTGGGCTACACTCCGACACGACTTGTACCGCTTTTGGGGGTCTGACTTTTACCAACCCCCTAGGCCCGCCATGCGATACTCATAGACGAACGGACCGGACTGTACGTATATTGTCACTGACAGGCTCAGTAGGGTTGTCAGGCTGAGTTCGCTCACAGACGTCCCTTTTAGTCAATACTTGGTAGCCCGTTACGTATTGGCTTATACCTCTGACGTGCTAGTGGTTAAATCCACAACCGAGGTGTTGACGAGTCTTTAGAGTCCCCCACATTCAGTTACTCAGCTTTCGGGCGAAAGGTTGTAGAGGCCGTATGGAGATATGGCAAGGTCCGATCAGGTACGTGCGGTATTGCACGGATCAGGATCGGACAGTCTGTACTATAGGCCGTATGGTTATATGGCAGGGTTCGATCAGATACGTGCGGTATTGCACGGATCAGAATCGAACGGATATTACTAGCCGGTTTTGGTATAAGCTGGATCCTAGTATAGTACAGTGTAGATTTTGTCTCATTGCATTTGTATTTCGGTCGAAATACAGATGCGGGTGTGTATGCACAGTATCGGGGTTTTCCTGTAATTTATTACGGGACCAGTTTTCTGGAGTTGCCAGTTTGCTTTCCGTTTCGGCCGATTTCCATTGTTCCGTTCATTGGCCGAAGTTTGGTGGAGGAGGGTTTATTTGCATTGTTGCAAATAGGCTTTTGTGGAGGGGGTATTTGCATTTATTGGTATCATGATGGTTTTCATGATGAGCACCATCACTTGACTTCTTCTTCTCATGATGGCTTGACTTTTTGAAGCCATCATGCATGAGATGATGGTTGCCTTTGTGTGTTGGATTTGTGGTGATCATTTGATTTTTCCTCATCATTTTTTGCTTTCCAACCACCCCCCTTGTCTTGGTTCTTTCTCTCTCCAATCACCCATGGTAAAATGGGGGGGCCGGCCATTTTAGTGTGGGGGGTTGATTCATTTTGTGTGGCATTTTTCATATTGTGCTAAGAAAAAGAGCTCTCTAGTTGATCTCCAAAATCCCTTCTTTCCTCCACCAAATGGCAATTCCACAACCCCAAAAGTGAGACTTGAGGACTACATATTCTACAGCGAATCTTGGGCACGTCGAGTAGCCGGCTTCGTGCCCGAGTTGCCTCGGCATTGAGGTGGGAGCCCGTAAACAAAGTAGGCGATGTGGTGCACTTCCGGCGACAAGGAGGAGACGGGACTTTTCCGCAGGAGATCGGGACCATGACGAGAAGACCGGAGGACTTGGATCGTCGGTATATCTCTATTCCCTTTCTTGTTGATAGCTAGGACTAGTTAGTGGTTCGATCCGGGTATTAGTGCGCGGCGGTTTGCCAGTTCAAGAAAAATTAAAGTTTATAAACGCTTCCGCATTTGGCCGTCGGATTGACGGCCGGGGCGCCGCCGTGCACTTACATGGAATTCCTGGACTGTTCTAAAGGAGAATAAGATTCTCTCTCAGCATTACTCCTCCGTATACACCTTGGCACGATGGTATATCGGGGCGGAGCAATCACACCCTATATGATATGGTGTGCTCTATGATGAGTATTACTGAGTCACCTATTTCCTTTTTGGGAGTCATGCACTTATGAAGTTGCATACCTATTGAATAGGGTTCAAATCAAATCAGTTGCCTACCATTTCATATGTGATATGGAAAGGGAAGAGCCCATATCTTAAGTTAGTTAAGATTTGGGGTTGTACGGGCTATGTCTAAAAGCATAATCCGGACAAGCTCGAGGCAAGGTCTGTTATGTACAACTGGAAAAGGTTCCAGCTATACAAATTACAGCAGATGACTTGGTAGAACCAAAGGATTCAATAGTTACCAACGAACCTCAGCCTCTCCGCCGATCTAGTAGGGTTCCTCACCCACCTGAGAGATACTTCGGTTACTCTATGACTGTGGGAGCGAGGATTACATCATGAGATGATGACCCAACTAGCTTCGAGCTGGCCATCAGGAGTAAGACTCTGTAAGAATGGCTGGATGCTTAGCGATCTGAGATGGAATCCATGTACACCAACAAAGTATGGACTTTGGTTGCTATATCTGAAGGGTTAAATCCCCATCAGAAGCAAGTAAATCTTGAAAAGATTACTTGGTGTATATGGAAAAGTTGAGACTTTCAAAGCTAGACTTATTAAAGGTTTTCGTCATCAACCAGGCGTGGATAATGATGAAACCTTTTCAAGTATCTATGCTTAAGTCCATCCAGATCCTACTTACCACGGCTACATACCATGACTATGATATCTGGTGGTTGGGTGTTATGACTGCTTTTCTAAATGATATTTTGGAAGAGAGCGTCTATAAGTACACAGCCAGAGGGCTTCGTAGACAGTGGGAGCAGCGGAAACGTGTGCAAGATGCTTTATAGGATAAAGCAGGCATCGCGGAGTTGGAACATCTGTTTTGATGGATTAGTCAAACAGTTTGACATCATCAAAATGGTAGATGAACCTTGTATATACAAAAAGGTAGTAGGGAGTATGGTGGTGATCCTCGTAGAGTACGTGGATGACATACTCTTGATAGGGAAGGAGTTTCCTATGCTACGCTCGATCAATCTCTGCTTATCACAATGATTCTCCATATAGGATCAAAGTGATGCCTCCTAAATCCTGGGTTTTGGATCTATGAGATAGATCTAATTGGATGTTGGGATTCTCACTAGTTGTAGTGAGATAGTATCAATTGATCCTGGGGAGAATCACTGGAAGTGTTCCAGGGTGATAAAGACGGCTGAATGTCAGTCACAGGCATTGTCTTTACCCTAAGTAAAGGGACGGTATGTTGGAAGAGTTCCAAGCTAGATACCGTGGCATACTAGACGATAAAGGCAGGATACATCGCTACTTAAGATGCTACCAAAGAGGCTGTTTGGTTGTATATTAGTTCATGAGATGAACTACGTTCCTACCATTGTGAGACAATGGAGTTGTGGCTCATGCCGAGGAACGCCGGTCCCATCAGTGATCCAGAATTATTTTAAGGCAGCATCGCCTGATCATGGAGATAGTTGATCTCCAGGGTGATCCAGGTTAGGAGAGTAGATTCAGAGGACAACACAGCGGATCCACTCACAAAGGCCTGTTCCCAGAGAGAGATTTTTATGGGATGGTTGAGTATGAGATACTACAACCACTGCTACAGATGGCCCTAGTGCAAGTGGGAGATTGTTAGTTATATGTATGCCCTAGAGGCCATTACTGTACATAGGATGTATATTGTAGTGGATGCTGGGACATATATAGGGAGGACTTTCTTGCTCGACATGATAGTATGCTATCTGGTTGAACTTTACCTTAACGTGTATACTGATTGTCTCTCTGTTACATGTTGGTAAAGCCCTTAGGATGTGTGCTTGACTACCTGGACTATGATGCGGATCATACTAGTGGGGACATGGTAGTCCATAAGTACATCCTTCAAAGTCCCTAGTCGTGGGTGTATCGAGACGGGGCATCGATAAACCAGAGTAGACTAGCGTGTACCTTCTCGACCCATACAGATGGGCGATGGATGATCCCATATCCATTGGTGTTTGACATCAGAGATGATATACGGGTGCTCAGTAGAGACTGGGTACACTGGACGGACTCGCCGAGAACTCCCAGATGGTATTATACCTCACGTCAGATGGCAGTTCTCTGGTGACACTGGTACAGAGTAGTCTGTTGACCCGAGATCGTCATAGAGTCTTGTGTGGTTCCCACTGTGCTTTGATTTCCATCTTACCACGTCCAAGAGGGCGTGCAAAACGGTGGTTTTTGGGTACAGTCCCGAGTCACATGGAGGCAATGAGCGATAGGAGGGGATTCGTCTCTCCCGGTATAGGGGGTTGATGTTGCGCTGTGTTCGATTGGCTATAACAGGAAATCCCTGGCCAGGGTTGCTGAGATTTACTGGTAAGTGTTACCAGTAGTTTCTCGAAAAGTTATAGACCTCATATCGACACGACTTATCGAGCTATTGGGGTCTGACGTTTACCACCCCTAGGCGAGATATGCGACATATCAGACGATCAGACCGGACTGTACGGTAGTGTTACTGGTCGGATTCACTGGAGTGTGAGCGGGCTTGCTCGTCAATCTTCAGATCGCTCAATACCCGGGTGGCCGTTACATTTAGCAGACCGCTTGCGGCTTGTGGGTGCTTGATATGATCATCACCTGCTGCCGGCGTATTGACGAGTCTTTAGAGTCCTACACAGAGGTTTCCTGGCTCAAGCGAAATGAAATAGGAGCGCATATGAGATATGTGCGGGACCGAGAATAATGCGTGTATGTGATACCGTATTCCATTCTCGCGATGAATGTATCGAAAGGTTGTATGCGATATAACCTAGTTATCGAATCAAGGGTTGGTTCGATAAGCCGATACATAGAATACTAGTCGGTTATATGCGATATGACCGGATCGTTAAATCAAGTGTTGATTTAATGATTTTATGCATAATTATATATTTGATATATTACTTTGCATTAACTAGTATTGGTTCACTTTAAATGGATTTTCTCACTCGGATTGTACACATTGTATATGTGATATACTTTTGTGCACTTGATTGTATCATGTTTGATGATACATGTTTAACTATAGTTAAGTGTAATGGATTAAGCCATGGTTAAACTAATGATTAGGGTTTTCTTTTCTTACTTATTTATTTATTTATTTATTTTGAATAGATAAGAAAAGAATGGTTGGTAATTTTGGAGTTTAGTTGAAGCTTCATGAAGCTTTGACTTTGTAACCATTCTTGTCTTCATCTTTAACCCTAACCATTAATCTAACCTTAGTTAATTCTCTACACTTGACCATGGTTCTAATATGATAAGTATTCATTTTCTTTTCCAATTATAATTAACTTATCATATATCATTTTCTTCTTCTTCTTCCTTGAACTCAAGAAGAAAACCATTCTTCATCAATGGTGATTGATGAAAACAAGTAAGAAATCCAATTCTAAAGTCTACCCACTTCCTATTTCTTCATCCTCTACCTCTTGCCAAGTAGTAGAGTGTGTTTTCTTCACAAGTTTCTTGACTTGGTGAAGTCGGAGCTTGATTTAGCGATGCCTCGACGTAGATCATCTTCGGCATGGACATCGACGACCTAGCTCGCTTTTTCTCCGACGAAGCCGACTCTAGAGCCCGGATTCCTTTTGGACAGCGGAGACGACTTCGTTGCGGAGCTATGGAGGTGGAGCACCGGATCTACAAAGGTTGTATTTCCGATATCCCATTAGTTAAGTTGTTAACTAGATTGTTTTTCGCCTAGATTTCTAGCCAACGGTCCGTATTTGGGTTTCTCGGCACCCATAATTTTTGAAATTGGCATGGTTGATGCCTTGTGAGACCTCATTAGGGTGCCTAGGAACCCTACACATACTAGTGGGGACATGGTAGTCCATAAGTACATCCTTCAAAGTCCCTAGTCGTGGGTGTATCGAGACGGGGCATCGATATACCAGAGTAGACTAGCGTGTACCTTCTCGACCCATACAGATGGGCGATGGATGATCCCATATCCATTGGTGTTTGACATCGGAGATGATATACGGGTGCTCAGTAGAGACTGGGTACACTGGACGGACTCGCCGAGAACTCCCAGATGGTATTATACCTCACGTCAGATGGCAGTTCTCTGGTGACACTGGTACAGAGTAGTCTGTTGACCCGAGATCGTCATAGAGTCTTGTGTGGTTCCCACTGTGCTTTGATTTCCATCTTACCACGTCCAAGAGGGCATGCAAAACGGTGGTTTTTGGGTACAGTCCCGAGTCACATGGAGGCAATGAGCGATAGGAGGGGATTCGTCTCTCCCGGTATAGGGAGTTGATGTTGCGCTGTGTTCAATTGGCTATAACAGGAAATCCCTGGCCAGGGTTGCTGAGATTTACTGGTAAGTGTTACCAGTAGTTTCTCGAATAGTTATAGACCTCATATCGACACGACTTATCGAGCTATTAGGGTCTGACGTTTACCACCCCTAGGCGAGATATGCGACATATCAGACGATCAGACCGGACTGTACGGTAGTGTTACTGGTCGGATTCACTGGAGTGTGAGCGGGCTTGCTCGTCGATCTTCAGATCGCTCAATACCCGGGTGGCCGTTATGTTTAGCAGACCGCTTGCGGCTTGTGGGTGTTTGATATGATCATCGCCTGCTGCCTGCGTATTGACGAGTCTTTAAAGTCCTACACAGAGGTTACCTGGCTCAAGCGAAACGAAATAGGAGCGCATATGAGATATGTGCGGGACCGAGAATAATGCGTGTATGTGATACCGTATTCCATTCTCGCGATGAATGTATCGAATGGTTGTATGCGATATAACCTAGTTATCGATTCAAGCGTTGATTCGATAAGCCGATACATTGTATACTAGTCGGTTGTGTGCGACATGACCGGATCATTGAATCAAGTGTTGATTTAATGATTTAATGTATAATTATATATTTGATATATTACTTTGCATTAACTAGTAATGGTTCACTTTAAATGGATTTTCTCACTTGGATTGTGCAAGTTGTATATGTGATATACTTTTATGCACATGTTTGTATCATGTTTGATGATGCATATTAACTTGGTTAAGTGTAATGATTAAACCATGGTTTACTTAATGATTAGGGTTTTGATTATCTTATTCATTTATTTATATATTCATTTTGGAAATTATTTAAGGATGGTGGCTTATTTTGTTTTATGTTGAAGTTTCTTGAAGCTTTGATCAAGTCAACCATTGTTATCTCTTCCTTAACCCTAACCATCATATCTAACCATGGTCCATTCTCTACACTAAACTAAGGTTAATATTATGATAAGAATAGATTTTATTTTCTATTTTTAATTATTCTTATCATAACAATATTCATTTTCTTCATCTTCTTCTTCATTGAAGAAGCTTGCTTCATCAATGGTGATTGATGAAAACAAGTGAGAAATCCAATTCTAAAGTCTACCCACTTCCTATTTCTTCATCCTCTACCTCTTGCCAAGTAGTAGAGTGTGTTTTCTTCACAAGTTTCTTGACTTGGTGAAGTCGGAGCTTGATTTAGCGATGCCTCGACATAGATCATCTTCGGCATGGACATCGATGACCTAGCCCGTCCATTCTCCGATGAAGCCTACGCTAGAGCCCGGGACTTGTTATGGACAGCGAGGAGACTTCATTGCGGAGCTATGGAGGTGGAGAACCGGATCTACAAAGGTTGTATTTCCGTATCTCTTAGTTAAGTGTTAACTAGTTATCTTTTCGCCTAGATTTCTAGCAAACGGTCCGTACACTAGGGTTTCTCGGCACCATAATTTTAATTTGGCATGATCGATGCCTTGTGAGACCTCTTGAGAGTGCCTAGGATCCCTACATTTAAACGATAATTGTATGTCTCATAGGATGTTGCGTATTATTTTTATACTGTTCGCGTTTATGATTTCTTTATTTTGTTCACGCTCGCGTTACCATTTCTTATTTCTGCATACGCTCGCATTTCCTTCATCTACGATATATATACTACGTTTCATACTCTTATCTTTACATGATTTTGTGTTACCATTACTGATGATGCACATGTTGCTGGTACACATACTCGCCGACTCACACACACACACACATCATCGGTAATTGTTATGCCACGTACACATTAGAACTCGCTATGTCACCGTATCACTTTATAACCTGTTAGCATTTTAGTTACTGATTAGTACACAGTACCCTATATTATTGTAGATATTGCACTTTCATTACCCTATTACACAACACGCTCATATGAACACACTTGATATGCATTATAGTGTTGTTCTGTGCCTGTACATATTATTTCATTACTGCCATGTTATTAGTCTAAAATATTGCATATTTGAATGAACATTTCCCTTACTATTGTTAAGTAATAAAAGGTATTTATTGTAAATATAGAACATATATGTGTTTATTTGTAAAAAGATTATTATCATATGTTTCTACATTTTAATTAGCATAATTAGGGAAAATTTATGCATATAATATTTAAATGAAATATTGTAATTAAAATATGCATATCAAATCAAATATTTCTAATCAATATTCTTAAGATTTAATATCATATAAAATGGTCAGGATAATATCTCAAAAATACAAAATACTACTAACACTATGACTTTAGATATTGTGCAGATATTAGCTCAGGTCTGGAATCCAAGATATCCGGGTTAAATCAATATGTCGGAATCAAATCTGCCAAAATATTGAAGAAAATCATGAGGATCTAGCAACGGCAGAGACTCAGAGCATTATTCTCAGAATCCAGACATCGAAGGGATCTCCACAAGTCAACAGAAGAAAGCAGAAAAATCCCATGTTCTGATGCCACTATGTTGCCGAGGTTGGGCGGACAGAGACAAGGATATTCGGCGGATCCGCGGCATGTTGATGGTCGTTGGATGAGATATTTGGTGGCTACGATTTTAACATCAAATATTATTATATGGAATCTAAGGTTTCTGTTTCTAGTGACTATATAAGGGACCGAGAGCTTCACATTAAAGATCATCACCGAAGAGATCATGATCCAAGAGATCTACATATTCGAGTGATCATCATCTATTCATCTACCTCCAAAAAGAGAGAGAACTATAGAAAATTGGGGTTCTTGTAATCTACTTTCTAAGGAGCAAAATTGTAAATGCAAAAGTTGATTAATAAAGGTAGTTTTTATTTTTTTGCATTTATTTTCCTCATTTAATTTCTGCACTTACTTTCTGCATCTCAATCATGTTTTCACTCTTCTTCATCTATTCTTCTACTTTAAACATGAGCGAGTAATTCCTAGCTTGCTAGGGTTCGTTGGATATGGTAGAACAATGGATGATAAAATCTTTTAACCTCTTTTATACATTTTAAAGTTTACAATCTTTAGCAAAATAAATGCTAACCTCCTTATCGGGCGTGCTATCAATTCATTGATAGTCTCGACCGTGATTTGAGATTGGTTTAACAATTGTTTTGTTAGTGGCTAGACATGAATAGAGATCAATACAAGGACACTGGGTTAGTAGTGGGGAAACGCTAGTTTCTTCCACGAAAGCCTAAACTACATTCATCACTATCGATCTAGTTTTAAACTATTAAAAGATAAAAGAAGTCATTTTAATTATTCATCCATTACTACTAAGTCTTATGAACCCGACAAGCCATATCTTTATAAATCTTATATCCGTATTGAGATAGATCTACAAACACTTAACCATCTTTAATCAACTCGACTAAAGCAAGAAAAGGGTTCACGTTTCCTTGCGGACGAGCGTACTCATCGCGGCTAGCTATTAGCGATACCGTCTTGATTGCGGTTACTTTCGAACACTTTTTAATGATCAATCAATTGGCGCCATTGCCGGGAGACGGTCGTAATTTTTTTCATTCTATTCGGGTAGAATTCTTATTAAATCCATAACATAAAATAAACAAAACCGCATATTGTGTGTCTAACAATTATTGTGCGAGTTTTGCAAGAGAATCTGGAATAACTGGAGCAAAGAAATAGAGATTCAGAGACTTTCACCGTATCCTAGAGGGGCATAGGTGGGCACTGAAGAAAAATTAGCAACAGATCCTACCACCTTGCGGCAGAACAACAGCAGAAGTGTTAGTTTGGCGGCGGAACCGCGGCGCTTTGGTGGAGTTGGGCCCCCAAAATTCTCAGGTAATTTCCTTATCTTTCTCTCTCCTCTAAAGCTCCAAAAATATGATTTTTCCTGCAGGATTCTTTGCAAATATCGCTACCCAAAAATCATTTTGTGTGTTTTGATATTGGTTTGTTTGTGCATATCATAACCGGACATTAAGGGCCAATAACCCAAATCCAGATTAGGTAGGGATTTCATCACCCTTCCTAGGCCCCACAAATCACAAAACGAGCATACCATCACCCTACACTAATTAAAAAATATCTAGACCAATCCTCTAAGGACCGTCACGCTCAATTAGGATAGAGGAAGGTCGTGGGTAATCTATCGGTTATCTGCTTTTCTTTTGTGGTGTCTAGGCAAGTGTGACTAAGGAAAGTGGTTACTTAATTAGGCCTGCTATTTCGGTGATTCGTATAGAGGATACCACCCACTTACCTGGCACATACCTAGCTATAAGAGTGATAAAGAGGTGGTAGAGGATTGATCCTGCGACTTCCTTCGGAAGTCTAGGAGCTGTCTAGTGACTTGACCTAGGTGACCCTAGTTCTAGGGATTGATTGTGCATTTTGTGATTTGTTGAGTCAAGTCTCACGTCCGACACTTTTTCAAAACAAACCTTCTTAAAATCATTCTCACATACACTGCCACGTGTTGGATATAGTACCCTCAAGGAAATTATTGTAATTGCAGGCGTACGGTTATGATAATTGTGAGAGGACCTATACAAGTAGAACAATCTTACTCGAAATGATTGTATGCTATCTGGTTTGTCTGTATCATTAAGGTGTACACGTTTTGCTTGTTATTACGTGTCGCTAATACATAATGATGAATCTCGTAGGATTCTTGCTTGACTACCAGCATTATGATGGCGATCATATACATGAGAGCTGGGTGGCTTATAAGCACATCCTTAAATGTTCCTAGTCATGGGTGTAAGTCCACGTTGCGACCCCCGGTTCTTACGGGGAGGCGGAAACGGTATAAAAATCAAATTTTTAGTGCAAGAGGCAACATGGACTAGACTTGGTCGGGATCGTTACCTAAACTAAAACTAGCAAACTAAGCTAAAGAGATTTAGCTACTCGGATAGAGATGGTTATACCTAAACTTGAACTCCTTCTTCTTCAAACTTTGTGGAGGTTGATGGTTCTCTTCTCTTGTCGCCTTCTTCCGTCGAAGATGGATCCACCTCGAAGGCTCGACCTTTGGGCTCTTTCTCGAACTTGGAGTGAACTAGAATCGCCGGCTTGCTAAACCCTTGATCCTAGAGTGAGTAGAGAGAGTGTCTAAGGGTTGCTTTTGTTTTAAAGAGAAGGATTCTCAACACATGAGAAGGTTTCTCTTTAGCTAGAGGAAGAAGAAGATGAAGAGAGGAGAGAGAATGAGAATGATAGAATGAGCTATTATTTTCTCTTCTTGCAACCATAATGCAAAAAGAAAAATATTATCTAAATGATAATAATTGAAAATGAGAATAGTTGATGGTAGTGTTTGGAATGACCACAACCATGCTTCATTTAAAAATGTAAGCATAAATCAAGGAAGACTTTTGAAGGCATGAAAGTGGTCAATGGTCAACAAGTCAACCAAGGTCAACAAGTCAACAAAGAACAACCATAACATAATTCTCATTTAATTATTATTATTAATAGATAATAAAAAAAAAAATCCATTAGGGTTTGGAAAATAAAGACTGTCAACTGTGCATACGCACCCGTTCCGAAACCCTAATGAAAAACCTCATTCTCCTCCTCAAGCAACTGTGCATACACACCTGCATTCTCGTTCCGAAAAACAAGAATACCAAGATATAAAAGCAACCCCAAAACACATACCAGTATCTGGCTCAAACCAGAGCCTGCCAGTATAATCCGTCCGGACTCCAAACGTGCACAAGTGCGCGGATGAGAACGAACCCTGTCGCAAAACCATGCGACCTCTACTCTGTTTTGCCCAGAGGCGAATACCCTCTGTGTGGGACTCTAAAGACTCGACACTACGCTGGCAGTGGGTTTAACCACAGACCGCAAGCGGCACTAGCTGTGCATAACGATCCCCAGGTAGATGCCGACAAGAAGGCTGACGAGGTGAAACCCCATCTGAACTCCTACTGAGTCTAAATGTGACAGTCTCCGTACAGTCCGGTCTGTTCGTCTGATACATCGCATGGCGGGCCTAGGGGGTGGTAAACGTCAGTCCCCCAATAGCGGTACAAGTCGTGCCGTAGCGAAGCCCAAAACACCCTGAGATAACACTGGAAACCTACCAGTATATCTCGTTTGCCCTGGCCAGGGACTACTCGTGTAATGGCTCTCCTAGACACAGCGCGATGTCAACCCCCAATACCGGGAGAGACGAATCCTGTCTAACCGTCACTGCCTCCAAGTGCTTCGGGACTGCACCCAACCACCACCTGTTTGCACGACTCCTTTGAGCCGTGGTAGGGTAGTGATCAAAATGCAGTGGGAACACACTTGAGGCGAAGTGCCAGTGTCAAGTCAGCGGACTAAGCTGTACTCATGTCACCTGGGAACTGATAACTGACGATAGGTATAATACCAACCTGTCAGTTCCCTACGAGTCCTGTCCAGTGTACTCGTAACCCAACGAGCACCCGTATACTATCTCCAGTACGACGTACTGATGGCTGTGGGACAGACCATCTCCCACACTGGGATGAGAAGCGCATACGCTAGTCTACTCCGGAGTATCGATGCCCCGTCTCGATAGTCCTGCGACTAGGGACCTGTATAAGGATGTGCCTATAGATTACCCAGCCCCCACTTGTGTGACTGCCATCACAACGCTGGTAATCAAGCAAAGATCCTAAGGGCTCCACTAATGCGTATAAGTGATATACTGAAATAAACACAAGTACACATTGAAGTAGAAACAAACCAAGTAGCATACTACTATTTTGAGCAAGATTGTATATACAAGGTGAATATCCCAAGCATCCATTAAGTAATATACAAACTAGTATGATACAGTAATGGCCTCTAGGGCATATACACTAACAATCTCCCACTTGCACTAAGGCCATGTACTGGCGTATCGAAGACCTATCATCTCGATCAGCCGCTCGAACTGAGTCTGGGGTAGGGCCTTGGTGAATGGATCTGCAGTGTTCTCTTCTGAAGCAACCCTCCGAACCTCGATCTCCTTGCGATCCACGATCTCCCTGATCAGGTGATACCGCCTCAAGATGTGCCTGGATCTCTGATGGGACCTGGGTTCCTTCGCTAAAGCTATAGCCCCGTTGTTGTCGCAATACAGAGGTATTGGGTCAACAATGGACAGAACCACCTGAAGTTCTTTCAAGAACTTCCTCATCCAGACAGCTTCTTTTGCGGCATCAGATGCAGCGATGTATTCCGCTTCCATCGTCGAGTCTGCAACGGTTTCCTGTTTGGAACTCTTCCAACACACCGCCCCTCCATTGAGGGTGAAGACAAAACCCGACATGGACTTGGAATCATCCTTGTCACTCTGGAAGCTGGAGTCAGCAAAGGCCTCGATCTGGAGGTCTTTTCCGCCATACACCAAGAACATCTCCTTAGTCCTTCTCAGGTACTTGAGAATGTTCTTTACTGCTATCCAGTGTTTCTCCCCAGGGTTTGACTGATACCGGCTTACTACACTCAGTGCATAAGCTACATCCGGTCTGGTACACAACATCGCATACATTATAGAGCCTACCGCAGAAGCGTAGGGTATAATAGACATGCGATCCCTCTCCAAATCAGTCTTGGGAGACATCTCTTTAGAGAGGGTGATCCCGTGACAAGCCGGTAGGTTACCGCGCTTGGAATCTTCCATACTGAATCTTTTCACTATGGTGTCGATGTACCTGGACTGAGAAAGTCCCAATATCCTCTTGGATCTATCACGATGGATCCGGATCCCCAGGATGTATGAGGCATCACCCAGGTCTTTCATGGAGAACCTTTGTGACAAGAACCCCTTGACAGATTGTAGCATAGGAATGTCATTTCCTATCAAGAGAATGTCATCCACGTATAAAACGAGGAATACTACAGTTCTCGCTACAAATCTACTATAGATGCATGGTTCATCTGGATTTTTGATAAAGCCAAATTCTTTGACTGTCTCATCAAAGCAGATGTTCCAACTCCGCGATGCCTGCTTTAGTCCATAGATGGACTTAAGCAACTTGCACACCTTTCCGCTGCTCCCACTCTGAATGAAACCCTCTGGCTGGTCCATATAGACACACTCCTCTAAATTTCCATTTAGAAAAGCTGTCTTTACGTCCATTTGCCAGATCTCATAATCGTGGAAGGCAGCAATGGCAAGAAGGATCCGAATGGATTTCAGCATGGCTACTGGAGAAAAGGTTTCGTCGTAGTCCAAGCCAGGTCTTTGACGAAAACCCTTTGCTACCAGCCTAGCTTTATAGGTCTCAACCTGTCCATCTACACCAATCTTCCTTTTGAAGATCCACTTGCATCCTACGGGTTTTACCCCGTCTGGAGCAATGTCCAACG
This sequence comes from Agapanthus africanus, assembly GCA_030015575.1. Lineage (NCBI taxonomy): Eukaryota > Viridiplantae > Streptophyta > Magnoliopsida > Asparagales > Amaryllidaceae > Agapanthus > Agapanthus africanus. The sequence continues at coordinate 128,292,583 of JASDDO010000029.1, forward strand.
TCCATACTTTGTTGGTGTACATGGACTCCATTTCGGTCCGCATTGCATCCAGCCATTTCACTGAGTCAACGCTCTGAACGGCCTGCTGGAAGCTAGTAGGCTCATCATAATCTATGATGCAATCCTCTCTATCCCCGTCTATGAGAAAACCGCAGTATCTCTCGGGCGGATGAGACTGCCTACTACTCCTGCGGAGCGGCGTAGGAATGTCCTGTTCATCTGAACCCTCTGGTTCCACTAAGCTTTCAGTAATAGTCTGAGGTTCTGGAATTTCATCCAGTTCTACTGCGCTCCCACTTATCTGATTTTCCAAAAACTCAGTTTCCAAGAAGTGGGCATGACGAGAAACAAGGACTTTTTGCTCCTCTGCGTAATAGAATAGATACCCCTTGGAGTTCTTTGGGTATCCCACAAACTTGCACTGTACTGAGCGTGCCTCGAGCTTGTCCGCATGCTGCTTTTTTACAAAAACCGGACATCCCCATGTCTTAAAGGCTTTAAGACAGGGTTTCTTCCCACTCCACATCTGATATGGTGTGGTAGGCACAGTCTTAGTAGGAACTTGGTTCAAGAGATGTGCAGCTGTTTCTAGTGCATATCCCCAGAAAGATCGCGGTAACTCAGCCTTACTCATCATGGAACGAACCATATCCAATAGGGTTCGATTCCTCCTTTCCGATACACCGTTATGTTGCGGAGTGTATGGAGGAGTACGCTGAGAGAGAATTCCATTCTCTTTTAAATAGTCCAGGAACTCGGCACTCAAGTATTCACCACCTCGATCCGATCTTAGGATCTTGATACTTTTGCCTGTTTGTTTTTCAACTTCATTCTTGTAATCCCGAAATTTCTCAAAAGCCTCGGATTTGTGCTTCATTAAGAAGACATGTCCATACCTAGAGAAATCGTCTGTGAAAGTAATGAAGTATGAATAACCGCTTCGCGCATGTGTAGACATTGGACCACACACGTCACTGTGTATGAGTCCCAAGAGCTCGCTCGCTCTTTCTCCGTGTCCAGTGAACGGAGTCTTTGTCATCTTTCCCATGAGACAAGATTCACAAGTGGCATAAGACTGATACTCGAACGGATCCAAGTATCCTTCTTTATGTAACTTAGTCAACCGTGTCTCATTGATGTGACCCAGTCTACAATGCCATAAGAAAGCCCGATTGATATCTGGAGACTTTCTTTTGTGTGTATTCTGGACATTGAAAATCTGTGGTTGGTTTAACACGTATATACCATTACTCAGAGTACCTGACCCAATCAATACTTGATTAAGGTGAATGTTTACAACATTACTTACAAACGCAAATTCATAACCTTCTTTAGAAACTAAAGATACAGAAATGATATTACAAGTTGCGTTGGGTACAAAAAAGCAATTACGCAAAACCAAAACATGTCCATCTGACATTCCCAGGTGATAGTCCCCCACGGCTTTAGCATCCATGCTAGCTCCGTTCGCAACTCTGAGGGTCATGTCACCTGCCTTCAAATCCCTACGGTTTCTCAACGCCTGCAAAGAATTACAGATATGAGATCCTGATCCGGTATCCAATACCCAGGAAGTAGAGTTTATTGAAAGACAGTTTTCAATAACATACACACCTGAAGCTGAAGCTGCAACCTGCTTCAATTCCTGTGTTCTGGCCTTCCAGGCCCTGCAGTCATTCTTCCAGTGTCCTTTCTTATGACAAAAGAAGCATTCTTCCTTATCCACAAGCTTCCCCGCTATCTTTGTTGCTTTACCTTTTCCCTTCGTATCCACTTTACTAACACCGCCCCTTGGTTTGGCGGGGGCCTTCTTCTTCTTTCCCTTGGCTTTCGCCTTGGACCTAGAAGAAGATGATCCTCCTACAAACAAAGTGGATGTATCCCTACTTTTCTGTAGGGTGCCCTCTGCGCTCCTCAGCATGTTGAGGAGCTCTGATAGTTCAACCTCTTTTTCTTGTAGGTTGAAGTTCAGTATAAACTGGGCGTAAGTGGAAGGAAGGGACTGGAGAACTATATCCGTATATAGCTCACTCTCCAATGTGATCCCTAGGTCAGCGAGCTCCTCTATGTAGCCGATCATCTTTAGCACGTGCTCGGCTACTGATGATCCGACGGCCATCTTTGTCGAAAACAACTTTTTCGACGCTTCGTATCTTGCGATACGTGATTGTTCTCCATACAGTTCTTTTGTATGGAGCAATATGGACTCCATGTCCATATTCTCATGCCTCCTCTGATGTTCGTTGTCCATCGAGGCAAGCAGGAGGCACTTGGCCTTCGCGCTATCAATCTCCCAAGTCTTGCGGATTTCCTTATCCGCGACGCTGGAAGTTGGACCAGGGACAGGGGGAGCTTTGGTGGTAAGAAGATACCCCAGCTTGTCATAAGTGATTGCTATCTTGACATTCCTGAGCCAATCTTTGTAGTTTGGCCCTGTCAGCTTGTTTTTATCTAGGAGTAACTTAAGTCCAGTCATGTTGATTGGTCGCTGCAATTAGGAGAGAGAAGAAGAAACACTCAGCATGATGCTCTTGCAAGTTTAGAGTGGTTTTTAGTTTGTCTAAACAGGATGGCTCCCACTGTTTCTCGAATCCCTCCTCAAACCATAAAGGAAGAATTAGTCAGGATCAATCCCACCGTACAATACTTGCTTAACCGTTCAGCCAGGCTAGTGTCGGTACTTCGAGGGAGGTTTTCCAACGCTTTCGCGAAGTTCCTTAATTAAAGAACCTCTTTTCCCTGGGGGCGTAACCCCGCTAACACCTTTCTAGGCACCTACTAGGTTTATAGCATTGATCGTTAAGTGAGAAATTTCCCGAGGAGTAGCATATACTCACAGTAGGATCGGGATCCAAATATCATTGTGTGACGAAAATGAAGGAATCCTACCATAATCATCACACTCCAAATGGTATGCAAATCTAGCAAGTTTCAGTACTTATGAAACTCCCGATGTGGATTTTTGCCCCATGCTCTTATGACCTTGACTAAGGCCAACAAATCATAAGTCACATGTCAAGTTCTTCCCGTCGTTATCCAGGTTAATTTGAACCCACCCGTATATACCCTTGACTATGGCCAACAAGGCAATACGACTGTCCCAAACCAACGCATTCTATCTATGCAACATATGAATACCCACCAGCTACCAATCACTGTGCCTTGACTAAGGCCAACAAACACAGCTTGAATACTGTTGAATATTCATATGAAACGACGGAGGGCTACGGATGGTTTTGGCGAAACCGTGAACGTAGTGAACTTGATATAATCGATGGAACGAGATAGCTTTTAGAAGGAGTGGCTCAAGCTCCGCATTTAAAAGTTAGTTTTGAAAAGAACCGAGTGGTTTTCCGAAAGTGTTCCATCGACTTAAACTTGGTTTATTATCTTGCATTAGTTCTTTTAATGTGTGATATTCTTGCATTAGTACTTTTAATGCGTCCCATCATTTAATCCTACCATTGCAGAAAACAACCAAAATATGACGTACGCTTATGCCATTCGCATTCGCCACGGGGCCCCGTCATTACCCGTTAGGTTACTTAACTAACGACAGAGCGGGGGCTGGGCTAGCGCGTCTGTAAAACATAAGCAACGCCTAAATAGAAAGCAATGATAGACATTTCAGATCACAGATAAATACATTGGATATACTAGCAATCTGTAATTTGTACGAGCCTGTAACAAAAACAGATAACACGGTCGCGGTGAATAGCCAAATCCCCACCCAAGACCCCTACGGGTGCGGCAAACTACCCGCCAAGTCCTCGGTAGTTTGTGCACCCCTCCATGGGTCTATCCTAGGAGCAAAAACAGTAAAAAGAATTATACAATGACGGCTACAACCCCGACCCGGTTGTGCGGCCAAACAAATAATATAATTACATCAATTTACATTTACAATGAATTGCAAGAAAAGAAAACTCTCGTCTCACAACCCCCGGCTATTCACCCGCGACAATCCAACATATTTATATTCACATTCCAGCACATTACAGATCTTGTATAACCCCGACTAATCGTCTTATAGCGATTAGCCGACGTTCAATACAAGCAAACATCACAGATATAACCATCATAGTCAAAGTGTAGTGAAGTTCGGAAAAAAATACGGAATTATAGGACCCCAAAAGGAAATTTCTTTTCTGCAAAATCTGGGCACATATAATATATTTTAAAAATCCCAAAACCAACACAGACACACACTGCACGAAAAACGACGCACTAACGACAATAAACCGCGGCGCTTCCGCGGCGGCCAAGAAGGGTCACGCGGCGGAAGCGCGGCGGTTTAGACGAATTGGTGAATCGTTTTTCATGGGTGTTCTAACAAAACCCTGAGACGAATTTAGGAGTATAAAGTTTTTCATTTTGACCAGAAAAAATTTCAACAGAAACTCAGATTTTGTAGTTTTCCGGTTTTGTGATTTTTTTCGGTTCCGAACTTCGTTACACTTTACTACCTAGCTAGTTTAAGTTTAGTTAGGCTCTGATACCACTGTAAGTCCACGTTGCGACCCCCGGTTCTTACGGGGAGGCGGAAACGGTATAAAAATCAAATTTTTAGTGCAAGAGGCAACATGGACTAGACTTGGTCGGGATCGTTACCTAAACTAAAACTAGCAAACTAAGCTAAAGAGATTTAGCTACTCGGATAGAGATGGTTATACCTAAACTTGAACTCCTTCTTCTTCAAACTTTGTGGAGGTTGATGGTTCTCTTCTCTTGTCGCCTTCTTCCGTCGAAGATGGATCCACCTCGAAGGCTCGACCTTTGGGCTCTTTCTCGAACTTGGAGTGAACTAGAATCGCCGGCTTGCTAAACCCTTGATCCTAGAGTGAGTAGAGAGAGTGTCTAAGGGTTGCTTTTGTTTTAAAGAGAAGGATTCTCAACACATGAGAAGGTTTCTCTTTAGCTAGAGGAAGAAGAAGATGAAGAGAGGAGAGAGAATGAGAATGATAGAATGAGCTATTATTTTCTCTTCTTGCAACCATAATGCAAAAAGAAAAATATTATCTAAATGATAATAATTGAAAATGAGAATAGTTGATGGTAGTGTTTGGAATGACCACAACCATGCTTCATTTAAAAATGTAAGCATAAATCAAGGAAGACTTTTGAAGGCATGAAAGTGGTCAATGGTCAACAAGTCAACCAAGGTCAACAAGTCAACAAAGAACAACCATAACATAATTCTCATTTAATTATTATTATTAATAGATAATAAAAAAAAAATCCATTAGGGTTTGGAAAATAAAGACTGTCAACTGTGCATACGCACCCGTTCCGAAACCCTAATGAAAAACCTCATTCTCCTCCTCAAGCAACTGTGCATACACACCTGCATTCTCGTTCCGAAAAACAAGAATACCAAGATATAAAAGCAACCCCAAAACACATACCAGTATCTGGCTCAAACCAGAGCCTGCCAGTATAATCCGTCCGGACTCCAAACGTGCACAAGTGCGCGGATGAGAACGAACCCTGTCGCAAAACCATGCGACCTCTACTCTGTTTTGCCCAGAGGCGAATACCCTCTGTGTGGGACTCTAAAGACTCGACACTACGCTGGCAGTGGGTTTAACCACAGACCGCAAGCGGCACTAGCTGTGCATAACGATCCCCAGGTAGATGCCGACAAGAAGGCTGACGAGGTGAAACCCCATCTGAACTCCTACTGAGTCTGAATGTGACAGTCTCCGTACAGTCCGGTCTGTTCGTCTGATACATCGCATGGTGGGCCTAGGGGGTGGTAAACGTCAGTCCCCCAATAGCGGTACAAGTCGTGCCGGAGCGAAGCCCAAAACACCCTGAGATAACACTGGAAACCTACCAGTATATCTCGTTTGCCCTGGCCAGGGACTACTCGTGTAATGGCTCTCCTAGACACAGCGCGATGTCAACCCCCAATACCGGGAGAGACGAATCCTGTCTAACCGTCACTGCCTCCAAGTGCTTCGGGACTGCACCCAACCACCACCTGTTTGCACGACTCCTTTGAGCCGTGGTAGGGTAGTGATCAAAATGCAGTGGGAACACACTTGAGGCGAAGTGCCAGTGTCAAGTCAGCGGACTAAGCTGTACTCATGTCACCTGGGAACTGATAACTGACGATAGGTATAATACCAACCTGTCAGTTCCCTACGAGTCCTGTCCAGTGTACTCGTAACCCAACGAGCACCCGTATACTATCTCCAGTACGACGTACTGATGGCTGTGGGACAGACCATCTCCCACACTGGGATGAGAAGCGCATACGCTAGTCTACTCCGGAGTATCGATGCCCCGTCTCGATAGTCCTGCGACTAGGGACCTGTATAAGGATGTGCCTATAGATTACCCAGCCCCCACTTGTGTGACTGCCATCACAACGCTGGTAATCAAGCAAAGATCCTAAGGGCTCCACTAATGCGTATAAGTGATATACTGAAATAAACACAAGTACACATTGAAGTAGAAACAAACCAAGTAGCATACTACTATTTTGAGCAAGATTGTATATACAAGGTGAATATCCCAAGCATCCATTAAGTAATATACAAACTAGTATGATACAGTAATGGCCTCTAGGGCATATACACTAACAATGGGAGTATCAAGACCGTGCATCGATATTCCGGAGTAGACTAGTGTATACGTTTCGAGACCCTGACGAAGGGCGGTGGCCGCTCTTACAAGCCATTGGTGTTATGTCACCTAAGATAGTATACAGATGCTCACTGGAGGTGAGTACACTGGACGGACTTGCCGAGAACTTCTATATGGTTTATACCTATCGTCAAATGGAAGTTCTCAGGCGGCATGAGTATAGGTTAGTCCTTTGACTTAAAGTCGTCATTTGTATCGTATGAGTTCCCACTGTACTATGATTACTACCCTACCACGGCTCAAAGGAGTCATGCAAACAGGTTTTAGTTAGGTACAGTCCTGAGCCACAAGGAGGCAGTGGTCGACTGTCAGGGGTTCGCCTCTCCTGGTATTAGGAGTTGATGTCGCGCTGTGTCCGGTTGGCTATCACTAGAAATCCATGGCCACAGTATGGGATATTTACTGATAGTTGATCAGTATTATCTCAGTTGGTGATGAGCTTGACTCAAACATAACTTATCGGGTTAGTAGGGGTCTGACGTTAACTACCCCCTAGACCCGATATGCGATACAATTTGACGAAGAGACCGGACAGTAGGGAGATTGTCACATTCAGGCATAGCAGGGTAAGGACGCACTTGATTGTCGACTTCTCTTTCGACACCTACCTGGGTAGCCGTTACGTACAGCTACTACCATTGACGTGCTTGTGATTAAACCCACTGCCAGCGTATTGTCGAGTCTTTAGAGTCCCACACAGAGGGTTTTCCTGGCTCGGGCGACTGATGTAGGAGCCGTACAATGGTACGTGCAGGGTTCCGATTAAGTACGTGTACGCGATACACGGACTTTAATCGGACGGTTGATAATACTAGCCGGTTTAGTATTAAGCCGGATTATTAAATCATGTTTTGATTTAATAATTTATATTTGTATTTTGATACTTATATTTTTGTATTATTGTTGACTATTTATTTTCTCCATTTGGTGCTATCCGTATTTTTATACGGATACGCGTATATGTAGTGATACATATACCAGGTCAAGCATTCCGTATTTGTATGGGAATACTTCTAGAAGAAAGACACCTCATATTTAATTTTCTATTTTGGAAATTAAATGGGAAATGAGGTGGCATTGGAGACAATAAGGCATGGTGCAAACGTGGTTGAAAGGCATGGCTTTGTTTTTTAAATGATTTTTCATTTGGTTGCACTATTAGTGCATGGTTGATTTTTGATAGCCATTCTTTTTCTACAAGTGATGACTTGATCAAATTTTTTCTTCATCTCCTCCATGGATGCTTCATGCTCTTCTCTAGCTCTTCTCCTTCTTCTTCTTTCTCACATTTTTTAAGCAAGATTCTAGAGAGAAAATTTAGTGGAGTATTCCTACATCACCGGCCATCCAAACCTAGCAACATTGGACCGTCGGTTATAGACTCCTCCGAGTTCCTTCAGGTGGACCGCCTTCTCCAAAGGGTGGTCGATACTCAAGCACGATCCCGACGGCTACGAGCTTGGAGGGGTCATCCACAATTGGGTGAACACGCGATAAAAATTGTATTTCTCAAACCTTGCATTTTTTAGTATTCTAATTTAGGGTGTTTGGATCGAATTCTTGGGATCGGGCGTCCGGTGCCCGAAAAAAGTTTTTTTTTCTCTTCCGCCTCGTCCACGGCCTCCACGGTGTGGGCGTCGGATCCCAACATGGTATCGGAGCCACACAAACACCATAAACTAATGTTGGACGATGCTTATGTTTCCAAACCGAAAACATCGATTTCAAAACCCACTGTCAGAAATTTTTTTTGTCTCTAAAATGATTTTAAACAAGTGCAGAAGCTTCATCTAGACTAGATAGGGACACACAATTTAAATGAGCGGATTTTTTCAAGTTTGGGGTGGCGAGAATGCCATTTTGGCCGGCCTCACCCGTTCTACTGTTCACTTTGGAGCTCATTTTCATGTTGTGTCTTGGGTTTTGTAAATTGGTATTTTGGGTGTTGTTTGATTTGTCCCATATTTCACTTTGTGTTATCTTTTCTTAGGGATAACTCAGGAGTTTTAAAAACTCGAAACTTTTTCATCGTCGGTATCTCTAATGTAATATATATGTTGCTGAACGTCGTATTATTGTTATATGTTCATTTTGATGGGGTTGCACACATTCTGGTGTTGCTTGCTTCTGCGGTTATATATATATATATATATATATATATATATATATATATATATATCGGGTTATGGTTTGTACGGATTGTCGTGATGGATAGCCTTGTGTGCAATGTTAGATATACATGTCAGATTCATTTGTATATTCATTTTTGCGGGGCGAGAGTCCGACATGTGGGCTGCCATCACTGCCAGTTTGTATATTCTTTTGTTGGGACACGACCGGGTTGAGGTCGATGTCGCCGTTGTATATATATTTTCTTTTCTGTACTAGGATTACCCCGCGGAGGAGTGCTCAAATAGCCGGGTTCTAAAGGGCAACGGTGTTAGTTGTATGTATGCCCTAGAGGCCATTATTGTGCATGATTGTATATTATAGTGGATGCTTCGACATATATAGAGAGGACTTTCTTGCTCGACATGATAGTATGCTATCTGGTTGCTCTTTGTTTTAACATGTAGACTTGTATTATGATACCGTCTTGCTCACACATGTTGATAAAGCCCTTAAGATGTGTACATAACTACCAGGACTATAATGGAGATCATACTAGTAGGGCCAGGGTAGTCCATAAGTTCATCCTTTAATTGTTCCTAGTCGAGGGTGTGTCGAGATGGGGCATCGATATTCCAGAGTAGACTAGCGTATATTCTTCTTGACCCATATGATTGGCGATGGATGATCCTATATCCATTGGTGTTTGACATCAAAGATGGTATTTTGGTGCTCAGTGGAGACTGGGTATACTGAACAGGACTCGACGAGAACTCCTATATGGTATTATACCTGACCTCAAATAGCAGTTCTCTGCTGACACTGGTACAGGTTAGTCTTTAGACCCGAGATCGTCAAAGACTCTTGGGTGATTCCTACTGTGCTTTAATTTCCACCTTACAAGGTTCAAGAGAGCGTGCAAAACGGTGGTTTTTTGGTACCGTCACGAGTCATATGGAGGCAATGAGCGATAGGAGAGGTTTCGTCTCTCCCGGTATTGGCGGTTGATGTTGCGCTGTGCTCGATTGGCTATAACAAGAAGTTCCTGGCGAGGGATGATACAGAGATTTACTGGTAACTGTTATCAGTAGTTTCTCAACCCGTTATGAGCCTCATATCGGCATGACTTATCAAGTTATTAGGGTTTGACGTTTACCATCCCTAGACTAGATATGCGACATATCAGACGAAGAGACCGGACTGTACGGCAGCGTTACTTATTGGATTCACAGGAGTATGAGCAGGCTTGCTTGTTGATCTTCTGATCGCTCAATACCCGGGTAACCGTTACGTGCAGCTTGTACCGCTGACGGCTTGTGGGTGACTGATATGATCATCACCTACTGCCGGCGTATTGACAAGTCTTTAGAGTCCTGTACAGAGGTTTCCTGGTTCCGGCGATACGAAGTAGGAGCACATATGTGATATGTGCGAGACCGGGATTAATACGTGTATGTGATACCGTATTCTAAACTCACAATATGTGGTATCGTTCGGTTATATGTGATATAGCCGGTTTATCGAATCAAGTGTTGATTCGGTAAGTTGATGCAAATGATATTAGTCGGTTATATGTGATCTAGCTGGATTACTAAATCAAGTGCTGATTTAATAATTTAATGTATGATTATATATATTTGATATATTAATTTACATTAACTAATATTAGCACACTTAAGCATTTATTTATCTGACTTATACATATAATATATATGTGATATATATTAATGTATTGTTTTTTGTATCATTCTTGATGATACATTGTACAAGGGTGTATGAGACTCACACCATGCTAAAAATAAATAAGGGTTTTAACTATTTAAGGTAAATACAAAATTAGATGGAAATGTGTCATGGTTGGATGCATGTGGAAGATTGTACTAACCATTTGTTAGTTATATGTATGCCCTAGAGGCCATTACTATACATAAGATGTATATTGTAGTGGATGCTTGGACATATATAGGGATGACTTTCTTGCTCGATATGATAGTATGCTATCTGGTTACTCTTTACTTTAACGTGTACATTGATTGTCTCTCTATTACATGTTGGTAAAGCCCTTAGGATGTGTACTTGATGTTAGTTATATGTATGCCCTAGAGGCCATTACTGTACATTGGATGTATATTGTAGTGGATGCTGGGACATATATAGGTAGGACATTCTTACTCGACATGATAGTACGCTATCTGGTTGCTCTTTATCTTAACATGTATACTTTCAGTCTCTTTGTTACATGTTGATAATGCCCTTAGGATGTGTACTCGACTTCCAGGACTATGATGCAGATCATACTACAAGTGGGGCCTGGGTAGTCCATGAGTTCATCCTTCAATGTTCCTAGTCGTGGGAATATCGAGACGGGGCATCGATATTCTAAAGTAGACTAGCGTATATCTTCTTGACCCATGTGATGGGCGATGGATGATCCCATATCCATTGGTGTTTGACATCAGAGATGGTATGCGGGTGCTCAGTGGAGACTGGGTACACTGAACGGACTCGTCGAGAACTCCCAGATGGTATTATACCTCACGTCAGATGGCAGTTCTCTGGTGACACTGGTGCAGCTTAGTCTGCTGACCCGAGATCGTCATAGAGTCTTGTGTGTCTCCCACTGTGCTTTGATTTCCACCCTACCACGGCTCTACTGAGTTGTGCAAACAGGTGGTTTTTCGGTACAGTCCTGATTCACATGGAGGCAATGAGCGATAGGAGGGGATTCGTCTCTCCCGGTATTGGGGGTTGATGTTGCGCTATGCACAACTGGCCATAAGAGGAAATCCCTGGCCAGGGTTGCAGTGATATACTGGTAAGAGTTATCAGTAGTTTCACGATTGTTATGTACCTTACTGTAAGTGCACGGCGGCGCCCCGGCCGTCAATCCGACGGCCAAATGCGGAAGCGGTGATAAACTTTAATTTTTCTTGAACTGGCAAACCGCCGCGCACTAATACCCGGATCAAACCATTAATTAGTCCTAGCTATCTACAAGAAGGGGAAGAGAGATATACCGACAGATCCGAGTCCTCCGGTCTTCTCGTCGTCGTCCCGATCTCCTGCGGAATGTCCCGTCTCCTCCTCGTCGCCGGAAGTGCACCACATCGCCTACTTCTTTTACGGGCTCCCACCTCAATGCCGAGGCAACTCGGGCACGAAGCTGGCTAGTCGACGTGCCCAAGGTTTGCTGTAGAATGTAGTGTACAAGTCTCATTTGGGGTTGTGGAGATTGCCATTTTTGGTGGAGGAATGATACAAGAACTATATCGAGGGACTTGGGGATTTTTGGAGCATAAAATGAAGCAAAAACCCCACTCTCAAAATTTGGACAGCCCCCCTAATGCTTGGGCCGGCCATCCTCAAAAAGAGGAGAGAATGAGAGTGTGTTGTATCAAAAGATGATGGGAGCCATTCTCATCTCATACAAGAGAGAGAGAGTCAAGACAAAGAGGTGGTTGAAAAGCAAGTGATGATGAGAAACAATGATCACTCCCAAAACCAACACTCAACCAACAATCATCAACAACCATGATTGTCTACAAAGTCAAGCCATCATGATAAAGCTAGAAGTCAAGGTCAAGGAAAAGCTATCATAATACAACAAAATGCAAAGACCCCCTCCACAAATGCCTATTTGCAACAATGCAAATAAGCCCTCCTCCACCAATCTTCGGCCAATGAACGATACAAAGGAAATTGGCCGAAACGGAAAACAAACTGGCAACTCCAGAAAACTGGTCCCGTAATAAATTACAGGAAAACCCCGATACTGTGCATACACACCCGCATTTGTATTCCGATCGAAATACAAATGCAATGAGACAAAATCTACACTGTACTATACTAGGATCCGGCTTAAACCAAAGCCGGCTAGTAATATCTGTTCGATCCTGACCCGTGCAATACCGCACGTATCTGATCGAACCCTGCCATATATCCATACGGCCTATAGTACAAACTGTCCGATCCTGATCCGTGCAATACCGCACGTATCTGATCGGACCTTGCCATATCTCCATACGGCCTCTACAACCTTTCGCCCGAAAACTTGAGTAACTGAATGTGGGGGACTCTAAAGACTCGTCAACACCTTGGTTGTGGATTTAACCACTAGCACGTCAGAGGTATAAGCCAATACGTAACGAGCTACCAGGTATTGACTAAAAGGGACGTCTGTGAGCGAACTCAGCCTGACACCCTACTGAGCCTGTCAGTGACAATATCCGTACAGTCCAGTCCGTTCGTCTATGAGCATCGCATGGAGGGCCTAGGGGGTTGGTAAAAGTCAGACCCCCAAAAGCGGTACAAGTCGTGTCGGAGTGTAGCCCAGAACACCCTGAGATACTACTGGAATACCTACCAGTAAATCTCCTTGCCTCGGCCGAGGGCTTCGTGTAATGGCTCTCCTAGACACAGCGTGACCTCACCCCCAATACCGGGAGAGACGAACCCCTGAAGATACGCTCACTGCCTCCATGTGGCTCGGGACTGTACCCAACTAAAACCTGTTTGCACGACTCCTTTGAGCCATGGTAGGGTAGTAATCAAAGTACAGTGGGAACTCACACAAGACAAATGAAGATCCCCAGGTCGATGAACTAACCTGTACACATGTCACCAGGGAACTGCCATCTGACGTCTGGTATATGACCAACTAGCATGTTCCCGGCGAGTCCTGTCCGGTGTACTCATAACCCAATGAGCACCTGTATACATCTTAGGTGATCCAACTGACACCAGTGGCTTGTGAGACCGGCCACCGCCCCTCGTCGGGGTCTCGACTGTATACACTAGTCTACTCTGGAGTATCGATGCCCTGTCTCGAAACTCACACGACTAGGGACCATTTAAGGATATGCTTATAGACTGCCAGCTCCCACGTATATGATCGCCCTCATACTGCTGGTGGTCAAGCAAGAATCCTAGGGGCTCTACCAACGTGTAATAGCAACTTGTCAGGTCACCCAAAACAGTACACGATGATAAAGGTAAACCATATAGCATACTATCATCTCGAGTAAGACTGTCCTACCGGGATAGTGTTGGAGATAGTGCCCTCAGAGTCAATTATTGGATCACAGGTACGTGATTGCAATGATTGAGGGAGGACCTATCCCGGTAGGACAGTCTTACTCGAGATGATAGTATGCTATCTGGTTTACCTTTATCATCGTGTACTGTTTTAAGGGACCTGACACGTCGCTATTACACGTTGATAGAGCCCCTAGGATTCTTGCTTGACCACCAGCAGTATGAGGGCGATCATATAAGTGGGAGCTGGGGTCTATAAGCATATCCTTAAAAGGTCCCTAGTCGTGAGAGTTTCGAGACAGGGCATCGATTCTCCATAGTAGACTAGTGTATACAGTCGAGACCCCGACGAGGGGCGGTGGCCGGTCTCACAAGCCACTGGTGTCAGTTGGATCACCTAAGATGTATACAGGTGCTCATTGGGTTATGAGTACACCGGACAGGACTCGCCGGGAACATGCTAGTTAGTCATATACCAGACGTCAGATGGCAGTTCCCTGGTGACATGTGTGCAGGTTAGTTCATCGACCTGGGGATCGTCATTTGTCTCGTGTGAGTTCCCACTGTACTTTGATTACTACCCTACCACGGCTCAAAGGAGTCGTGCAAACAGGTTTTAGTTGGGTACAGTCCCGAGCCACATGGAGGCAGTGAGCGTATCTTCAGGGGTTCGTCTCTCCCGGTATTGGGGGTGAGGTCGTGCTGTGTCTAGGAGAGCCATTACACAAAGTCCTTGGCCAAGGCAAGGAGATTTACTGGTAGGTATTCCAGTAGTTGTAAGTCCATGCTACCTCTCCCGGTACTTTCGGGAATGCGGAATTTGGTAAAAAACGATTTTCTTAAAGATGGTAACATGGACCTAAAACCCGGATCTTGGTTAAACTTCTATCTAACATCCTAACTAAGAGTTTCTAGCTACTCGGTTAGGGGGTTATACCTAGCTTGTCTTGAACTCCTTCGTCTTCAAGCTCCGGTGGTGGTCCGATGGCTCCTTCTCGTCGTCTCCGTACGCCGAAGATAGATCCACTTGAAAGCTCCAACCTTTAGCTCCTTCTTCGTTCTTTGAAGAAACTAGTTCACTTGGTTTGCTAAACCTAGTGAACTAGAATGAGTAGAGAAGAAATAGAATGGGATTTTATCTATGGTTCTTGATTCTCAACTCATGAGACAAGAGAACCATAGATCAAGAGAGGGAGGAAGAGGTTGAGGGTGAGAGCAAGAACAAGAGAGCTCAAGAACAAGAGAGAGAATGAGCAAGAAAGAATGAGCAACTCTTTTGTCTTTCACCCTCTCATAATCCAAAGTGATCATAACTCATCATATCAAAAAAAGTCTTATGTGATGGTTTGAAGCAACCATAACCTTATCATGTCATGCACTCATTTTACTCAAATGAGCAAGCAAGTAAAAGTCTTTGGCATGAAATGATAACCATGGTTATCATGATGGTCAACTAGTCAAGCCTAGTCAACCGGTCAACAAGTCAACAAAAGTCAACAAGTCAACAAAGTCAACAAGTCAACAAGTCAACAACCATATCACCATAATACTTAATTAATATAGTAGTTAATCACATATCATATTCTCATTAGGGTTGAGCATAAAGTCAAATAGTCAACGGTCAACAGTCAACAACCCTAATGAGAATCCGACGCCTCTGCCTCCCTGTCAACTGTGCATACACACCCGCATCCGCGTTCCGAGGAACACGAATGCAAACTGGATAAATCCAATCCCATAGGGTACACTAGGATCTGGCTTAAACCAAAGCCCGCTAGTGTAAACTGTCCGGACACTGTACGTGCACAAGTGCACGGATGTGACCGAACCCTGTCGCAAAACCATGCAACCTGTCGCAATACCATGCGACCTCTACTCTTTTGCCTAAAGGCGAAAAGCTTTCTGTGTGGGACTCTAAAGACTCGACACTACGCTGGCAGTGGGTTTAACCACAGACCGCAAGCGGCACTAGCTGTGCGTAACGGTCCCCAGGTAATGCCGACAAGAAGACGGACGAGGCGAAACCCATCTGAACTCCTACTGAGCCTGAGTGTGACATTCTCCGTACAGTCCGGTCTGTTCGTCTGATACATCGCATGGCGGGCCTAGGGGGCGGTAAACGTCAGTCCCCCAATAGCGGTACAAGTCGTGCCGGAGCGAAGCCCAAAACACCCTGAGATAACACTGGAAACCTACCAGTATATCTCGTTTTCCCTGGCCAGGGACTACTCGTGTAATGGCTCTCCTAGACACAGCGCGATGTCAACCCCCAATACCGGGAGAGACGAATCCTGTCTAACCGTCACTGCCTCCAAGTGCTTCGGGACTACACCCAACCACTACCTGTTTGCACGACTGCTTTGAGCCGTGGTAGGGTAGTGATCAAAGTACAGTGGGAACACACTCGAGGCGGAGTGACAGTGTCAAGTCAGCGGACTAAGCTGTACTCATGTCACCTGGGAACTGATAACTGACGATAGGTATAATACCAACTAGTCAGTTCCCGACGAGTCCTGTCCAGTGTACCCGTAACCTAACGAGCACCCGCATACTATCCCAAGTACGACGTACTGACGGCTGTGGGACAGACCGCCTCCCACACTGGGATGAGAAGCGCATGCGCTGGTCTACTCCGGAGTATCGATGCCCTGTCTCGATAGTCCTGCGACCAGGGACCTGCATAAGGATGTGCTTATAGATTACCCAGCCCCACTAGTGTGACGGCCATCACATCGCTGGTAATCAAGCAAAGATCCTAAGGGCTCTACTAATGTGTATAGGCGATATACAAAAAATAAACACATGTACACAATGAAGTAGAAACAAACCAAGTAGCATACTACTATTTTGAGCAAGATTGTATATACAAGGTGAATATCCCAAGCATCCATTAAGTAATATACAAACTAGTATGATACAGTAATGGCCTCTAGGGCATATACACTAACAATCTCCCACTTGCACTAAGGCCATGTACTGGCGTATCGAAGACCTATCATCTCGATCAGCCGCTCGAACTGAGTCTGGGGCAAGGCCTTGGTGAATGGATCTGCAGTGTTGTCTTCTGAAGCGACTCTCCGAACCTCGATCTCCTGGCGATCCACGATCTCCCTGATCAGGTGATACCGCCTCAAGATGTGCCTGGATTTCTGATGGGACCTGGGTTCCTTCGCTAAAGCTATAGCCCCGTTGTTGTCGCAATACAGAGGTATTGGATCAACAATAGACGGAACCACCTGAAGTTCTTTCAAGAACATCCTCATCCAGACAGCTTCTTTTGCGGCATCAGATGCAGCGATGTATTCCGCTTCCATCGTCGAGTCTGCAACGGTTTCCTGTTTGGAACTCTTCCAACACACCGCCCCTCCATTGAGGGTAAAGAAAAAACCCGACATGGACTTGGAATCATCCTTGTCACTCTGGAAGCTGGAGTCAGCAAAGGCCTCGATCTGGAGGTCTTTTCCGCCATACACCAAGAACATCTCCTTAGTCCTTCTCAGGTACTTGAGAATGTTCTTTACCGCTATCCAGTGTTTCTCCCCAGGGTTAGACTGCTACCGGCTTACCACACTCAGTGCATAAGCTACATCCGGTCTAGTACACAACATCGCATACATTATAGAGCCTACCGCAGAAGCGTAGGGTATAATAGACATGCGATCCCTCTCCAAATCAGTCTTGGGAGACATCTCTTTAGAGAGGGTGATCCCGTGACAAGCCGGTAGGTTACCGCGCTTGGAATCTTCCATACTGAATCTCTTCAGTATGGTGTCGATGTACCTGGACTGTGAAAGTCCTAATATCCTCTTAGATCTGTCACGGTAGATCCGGATACCCAGAATGTACGAGGCATCACCCAGGTCTTTCATGGAGAACCTGTGTGACAAGAACCCCTTGACAGATTGTAGCATAGGAATGTCATTTCCTATTAAGAGAATGTCATCCACGTATAAAACGAGGAATACTACAGTTCTCGCTACAAATCTACTATAGATGCATGGTTCATCTGGATTTTTGATAAAGCCAAATTCTTTGACCGTCTCATCAAAGCAGATGTTCCAACTCCGCGATGCCTGCTTTAGTCCATAGATGGACTTAAGCAACTTGCACACCTTTCCGCTGCTCCCACTCTGAATGAAACCCTCTGGCTGGTCCATATAGACACACTCCTCTAAATTTCCATTTAAAAAAGCTGTCTTTACGTCCATTTGCCAGATCTCATAATCGTGGAAGGCAGCAATGGCAAGAAGGATCCGAATGGATTTCAGCATGGCTACTGGAGAAAAGGTTTCGTCGTAGTCCAAGCCAGGTCTTTGACGAAAACCCTTTGCTACCAGCCTAGCTTTATAGGTCTCAACCTGTCCATCTACACCAATCTTCCTTTTGAAGATCCACTTGCATCCTACGGGTTTTACCCCGTCTGGAGCAATGTCCAACGTCCATACCTTGTTGGTGTACATGGACTCCATTTCGGTCCGCATTGCATCCAGCCATTTCACTGAGTCAATGCTCTGAACGGCCTGCTGGAAGCTAGTAGGCTCATCATAATCTATGATGCAATCCTCTCTATCCCCGTCTATGAGAAAACCGTAGTATCTCTCGGGCGGATGAGACTGCCTACTACTCCTGCGGAGTGGCGCAGGAATGTCCTGTTCTGTTGAACCCTCTGGTTCCACTAAGCTTTCAGTAACAGTCTGTGGTTCTGGAACTTCTTCCAGTTCTATTGTGTTCCCACTTATCTGGGTTTCTAAAAACTCAGTTTCCAAGAAGCGGGCATGCTGAGAAACAAAGACCTTTTGCTCCTCAGCGGAATAGAAAAGATACCCCCTGGAATTCCTTGGGTATCCCACAAACTTACACTGTACTGAACGTGCCTCAAGCTTGTCCGCATGCTGCTTCTTTACAAAAGCTGGACATCCCCATACCTTAAGATACTTAAAACAGGGTTTCTTCCCAGTCCACATCTCATATGGGGTGGTAGGCACAGTCTTGGTGGGAGCCTTGTTCAAGAGATACGCAGCTGCTTCTAGTGCATATCCCCAGAATGATCGCGGTAACTCAGCGTTACTCATCATGGACCGAACCATATCCAATAGGGTTCGGTTCCGTCTCTCCGATATACCATTATGTTGCGGAGTGTATGGAGGAGTAAGCTGAGAGAGAATACCATTCTCTTTTAAGTAATTCAGGAATTCGGCACTTAAGTATTCTCTACCTCGATCCGATCATAGAATCTTAATACTTTTGCCGGTCTGTTTCTCTACTTCATTCTTATACTCCTGGAATTTTCCAAAGGCCTCGGACTTATGTTTCATCAAGAAGACATAACCGTACCTTGAGAAGTCATCCGTAAAAGTAATGAAGTAAGAATGTCCGCTTCGGGCATGTGTAGACATTGGACCGCACACGTCACTGTGTACGAGTCCTAAGAGCTCGCTCGCTCTTACTCCTTGTCCAGTAAACGGAGTCTTTGTCATCTTTCCTTTGAGACAAGATTGACAAGTGGCATACGATTGATATTCGAACGCATTCAAATATCCTTCTGTATGTAACTTAGTCAACCTTCTCTCATTGATGTGACCCAATCTACAATGCCACAAGAAAGTCTGATTCATTTCCGGAGACTTTCTTTTGTGTGTATTCTGGACGTTGAAAATCTGTGGTTGGTTTAACACGTATATACCATTACTCAATGTACCTGACCCAATCAAAACTTGATTAAGGTGAATGTTTACAACATTACTTACAAACGCAAATTCATAACCTTCTTTAGAAACTAAAGATACAGAAATGATATTACAAGTTGCGTTGGGTACAAAAAAGCAATTACGCAAAACCAAAACATGTCCATCTGACATTCCCAGGTGATAGTCCCCCACGGCTTTAGCATCCATGCTAGCTCCGTTCGCAACTCTGAGGGTCATATCACCTGCTTTCAAAACACTACGGTTTCTCAACGCCTGCAAAGAATTACAGATATGAGATCCTGATCCGGTATCCAATACCCAGGAAGTAGAGTTTATTGAAAGACAGTTTTCAATAACATACACACCTGAAGCTGAAGCTGCAACCTGCTTCAATTCCTGTGTTCTGGCCTTCCAGGCCCTGCAATCATTCTTCCAGTGTCCTTTCTTATGACAATAGAAGCATTCTTCCTTATCCACAAGCTTCCCCGCTATCTTTGTTGCTTTTGCTTTTCCCTTCGTATCCACTTTACTAACACCGCCCCTTGGTTTGGCGGGGGCGTTCTTCTTCTTTCCCTTGGCTTTCGCCTTGGACCTAGAAGAAGATGATCCTCCTACAAACAAAGTGGATGTATCCCTACCTTTCTGTAGGGTGCCCTCTGCGCTCCTCAGTATGTTGAGGAGCTCTGAAAGTTCAACCTCTTTTTCTTGTAAGTTGAAGTTCAGTATAAACTGGGCGTAAGTGGAAGGAAGGGACTGGAGAACTATATCCGTATATAGCTCACTCTCCAATATGATCCCTAGGTCAGCGAGCTCCTCAATGAAGCCGATCATCTTTAGCACGTGCTCGGCTACTGATGATCCGACGGCCATTCTGTTAGTTATATGTATGCCCTAGAGGCCATTACTGTACATTGGATGTATATTGTAGTGGATGCTGGGACATATATAGGTAGGACTTTCTTGCTCGACATGATAGTACGCTATCTGGTTGCACTTTGTCTTAACATGTATACTTTCTGTCTCTCTGATTACATGTTGATAAAGCCCTTAGGATGTGTGCTCGACTTCCAGGGCTATGATGTAGATCATACTAATGGGGCCTGGGTAGTCCATGAGTACATCCTTGAATTGTTCCTAGTCGAGGGAATATCGAGACGGGGCATCGATATTCCAGAGTAGACTAGCGCATATCTTCTCGACCCATGCGATGGGCGATGGATGATCCCATATCCATTGGTGTTTGACATCGAAGATGGTATGCGGGTGCTCAGTGGAGACTGGGTACACTGAACGGACTCGCCGAGAACTCCCAGATGGTATTATACCTCACGTCAGATGGCAGTTCTCTGGTGACACTGGTACAGCTTAGTCTGTTGACCCGAGATCGTCATAGAGTCTTGTGTGTCTCCCACTGTGCTTTGATTTCCACCCTGCCACGGCTCTACTGAGTTGTGCAAACAGGTGGTTTTTGGGTACAGTCCCGATTCACATGGAGGCAATGAGCGATAGGAGGGGATTCGTCTCTCCCGGTATTGGGGATTGATGTTGTGCTATGCTCGACTGGCCGTAACAGGAAATCCCTGGCCAGGGTTGCAGTGATATACTGGTAAGTGTTATCAGTAGTTTCACGAATGTTATGGACCCTACGTCGGCATAACTTATCGAGCTATTAGGGTCTGACGTTTACCACCCCTAGGCGAGATATGCGATATATCAGACGAACAGACCGGACTATACGGTAGTGTTACTGGTCGGATTCGCAGGAGTGTGAGCGGGTTTGCTCGTCGATCTTCTGATCGCTCAATACCCGGGTGGCCGTTACGTTTGGCAGACCGCTTGCGGCTTGTGGGTGTTTGATATGATCATCATCTGCTGCCGGCGTATTGACGAGTCTTTAGAGTCCTACACAGAGGTTTCCTGGCTCAAGCGAAACGAAATAGGAGCGCTTATGAGATATGTGCGGGACCGAGAATAATGCGTGTATGTGATACCGTATTCCATTCTCGTGATCTGTGTATCGATTGGTTATATGCGATATAACCTAGTTATCGAATCAAGGATTGATTCGATAAGCCGATACATAGGATACTGGCCGGTTATATGCGACATGACCGGATCATTGAATCAAGTGTTGATTTAATGATTTAATGTACAATTATATATCTGATATATTACTTTGCGTTAACTAGTATTGGTTCACTTTAAAAGGATTTTCTCACTTGAATTGTACACATTGTATATGTGATATAGCTTTGTGCACATTTTTGTATCATGTTTGATGATACATGTTTGCTTGGTTAAGTATAAAGAATCAAACCATGATTTAAGTTAATGATTAGGGTTTTGATTATTTATTTATCTTTTTCTTATTTATTTTGGAAAAAGGAAAAGATAAATGAATGGTTGCATATTTTGTCTTTTAGTTGAAGTTTCTTGAAACTTTGACTAAGTCACTCTTTTGTTGTTTTCCTTAACCCTAACCATTTAACTAACCCATGTTAATTCTCTACACTTAACTATAGTAGAAGATATGATAAGTATTGTATTTTCTTTTCCTTTTTAATTAAGTTATCATATCATCTTCTTCTTTCTTCATCTTCTTCAACATTGAAGAAAGCTTGCTACTTTAATGGCAAGTCATGAAATCTAGTGAGAAATCCAAAACTAAAGTTTACCCACTTCCTATTTCTTCATCCTCTACCTATTGCCAAGTAGTATAGGGTGTTTCCTTCACAAGTTTTTCCGACTAGGTGAAGGTGGAGCTTGATTTAGCGATGCCTCGACGTAGATCATCTCCGGCATGGACATCGACGACCTAGCTTGCTTATTCTTCGACGAAGCCGACGTTGGAGTCCGGATTCCTTTTGGACAGCGGAGGGGACTTCGTTGCGGAGCCGTGGAGGTGGTGGACCGGATCTACAAAGGTTGTATGTCCGTTCCCTTAGTTAAAATGTAAACTAGTTTGCATGTTTCGCCTAAATATCTAGTAAACGATCCGTAGTCGGGTTTGTAGGCACCTGTAAAATTTTATTTGTGCATGTTCGATCTCTTGTGAGACTTAACTTGAGTGCCTAGGAACCCTACACATTCTTGTCGAAAATAACTTTTTCGACGCTTCGTATCTTGCGATACGTGATTGCTCTCCATACAGTTCTTTTGTATGGAGCAATATGGACTCCATGTCCATATTCTCATGCCTCCTCTGATGTTCGTTGTCCATCGAGGCAAGCAGGAGGCACTTGGCCTTCACGCTATCAATCTCCCAAGTCTTGCGGATTTCCTTATCCGCGACACTGGAAGTTGGACCAGGGACAGGGGGAGCTTTGGTGGTAAGAAGATACCCCAGCTTGTCATAAGTGATTGCTATCTTGACATTCCTGAGCCAATCTTTGTAGTTTGGCCCTGTCAGTTTGTTTTTATCTAGGAGTAACTTAAGTCCAGTCATGTTGATTGGTAGCTGCAATTAGGAGAGAGAAGAAGAAACACTCAGCATGATGCTCTTGCAAGTTTAGAGTGGTTTTTAATTTGTCTAAACAGGATGGCTCCCACAGTTTCTCGAATCCCTCCTCAAACCATAAAGGAAGAATTAGTAAGGATCAATCCCACCGTACAATACTTGCTTAACCGTTCAGCCAGGCCGGTGTCGGTACTTCGAGGGAGGTTTTCCAACGCTTTCGCGAAGTTCCTTAATTAAAGAACCTCTTTTCCCTGGGGGCGTAGCCCCGCTAACACCTTTCTAGGCACCTACTAGGTTTATAGCATTGATCGTTAAGTGAGAAATTTCCCGAGGAGTAGCATATACTCACAGTAGGATCGGGATGCAAATATCATCGCGTGACGAAACTGAAGGAATCCTACCAGAATCATCACACTCCAAATGGTATGCAAATCTAGCAAGTTTCAGTACTTATGAAACTCCCGATGTGGATTTTTGCCCCATGCTCTTATGACCTTGACGAAGGTCAACAAATCATAAGTCGCATGTCAAGTTCTGCCCGTCATTATCCAGGTTAATTTGAATCCACCCGTATATACCCTTGACGAAGGTCAACAAGGTAATGCGAATGTCCCAAACCAACGCATCTATCTATGCTACATATGAATACCCAATAGCTACCAATCACTATGCCTTGACGAAGGTCAACAAACACAGCTTGAATACTGTTGAATATTCATACGAAACGACGGAGGGCTACGAATGGTTTTGGCAAAACCGTGAACGTAGTGAACTTGATTTGGTCGATGGAACGAGATAGCTTTTAAAAGGAGTGGCTCAAGCTCCGCATTTAAAAGTTGGTTTTGAAAAGAACCGAGTGGTTTTTCGAAAGTGTTCCAACGACTATTACTTGGTTTATTATCTTGCATTAGTTCTTTTAATGCGTGATATTCTTGCATTAGTTCTTTTAATGCGTCCCATCAATTAATCCTACCATTGCAGAAAACAACCAAAATATGACGTACGCTTATGCCATTCGCATTCGCCACGTGGCCCCGTCATTACCCGTTAGGTTACTTAACTAACGACAGAGTGGGGGCTGGGCTAGCGCGTCTGTAAAACATAAGCAACGCCTAAATATTATCATATATAGATATACTGCAATGATAAACATTTCAGATCACAGATAAATGCATTGGATATACTAGGAATCTGTAATTTGTACGAGCCTGTAACAAAAACAGATTACACGGTCGCGGTGAATAGCCAAAACCCCACCCAAGACCCCTACGGGTGCGGCAAACTACCCGCCAAGTACCCGAAGCGTAGCAACCTCCCTCATCTCCATGAGTAGGCCACTCGACACTTCGGCATACCCGGTAGTTTGTGCACCCCTCCATGGGTCTATCCTAGGAGCAAAAACAGTAAAAAGAAATTATACAATGACGGCTACAACCCCGACCCGGTTGTGCGGCCATACAAATAATTATTACATCAATTTACAAATTTACATGAATTGCAAGAAAAGAAAACACTCGTCTCACAACCCCCGGCTATTCACCCGCGACAATCCAACATATTTATATACACATTCCAGCACATTACAGATCATGTATAACCCCGACCAATCGACTTATAGCGATTAGCCGACGTTCAATACATGCATCACATTACAGAAAACCCGTTAGCTCAAGTCTTATAGAAGTTCGATCAAAAATACGGATTTTCGGGACCCCAAAAAAAGAAATTTTCGTTCTGGAAAATCTGGGTTGAAAATATATATGCTAAAAATCCCAAAATACCCCCAAGAAAACACTGCACCAAAACGTTTCCTCTGCCGAGTCGACTCGGCCGCGGTTTGCGCGGCGGGGGCGTGCTCCCCGCCGCGGATTCGCGGCCATTTGACTCGAACGTTGGAAAAGTTTCTGGTGGGTGCCTACAGAAAAGCCTGAGCCAATTTTAGGTGTCAAAATAATCAACTTTTGAACAGTAAAAAATTCGACAGAAACTGCAAATTTTCGGGGTTCGTTTTCGGGACTTTTTCGTTGATCGATCTTCTAGTTACTTGCTAACATGTTAGATAGAGTTTAACTAGGCTCTGATACCACTGTAAGTCCATGCTACCTCTCCCTGGTACTTTCGGGAATGCGGAATTTGGTAAAAAACGATTTTCTTAAAGATGGTAACATGGACCTAAAACCCGGATCTTGGTTAAACTTCTATCTAACATCCTAACTAAGAGTTTCTAGCTACTCGGTTAGGGGGTTATACCTAGCTTGTCTTGAACTCCTTCGTCTTCAAGCTCCGGTGGTGGTCCGATGGCTCCTTCTCGTCGTCTCCGTACGCCGAAGATAGATCCACTTGAAAGCTCTAACCTTTAGCTCCTTCTTCGTTCTTTGAAGAAACTAGTTCACTTGGTTTGCTAAACCTAGTGAACTAGAATGAGTAGAGAAGAAATAGAATGGGATTTTATCTATGGTTCTTGATTCTCAACTCATGAGACAAGAGAACCATAGATCAAGAGAGGGAGGAAGAGGTTGAGGGTGAGAGCAAGAACAAGAGAGCTCAAGAACAAGAGAGAGAATGAGCAAGAAAGAAATGAGCAACTCTTTTGTCTTTCACCCTCTCATAATCCAAAGTGATCATAACTCATCATATCAAAAAAAGTCTTATGTGATGGTTTGAAGCAACCATAACCTTATCATGTCATGCACTCATTTTACTCAAATGAGCAAGCAAGTAAAAGTCTTTGGCATGAAATGATAACCATGGTTATCATGATGGTCAACTAGTCAAGCCTAGTCAACCGGTCAAACATGTCAACAAAAGTCAACAAGTCAACAAAGTCAACAAGTCAACAAAAGTCAACAAGTCAACAACCATATCACCATAATACTTAATTAATATAGTAGTTAATCACATATCATATTCTCATTAGGGTTGAGCATAAAGTCAAATAGTCAACGGTCAACAGTCAACAACTCTAATGAGAATCCGACGCCTCTGCCTCCCTGTCAACTATGCATACACACCCGCATCCGCGTTCCGAGGAACACGAATGCAAACTGGATAAATCCAATCCCATAGGGTACACTAGGATCTGGCTTAAACCAAAAGCCCGCTAGTGTAAACTGTCCGGACACTGTACGTGCACAAGTGCACGGATGTGACCGAACCCTGTCGCAAAACCATGCAACCTGTCGCAATACCATGCGACCTCTCTACTCTTTTGCCTAAAGGCGAAAAGCTTTCTGTGTGGGACTCTAAAGACTCGACACTACGCTGGGCAGTGGGTTTAACCACAGACCGCAAGCGGCACTAGCTGTGCGTAACGGTCCCCAGGTAATGCCGACAAGAAGACGGACGAGGCGAAACCCATCTGAACTCCTACTGAGCCTGAGTGTGACATTCTCCATACAGTCCGGTCTGTTCGTCTGATACATCGCATGGCGGGCCTAGGGGGCGGTAAACGTCAGTCCCCCAATAGCGGTACAAGTCGTGCTGGAGCGAAGCCCAAAACACCCTGAGATAACACTGGAAACCTACCAGTATATCTCGTTTGCCCTGGCCAGGGACTACTCGTGTAATGGCTCTCCTAGACACAGCGCGATGTCAACCCCCAATACCGGGAGAGACGAATCCTGTCTAACCGTCACTAGCCTCCAAGTGCTTCGGGACTGCACCCAACCACTATGTAAGTGCACGGCGGCGCCCCCGGCCGTCAATCCGACGCCGGAATGCGGAAGCGGTGAATAACTAAAATTTTGCGGACTTTGCAAACCGGCACCGACCGCGCACTAAACTCCGGATCGTTACCATTAACTAGTCTAAGCTATCTACAAGAATGGGAAAGAGATATACCGACGATCCAAGTCCTCCGGTCTTCATCTCCAATCCGATCTCCTCGCGGGATCTCCGTCCGTCTCCTCCTCGTCGCCGCGAAGTGCACCACATCGCCTTCTTCGTTTACGGGCTCCCACCTCAATGCCGAGGCAACTCGGGCACGAAGCCGGCTACTCGACGTGCCCAAGGTTCGTTGTAAAATATGTAGTGAGCAAGTCTCATTTTTGGGGTTTGTGGAATTGCCATTGGTGAAGGAAAAGAGAGCTTGGAGTGAGGTGAGAAAAATGGACCATACTCAAGAAGGAATGTATCATATTTTTTTTTTCTCCACCCATCAAATGAAAATCAATCCCCTTTTTCCCAAGGAATGGCCGCCCCCCCCCTTCATGTGTGATTGGAGAGAGAGAGAGAGAGCAAGGTCAAGGGGTGGGTGGAAGCAATGATGCAAGAGGGCATCATGAAAGAATATGATCACAAGCAAAAACCACACACAAACTACAACCATCATCAACAACCATGATGCTAACAAAGTCAAGCCATCATGAAGTATGAAGTCAAGCAAGTCAAGGGAGGGTGCTATCATGATACAACAAAATGCAAAGACCCCCCTTCCACAAATGCCTATTTGCAACAATGCAAATAAGCCCTCCTCCACCAATCTTCGGCCAATGAACGGAACAATGGAAATCGGCCGAAACGGAAAGCAAACTGCAACTCCAGAAAACTGGTCCCGTAATAAATTACAGGAAAACCCCGATACTGTGCATACACACCCGCATTTGTATTCCGACCGAAATACAAATGGCAATGAGACAAAATCTACACTGTACTATACTAGAATCCGGCTTATACCAAAACCGGATAGTAATATCTGTTCGATCCTGATCCGTGCAATACCGCACGTATCTGATCGAACCCTGCCATATAACCATACGGCCTATAGTACAGACTGTCCGATCCTGATCCGTTGCAATACCGCACGTATCTGATCGGACCCTGCCATATCTCCATACGGCCTCTACAACCTTTCGCCCGAAAGCTTGAGTAACTGAAAGTGTGGCGGACTCTAAAGACTCGTCAATACAATGGCTGAGGATTTAACCACTAGCACGTCAGAGGTATATGCCAATACGTGACGGGCCACCAGCTATTGACAAAAAGGGACGTCGATGAGGAAGCTCACCCCGACACCCAACTGAGCCTGTCAGTGACAATATCCGTGCAATCCGGTTCCGTTCGTCTATGAGTATCGCATGGCGGGCCTAGGGGGTTGGTAAAAGTCAGACCCCCAAAAGCGGTACAAGTCGTGTCGGAGTGTAGCCCAGAACACCCTGAGATACTACTGGAATATACCTACCAGTAAATCTCCTTGCCTTGGCCAAGGACTTTGTGTAATGGCTCTCCTAGACACAGCACGACCTCACCCCCAATACCGGGAGAGACGAACCCCCTGAAGATACGCTCACTGCCTCCATGTGGCTCGGGACTGTACCCAACTAAAACCTGTTTGCACGACTCCTTTGAGCCGTGGTAGGGGTAGTAATCAAAGTACAGTGGGAACTCACACGAGACAAATGACGATCCCCAGGTCGATGAACTAACCTGCACACATGTCACCAGGGAACTGCCATCTGACGTCTGGTATATGACCAACTAGCAGGTTCCCGGCGAGTCCTGTCCGGTGTACTCATAACCCAATGAGCACCTGTATACATCTTAGGTGATCCAACTGACACCAGTGGCTTGTGAGACCGGCCACCGCCCCTCGTCGGGGTCTCGACTGTATACACTAGTCTACTAATGGAGTATCGATGCCACGGTCTCGAAACTCCCACGACTAGGGACCTTTTTAAGGATATGCTTATAGACCCACAGCTCCTCACTTATATGATCGCCCTCATACTGCTGGTGGTCAAGCAAGAATCCTAGGGGCTCTATCAACGTGTAATAGCGACGTGTCATGTCACCTAAAGCAGTACACGATGATAAAGGTAAACCAGATAGCATACTATCATCTCGAGCAAGACTGTCCTACTGGGATAGGTCCTCCCTCAATCATTACAATCACGTACCTGTGACCTAATAATTGACTCTGAGGGGCACTATCTCCAACAATCTCCCACTTGCACTCAAGGCTAATTATTGCGATGTCGCATACTCACAGCCCGTGTGATACCGAACACCCAACTCCTCTACTAGTCAGTCTCACAAAGCTCGTTTGCGAAACTATTGCGTTCGAGGAATAGCCTCAGTGAGTGGATCCGCATAGTTGTTTCTTCCTTTGTCTCTCTATATCTCAAGTTCGCGGAGAAAAGCCATCTCCCGAAATGAGCAATACCTGTCTTAGAATGTGTCTGGATGTCTGATGGGACATAGCTCATAAATGAACTTCAAATCCAAACTTCTTAGACTGTATCGTCAACTGAACTTAATCAGTATCCTGCGCCATGCCACCCCTCAGTATTGCCTTGGACCACCTGTCCAAAATACTGCCCCTCATCAGAAGGAAAACTATAACTCTGACAACCTCCTTGTCGTCCATGTCACCTTGGAAGCCTGGAATGATAACTGTCTCCTGAATGAGGCTGTCGTTATCATATCCCTAGAACATCCACTTATGTTCTAAAACTGCTTCCGACTGTTTCTCCAGGATTGGATTAATGTCAACTTATTGCATCTAGTGCAAGAACAACATCTGGTGTGGTACTTGACATCTCATGATTGACTCAATTGCCTGAGCAAGTGATCTGCCAATCATGCACGTCCCTCTCCCCTTTAGTCTGTAAGACACCTTTAGAGAGGGTGACTCCATTACCTGCAGGTACACTACCGTGCCAGGAGTCGTCCATCCTAAATACTCTTAGAATGCTGTCAAGTACCCTGATTGGGAAACCACCTAAATCTAGATCTAAAACCATAGATCTAGTAACCAGTATGTCTGATATAAAATCCATTTCCTTTATGAAGAAACAACTGTGTGACGACCAAAGTATAACCGATTGTAGTATAGGAGTTTCCTTTCCTATTCTGTGTATGTCATCCAGATACCAGGACATCACACCCTACTACCTTCTCAACAGATCCATCCCCTATTCTGATGAAGTCAAACCTATGACTGTCACGTCAGAAATAGATGATCTATCTCCGCTACATCTGCTTTAGTCTATAAATAGACATAAGCTACCTGTCCACCAATGCTTCCGCTGCTCCCACTGACTACGACAACCCTCTGGCAGAGTCATATAGACGTACACTTCTAAAACTGGTTTAGAACGACGCTATACTCATCCTCCCGCCGGGTCTCGCACCCTGGAACAACAGCAATGGTAATTGTGGGTAAACAAGAACTTCCCTGTCACCGTCCTTGAGGCTACCGTAGTACCTCTCGGGTGCCTGAAGTTACCCACCTTATCTGCGGAGTGGCCAATGGAATGTCAATCCAGATTGAATCTTTAGGTTCCTTATCAAATCTTCAGTAATCGTTTGTGGTTCTGGAATCACTTCCAGTTCTACCATACTCCCACTACTGTTTTCTGAAAAAGTCCATTTTTAATAAAACTGTGGCGAGTCTAGAACAATATTGCTACTGTTCATCCAGATGGTAGAAAGTCAACCCGCGTCATAGCCTGGGTCAACCCACAAACAGCCATTACAGAAACGTGCCTTGAGTTGTCCAGTGTCTGGTTTTAATCATAAACCGGACAACTCCCCGTACCTTAACATCGTTAAGATATGAACTGTTCTATATCCCATATAGGACCAGAGGCACTGATTTAATTGAACCAGATTCAAATCATGCAGCTGTCCCCAGCGCATGTCAACTAAATGGAAGGAGGCAATTATGAGTAACCTGAAAGAGAAGTAAGATCTCTTTATCATTACTATCAACTGAATACCATTGACAAGTGTCTACATCTTCGATCACTTTGAAGAATCCCGATACTTGCTACACCTGGTTCTCTACTCTATTCAAATACCTATAACTTCTCAAAATTCAGACCCTGTGTTTCCGCGAAACACCCGTCTAAAAACTAGAGAAGTCATAAGTAAACCGAATATAGTACGAGGACCAACCCCTCTGTCCTGATGGACCTTGGACAACATACAATACTCTGTATAAGTCCTTTGAGTCTAATAACTCATTCACTGTGTGTCGTAGGTTGAAAACTGTACTTATGGTTAAGAAGAATTACACCGCTGTTTAATGCTCCTTACCTAACCATCCACTGATATAGGTAAATGTCGTAGACATAATTTCAGAAAGGTATATCTCACTCTATGAAAATAGACGTACAGATATATCATTTTGAAATTGGTGCATAACAGCGGATATTCAAAACCAAATATTTGCCGACCGGCAAACAGCCCAGGTGATTTCCTCAAATATCACTGATTACAACGAATCCCGATATAATGAGGATAATCACCCAATTCCTAATAACTTACTCCCACTCATCATCTGTAAAACCATACAGATGTGAGAATCGTACCTGGTAAATACATACCCTGGAGTAAGTATCTAATCGGGAAATCAGTTTTCCTTTAACATTACACAGTGAAACTGAAACATTGAAATGTCTCGATGGGGTATCCTGGTATTCCTAGTAATGCCTCTTCCAGATTCACGACTGTAACCGTATAGTTCTTTGTCACTTCTCCAAATCCCTTCATATGTCTTTAGTCTTTACCTTCTGCACACCCCTTTAGGCCAAATGGTTTTCTTCCTTCCCTACCGTTCGGCACCAGCCTATGGTTTGGAAGAAGACTATCCAATAAGCATATTGGGTGTACTGTCCCAATCCTAGGAACACTCGCAACACGAGAGAAGGTGAAGATAAAAGACACCTGAATGTACTTTATTCCTATTTCTCCTGAACCAGGATCCATCCCCGAACTGGAACAAGTTCCTTTCGAGTTCGTATATAACCATACGATGGAATATCCAAATAAACTGTGGATCTTCGTAGTGATACGGAGTGTCCTGGAGAAATACAAAGGTGATGTGGGAGTGGTAATGAAATATTTGGTTCGGTCGTGAATATCTGTTGCAATTTACTTTGCCCTCTTACTAATCCCTTGCTTTGTCTGAACTTAATACCTTCTGCACACCATCGTTATGCTAATTGGTTTTCTTCATTCCCTACCGTTCGGCACCAGCCTAAGGTTTGGAAGAAGACAATCCAATTTGCGTAATAGGTGTACTACCCCTAAACTAAGGAGTACTCGTAACCTGAGAGAGGGTAAAACGAAAAGACAACTGAATAATCCTATCCGTTTTCTCCAGAACCGGAAACCATCCTCGAATAAATCTGTCGAGTTCGTATCTAACCATACGATGGTTTTGTCCAATGGAAGTGGACGTTCGTAGCAATACGGGGTGTCCCGGAGAAAAGGGTAAAAGTAGGAGTGGCAATGAGGTCTGCAACTCTGACAATCCAAAAGCCAGTGTTTAGAAGGTTCGGTCAACTTGGTCACTGAGTCAAAGTCTTAGGGTCGGGTCAATGGTCGCTGCCAAAGAGAGAGAGAAAAGAAACACTCAGCGTGCACTCTAACCTAGATCAGAATGGTTACCAATTTATCTAATCTGGAAACCTCCCACTGTACCTCAAATTCTCCTCCAAACCTGAAAGAAGAATTAGTCGGGGTCACCCGAGGAGTAAACTAACTCATCAGTGGGAATCGAGATCCAACTCTCATCGCATGACAACGTGACGGAATCCGCTCACGGTATCACACTCCAGAAGGTATGCGCATATCTGGCAAGTTTCAGTACTTTTGAAACTCCCGATGTGATTTCTGCCCCATGCTCTTATGACCTTGACGAAGGTCAACAAATCATAAGTCACATGTCAAGTTCTACCCGTCATTCTCCAGGTTAATTTGAATCCACCCGTACAAGCCCTTGACGAAGGTCAACAAGGCTATACGACTGTCCCAAACCAACGCATCTATCTATGCAGCAGAAAGGTAACAGGCAGCTACCATACACTATGCCTTGACGAAGGTCAACAAACATAGCATGAATACTACGTGCTACCCGTCTGAAACGACGGAGGGCTACGAATGGTTTCTGGCGAAAACCTTTAACGTAATGAACTTGATATCGTTGAAGGAACGGATAGCTTTTTGAAAATATAGTGACGAAAACCATTGCTAAAGAGGTCACTCCCGGTGAAGGGATCTCGGCTCTTTCCCCGTAGAATGGGGTGCAGGATATTCCAAATGAATACCGCGATGCAAAGCAAAAGTAATCGGCTATAGTGAAGTTAATGCCCTGACGCAAACTTCTGTCCAAGGGGTCACTCCCGGTGAAGGGATCTCGGCCCTTGCCTCGTCGACTGAGGAGCAGGATATTCCAACTGAATATCACGATGCAAAACAAAAGTGAACGTCCTTGCAATAACAGCTTTTTGAAAAAGTGTTCCAACAACATCAGATTAGGTTTGTTTTTAAACTTGCATTGATCCGAATCAATGCAGTCCCATCAATTGATCACACCAAAAAGAACGAAAATATACTGATGTACGTATATGCCATCCGCATTCGCCACTGGGTCCCGTCATTACCCGTTAGGTTAGCTAACTAACGACAGAGCGGGGACTGGACTAGCGCGGATGCAAAACATATACAACATCTACTAATATATATACCAATATATTATATTCGCTCAAGGCGTGAATAAAATGCAACATCACAGAAATGTACAGCATCACAGAAACAATACAGATATCTGGGATCCCCGGGTTTCACAGAGCCGCTGAAACCCGACGTTCCCCTGGTCGTGTGGATAGCCTGTGCAATGTAATCCTAGACCCCTACGGGCGCGGCAAGTCACCCGCCAAAACCTGAAGCGAGGCAGCCCCCTTCAGCGCCGTGAATGGACCACCCAGCACTTCACGGAATCCGGCAACTTGGGCACCCCTCCTGGGTCAACCTGTACCCCCTACGAGTGCGGCGAATAGCCCGCCAATCCTAGAGTGAAGCCCCCTCCGTCTCAATGCCATGAGATGCGGGCTTGTTGCCCTCCAGAACCCGGCTATCCGTGCACCCCTCCGCGGGGCAATCCTAGTACAGAAAGTAAAATATACATACACCGGGTACATCGACCGCAACCAGGCCGTGCCCCAAAATAATAATACAAACAGGCAGTGACGGCAGTCCACATGTCGGACGCTCTCCCCGCAATATCAAATGTACATAATACAACCACAACTGTACTAGCATTGCATCCAGGCTATCCCCCACGACCGATCCGCAACAACACAGCAAATACATAGAACATCAACGTGAAAGTCACGTTCGCAAATCCGTCTAACCGGGCTATAGCAGTTAGACAGGATTTACCGATCGAGTGACATTCACGGTCGCAGATATAATGTAAATACTGTGAAAAATGTATTTAAAAAATTTCCGATTGATCAAAAAAATAACAAGTGGGCCCCAAACCAATACTGTAGCACTCACAGAAATAATTGGCCCAATTTTAATATTCCAAAACCTCTAATACTAGCCCAGAAGCCCACTGGGAAATTTTGGCCCATTGATCTCTCTAAG
This sequence comes from Agapanthus africanus, assembly GCA_030015575.1. Taxonomy (NCBI): domain Eukaryota; kingdom Viridiplantae; phylum Streptophyta; class Magnoliopsida; order Asparagales; family Amaryllidaceae; genus Agapanthus; species Agapanthus africanus. The sequence goes on from JASDDO010000029.1 coordinate 128,326,897, forward strand.
TTGCGGCGGATCCGCGGCCCAATAGAAGGGTGAGGCCGCGGTTCCGCGCTCTGGAAGAGGGATCAGTGCGTCGAATTTTCCCAGAGTTCTTAGAACTTTCTGAACATCATTCTGAGACCACCTGAAAAATTTTTAGACACCAAAAATTTCCAACAGAAAACCGATGCTAACAAAATACGGGTTTTGGAACTTTTTGATCGATCGGAAAGGCAAACACATTACACAAAGCTAGACTAAGTTAATGGCGAGGCTCTGATACCACTGTAAGTGCACGGCGGCGCCCCGGCCGTCAATCCGACGCCGGAATGCGGAAGCGGTGAATAACTAAAATTTTGCGGACTTTGCAAACCGGCACCACCGCGCACTAAACTCCGGATCGTTACCATTAACTAGTCTAAGCTATCTACAAGAATGGGAAAGAGATATACCGACGATCCAAGTCCTCCGGTCTTCATCTCCAATCCGATCTCCTCGCGGGATCTCCGTCCGTCTCCTCCTCGTCGCCGGAAGTGCACCACATCGCCTTCTTCGTTTACGGGCTCCCACCTCAATGCCGAGGCAACTCGGGCACGAAGCCGGCTACTCGACGTGCCCAAGGTTCGTTGTAAAATATGTAGTGAGCAAGTCTCATTTTTGGGGTTTGTGGAATTGCCATTGGTGAAGGAAAAGAGAGCTTGGAGAGAGGTGAGAAAAATGGAGCATACTCAAGAAGGAATGTATCATATTTTTTTTTCTCCACCCATCAAATGAAAATCAATCCCCTTTTTCCCAAGGAATGGCCGCCCCCCCCCTTCATGTGTGATTGGAGAGAGAGAGAGAGCAAGGTCAAGGGGTGGGTGGAAGCAATGATGCAAGAGGGCATCATGAAAGAATATGATCACAAGCAAAAACCACACACAACCACAACCATCATCAACAACCATGATGCTAACAAAGTCAAGCCATCATGAAGTATGAAGTCAAGCAAGTCAAGGGAGGGTGCTATCATGATACAACAAAATGCAAAGACCCCCTTCCACAAATGCCTATTTGCAACAATGCAAATAAGCCCTCCTCCACCAATCTTCGGCCAATGAACGGAACAATGGAAATCGGCCGAAACGGAAAGCAAACTGGCAACTCCAGAAAACTGGTCCCGTAATAAATTACAGGAAAACCCCGATACTGTGCATACACACCCGCATTTGTATTCCGACCGAAATACAAATGCAATGAGACAAAATCTACACTGTACTATACTAGAATCCGGCTTATACCAAAACCGGATAGTAATATCTGTTCGATCCTGATCCGTGCAATACCGCACGTATCTGATCGAACCCTGCCATATAACCATACGGCCTATAGTACAGACTGTCCGATCCTGATCCGTGCAATACCGCACGTATCTGATCGGACCCTGCCATATCTCCATACGGCCTCTACAACCTTTCGCCCGAAAGCTTGAGTAACTGAAAGTGTGGCGGACTCTAAAGACTCGTCAATACAATGGCTGAGGATTTAACCACTAGCACGTCAGAGGTATATGCCAATACGTGACGGGCCACCAGCTATTGACAAAAAGGGACGTCGATGAGGAAGCTCACCCCGACACCCAACTGAGCCTGTCAGTGACAATATCCGTGCAATCCGGTCCGTTCGTCTATGAGTATCGCATGGCGGGCCTAGGGGGTTGGTAAAAGTCAGACCCCCAAAAGCGGTACAAGTCGTGTCGGAGTGTAGCCCAGAACACCCTGAGATACTACTGGAATACCTACCAGTAAATCTCCTTGCCTTGGCCAAGGACTTTGTGTAATGGCTCTCCTAGACACAGCACGACCTCACCCCCAATACCGGGAGAGACAAACCCCTGAAGATACGCTCACTGCCTCCATGTGGCTCGGGACTGTACCCAACTAAAACCTGTTTACACGACTCCTTTGAGCCGTGGTAGGGTAGTAATCAAAGTACAGTGGGAACTCACACGAGACAAATGACGATCCCCAGGTCGATGAACTAACCTGCACACATGTCACCAGGGAACTGCCATCTGACGTCTGGTATATGACCAACTAGCAGGTTCCCGGCGAGTCCTGTCCGGTGTACTCATAACCCAATGAGCACCTGTATACATCTTAGGTGATCCAACTGACACCAGTGGCTTGTGAGACCGGCCACCGCCCCTCGTCGGGGTCTCGACTGTATACACTAGTCTACTAATGGAGTATCGATGCCCGGTCTCGAAACTCCCACGACTAGGGACCTTTTAAGGATATGCTTGTAGACCCCCAGCTCCCACTTATATGATCGCCCTCATACTGCTGGTGGTCAAGCAAGAATCCTAGGGGCTCTATCAACGTGTAATAGCGACGTGTCATGTCACCTAAAGCAGTACACGATGATAAAGGTAAACCAGATAGCATACTATCATCTCGAGCAAGACTGTCCTACTGGGATAGGTCCTCCCTCAATCATTACAATCACGTACCTGTGACCTAATAATTGACTCTGAGGGCACTATCTCCAACACACTACCTGTTTGCACGACTCCTTTGAGCCGTGGTAGGGTAGTGATCAAAGTACAGTGGGAACACACTCGAGGCGGAGTGACAGTGTCAAGTCAGCGGACTAAGCTGTACTCATGTCACCTGGGAACTGATAACTGACGATAGGTATAATACCAACTAGTCAGTTCCCGACGAGTCCTGTCCAGTGTACCCGTAACCTAACGACCACCCGCATACTATCCCAAGTACGACGTACTGACGGCTGTGGGACAGACCGCCTCCCACACTGGGATGAGAAGCGCATGCGCTGGTCTACTCCGGAGTATCGATGCCCTGTCTCGATAGTCCTGCGACCAGGGACCTGCATAAGGATGTGCTTATAGATTACCCAGCCCCACTAGTGTGACGGCCATCACATCGCTGGTAATCAAGCAAAGATCCTAAGGGCTCTACTAATGTGTATAGGCGATATACAAAAAATAAACACATGTACACATTGAAGTAGAAACAAACCAAGTAGCATACTACTATTTTGAGCAAGATTGTATATACAAGGTGAATATCCCAAGCATCCATTAAGTAATATACAAACTAGTATGATACAGTAATGGCCTCTAGGGCATATACACTAACAGTAGTATCTCAGGGTGTTCTGGGCTACACTCCGACACGACTTGTACCGCTTTTGGGGGTCTGACTTTTACCAACCCCCTAGGCCCGCCATGCGATACTCATAGATGAACGGACCGGACTGTACGGATATTGTCACTGACAGGCTCAGTAGGGTTGTCAGGCTGAGTTCGCTCACAGACATCCCTTTTAGTCAGTACCTGGTAGCCCGTTACGTATTGGCTTATACCTCTGACGTGCTAGTGGTTAAATCCACAACCAAGGTGTTGATGAGTCTTTAGAGTCCCCCACATTCAGTTACTCAGCTTTCGGGCGAAAGGTTGTAGAGGCCGTATGGAGATATGGCAAGGTCCGATCAGATACGTGCGGTATTGCACGGATCAGGATCGGACAGTCTGTACTATAGGCCGTATGCATATATGGCAGCGTTTGATCAGATACGTGCGGTATTGCACGGATCAGGATCGAACGGATATTACTAGCCGGTTTTGGTATAAGCCGGATCCTAGTATAGTACAGTGTAGATTTTGTCTCATTGCATTTGTATTTCGGTCGAAATACAGATGCGGGTGTGTATGCACAGTATTGGGGTTTTCCTGTAATTTATTTCGGGACCAGTTTTCTGGAGTTTCCAGTTTGCTTTCCGTTTCGGCCAATTTCTTTTGTTCCGTTCTTTTGCCGAAGATTGGTGGAGGAGGGTTTATTTGCATTGTTGCAAATAGGCTTTTGTGGAGGGTTTTTTTGCATATATTGGTATCATGATGGTTTTCATGATGTGCACCATCCTTTGACTTGATTTCTTCATGATGGCATGACTTTTTGAGTCATCATGGTTCATGATGGTTGCTTTGAGTGTTGGGATTGTTTTAGGAATGATGGTTGATTTTGATAGCCTTCTCTCTCTCTCTTTTGCATTATAGGGATGGCCTCTCATTTTTGTGTGAGACTCTCATTTTTCCTTCACTCTCATATATGCATGGCCGGCCACTTCCTACAAGGGCTGTCCAAATTTTTGGATGGAAAAATGTTGTTCATTTGATGCACAAAAATCCCCAAGCTACTCCACATTTGTTCTTGTTTCATCCCTCCACCAAATGGCACCTCCTTAACCCCAAAATGAGACATGGATCTCTACACTACATTCTACAGCAAACCTTGGGCACGTCGAGTAGCCGGCTTCGTGCCCGAGTTGCCTCGGCATTGAGGTGGGAGCCCGTAAACAAAGTAGGCGATGTGGTGCACTTCCGGCGACAAGGAGGAGACGGGACTTTTCCGCAGGAGATCGGGACCATGACGAGAAGACCGGAGGACTTGGATCGTCGGTATATCTCTATTCCCTTTCTTGTTGATAGCTAGGACTAGTTAGTGGTTCGATCCGGGTATTAGTGCGCGGCGGTTTGCCAATTCAAGAAAATTAAAGTTTTTCACCGCTTCCGCATTTCGGCGTCGGATTGACGGCCGGGGCGCCGCCGTGCACTTACAGTGGTATCAGAGCCTCGCCATTAACTTAGTCTAGCTTGGTGTTGTGTGTTTTTCTGTTTCGATCGATCGAATGTTCCAAAACTACATTTTTGTTAGCATCAGTTTTCTGTTGGAAATTTTTGGTATCGAAAAATTTTTCAGGTTGTAAAATATTGATGTACTGGAAAATCTAAGAGCTCTGTAAAAATTCGACGAAGTAACTCCACAGTGGGAGCGCGGAACCGCCGCGAAACCCCCCTTTCCGCCGCCCTTCCGCCGCACATTGTGGAGATCACTTCACCAATTTTTTACAGAGGCCTTCTGGGCTTAAAATATGGGTTTTGGAATATTAAAATTGGGCCCAGGTTTTCTGTGAGTACTACAGTTTTGATTGGGGGCCCACTTGTTAATTTTTGATCGATCGGATATTTTAAACACATTTTTCACAGTATTTACATTATATCTGCGACCGTGAATGTCACTTGATCGGTAAATCCGGTCTAACTGCTATAGCCCGGTTAGACGGATTTGCAAACGTGACTTTCACGTTGATGTTTTGTTTTTGCTGTGATGTTGCGGATCGGTCGTGAGGGATAGCCTGGATGCAATGCTAGTACAGTTTTGTTGTATTATGTACATTTGATATTGCGGGGCGAGCGTCCGACATGTGGACTGCCGTCACTGCCTGATTGTATTATTATTTTGGGGCACGACCTGGTTGCGGTCGATGTACCCGGTGTATGTATATTTTACTTTCTGTACTAGGATTGCCCCGCGGAGGGGTGCACGGATAGCCGGGTTCTAGAGGGCAACAAGCCCGCATCTCATGGCATTGAGACGGAGGGGGCTTCACTCTGGGATTGGCGGGCTATTCGCCGCACTCGTAGGGGGTATAGGTTGACCCAGGAGGGGTGCCCAAGTTGCCGGATTCCGTGAAGTGCTGGGTGGTCCATTCACGGCGCTGAAGGGGGCTGCCTCGCTTCAGGTTTTGGCGGGTGACTTGCCGCGCCCGTAGGGGTCTAGGATTTCATTGCACAGGCTATCCACACGACCAGGGGAACGTCGGGTTTCAGCGGCTCTGTGAAACCCGGGGATCCCAGATATCTGTATTGTTTCTGTGTTGCTGTTCATTCTCTGTGATGTTGCATTTTATTCACGCCTTGAGCGAATATAATATATTGGTATATATATTAGTAGATGTTGTATATGTTTTACATCCGCGCTAGTCCATTCCCCGCTCTGTCGTTAGTTAGCTAACCTAACGGGTAATGACGGGACCCAGTGGCGAATGCGGATGGCATATACGTACATCAGTATATTTTCGTTCTTTTTGGTGTGATCAATTGATGGGACTGCATTGATTCGGATCAATGCAAGTTAAAAACAAACCTAATCTGATGTTGTTGGAACACTTTTCAAAAAGCTGTTATTGCAAGGACGTTTACTTTTGTTTTGCATCGTGGTATTCATTAGAATATCCTGCTCCTCAGTCGACGAGGCAAGGGCCGAGATCCCTTCACCGGGAGTGACCCCTTGGACAAAAGTTTGCGTCAGGGCATTAACTTCACTATAGCCGAGTACTTTTGCTTTGCACCGTGGTATTCAGTTGGAATATCCTGCACCCCATTCTACGGGGAAAGAGCCGAGATCCCTTCACCGGGAGTGACCTCTTTAGCAAAGGTTTTCGTCACTATATTTCTAAAAAGCTATCCGTTCCTTCAACGATATCAAGTTCATTACGTTAAAGGTTTTCGCCAGAAACCATTCGTAGCCCTCCGTCGTTTCATATGGGTGGTCAATAGTATTCAAGCTGTGTATGTTGGCCAAAGTCAAGGCACAGTGATTGGTAGCTATTGGGTATTCATATGCAGCATAGATAGATGCGTTGGTTTGGGACAGTCGTACTGCCATTTTGGCCAAAGTCAAGGGTAGGTACGGGTGGATTCAAATTAACCTGGAGAATGACGGGTAGAACTTGACATGTGACTTATGATATGTTGGCCAAAGTCAAGGTCATAAGAGCATGGGGCAGAAATCACATCGGGAGTTTCAAAAGAACTGAAACTTGCCAGATATGCGCATACCTTCTGGAGTGTGATAGCGTGAGCGGATTCCGTCACGTTATCATGCAATGATAGTTGGATCCCGATTCCCACTGATGAGTTAGTTTACGCCTCGGGTAACCCCGACTAATTCTTCTTTCAGGTTTGGAGGAGAATTTGAGGTACAGTGGGAGGTTTCCAGATTAGATAAATTGGTGACCATTCTGATCTAGGTTAGAGTGCACGCTGAGTGTTTCTTTTCTCTCTCTCTTTTGCAGCGACCATTGACCCGACCCTAAGACTTTGACTCAGTGACCAAGTTGACCGAACCTTCTTAAACACCGGCTTTTGGATTGTCAGAGTTGCAAACCTCATTGCCACTCCTACTTTTACCCTTTTCTCCAGGACACCCCGTTTTACTACGAACGTCCACTTCCATTGGACAAAACCATCGTATGGTTAGATACGAACTCGAAAGAATTTATTCGAGGATGGTTTCCGGTTCTGGAGAAAACGGATAGGATTATTCAGTTGTCTTTTCCTTTTACCCTCTCTCGGGTTACGAGTACTCCTTGGTTTAGGGGTAGTACACCTATTACGCAAATTGGATTGTCTTCTTCCAAACCTTAGGCTGGTGCCGACCGGTAGGGAATGAAGAAAACCAATTAGCATAACGATGGTGTGCAGAAGGTATTAAGTTCAGACAAAGCAAGGGATTAGTAAGAGGGCAAAGTAAATTGCAACAGATTTTCACGACCAAACCAAATATTTCGTTACCACTCCCACATCACCTTTGTATTTCTCCAGGACACTCCGTATCACTACGAAGATCCACAGTTTATTTGGATACTCTATCGTATAGTTATATACGAACTCGAATGGAACTTGTTCCAGTTCGGGGATGGATTCTGGTTCAGGAGAAATAGGAATAAGGTTTATTCGGTTGTCTTTTATCTTCACCCTCTCTCATTGCGAGTGTTCCTAGGATTGGGACAGTACACCCATTATGCTTATTGGATAGTCTTCTTCCAAACCATAGGCTGGTGCCGAACGGTAGGGAAGGAAGAAAACCATTTGGCCTAAAGGGGTGTGCAGAAGGTAATGACTAAAGACATATGAAGGGATTTGGAGAGCTGGCAAAGAATTATACGGTTACAGTCGTGATTCTGGAAGAGGCATTACTAGGAATACCAGAATACCCCATCGGAACATTTCAATGTTTCAGTTTCACTGTGTAATGTTAAAGGAAAACTGATTTCCCGATTAGATACTTACTCCAGGGTATGTATTTACCAGGTACGATTCTCACATCTGTATGGTTTTACAGATGATGAGTGGGAGTAAGTTATTGGGAATTGGGTGATTATCCTCATTATATCTGGATTCGTTGTAATCAGTGATATTTGAGGAAATCACCTGGGCTGTTTGCCGGTCGGCAAATATTTGGTTTTGAATATCCGCTGTTATGCACCAATTTCAAATTGATATATCTGTACGTCTATTTTCATAGAGTGAGATATACCTTTCTGAAATTATGTCTACGACATTTACCTATATCAGTGGATGGTTAGGGAAGGAGCATTAAACAGCGGTGTAATTCTTCTTAACCATAAGTACAGTTTTCAACCTACGACACACAGTGAATGAGTTATCAGACTCAAGGGACTTATACAAAGGATTGTATGTTGTCCAGGGTCCATCAGGACAGAGGGCTTGGTCCTCGTACTATATTCGATTTACTTATGACTTCTCTAGTTTTTAGACAAGTGTTTCGCGGAAACACAGGATCCGAATTTGGAGAAGTTATAGGTATTTGAATAGAGTAGAGAACCAGGTGTAGCAAGTATCGGGATTCTTCAAAGTGATCGAAGATGTAGATACTTGTGTATGGTATTCAGTTGATAGTAGTGATTAAGAGATCTTGCTTCTCTTTCAGGTTACTCATAATTGGAAGTATTCCTAAGTTGAGTAACGCTGATCGGCCTCCTTCCATTTAGTTAACATGCGCTGGGGACAGCTGCATGATTTGAATCTGGTTCAATTAAATCAGTGCCTCTGTTTCTATATTGGATATAGAACAGTTCATATCTTAACGATGTTAAGGTACGGGGAGTTGTCCGGTTTATGATTAAAACCAGACACTGGACAACTCAAGGCACGTTTCTGTAATGGCTGTTTGTGGGTTGACCCAGGCTATGACGAGGGTTGACTTTCTACCATCTGGATGAACAATAGCGATATTTTTCTAGACTCGCCACAGTTTTATTAAAGATGGATTTTTTCAGAAAACAGTAGTAGGAGTATGGTAGAACTGGAAGTGATTCCAGAACCACAAACGATTACTGAAGATTTGATAAGGAACCTAAAGATTCAATCTGAATTGACATTCCATTGGCCACTCCGCAGATAAGGTGGGTAACTTCAGGCACCCGAGAGGTACTCCGGTAGCCTCAAGGATGGTGACAGGGAAGTTCTTGTTTACCTACAATTGCCATTGCTGTTGTTCCAGGTTACGAGACCCGGCGGGAGGATGAGTATAGCGTCGTTCTAAACCAGTTTTAGAAGTGTACGTCTATATGACTCTGCCAGAGGGTTGTCGTAGTCAGTGGGAGCAGCGGAAGCATTGGTGGACAGGTTGCTTATGTCTATTTACAGACTGAAGCACCAGTAGCGGAGATAGATCATCTATTTCTGACGTGACAGTCATAGGTTTGACTTCATCAGAATAGGGGATGGATCTGTTGAGAAAGTAGTAGGGTGTGATATCCTGGTATTTGGATGACATACACAAAGTAGGAAAGGAAACTCCTATACTACGATCGGTTATACTTTGGTCGTCACACAGTTGTTTCTCCACAAAGGAAATGGATTTTATATCAGACATACTGGTTGCTGGATCTATGGTATTAGATCTAGATTTGGGTGGTTTCCCAATCAGGGTACTTGACAGCATTCTAAGAGTATTTAGGATGGACGACTCCTGGCACGGTAGTGTACCTGCAGGTGATGGAGTCACCTTCTCTGAAGCTGTCTTACAGACTAAAGGGGAGAGGGATGTGCATGATTGGCAGATCACTTGCTCAGGCAATTGAGTCAATCATGAGATGTCAAGTACCACACCAAATGTTGTTCTTGCACTAGATGCGATAAGTTGACATTGATCCAATCCTGGAGAAACGGTCGGAAGCAGTTTTAGAACATAAGTGAATGTTCTAGGGATATGATAACGACAGCCTCATTCGGGAGACAGTTATCATTCCAGGCTTCCAAGGTGACATGGACGACAAGGAGGTTGTCAGAGTTATAGTTTTCCTTCTAACGAAGGGCAGTATTTTGGACAGGTGATCCAAGGCAATACTGAGGGTGGCATGGCGCAGGATACTGATTAAGTTCAGTTGACGATACAGTCTAAGGAGTTTGGATTTGGAGTTCATTTATGAGCTATGTCCCATCAGACATCCAAGCACATTCTAAGACAGGTATTGCTCTTTTCGGGAGATGGTTTTCTCCGCGAACTTGAGATATAGAGAGACATAGAAAGAAACAACTAAGCGGATCCACTCACTGAGGCTATTCCTCGAACGCAATAGTTCCGCAAACGAGCTTTGTGAGACTGACTAGTAGAGGAGTTGGATGTTCGGTATCACACGGGCTGTGAGTATGCGACATCGCAATAATTAGCCTTGAGTGCAAGTGGGAGATTGTTGGAGATAGTACCCTCAGAGTCAATTATTGGATCACAGGTACGTGATTGCAATGATTGAGGGAGGACCTATCCCGGTAGGACAGTCTTACTCGAGATGATAGTATGCTATCTGGTTTACCTTTATCATCGTGTACTGTTTTAAGTGACCTGACACGTCGCTATTACACGTTGATAGAGCCCCTAGGATTCTTGCTTGACCACCAGTAGTATGAGGGCGATCATATAAGTGGGAGCTGGGGTCTATAAGCATATCCTTAAAAGGTCCCTAGTCGTGAGAGTTTCGAGACAGGGCATCGATTCTCCATAGTAGACTAGTGTATACAGTCGAGACCCCGACGAGGGGCGGTGGCCGGTCTCACAAGCCACTGGTGTCAGTTGGATCACCTAAGATGTATACAGGTGCTCATTGGGTTATGAGTACACCGGACAGGACTCGCCGGGAACATGCTAGTTGGTCATATACCAGACGTCAGATGGCAGTTCCCTGGTGACATGTGTGCAGGTTAGTTCATCGACCTGGGGATCGTCATTTGTCTCGTGTGAGTTCCCACTGTACTTTGATTACTACCCTACCACGGCTCAAAGGAGTCGTGCAAACAGGTTTTAGTTGGGTACAGTCCCGAGCCACATGGAGGCAGTGAGCGTATCTTCAGGGGTTCGTCTCTCCCGGTATTGGGGGTGAGGTCGTGCTGTGTCTAGGAGAGCCATTACACAAAGTCCTTGGCCAAGGCAAGGAGATTTACTGGTAGGTATTCCAGTAGTATCTCAGGGTGTTCTGGGCTACACTCCGACACGACTTGTACCGCTTTTGGGGGTCTGACTTTTACCAACCCCCTAGGCCCGCCATGCGATACTCATAGACGAACGGACCGGACTGTACGGATATTGTCACTGACAGGCTCAGTAGGGTTGTCAGGCTGAGTTCGCTCACAGACATCCCTTTTAGTCAGTACCTGGTAGCCCGTTACGTATTGGCTTATACCTCTGACGTGCTAGTGGTTAAATCCACAACCAAGGTGTTGATGAGTCTTTAGAGTCCCCCACATTCAGTTACTCAGCTTTCGGGCGAAAGGTTGTAGAGGCCGTATGGAGATATGGCAAGGTCCGATCAGATACGTGCGGTATTGCACGGATCAAGATCGGACAGTCTGTACTATAGGCCGTATGCATATAGGGCAGCGTTTGATCAAATACGTGCGGTATTGCACGGATCAGGATCGAACGGATATTACTAGCCGGTTTTGGTATAAGCCGGATCCTAGTATAGTACAGTGTAGATTTTGTCTCATTGCATTTGTATTTCGGTCGAAATACAGATGCGGGTGTGTATGCACAGTATTGGGGTTTTCCTGTAATTTATTACGGGACCAGTTTTCTGGAGTTGTCAGTTTGCTTTCCGTTTCGGCCAATTTCTTTTGTTCCGTTCTTTTGCCGAAGATTGGTGGAGGAGGGTTTATTTGCATTGTTGCAAATAGGCTTTTGTGGAGGGGTTTTTTGCATATATTGGTATCATGATGGTTTTCATGATGTGCACCATCCTTTGACTTGATTTCTTCATGATGGCATGACTTTTTGAGTCATCATGGTTCATGATGGTTGCTTTGAGTGTTGGGATTGTTTTAGGAATGATGGTTGATTTTGATAGCCTTCTCTCTCTCTCTTTTGCATTATAGGGATGACCTCTCATTTTTGTGTGAGACTCTCATTTTTCCTTCACTCTCATATATGCATGGCCGGCCACTTCCTACAAGGGCTGTCCAAATTTTTGGATGGAAAAATGTTGTCCATTTGATGCACAAAAATCCCCAAGCTACTCCACATTTGTTCTTGTTTCATCCCTCCACCAAATGGCACCTCCTTAACCCCAAAATGAGACATGGATCTCTACACTACATTCTACAGCAAACCTTGGGCACGTCGAGTAGCCGGCTTCGTGCCCGAGTTGCCTCGGCATTGAGGTGGGAGCCCGTAAACAAAGTAGGCGATGTGGTGCACTTCCGGCGACAAGGAGGAGACGGGACTTTTCCGCAGGAGATCGGGACCATGACGAGAAGACCGGAGGACTTGGATCGTCGGTATATCTCTATTCCCTTTCTTGTTGATAGCTAGGACTAGTTAGTGGTTCGATCCGGGTATTAGTGCGCGGCGGTTTGCCAATTCAAGAAAATTAAAGTTTTTCACCGCTTCCGCATTCCGGCGTCGGATTGACGGCCGGGGCGCCGCCGTGCACTTACAGATAGGTCCTCCATCAATCATTGTAATCACGTACCTGTGACCTTATAATTGACTCTGAGGGCACTATCTCCAACAATCTCCCACTTGCACTCAAGGCTAATTATTGCGATGTCGCATACTCACAGCCCGTGTGATACCGAACACCCAACTCCTCTACTAGTCATTCTCACAAAGCTCGTTTGCGAAACTATTGCGTTCGAGGAATAGCCTCAGTGAGTGGATCCGCTTTGTTGTTTCTTTCTATGTCTCTCTATATCTTAAGTTCGCGGAGAAAGCCATCTCCCGAAAAGAGCAATACCTGTCTTAGAATATGTCCGGATGTCTGATGGGACCTAGCTCATAAATGAACTCCAAATCCAAACTTCTTAGACTGTATCATCAACTGAACTTAATCAGTATCCTGCGCCATGCCTCCCTCAGTATTGCCTTGGATCACCTGTCCAAAATACTGCCCCTCATCAGAAGGAAAACTATAACTCTGACAACCTCCTTGTCGTCCATGTCACCTTGGAAGCCTGGAATGATAACTGTCTCCCGAATGAGCCTGTCGTTATCATATCCCTAGAACATGCACTTATGTTCTAAAACTGCTTCTGACTGTTTCTCCTGGATTGGATCAATGTCAACTTATTGCATCTAGTGCAAGAACAACATCTGGTGTGGTACTTGACATCTCATGATTGACTCAATTGCCTAAGCAAGTGATCTGCCAATCATGCACGTCCCTCTCTACTTTAGTCTGTAAGACACCTTTAGAGAGGGTGACTCCATCACCTGCAGGTACACTACCGTGCCAGGAGTCGTCCATTCTAAATACCCTTAGAATGCTGTCTAAGTACCCAGATTGGGAAACCACCCAAATCTAGATCTAAAACCATAGATCTAGTAACCAGTATGTCTGATACAAAATCCATTTCCTTTGTGGAGAAACTACTGTGTGACGACCAAAGTATAACCGACTGTAGTATAGGAGTTTCCTTTCCTAGTATGTGTATGTCATCCAAATACCAGGATATCACACCCTACTACCTTCTCAACAGATCCATCCCCTATTCTGATGAAGTCAAACCCATGACTGTCACGTCAGAAATAGATGATCTATCTCCGCTACTGGTGCTTCAGTCTATAAATAGACATAAGCTACATGTCCACCAATGCTTCCGCTGCTCCCACTGACTACGACAACCCTCTGGCAGAGTCATATACACGTACACTTCTAAAGCTAGTTTAGAACGACGCTATACTCATCCTCCCGCCGGGTCTCGCAGCCTGGAACAACAGCAATGGTAATTGTGGGTAAACAAGAACTTCCCTGTCACCGTCCTTGAGGCTACCGGAGTACCTCTCGGGTGCCTGAAGTTACCCACCTTATCTGCGGAGTGGCCAATGGAATGTCAATCCAGATTGAATCTTTAGGTTCCTATCAAATCTTCAGTAATCGTTTGTGGTTCTGGAATCACTTCCAGTTCTACCATACTCCCACTACTGTTTTCTGAAAAAAAAATCCATTTTTATTAAAACTGTGGCGAGTCAAGAACAATATCACTATTGATCTTCTAGATGGTAGAAAGTCAACCCTCGCCATAGCCTGGGTCAACCCACAAACAGCCATTACAGAAACGTGCCTTGAGTTGTCCAGTGTCTGGTTTTAATCATAAACCGGACAACTCCCCATACTTTAACATCGTTAAGATATGAACTGTTCTATATCCAATATAGAACCAGAGGCACTGATTTAGTTGAACCAGATTCAAATCATGCAGCTGTCTCCAGTGCATGTCAACTAAATGGAAAGAGGCCGATCAGCGTTACTCGACTTAGGAGTACTTCCAATTACGAGTAACCTGAAAGAGAAGCAAGTTCTCTTAATCACTACTATCAACTGAATACCATACACAAGTGTCTACATCTTCGATCGTTTTGAAGAATCCCGATACTTGCTACACCTGGTTCTCTACTCTATTCAAATACCTATAACTTCTCCAAATTCGGACCCTGTGTTTCCACGAAACACCTGTCTAAAAACCAGAGAAGTCATAAGTAAACCGAATATAGTACGAGGACCAACCCCTCTGTCCTGATGGACCGTGGACAACATACAATACTCTGTATAAGTCCCTTGAGTCTGAAAACTCATTCATTGTGTGTCGTAGGTTGAAAACTGTACTTATGGTTAAGAAGAATTACACCGCTGTTTAATGCTCCTTACCTAACCATCCACTGATATAGGTAAATGTCGTAGACATAATTTCAGAAAGGTATATCTCACTCTATGAAAATAGACGTACAGATATATCAATTTGAAATTGGTGCATAACTGCGGATATTCAAAACCAAATATTTGCCGACCGGCAAACAGCCCAGGTGATTTCCTCAAATATCACCGATTACAACGAATCCCGATATAATGAGGATAATCACCCAATTCCCAATAACTTACTCCCACTCATCATCTGTAAAACCATACAGATGTGAGAATCATACCTGGTAAATACATACCCTGGAGCAAGTGTCTAATCGGGAAATCAGTTTCCCTTTAACAGTACACAGTGAGACTGAAACATTGAAATGTTTCGATGGGGTATCCTGGTATTCCTAGTAATGCCTCTTCCAGATTCACAACTGTAACCGTATAGTTCTTTGCCACCTCTCCAAATCCCTTTATATGTCTTTAGTCATTACCTTCTGCACGCCCCTTTAGGCCAATTGGTTTTCTTCCTTCCCTACCGTTCGGCACCAGCCTATGGTTTGGAAGAAGACTATCCAATAAGCATAATGGGTGTACTGTCCTAATCCTAGGAACACTCGCAATGCGAGAGAAGGTGAAGATAAAAGACACCTGAATAAACCTTATTCCTATTTCTCCTGAACCAGAATCCATCCCCGAACTGGAACAAGTTCCTTTCGAGTTCGTATATAACCATACGATGGAGTATCCAATAAACTGTGGATCTTCTTAGTGATACGGAGTGTTCTGGAGAAATACAAAGGTGATTTTAGGATTGGCGAAGGAATACTTGGTTTGGTCGTGAATATCTGTTGCAATTTACTTTGCCCTCTTACTAATCCCTTACTTTGTCTGAACTTAATACCTTCTGTACACCATCGTTAGGCTAATTGGTTTTCTTCATTCCCTACCGGTCGGCACCAGCCTAAGGTTTGGAAGAAGACTATCCAATTTGCGTAATAGGTGTACTAACTCTTAAACCAAGGAGTACTCGCAACCTGAGAGAAGGAAAAAGGAAAAGACAACTGAATAATCCTATCCGTTTTCTCCAGAACCTGAAACCATCCTCGAATAAATTCCTTCGAGTTCGTATCTAACCATACGATGGTTTTGTCCAATGGAAATGGACGTTCGTAGTAATACGGGGTGTCCTGGAGAAAAGGGTAAAAGTAGGAGTGGCAATGAGGTCTGCAACTCTGACAATCCGAAAGCCAGTGTTAAGAAGGTTCGGTTAAATTGGTCACTGAGTTATAGTCTTAGGATCGGGTCAAATGGTCGCTGCCAAAGAGAGAGAGAAAAGAAACACTCAGCGTGCACTCTAACCTAGATCAGAATGGTTACCAATTTATCTAATCTGGAAACCTCCCACTGTACCTCAAATTCTCCTCCAAACCTGAAAGAAGAATTAGTCGGGGTCACCCGAGGAGTAAACTAACTCATCAGTGGGAATCGGGATCCAACTATCATCGCATGAAAACGTGACGGAATCCGCTCACGGTATCACACTCCAGAAGGTTTGCGCATATCTGGCAAGTTTTAGTTCTTTTGAAACTCCCGATGTGATTTCTGCCCCATGCTCTTATGACCTTGACTTTGGCCAACAAATCATAAGTCACATGTCAAGTTCTACCCGTCATTCTCCAGGTTGATTCGAATCCACCCGCACAAGCCCTTGACTTTGGCCAACAAGGCTATACGACTGTTCCAAACCAACGCATCTATCTATGCTGCATATGAATAACCAACAACTACCAAACACTGTGCCTTGACTTTGGCCAACAAACACAGCTTGAATACTATTGACTACCCATATGAAACGACGGAGGGCTACGAATGGTTTCTGGCGAAAACCTTTAACGTAAAGAACTTGATATCGTCGAAGGAACGGATAGCTTTTTGAAAATATAGTGACGAAAACCGTTGCTAAAGAGGTCACTCCCGGTGAAGGAATCTCGGCTCTTTCCCCGTAGAATTGGGTGCAGGATATTCCAACTGAATACCACGGTGCAAAGCAAAAGTAATCGGCTATAGTGAAGTTAATGCCCTGACGCAAACTTCTGTCCAAGGGGTCACTCCCGGTGAAGGGATCTCGGCCCTTGCCTCATCGACTGAGGAGCAGGATATTCCAACTGAATACCACGATGCAAAACAAAAGTGAACGTCCTTGCAATAACAGCTTTTTGAAAAGTGTTCCAACAACATCAGATTAGGTTTGTTTTTAACTTGCATTGATTCGAATCAACGCGGTCCCATCAATTGATCACACCAAAAAGAACGAAAATATACTGATGTACGTATATGCCATCCGCATTCGCCACTGGGTCCCGTCATTACCCGTTAGGTTAGCTAACTAACGACAGAGCGGGGACTGGACTAGCGCGGATGTAAAACATATACAACATCTACTAATATATATACCAATATATTATATTCGCTCAAGGCGTGATAAAATGCAACATCACAGAAATGTACAGCATCACAGAAACAATACAGATATCTGGGATCCCCGGGTTTCACAGAGCCGCTGAAAACCCGACGTTCCCCTGGTCGAGTGGATAGCCTGTGCAATGAAATCCTAGACCCCTACGGGCGCGGCAAGTCACCCGCCAAAACCTGAAGCGAGGCAGCCCCCTACAGCGCCGTGAATGGACCACCCAGCACTTCACGGAATCCGGTAACTTGGGTACCCCTCCTGGGTCAACCTGTACCCTCTACGAGTGCGGCGAATAGCCCGCCAATCCTAGAGTGAAGCCCCCTCCGTCCCAATGCCATGAGATGCGGGCTTGTTGCCCTCTAGAACCCGGCTATCCGTGCACCCCTCCGCGGGGCAATCCTAGTGCAGAAAGTAAAATATACATACAACGGGTACATCGACCGCAACCTGGCCGTGCCCCAAAATAATAATACAATCAGGCAGTGACGGCAGTCCACATGTCGGACGCTCGCCCCGCAATATCAAATGTACATAATACAACAACAACTGTACTAGTATTGCATCCAGGCTATCCCCCACGACCGATCCGCAACATCACAGCAAAAACAGAACATCAACGTGAAAGTCACGTTCGCAAATCCGTCTAACCGGGCTATAGCAGTTAGACCGGATTTACCGATCAAGTGACATTCACGGTCGCAGATATAATGTAAATACTGTGAAATAATGTGTTTAAAATATCCGATCAATCAAAAATTAACAAGTGGGCCCCCAAGCAATACTGTAGCACTCACAGAAATTCTGGGCCCAATTTTAATATTCCAAAACCCCAATTTTAACCCCAGAAAGATACTGTAGAAATTTGGTGCAGCGACCCCAAAATAGTGCGGCGGAACCGCGGCCCAAAGGGGTGTTTGGCCGCGGTTCCGCGCTCCTACAGTGGAGTTAGCGCATCGAATTTTCACAGAACTCTTGTATTTTCCAGTAGATCACTTTTCTGTAACCTGAAAAAAATTTCGACACCAAAAATTTTCAACAGAAAACTGATGTGAACAAAAATGTAGATTTTGGAATTTTGGTCGATCGGAAATGCAAAACACATTAAACCAAGCTAGACTAAGTTAATGGCGAGGCTCTGATACCACTGTAAGTGCACGGCGGTGCCCCGGCCGTCAATCCGACGGCCAAATGCGGAAGCGGTGATAAACTTTAATTTTTCTTGAACTGGCAAACCGCCGCGCACTAATACCCAGATCGAACCATTAATTAGTCCTAGCTATCTACAAGAAGGGGAAGAGAGATATACCGACAGATCCGAGTCCTCCGGTCTTCTCATCGTCGTCCCGATCTCCTGCGGAATGTCCCGTCTCCTCCTCGTCGCCGGAAGTGCACCACATCGCCTACTTCTTTTACGGGCTCCCACCTCAATGCCGAGGCAACTCGGGCACGAAGCTGGCTAGTCGACGTGCCCAAGGTTTGCTGTAGAATGTAGTGTACAAGTCTCATTTGGGGTTGTGGAGATTGCCATTTTTGGTGGAGGAATGATACAAGAACTATATCGAGGGACTTGGGGATTTTTGGAGCATGAAATGAAGCAAAAACCCCACTCCCAAAATTTGGACAGCCCCCCTAATGCTTGGGCCGGCCATCCTCAAAAAGAGGAGAGAATGAGAGTGTGTTGTATCAAAAGATAATGGGAGCCATTCTCATCTCATACAAGAGAGAGAGAGTCAAGACAAAGAGGTGGTTGAAAAGCAAGTGATGATGAGAAACAATGATCACTCCCAAAACCAACACTCAACCAACAATCATCAACAACCATGATTGTCTACAAAGTCAAGCCATCATGATAAAGCTAGAAGTCAAGGTCAAGGAAAAGCTATCATGATACAACAAAATGCAAAGACCCCCTCCACAAATGCCTATTTGCAACAATGCAAATAAGCCCTCCTCCACCAATCTTCGGCCAATGAACGATACAAAGGAAATTGGCCGAAACGGAAAACAAACTGGCAACTCCAGAAAACTGGTCCCGTAATAAATTACAGGAAAACCCCGATACTGTGCATACACACCCGCATTTGTATTCCGACCGAAATACAAATGCAATGAGATAAAATCTACACTGTACTATACTAGGATCCGGCTTAAACCAAAGCCGGCTAGTAATATCTGTTCGATCCTGATCCGTGCAATACCGCATGTATCTGATCGAACCCTGCCATATATCCATACGGCCTATAGTACAAACTGTCCGATCCTGATCCGTGCAATACCGCACGTATCTGATCGGACCTTGCCATATCTCCATACGGCCTCTACAACCTTTCGTCCGAAAACTTGAGTAACTGAATGTGGGGGACTCTAAAGACTCGTCAACACCTTAGTTGTGGATTTAACCACTAGCACGTCAGAGGTATAAGCCAATACGTAACGGGCTACCAGGTATTGACTAAAAGGGACGTCTGTGAGCGAACTCAGCCTGACACCCTACTGAGCCTGTCAGTGACAATATCCGTACAGTCTGGTCCGTTCGTCTATGAGCATCGCATGGCGGGCCTAGGGGGTTGGTAAAAGTCAGACCCCCAAAAGCGGTACAAGTCGTGTCGGAGTGTAGCCCAGAACACCCTGAGATACTACTGGAATACCTACCAGTAAATCTCCTTGCCTCGGCCGAGGGCTTCGTGTAATGGCTCTCCTAGACACAGCGCGACCTCACCCCCAATACCGGGAGAGACGAACCCCTGAAGATACGCTCACTGCCTCCATGTGGCTCGGGACTGTACCCAACTAAAACCTGTTTGCACGACTCCTTTGAGCCGTGGTAGGGTAGTAATCAAAGTACAGTGGGAACTCACACAAGACAAATGACGATCCCCAGGTCGATGAACTAACCTGTACACATGTCACCAGGGAACTGCCATCTGACGTCTGGTATATGACCAACTAGCATGTTCCCGGCGAGTCCTGTCCGGTGTACTCATAACCCAATAAGCACCTGTATACATCTTAGGTGATCCAACTGACACCAGTGGCTTGTGAGACCGGCCACCGCCCCTCGTAGGGGTCTCGACTGTATACACTAGTCTACTCTGGAGTATCGATGCCCTGTCTCGAAACTCACACGACTAGGGACCATTTAAGGATATGCTTATAGACTGCCAGCTCCCACGTATATGATCGCCCTCATACTGCTGGTGGTCAAGCAAGAATCCTAGGGGCTCTACCAACGTGTAATAGCAACTTATCAGGTCACCTAAAACAGTACACGATGATAAAGGTAAACCAGATAGCATACTATCATCTCGAGTAAGACTATCCTACCGGGATAGGTCCTCCATCAATCATTGTAATCACGTACCTGTGACCTTATAATTGACTCTGAGGGCACTATCTCCAACACTTACGTCGGCATGACTTATCAAGCTACTGGGGTCTGACGTTTACCACCCCTAGGCGAGATATGCGACATATCAGACGAACAGACCGGATTGTACGGTAAGTGTTACTGGTTGGATTCACAGGAGTGTGAGCAGGCTTGCTCGTCGATCTTCTGATCGCTCAATACCAGGGTGGCCGTTACATTTAGCAGACCGCTTGTGGCTTGTAGGTGTTTGATATGATCATCACCTGCTGTCGGCGTATTGACGAGTCTTTAGAGTCCTACACAGAGGTTTCCTGGCTCAAGCGAAACGAAATAGGAGCGCATATGAGATATGTGCGGGACCGAGAATAATGCGTGTATGTGATACCGTATTCTATTATCGCGATGAATGTATCAATTGGTTGTATGCGATATAACCTAGTTATCGAATCAAGGATTGATTCGATAAGCCGATACATTGGATATTAGTCGGTTATATGCGATATGACCGGATCGTTAACTCAAGTATTGATTTAATGATTTAATGCATAATTATATATTTGATATATTACTTTACATTAACTAGTATTTGTTCACTTTAAATGGATTTTCTCACTTGAAATACACAAGTTGTATATGTGATATACTTTTGTGCACTTGTTTGTATCATGTTTGATGATACATGAAAACTTGGGTTTGTGTAAAGAATTAAACCATGGTTATATTAATGGTTAGGGTTTTGATTTACTTATGTATTCATTTATTTATTTATTCATTTTTGAAAGATAAATAAATCATGGTGGCTTTCTTTGTTTGCTAGTTGAAGCTTCATGAAGCTTTGAATAAGTCCACCATTTTTGTTTCATGCTTAACTCTAACCATTCAACCTAACCCTAGTTTAGTCTCTACACTTAACCATGGTTGCTATATGATAAGTATCATTTTATTTTCTATTTTCAATAATACTTATCATATTCTTTTCTTCTTCTTCTTCTTCTTCAAGATGAAGAAGCTTGCAACCAACAATGGTGCCTTGAGAAAAAGAGTGAGAAATCCAATTCTAATGTGAACCCACTTCCTATTTCTTCATCCTCTACCACTTGCCATGTAGTATAGGGTGTTTTCTTCACAAGTTTCATGACTTGGTGAAGTTACAGCTTGATCTTGAGTTGCCTCGACGTTGATCATCTTCGGCATCGAAGTCGACGACCTAGCCCGATCATTTCTCCGACGAAACCATCGCCAGAGTCCGGATTCCGATAGGTACAGTGGAGGGTCGTCATCACGGAGCCAAGGAGGTGGAGGACCGGATCTACAAAGGTTGTAGCCTCTTTCCTTTAGCAATAAAATTGTTTACTTGCTTGTATCGCCAATACTTCTAGTTAACGATCCGTATTAGGGTTTGTAGACACATGAAAAAATTTGAATTTGGCATGGTTGATGCCTTGTGAGACCACATTAGTGTGCCTAGGAACCGAACAGTGGTATCAGAGCCTAGCTAGAGCCTTAGGCGATGCGTAGACGGAGTTAGAAGTCCGATCGAACCGAAACCCTAATCTCAAATTGCTCTCTGTACATTTTTTGAAATCTGGGATTTTTTTGAATTAAAAATATGCAGAAAAATCAGCAGCTGTTTGTAGGAGTTACTGTGAAATTCTAGAGCTCAATTCGATCGAACCGCCGCGGTTCCGTGGCACGAGCATGGCTCGTGCGGCGGTTCCGCGGCCGTATCGAAGCATCATACATTTTAATTTGCACCGTAATTCCTATAGTGTTGTGCTGTATTTTCTGGGAATTTTTAACTTCTACTCCAGAGTTGAGTATTTTGGGTTGTATTGGGAGTTCGTAGATTCAATCGGATTATCAAAATTTGTCTATGTGTTTTTCCGGATATTTTTGAATATGTTAAAAAGTTCGACCGGATAAAAATACCCACTTATTCCCCTGCCGGGAAATTTCCAATCGTTGGATTTTTCCGTAGTTTAAAGACGTTCTAAGCAGTGCAAGTAACACGATGGACCCTCTAGAAGACAACAAACCTTAACTCGATTATGTGACCGTCTTGAACTGCCCTTTGAATCTTAGAGTTTGGGGCAGTACGGCGTGCCATATGTGAGGCGTTGGCTTGACCCTTCTACGGTTGGACCGTTGGTACTGAGGCATGAACTGGATGTTTTTAAACCTATTTCATGTGTTGAGCTGTATCGGGAAAACATGGGTGTTTGACTGTTCGATCGGAAAGTTTAACATTTTCTGTTTATCTGGAATGGGATACAATAATTGGAATTCACAAATAGTTATGAGATAACTGAATGAATGTTATAAATCTAGCGGTTTAGTCTCACTTGATCGGTTGCCACGGAATTTTGATGTGATCAAAAGTCCGTCGCAATCGGGTAGCGTACGCGGATACTCGCCGGTAAACTTAATAGATAGCCATGCCCCATAGCCCCGACCAAGTGACTGTAGGAGAACCCCATCGCCGAAGGCATCCGTTTGGGTGCTCGCGGCAGCGGTGTTCCGCTTTAGTGCACTTCGTCGACGGTATCGGGGGTGCGGCCGTCTACTAAAGTTTGCGACGAGCATTCGATCAGTTTTTCGGGAATCTTGTTGAATTGCCCGACTTTATATTGAAAAGAGTTTTCGATAATGAGACTAAAATGCGGGATTTATAATTGTTAGGCATGCGATGTCTAAGGAATTCATTGGTTTAGGCATGCGATGTCTAAGGAGGTTATGGATTCCAACTGTTGTAGTTTTACACTTTCTTTTCTGTGACCGTAAGTGTAATATGTGATATCGCCGGTTTCATTGCTATATGTCAACGACAATTGGGATGCGCATATTTACTTACGTTGATGACATGTGATGTTATGTGTTGCTGGATATGTTATATTGGATTGTCGTGTTTGAATAGCCGGGGGTTTTATGTGAGATGAGTGTTTTTCATTTTCATTCATGTAAAAACTTGTATGTAATATTCTTTTATTGGGGCACTTCCAGGTTGCGGATGATGTCACCATTTACATATTATTTAATTTTCCGCATTAGGATAGACCCAAGGAGGGGAGCACAAGTAACCGGGTTCTGGGGTCCAGTAGGAGACCATCTCGAGGAGTTGAGTCCGGGTCTCCTAACCATAGAATTGGTAGGGTTGCTTGCCACTCTCGTAGGGTTCTAGGGGTGTGGGATTGGCTATTCATCACGACCGTGGAATCCGTGTTTTATACTGGCTCGTATTGAAAACACGGACGTCCTAGTATATCCAATATTTCATATGATACTTTCTGCTGCGTTATCTGTGATGTGATCATGTGATTTTTTCAGATAGATATTGTATATAGTATATATGATATATTATATAGACGTTGCTTATGTTTTACACCCGCACTAGCCCTACCCCGCTCTGCCGTTGGTTACCTAACCTAACGGTGCAGACGGGACATCGAGGCGAATGCGGATGGCATAAGCGTACGTTATATTTATTTGTGATGTTTAGGTGGACTTAAATGATGGGACATTCATTAATGAGATTAATGAAAGAAAATAAACCTAATTGATGTTGTGGAATCGAATTTCAAAATAAAAACAGGTACCTACAGTTCTTGCTTTGCATCGCGGTGTTCCTTGTAGAACATCCTGCACCTTATTTGATAAGGAAAGGACCGAGATCCCTTCACCGGGAGTGACTCCTTTAGTAATAACTGGCAGATGCTACACACTCGGTTTGTCTTTTGATCGCTTCTATAGTTTCTGCTTTGCACAGTGATATATATGATATATCCCGCACCTCATTCGACGAGGAAAGGGCCGACGATCCCTTCACCAGGAGTGACCCCTTTAGCAAAACTAGAAAAGCCTAAAAAACACTCCATTTAAAAACCATTTGATTCCGCAACGAGGTCAAGTTCAAAGCGTTAAAGGTTTTCTTAAAAACCATTCGCAACCCTCCGTCATTTTAGGAAGTAGAGTACTTAGTATTCGTGCTGTGTTTGTTGACCATAGTCAAGGCACAGTGTACGGTAGCCAAGTGATGTCTTCCTACACCGCATATGATGCGATTAGTTAGGACAGTCGCGTGACTCTATTGACCTTATTTAAGGGTCATGTGGGTGGGTCTAATTAATCACGAAATGACGGGTAGAACTTGACTAGTGCTTATGATTTGTTGACCATAGTTAAGGTCATAGGTGCTAGGGGTAAAAATCTTTATCGGGAGTTTCAAGTGTTGAAATTTGCAATGAGATTGCATACCTTCTATGTGATAGTTGGATCCCGATACCCACTGCGAGTAATTGTTACTCCTGGGAGAGTTTTGCACTTTACAATTAGCCGATCAAGTAGGTGTCTAGAAAGGTCTCAACGGGGTTACGCCTCTGGGAAAACGAGGTTTACTGTAATTAGGTCCGTGCGAAAGCACGGGGTACCTCCCTCAAAGTACCGACACTGGCCTGGCTGAAAGATTGGCGAACTTGTAGAGTGTAATTAATCCCGGCTAGTCTTTCCTTTTAGGGTTTGAAGAAAGATTTGATAAAAACAGTGGGAGCCATCCTGATTAGATAAAATAAATAACCAATCTAATCTTGTAAGAGCGCACACAGAGTGTTTTCTTTTCTCTCTCTCAAGGTAGCGACCATATCACGCCCGAATCAAGATAATAATATGGATGTATTGACCGAACCCGCATGCTATACTGAGCTGGGGAACGTTGGTCCCGCTCCAACTTATAATTGTTATAAGACAGAGCAGGAAATAGGGAAATACCAGAATTCCTATGCCACCCAAACGAAGAAAGTGCATATGATGCATCTCCTTCGGGTGTGTTCATTATAAAGAACTGTCTCTCAGTATCCTCTGAATACTGGGTATTTGATACCGGATCAGGATCCCAGATATGTAATCTGTTACATAGGGCTACTGAAAGGTAGAAAAACTGAGAACGGGTGATAAGTTTCATGAGACAGAAAACGGGGCAAGTGTTGCAACCAAGTCTGTTGGTCACTGTCACCCTGTATTACCAATACATTGATTCTGAACGAATGTAATTAGATACCGAACCTGATATACAAAATCATATCAATCTCTTTATTTATTAAAGAAATGATAAAATTTTGTATTGATGGATAATGTTTTGAACATTTCCTATATCAAAAGTTAATCTGTTCAGGCACGTTATCTAAAAGCATTGACGTTCTAAATCAAACTACAGTTCCTAGTATACAGAACACACACAAGACAAAGAGTTCAGAAATGAACGAATCCTTCTTGAGGCATTGTAGACTAGGTCATATCAATGCGACCCGACTGGCTGAAGTTACATTTTAGATGCATATTTAAATCAGTTTGAATTTACATCTTGTGAAACTTGCCAGTCATGTCACAAAGATTAGATGACCATAGCTCCGTTTACTGGAAACAGAGAAAGAGTTAGTAAACTCTTGGGACTGATACATGATGATGTATGTAAGGTCTCCTGTCTACACATGCCAAGACTGGTTCTTTGTATTTCATTACATTCCCTGATAATCTCTCAAGATTCAGACATATGTTCCTGTTGAAACACAAGTCCGAACCTTTTGAGATATTCACAGAATATAAGTTAGAAATAGAGAACCAAAAACTAGGTATAAGTATTATGTCCTATGATATGATCAGGGAGGAGAATACTTGTGCATAGAATTCCTGGATTTTTCTAAAGGAGAATGAGATTCTCTCTCAGTATTACTCCTCTGAATACACCACAGCACAACGGTGTATCAGGGCGGAGCAATAGCACCCTATATGATATGGTGTGCTCTATGATGAGTATCACTGAGTTACCTGTTTCTTTTTAAGGGGGTTATGCACTTGAGAAGCTGCATACCTATTGAATTGGGTTCGAATCAAATCGGTGCCTACCACTCCATATAAGATATGGTATGGGAAGAGCCTATCTCTTAAGTAAGTTAAGATTTGGGATTGTCCGGCCTATGTCAAAAGCAAAATCCGGACAAGATCGAGGTAAGGTCAGTTCTGTAGAACTGGAATGGTTCCAACTATACAAAACTGCAGCTGATTTGACAGGACCAAAGGATTCTATAGTCCCCAACGTTCCTCACCCTCTCCGTCGATCTGGTAGGGTTCCTCACCTGCCTGAGAGATACTTCGGTTTCTCAATGACAGTGGGAGCGAGGATTGCATCATGAGATGATGACCCAACTAGATTCGAGCAGGTCATCGAGAGTAGGGACTCTGTATGAATGGCTGGATGCTTAGCGATCTGAGATGGAATCCATATACACCAACAAAGTATGGACTTTGGATGCTATATCTGAAGGGTTAAATCCCCATCAGGAGCAAGTATATCTTGAGAAGATTACTTGGTGTAGATGGAAAAGTTGAGACTTTCAAAGCTAGACTTGTTGAAGGTTTTTCATCATCGACCAGGCGTGAATAATGATGAAACATTTTCCAGTAGCTGTGCTTAAGTCCATCCAGATCCTACTTACCATTGCTACATACCATGACTACGATATCTGGTGGTTGGGTGCCATGACTATTTTTCTAAATTATGATTTAGAAGAGAACGTCTATAAGAACACAGCCAGAGAGCTTCGTAAACAGTGGGAGCAGAGGAAACGTGTGCAAGTTGCTTTACAGGATAAAGCAGGCATTGCGGAGTTGGAACGTCTGTTTTGATGTGGTAGTCAAAGAGTTTGACTTCATCAAAATGGTAGATGAACCTTGTATATACAGAAAGGTAGTAGAGAGTAAGGTGGTCATCCTCGTATTGTACGTGGACAACATACTCTGGATAAGAAAAGAGTTTCCTATGCTACGCACGGTCAATCTCCGCTTATCACATGGATTCTCCATATAGGATAAAGTTGAAACCTCCTAAATCCTGAGATTTGGGTCTATGAGATAGATATAAATGGATGTTAGGATTCTCACTGGTTGTAGTGAGATAATATCAATCGATCCTGGGGAGAATCACTGGAAAGGTTCCAGGGTGATAAAGACGACTGAATGTCAGTCGCAGGCATTGTCTTTACCCTCAGTAGAGGGACGGTGTGTTGGAAGAGTTCCAAGCTAAATACCGTGGCAAACTAGACGATAAAGGCTGGTAACATCGCTATTAAAGATACTACCAAAGAGGCAGTTTGGGTGTATAATGGTTCATGAGATGAACTAGGTTCCCACCATTGTGTGACAATGGAAGTGTGGCTTTGGCCCAGGAACCCTGGTCCCATCAGTGACCCAGACATATTCTGAGGCAGCATCACCTGATCATGGAGATAGTTGATCTCCAGGGTGATCGAGGTAAGGAGAGTAGACTCAGAGGACAACACAGCGGATCCACTCACAAAGGCCTTTTCCCAGAAAGAGACTTATATGGGATGGTTGAGTATGTGATACTGCAACCACTGCTACAGATGGCCCTAGTGCAAGTGGGAGATTGTTAGTTATATGTATGCCCTAGAGGCCATTACTGTACATTGGATGTATATTGTAGTGGATGCTGGGACATATATAGGTAGGACTTTATTGCTCGACATGATAGTACGCTATCTGGTTACTCTTTATCTTAACATGTATACTTTCAGTCTCTTTGTTACATGTTGATAAAGCCCTTAGGATGTGTACTCGACTTCCAGGACTATAATGCAGATCATACTAGTGGGGCCTGGGTAGTCCATGAGTTCATCCTTCAATGTTCCTAGTCGTGGAAATATCGAGACGGGGCATCGATATTCCAGAGTAGACTAGCGTATATCTTCTCGACCCATGTGATGGGCGATGGATGATCCCATATCCATTGGTGTTTGACATCAGAGATAGTATGCGGGTGCTCAGTGGAGACTGGGTACACTGAACGGACTCGCCGAGAACTCCCAGATGGTATTATACCTCACGTCAGATGGCAGTTCTCTGGTGACACTGGTGCAGCTTAGTCTGTTGACCCGAGATCGTCATAGAGTCTTGTGTGTCTCCCACTGTGCTTTGATTTCTACCCTACCATGGCTCTACTGAGTCATGCAAACAGGTGGTTTTGGGGTACAGTCCCGATTCACATGGAGGCAATGAGCGATAGGAGGGGATTCGTCTCTCCCGGTATTGGGGGTTGATGTTGCACTATGCACGACTGGCCATAACAGTAAATCCTTAGCCAGGGTTGCTGTGATATACTGGTAAGAGTTATCAGTAGTTTCACGATTGTTATGGACCTCACGTCGGCATGACTTATCAAGCTACTAGGGTCTGACGTTTACCACCCCTAGGCGAGATATGCGACATATTAGACGAACAGACCGGACTGTACGGTAAGTGTTACTGGTTGGATTCACAGGAGTGTGAGCGGGCTTGCTCGTCGATCTTCTGATCGCTCAAAACCCGGGTGGCCATAACGTTTAGCAGACCGCTTGCGGCTTGTGGGTGTTTGATATGATCATCACCTGCTGCCGGCGTATTGACGAGTCTTCAGAGTCCTACACAGAGGTTTCCTGGCTCAAGCGAAGCGAAATAGGAGCGCATATGAGATATGTGCGGGACCGAGAATAATACGTGTATGTGATACCGTATTCTATTCTCGCGATGAATGTATCAATTGGTTGTATGCGATATAACCTAGTTATCGAATCAAGGATTGATTCGATAAGCCGATACATTAGATATTAGTCGGTTATATGCGATATGACCGGATCGTTAAATCAAGTATTGATTTAATGATTTAATGCATAATTATATATTTGATATATTACTTTGCATTAACTTGTATTTGTTCACTTTAAATGGATTTTCTCACTTGAAATACACAAGTTGTATATGTGATATACTTTTGTGCACTTGTTTGTATCATGTTTGATGATACATGCAAACTTGGGTTTGTGTAAAGAATTAAACCATGGTTATGTTAATGGTTAGGGTTTTGATTTACTTATGTATTCATTTATTTATTTATTCATTTTTGAAAGATAAATAAATCATGGTGGCTTTCTTTGTTTGCTAGTTGAAGCTTCATGAAGCTTTGAATAAGTCCACCATTTTTGTTTCATGCTTAACCCTAACCATTCAACCTAACCCTAGTTTAGTCTCTACACTTAACCATGGTTGCTATATGATAAGTATCATTTTATTTTCTATTTTCAATAATACTTATCAAATTCTTTTCTTCTTCTTCTTCTTCTTCAAGATGAAGAAGCTTGCAACCAACAATGGTGCCTTAAGAAAAAGAGTCAGAAATCCAATTCTAATGTGAACCCACTTCCTATTTCTTCATCCTCTACCACATGCCATGTAGTATAGGGTGTTTTCTTCACAAGTTTCACGACTTAGTGAAGTTAGAGCTTGATCTTGAGTTGCCTCGACGTAGATCATCTTCGGCATCGAAGTCGACGACCTAGCCCGATCATTTCTCCGACGAAACCATCGCCAGTGTCCGGATTCCGATAGGTACAGTGGAGGGTCGTCATCACGGAGCCAAGGAGGTGGAGGACCGGATCTACAAAGGTTGTAGCCTCTTTCCTTTAGCAATAAAATTGTTTACTTGCTTGTATCGCCTATACTTCTAGTTAACGATCCGTATTAGGGTTTGTAGACACATGAAAAAATTTGAATTTGGCATGGTTGATGCCTTGTGAGACCTCATTAGTGTGCCTAGGAACCCTCCACTTGACTACCTGGGCTATGATGCGGATCATACTAGTGGGGACATGGTAGTCCATAAGTACATCCTTAGAAAGTCCCTTGTCGTGGGTGTATCGAGACGGGGCATCGATATACCAGAGTAGACTAGCGTATACCTTCTCGACCCATACAGATGGGCGATGGACAATCCCATATCCATTGGTGTTTGACATCAGAGTTGATATACGGGTGCTCAGTGGAGACTGGGTACACTGGACGGAGTCGCCGAGAACTCCTAGATGGTATTATACCTTACGTCAGATGGCAGTTCTCTGGTGACACTGGTGCAGGTTAGTCTGTAGACCCGAGATCGTCATAGAGTCTTGTGTGATTCCCACTGTACTCTGAATTCCACCTTACCACGTCCAAGAGGGCATGCGAAACGGTGGTTTTTGGGTACAATCCCGAATCACATGGAGGCAATGAGCGATAGGAGGGGTTTTGTCTCTCCCGGTATAGGAAGTTGATGTTGCGCTGTGCTCGATTGGCTATAACAGGAAGTCCTTGGCCAAGGATGCTTTAGGGATATACTGGTAAGTGTTACCAGTAGTTTCTCGACCCGTTATGAGCCTCATATCGACATGACTTATCGAGTTATTGGGGTCTGACGTTTACCATCCCTAGACGAGATATGCGACATATCAGACGAACAGACCAGACTGTACGGTAAGTGTTACTGATTGGATTCATAGGAGTGTGAGCGGGCTTTCTCGTTGATCTTCTAATCGCTCAATACCCGGGTGGCCGTTACGTTTAGCAGACCGCTTGCGGCTTGTGGGTGTTTGATATGATCATCACCTACTGCCGTCATATTGACGAGTCTTTAGAGTCCTACTTAGGAGTTTCCTGGCACAAGCGAAACGAAATATGAGCGCATATGAGATATGTGCGGAAACGAGAATAATACCAGTATGTGATACTGTATTCTATTCTGGCGATTTGTGACATTAATCGGTTGTATGCGATATAGCCGGGTTATCGGATCAAGTGTTGATTCGATAAGTTGTTACTATTGATATTAGTCGGTTATATGCAGTATGACCGGATCATTAAATCAAGTGTTGATTTAATGATTTAATGTATAATTATATATTTGATATATTACTTTACATTAACTAATATTTGTTCACTTAAGATTGATTTTCTCACTTGATGTGCACAAGTAGTATATGTGATATATTTTTGTGCACTTGATTGTATCATGTTTGATGATACATGCAAATTTGGATGTGTGTATGCTATAAACCATGTTTAGTTAATGGTTAGGATTTCATTTGCCTTATTTATTTATTTTCTTTATTTATTTTTGGCAAGAAACAAAATGGTGGTGGCTTTCTTTGTTTTATTCTTGAAGATTCATGAAGCTTCAACCATTTTGTTTTATGCTTAACCTAACCATTTAACTAAACCTTAGTTTATTCTCTACATGAGTTACACTCACCCATGGTTGCTAAATGATAAGCATCACTTGATTTTCTATGATTGATTATTCATTTTCATTTTTTTCTTTCTTCTTCTTCATCTTCTTCATGAAGAGAAGAAAACCATTGCTAGAAAATTCAAAGTGAGAAATCCAAATCCAAAGTGAACCCACTTCCGATTTATTCGTCCTCTACCACTTGCCATGTAGTAGAGTGTGTTATCTTCACAAGTTTCATGACCTAGTGAAGATGGAGCTTGAGTTAGAGTTGCCTCGACGTAGATCATCTTCGGCATCGAAGTCAACAACCTAGCCCGCTCATTTCTCCGACGAAACCATCGCAAGAGTCCGGGATCCCGGTGATCGCAGCGAAGGGACGTCATCATGGAGCTAAAGAAGTGGATGACCGGATCTACAAAGGTTGTAGTCACATTCACTTGTAGTTAAGTTGTTAACTTGCATGTTCTTTCGCCTTACCTCTAGTAATCAATCTAGTTTAGGGTTTCTCGGCACCGGAAAATTTGATTTTGGCATGGTTGATGCCTTGTGGAACCTCTTGAGTGTGCCTAGGAACCCTACAGTGGTATCAGAGCCTAGCTAGAGGTTTAGACGAAGTGTAGAGGATATTAGAAATCCGATCGAACCCCGAAACCCTAACTTTTAACCCTCTCTGTACATTTTCTGAAACAGTGGATTTTTCCTAATTAAAAATTGTCAAAAAATTCAGCAGTGTTTTGTAAGAGTTACTGTGAAGCTCGTTATCCCAAATCGACTATTACGCCGTGGAACCGTGGCCCCACCCTAGCTTGGGCGGCGGTTCCGCGGCCATAGTGGTGAATTATGCCACGTGCTTTCAACAGTAATGTCCGTCTGTACATGTTGTATTTTTTGGGAAGTTTTAATTGATACTCAACGGTTGAGGTTTTCTGGGTTGTTTTGGGGACTCGATGATTCGATCGGATTGTTTAACTTTGTCTATGTGTTTTTCCGGATAATTTAGAATATGTTAAAAAGTTCGACCGGATATAAATACCCAATTTTTCCCCTGCAGGGAAATTTCCAAATGTTGGATTTTTCCGTAGTTTATGAACGTCTAAGTAGTGTAAGTAACGCGATGGACCCTCTAGAAGACAACAAATCTTAACTCGATTATGTGACCGTCTTGAACTGCCCTTTGAACCTTAGGGTTTGGGGAAGTACGGCGTGCCACATGTGAGGCGTTGGCTTGACCCTTCTACGGCTGGACCGTTGGTACTGTGGCATGAAATGGATGTTTTTGAACTTATTTCAAGAGTTGAGCTGTTTCGGGAAAACTTGGGTATTTGAATGTTCGATCGGAAAGTTTAACATTTTCTATTTTTCTGGAACGTGATACAATATTTGGAATCCACAAGAAGTTGTGAGTTAACTGAATGAATGTTATAAACATAGCACTTTAGTCTCACTTGATCGGTTGCCACGGAATTTTGATGTGATCAAAAGTCTGTCGCAATCACGTTGCGTACGCGGATACTCGCCGGGTAAACTTAGTAGACAGCTACACCCCAGAGCCCCGACCAAGTGACTGTAGGAGAACCCCGTCGCCAAAAAGCATCCGTTCGGGTGCTCGCGGCAGCGGTGTTCCGCCTTAGTGCACTTCGTCAACGGCATCCGGGGGTGCGGCCGTCTACTAAAGTTTGTGACGAGCATTCGAACAGTTTATCGGGAATCTTGTTGAATTGCCCGACTAGATATTGAAAAGTGTTTTCGATATAGAGACTAAAATGCGGAGTTTATAATTGTTAGGCATGCGATGTCTAAGATGGTTGCGGATTCCAACTGTTGTCGTTTTATACTTTCTTTTCTGTGACCGTAAGTGTAATATGTGATATCGCCGGTTTCGTTGCTATATGTCAACGACAATTGGGATGCGCACATTTACTTACGTTGATGACATGTGATGTTATGTGTTGCTGGATATGTTATATTGGATCGTTGCGTTTTGAATAGCCGGGGGTTTTATGTGAGATGAGAGTTTTTTATTTTCATTCATGTAAAATTTATTGTATGTAATATTCTTTTATTGGGGCACTTCCAGGTTGCGGATGATGTCACCATTTGTATATTATTTACTTTTCCGCACTAGGATAGACCCAAGGAGGAGAGCACAAGTAACCGGGTTCTAGAGTCCAGTGGGAGACCAACTCGAGGAGTCGAGTCCGGGTCTCCTAACTCTAGAATTGGTAGGGTTGCTTGCCGCTCTCGTAGGGGTCTAGGGGTGTGGGTTTGGATATTCATCGGGGCCGTGGAATCCATGTTTTATACAGGCTCGTATTGAAAACACGGACGTCCTAGTATATCCAATATTTCATATGTTTCTTCTGCTGCGATATCTATGATGTGATCATTTGATATGTTGTGATAGATACTGTATATAGTATATACGATATATTATATAGACGTTACTTATGTTTTACACCCGCGCTAGCCCTGCCCCGCTTTGCCGTTAGTTACCTAACCTAACGGTGCACGAGGGGACATCGAGGCGAATGCGGATGGCATAAGTGTACGTCGTATTTATCTGTGATGCTTAGGTGATTTAAATGATGGGACTTCATTAATATGATTAATGAAATAAAAGAAACCTAAAAGATGTTGTGGAATCGAATTTTCAAAAACAGGTAGCTACAGTTCTTGCTTTGCATCGCGGTGTTCCTTGTAGAACATCCTGCACCTTATTCGATAAGGAAAGGGCCGAGATCCCTTCACCGGGAGTGACCCCTTTAGCAATAACTGGCAGATGCTACAACCCTCGGTTTGTCTTTTGATTGCTCCTATAGTTCTTGCTTTGCACAGCGGTATATATGATATATCCTGCACCTTATTCGATGAGGAAAGGGCCGACGATCCCTTCACCGGGAGTGACCCCTTTAGCAAAACTAGAAAAGCCTCAAAAACACTCTATTTCAAAATCATTTGATTCTACAACGTTATCAAGTTCATTACGCAATAGGTTTTCAGAAAAACCTGTCGGAGCCCTCCGTCATTTCAGATAAGTCCTACTTAGTATTCGTGCTACGTTTGTTGGCCTGCGTCAAGGCATAGTGTGCGGTAGCTAACTAGTATTTATCTGTTTATGCATATGATGCAGATTGGATTAGGGCAGTCGTGCGGGTGGGTTTAATTCAATCAGGAAATGACGGGTTGAACTTGACTAGCGCACTATGGTTTGTTGGCCTGCGTCAAGGTCATAGGACGCTAGGGGCAAAACTATCGGGAATTTCAAGTGTTGAAATTTGCAATGAGATTGCATACCTTCTATGAGATAGTTGGATCCCGATACCCACTGCGAGTAATTGTTACTCCTGGGAGAGTTTTACACATTACAATTAGCCGATCA
This sequence comes from Agapanthus africanus, assembly GCA_030015575.1. Classification (NCBI taxonomy): domain Eukaryota; kingdom Viridiplantae; phylum Streptophyta; class Magnoliopsida; order Asparagales; family Amaryllidaceae; genus Agapanthus; species Agapanthus africanus. The sequence continues at coordinate 128,361,947 of JASDDO010000029.1, forward strand.
AGTAGGTGTCTAGAAAGGTGTCAACGGGGTTACGCCTCTGGGAAAATGAGGTTTACATTAATTAGGTCCTTGCGAATGCACGGGGAACCTCCCTCAAAGTACCGACACTGGCCTGGCTGAAAGATTGGCGAACTTGTAGCGTGTAATTAATCCCGGCTAGTCTTTCCTTTTAGGGTTTGAAGGAAGATTTGATAAAAATAGTGGGAGCCATCCTGATTAGATAAAATAATAACCAATCTGATAAGAGCGCACGCAGAGTGTTTTCTTCTCACTCTCTCCAGGTAGCGACCATGTCACGTCTTAATCAAGATAATAAAACGGATATATTTACCGAACCCGCTTGTTATACTGAGCTGGGGAACGTTCGTCCCGCTCCAACTTATAATTATTATAAGACAGAGCAGGAAATTGGGGATTACCAGAATTCCCGTACCGCCCAAACGAAGAAAGTGTATACCGATGCATCATCTTCGGGTGTGTTCATTACACAGAACTGTTTCTCAGTATCCTCTGCGTCCTGGGTATCTGATACCGGATCAGGATCCCACATATGTAATATATTACATAGGCTACAGAAAGATAGAGAACTGAGAACGGGTGATAAGTTTCATGAGACAGAAAACGGTGCAAATGTTGCAGCCATGTCTGTTGGTCACTGTCACCCTGTATTACTTGAATACATTGATTCTGAAAAAATGTCATTGGATACCGAACCTGATATACAAAATCATATCAGTCTCTTTATTAGTAAAGAAAGGATATAATTTTGTATTGTTGGATAATGTTTTGAACATTTCCTATATCAAGAGTTGATCGGTTCAGGCACGTTATCTAAAAGTTTTGACGTTCTAAATCAAACCACAGTTCTTAGTATATAAAACACACACAAGAAGGAAGAGTTCAGAAATGAACGAATCCTTCTTGAGGTATTGTAGATTAGGTCATATCTGTTAGTGTATATGCCCTAGAGGCCATTACTGTATCATACTAGTTTGTATATTACTTAATGGATGCTTGGGAAATTCACCTTGTATATACAATCTTGCTCAAAATAGTAGTATGCTACTTGGTTTGTTTCTACTTCAATGTGTACTTGTGTTTATTTCAGTATATCACTTATACGCATTAGTGGAGCCCTTAGGATCTTTGCTTGATTACCAGCGTTGTGATGGCAGTCACACTAGTGGGGGCTGGGTAATCTATAAGCACATCCTTATTCAGGTCCCTGGTCGCAGGACTATCGAGACAGGGCATCGATACTCCGGAGTAGACCAGCGCATGCGCTTCTCATCCCAGTGTGGGAGACGGTCTGTCCCACAGCCGTCAGTACGTCGTACTTGAGATAGTATGCGGGTGCTCGTTAGGTTACGGGTACACTGGACAGGACTCGTCGGGAACTGACTAGTTGGTATTATACCTATCGTCAGTTATCAGTTCCCAGGTGACATGAGTACAGCTTAGTCCGCTGACTTGACACTGTCACTTCGCCTCGGGTGTGTTCCCACTGTACTTTGATCACTACCCTACCACGGCTCAAAGGAGTCGTGCAAACAGGTGGTGGTTGGGTGCAGTCCCGAAGCACTTGGAGGCAGTGACGGTTAGACAGGATTCGTCTCTCCCGGTATTGGGGGTTGACATCGCGCTGTGTCTAGGAGAGCCATTACACGAGTAGTCCCTGGCCAGGGCAAACGAGATATACTGGTAGGTTTCCAGTGTTATCTCAGGGTGTATTGGGCTTCACTCCGGCACGACTTGTACCGCTATTGGGGGACTGACGTTTACCGCCCCCTAGGCCCGCCATGCGATGTATCAGACGAACAGACCGGACTGTACGGAGAATGTCACGCTCAGGCTCAGTAGGAGTTCAGATGGGTTTCGCCTCGTCGGTCTTCTTGTCGGCATTACCTGGGGACCGTTACGCACAGCTAGTGCCGCTTGCGGTCTGTGGTTAAACCCACTGCCAGCGTAGTGTCGAGTCTTTAGAGTCCCACACAGAAAGCTTTTCGCCTTTAGGCAAAAGAGTAGAGGTCGCATGGTATTGCGACAGGTCGCATGGTTTTGCGACAGGGTTCGGTCACATCCGTGCACTTGTGCGCGTACAGTGTCCGGACAGTTTACACTAGCGGGCTTTGGTTTAAGCCAGATCCTAGTGTACCTTATGGGATTGGATTTATCCAGTTTGCATTCGTGTTCCTCGGAACGCGGATGCGGGTGTGTATGCACAGTTGACAGGGAGGCAGAGGCAGTGGATTCTCATTAGGGTTGTTGACAGTTGACCGTTGACTTTTGACTTTTTGCTCAACCCTAATGAGAATATGATATGTGATTAACTATTATATTAATTAAGTATTATGGTGATATGGTTGTTGACTTGTTGACTTTTGTTGACTTGTTGACTTTGGTGACTTGTTGACTTTTGTTGACTTGTTGACCGGTTGACTAGGCTTGACTAGTTGACCATCATGATAACCATGGTTATCATTTCATGCCAAAGACTTTTTTCTTGCTTGCTTTTTGAGTAAAATGAGTGCATGATATGATAACCTTATGGTTGCTTCTAACCATCACCAAAAGACTTTTTTGATATGATGAGTTATGATCACTTTGGATTATGAGAGGGTGAGAGAGAAAAGAGAGCCTCATTCTTTCTTGCTCATTCTCTCTCTTGTTCTTGAGCTCTCCCCTTGCTCTCACCCTCAACCTCTTGCTCCCTCTCTTGATCTATGGTTCTCTTGTCTCATGAGTTGAGAATCAAGAACCATAGATAAAATCCCATTCTATTTCCTCTCTACTCATTCTAGTTCACTAGGTTTAGCAAACCAAGTGAACTAGTTTCTTCAAAGACCGAAGAAGGAGCTAAAGGTTGGAGCTTTCAAGTGGATCTATCTTCGGCGTACGGAGACGACGAGAAGGAGCCATCGGACCACCACCGGAGCTTGAAGAGAAGGAGTTCAAGTTTAGGTATAACCATCTTCATCCGAGTAGCTAAATATCTTTAGCTTAGTTTGCTAGTTTTAGTTTAGGTAACGATCCCGACCATAAGTTAGTCCATGTTGCCTCTTGCGATAAAAAATTTTGATTTTATACCGTTTCCGCCTCCCCGTAAGAACCGGGGGTCGCAATATGGACTTACAGTGGAATCAGAGCCTAACTAAACTTAAACTAGCTAGGTAGTAAAGTGTAACGAAGTTCGGAACCGAAAAAAAATCACAAAACCGGAAAACTACAAAAACTGAGTTTCTGTTGAAATTTTTTCTGGTCAAAATGAAAAACTTCATACTCCTAAATTCGTCTCAGGGTTTTGTTAGAACACCCATGAAAAACGATTCACCAATTCGTCTAAACCGCCGCGCTTCCGCCGCGTGACCCTTCTTGGCCGCCGCGGAAGCGCCGCGGTTTGTTGTCTTTAGTGCGTCGTTTTTCGTGCAGTGTGTGTCTGTGTTGGTTTTGGGATTTTTGAGATATATTATATGTGCCCAGATTTTACAGAAAAGAAATTTCCTTTTGGGGTCCTATAATTCCGTATTTTTTCCGAACTTCATTGCACTTTGACTATGATGGTTATATCTGTGATGCTTGCATGTATTGAACGTCGGCTAATCGCTATAAGTCGATTAGTCGGGGTTATACATGATCTGTAATGTGCTGGAATGTGTATATGAATGTGTTGGACTGTCGCGGGTGAATAGCCGGGGTGGATGTGAGATGAGCTTTTGTTTTTCTTTCATTCATTGTAAATGTAAATTGATGTAATAATATTATTTGTTTGGCCGCACAACCGGGTCGGGGTTGTAGCCGTCATTGTATAATTCTTTTTACTGTTTTTGCTCCTAGGATAGACCCATGGAGGGGTGCACAAACTACCGAGTACTTGGCGGGTAGTTTGCCGCACCCGTAGGGGTCTTGGGTGGGGTATTTGGCTATTCACCGCGACCGTGTTATCCGCTTTTCGTTTCAGGCTCGAAAGGATTGCGGATTGCTAGTATATCCAATGCATTCATCTGTGATCTGTAATGTCTATCATTGCTTACTATTTAGGCGTTGCTTATGTTTTACAGACGCGCTAGCCCAGCCCCCGCTCTGTCGTTAGTTAAGTAACCTAACGGGTAATGACGGGGCCCAGTGGCGAATGCGAATGGCATAAGCGTACGTCATATTTTGGTTGTTTTCTGCAATGGTAGGATTAAATGATGGGACGCATTAAAAGTACTAATGCAAGAATATCACGCATTAAAAGAACTAATGCAAGATAATAAACCAAGTTAAAGTCGTTGGAACACTTTCGAAAAACCACTCGGTTCTTTTCAAAAATAACTTTTAAATGCGGAGCTTGAGCCACTCCTTCTAAAAGCTATCTCGTTCCATCGATTAAATCAAGTTCACTACGTTCACGGTTTCGCCAAAACCATTCGTAGCCCTCCGTCGCTTCGCATGAATAGGCAATAGTATTCAAGCTATGTATTTTGGCCAAAGTCAAGGCATAGTGATTGGTAGCTATTGGGTGTTCATGTGTAGCATAGATAGATGCGTTGGTTTGGGACAGTCGTGCTGCCATTTTGGCCAAAGTCAAGGGTAGGTACGGATGGATCCAAATTAACCTGGATAGTGACGGGCAGAACTTGACATGTGACTTATGATATTTTGGCCAAAGTCAAGGTCATAAGAGCATGGGGCAAAAATCCACATCGGGAGTTTCATAAGTACTGAAAACTTGCTAGATTTGCATACCATTTGGAGTGTGGTGATTCTGGTAGGATTCCTTCAGTTTCGTCACGCGATGATATTTGGATCCCGATCCTACTGTGAGTATATGCTACTCCTCGGGAAATTTCTCACTAAACGATCAATGCTATAAACCTAGTAGGTGCCTAGAAAGGTGTTAGCGGGGTTACGCCCCCAGGGAAAAGAGGTTATTTAATTAAGGAACTTCGCGAAAGCGTTGGAAAACCTCCCTCGAAGTACCGACACTGGCCTGGCTGAACGGTTAAGCAAGTATTGTACGGTGGGATTGATCCCGACTAATTCTTCCTTTATGGTTTGAGGAGGGATTCGAGAAACAGTGGGAGCCATCCTGTTTAGACAAGCTAAAAACCACTCTAAACTTGCAAGAGCATCATGCTGAGTGTTTCTTCTTCTCTCTCCTAATTGCAGCGACCAATCAACATGACTGGACTTAAGTTACTCCTAGATAAAAACAAACTGACAGGGCCAAACTACAAAGATTGGCTCAGGAATGTCAAGATAGCAATCACTTATGACAAGCTGGGGTATCTTCTTACCACCAAAGCTCCCCCTGTCCCTGGTCCAACTTCCAGCGTCGCGGATAAGGAAATCCGCAAGACTTGGGAGATTGATAGCGCGAAGGCCAAGTGCCTCCTGCTTGCCTCGATGGACAACGAACATCAGAGGAGGCATGAGAATATGGACATGGAGTCCATATTGCTCCATACAAAAGAACTGTATGGAGAGCAATCACGTATCGCTAGATACGAAGCGTCGAAAAAGTTATTTTCGACAAGAATGGCCGTCGGATCATCAGTAGCCGAGCATGTGCTAAAGATGATCGGCTTCATTGAGGAGCTCGCTGACCTAGGGATCACATTGGAGAGTGAGCTATATACGGATATAGTTCTCCAGTCCCTTCCTTCCACTTACGCCCAGTTTATACTGAACTTCAACCTACAAGAAAAAGAGGTTGAACTATCAGAGCTCCTCAACATGCTGAGGAGCGCAGAGGGCACCCTACAGAAAGGTAGGGAAACATCCACTTTGTTTGTAGGAGGATCATCTTCTTCTAGGTCCAAGGCGAAAGCCAAGGGAAAGAAGAAGAAGGCCCCCGCCAAACCAAGGGGCGGTGTTGGTAAAGTGGATACGAAGGGAAAAGGCAAAGCAACAAAGATAGCGGGGAAGCTTGTGGATAAGGAAGAATGCTTCTATTGTCATAAGAAAGGACACTGGAAGAATGATTGCAGGGCCTGGAAGGCCAGAACACAGGAATTGAAGCAGGTTGCAGCTTCAGCTTCAGGTGTGTATGTTATTGAAAACTGTCTTTCAATAAACTCTACTTCCTGGGTATTGGATACCGGATCAGGATCTCATATCTGTAATTCTTTGCAGGCGTTGAGAAACCGTAGTGTTTTGAAAGCAGGTGACATGACCCTCAAAGTTGCGAACGGAGCTAGCATGGATGCTAAAGCCGTGGGGGACTATCACCTGGGAATGTCAGATGGACATGTTTTGGTTTTGCGTAATTGCTTTTTTGTACCCAACGCAACTTGTAATATCATTTCTGTATCTTTAGTTTCTAAAGAAGGTTATGAATTTGCGTTTGTAAGTAATGTTGTAAACATTCACCTTAATCAAGTTTTGATTGGGTCAGGTACATTGAGTAATGGTATATACGTGTTAAACCAACCACAGATTTTCAACGTCCAGAATACACACAAAAGAAAGTCTCCAGAAATAAATCAGACTTTCTTATGGCATTGTAGATTGGGTCACATCAATGAGAGAAGGTTGACTAAGTTACATACAGAAGGATATTTGAATGCGTTCGAATATCAATCGTATGCCACTTGTCAATCTTGTCTCAAAGGAAAGATGACAAAGACTCCGTTTACTGGACATGGAGTAAGAGCGAGCGAGCTCTTGGGACTCGTACACAGTGACGTGTGCGGTCCAATGTCTACACATGCCCGAAGCGGACATTCTTACTTCATTACTTTTACGGATGACTTCTCAAGGTACGGTTATGTCTTCTTGATGAAACATAAGTCCGAGGCCTTTGGAAAATTCCAGGAGTATAAGAATGAAGTAGAGAAACAGACCGGCAAAAGTATTAAGATTCTAAGATCGGATCGAGGTGGAGAATACTTAAGTGCCGAGTTCCTGGACTATTTAAAAGAGAACGGAATTCTCTCTCAGCTTACTCCTCCATACACCCCGCAACATAACGGTGTATCGGAGAGACGGAACCGCACCCTATTGGATATGGTGCGGTCCATGATGAGTAACGCTGAGTTACCGCGATCATTCTGGGGGTATGCGCTAGAATCAGCCGCATACCTTTTGAACCGAGTTCCCACTAAGACTGTGCCTACCACGCCATTTGAGATGTGGTGTGGGAAGAGACCCCATCTTAATCACATTAAGATATGGGGAAGTCCAGCTTTTGTCAAAAAGCAGCATACGGACAAGCTCGAGGCACGCTCAGTACTGTGCAAGTTTGTGGGATATCCAAAGAATTCCAAGGGATATTTCTTCTACTGTGAAGAGGAACAAAAAGTTCTTATTTCTCGACATGCCCACTTTCTAGAACACCAGTTCATAGAAAAAGAAATAAGTGGGAGCGCAGTAGAACTGGAAGAAATTCCAGAACCACAGACTGTTACTGAAAGCTTGATGGAACCAGAGGGTTCAACAGAACAGGACATTCCTACGCCGCTCCGCAGAAGTAGTAGGCAGTCTCATCCGCCTGAGAGATACTACGGTTTTCTCATAGACGGGGATAGAGAGGATTGCATCATAGATTATGATGAGCCTACTAGCTTCCAGCAGGCCGTTCAGAGCGTTGACTCAGTGAAATGGCTGGATGCAATGCGGACCGAAATGGAGTCCATGTACACCAACAAGGTATGGACGTTGGACATTGCTCCAGACGGGGTAAAACCCGTAGGATGCAAGTGGATCTTCAAAAGGAAGATTGGTGTAGATGGACAGGTTGAGACCTATAAAGCTAGGCTGGTAGCAAAGGGTTTTCGTCAAAGACCTGGCTTGGACTACGACGAAACCTTTTCTCCAGTAGCCATGCTGAAATCCATTCGGATCCTTCTTGCCATTGCTGCCTTCCACGATTATGAGATTTGGCAGATGGACGTAAAAACCGCTTTTCTAAATGGAAATTTAGAGGAGTGTGTCTATATGGATCAGCCAGAGGGTTTCATTCAGAGTGGGAGCAGCGGAAAGGTGTGCAAGTTACTTAAGTCCATCTATGGACTAAAGCAGGCATCGCGGAGTTGGAACATCTGCTTTGATGAGACGGTCAAAGAATTTGGCTTTATCAAAAATCCAGATGAACCATGCATCTATAGTAGATTTGTAGCGAGAACTGTAGTATTCCTCGTTTTATACGTGGATGACATTCTCTTAATAGGAAATGATATTCCTATGCTACAATCTGTCAAGGGGTTCTTGTCACAAAGGTTCTCCATGAAAGACCTGGGTGATGCCTCATACATCCTGGGGATCCGGATCCATCGTGATAGATCCAAGAGGATATTGGGACTTTCTCAGTCCAGGTACATCGACACCGTACTGAAAAGATTCAGTATGGAAGATTCCAAGCGCGGTAACCTACCGGCTTGTCACGGGATCACCCTCTCTAAAGAGATGTCTCCCAAGACTGATTTGGAGAGGGATCGCATGTCTATTATACCCTACGCTTCTGCGGTAGGCTCTATAATGTATGCGATGTTGTGTACCAGACCGGATGTAGCTTATGTACTGAGTGTAGTAAGCCGGTATCAGTCAAACCCTGGGGAGAAACATTGGATAGCGGTAAAGAACATTCTCAAGTACCTGAGGAGGACTAAGGAGATGTTCTTGGTGTATGGCGGAAAGGACCTCCAGATCGAGGCCTTTGCTGACTCCAGCTTCCAGAGTGACAAGGATGATTCCAAGTCCATGTCGGGTTTTGTCTTTACCCTCAATGGAGGGGCGGTGTGTTGGAAGAGTTCCAAACAGGAAACCGTTGCAGACTCGACGATGGAAGCGGAATACATCGCTGCATCTGATGCCGCAAAAGAAGCTGTCTGGATGAGGAAGTTCTTGAAAGAACTTCAGGTGGTTCCGTCCATTGTTGATCCAATACCTCTGTATTGCGACAACAACGGGGCTATAGCTTTAGCGAAGGAACCCAGGTCCCATCAGAAATCCAGGCACATCTTAAGGCGGTATCACCTGATCAGGGAGATCGTAGATCGCCAGGAGATCGAGGTTCGGAGAGTCGCTTCAGAAGATAACACTGCTGATCCATTCACCAAGGCCCTGCCCCAGACTCAGTTCGAGCGGCTGATCGAGATGATAGGTCTTCGATACGCCAGTACATGGCCTTAGTGCAAGTGGGAGATTGTTAGTGTATATGCCCTAGAGGCCATTACTGTATCATACTAGTTTGTATATTACTTAATGGATGCTTGGGATATTCACCTTGTATATACAATCTTGCTCAAAATAGTAGTATGCTACTTGGTTTGTTTCTACTTCAATGTGTACTTGTGTTTATTTCAGTATATCACTTATACGCATTAGTGGAGCCCTTAGGATCTTTGCTTGATTACCAGCGTTGTGATGGCAGTCACACTAGTGGGGGCTGGGTAATCTATAAGCACATCCTTATTCAGGTCCCTGGTCGCAGGACTATCGAGACAGGGCATCGATACTCCGGAGTAGACCAGCGCATGCGCTTCTCATCCCAGTGTGGGAGACGGTCTGTCCCACAGCCGTCAGTACGTCGTACTTGAGATAGTATGCGGGTGCTCGTTAGGTTACGGGTACACTGGACAGGACTCGTCGGGAACTGACTAGTTGGTATTATACCTATCGTCAGTTATCAGTTCCCAGGTGACATGAGTACAGCTTAGTCCGCTGACTTGACACTGTCACTTCGCCTCGGGTGTGTTCCCACTGTACTTTGATCACTACCCTACCACGGCTCAAAGGAGTCGTGCAAACAGGTGGTGGTTGGGTGCAGTCCCGAAGCACTTGGAGGCAGTGACGGTTAGACAGGATTCGTCTCTCCCGGTATTGGGGGTTGACATCGCGCTGTGTCTAGGAGAGCCATTACACGAGTAGTCCCTGGCCAGGGCAAACGAGATATACTGGTAGGTTTCCAGTGTTATCTCAGGGTGTATTGGGCTTCACTCCGGCATGACTTGTACCGCTATTGGGGGACTGACGTTTACCGCCCCCTAGGCCCGCCATGCGATGTATCAGACGAACAGACCGGACTGTACGGAGAATGTCACGCTCAGGCTCAGTAGGAGTTCAGATGGGTTTCGCCTCGTCGGTCTTCTTGTCGGCATTACCTGGGGACCGTTACGCACAGCTAGTGCCGCTTGCGGTCTGTGGTTAAACCCACTGCCAGCGTAGTGTCGAGTCTTTAGAGTCCCACACAGAAAGCTTTTCGCCTTTAGGCAAAAGAGTAGAGGTCGCATGGTATTGCGACAGGTCGCATGGTTTTGCGACAGGGTTCGGTCACATCCGTGCACTTGTGCGCGTACAGTGTCCGGACAGTTTACACTAGCGGGCTTTGGTTTAAGCCAGATCCTAGTGTACCTTATGGGATTGGATTTATCCAGTTTGCATTCGTGTTCCTCGGAACGCGGATGCGGGTGTGTATGCACAGTTGACAGGGAGGCAGAGGCAGTGGATTCTCATTAGGGTTGTTGACAGTTGACCGTTGACTTTTGACTTTTTGCTCAACCCTAATGAGAATATGATATGTGATTAACTATTATATTAATTAAGTATTATGGTGATATGGTTGTTGACTTGTTGACTTTTGTTGACTTGTTGACTTTGGTGACTTGTTGACTTTTGTTGACTTGTTGACCGGTTGACTAGGCTTGACTAGTTGACCATCATGATAACCATGGTTATCATTTCATGCCAAAGACTTTTTTCTTGCTTGCTTTTTGAGTAAAATGAGTGCATGATATGATAACCTTATGGTTGCTTCTAACCATCACCAAAAGACTTTTTTGATATGATGAGTTATGATCACTTTGGATTATGAGAGGGTGAGAGAGAAAAGAGAGCCTCATTCTTTCTTGCTCATTCTCTCTCTTGTTCTTGAGCTCTCCCCTTGCTCTCACCCTCAACCTCTTGCTCCCTCTCTTGATCTATGGTTCTCTTGTCTCATGAGTTGAGAATCAAGAACCATAGATAAAATCCCATTCTATTTCCTCTCTACTCATTCTAGTTCACTAGGTTTAGCAAACCAAGTGAACTAGTTTCTTCAAAGACCGAAGAAGGAGCTAAAGGTTGGAGCTTTCAAGTGGATCTATCTTCGGCGTACGGAGACGACGAGAAGGAGCCATCGGACCACCACCGGAGCTTGAAGAGAAGGAGTTCAAGTTTAGGTATAACCATCTTCATCCGAGTAGCTAAATATCTTTAGCTTAGTTTGCTAGTTTTAGTTTAGGTAACGATCCCGACCATAAGTTAGTCCATGTTGCCTCTTGCGATAAAAAATTTTGATTTTATACCGTTTCCGCCTCCCCGTAAGAACCGGGGGTCGCAATATGGACTTACAATATCAATGCGACCCGACCAGCTGAAGTTACATATAGATGCATATTTAAATTAGTTTGAATTTACATCTTGTGAAACTTGCCAGTCATGTCACAGAGATAAGATGACCATAGCTCTGTTTATTGGAAGCAGAGAAAGAGTTAGTGAACACTTGGGATGATACATATTGATGTATGAAGGTCCCCTGTCTACAAATGCCAAGACCGGTTCTTTGTACTTCATTAAATTCTCTGATAATCTCTCAAGATTAAGACATATGTTCCTGTTGAAACACAAGTCCGAACCTTTTGAGATATTCACAGAATATAAGTTAGAAGTAGATAACCAAAAACGGGTATAAGTATTATGTCCTTTGATGTGATTAATGAGGAGAATACTTGAGCACGGGATTCCTGGACCATTCTAAGAATGAGATTCTCTCTTAGCATTACTCCTCCGTAGACACCACAGCACCTCGGTGTATCGGGGCGGAGCAATCACACCCTATTAGATATGGTGTGCTCTATGATGAGTACTACTGAGTTTCCTATTTCCTTTTAGGGAGTTATGCACTTATGAAGTTGCATACCTATTGAATAGGGTTCCGATCAAATCAGTTGCCTACCACTTCATATATGATATGGAAAGGGAAGAGCCCATATCTTAAGTTTGTTAAGATTTGGGGTTGTCCAGCTGTTCATATCAGATTTTTGCATTTTCATACCGCCCAATTTTTATCACATTGCATATCGGTAGATACTCTTGAGCCGTGTTTGCTAGTCAATTGCAGGATACAGGTTCCCGGTTCTCAAACGGAGAAATTCATGGAAAACACGACAAAATCCGGTTCCTTCCAAAACACGGTCTCCGCTCTTCATCCGTATGTTGCCAGATACCAGTTTAGGAAGACAAAGTGTCGAATCAATGTCATTCTCATGTACAAGGCTCAATGGTAGCACAAAATCCAAGAGATCTACGCGGAGCTCGAGGCAATCATCCACAAAAAAGTCCACATTTCCTCAATAGAAATTCTGGAAGAAATGGGAGAGATTTTTCAGAAAATACACACAGCAGACAAGAGGGGACAGGAGAACAGGAAAAGTGCACAGAAGCCCACTGCCTAAGACCACTGTAGGGGCGCGGATCCGCGGCCATAGGGTGGTCTAGGCGGCGGATCCGCGGCCGTACAGTCAGGTCAGGGCATGGGCTTTTGGGGGCAGTTTGGTCATTGCATCAGGGTTCTGGTGGTTGCCCTAGGGTTTCATTTCGTGGCCTATAAATAGCCCAGAATTTTGAGAAGGAAGGGTGAATTTTTTGTATTCTCATTTTTTGCCTAGTTTTAGTCTTGTTCTTCTTCCTCTTCTCACCTCTTCTCCATTAAACTTGTAGTGAGCTTTTGAGTGAAGAGTGATGAATAAAGAAGACCAATTTTTATCATGCTTGTCTCTTTCTTTACTTGTCCTAATTTGTTGTAATTTTAATTGTTAAGTAGTTGTTGTTATTTGTTTGATTGTTTCTTTCTTCTCTCTTTTCCTTTATCATTCATACGACAATGATACTTACGCTTGATCCTCGCCAAGGTGAGGTCGCAAATAGTTAGTCGTATTCTTCTAGCCTCCTTCTTTCTATCTTCCTCTTTTGTTTGTTTTATTTTTCCGTATTATGAAGTGTGAGTAGTTTTATACTTGTTAGGGTAGGATAAGGGAAGTTTGAGAGAAGGAAATCTCTCTCACTCTTTCCTTGCCCAACAACTTAAATCGACTCCCGTTAATTGAACCACAATCCGCTCCTTACGGCACCCTATCCTACATGATAGCGGTGATTCCGTAGTGAGACCGGTTGTGGTTGAATTATCCGGAGGTTATGGATAAGAGCCAAGAACGGACGGACAAGCACCAAAAGGAAGGACTATGTGTTGGAAAGCCTAGCTTATACTCGCAAGTTCCTTCCTAGTCGTGCTAATCCCCGTTGTTGCCGATTACCGTAACACCGATATTAAGTAGGGCAACGAAAGATGTGGAGACTCCTAACTCAAACTAACCTAATCCTCACCCTAACAAGCTCTCTTTAAATATCAACTTACACTTAGATAACCACAACAAAATCTGAAAACAGGACTTAACTCGTTAAAACACTTTGAAAAAGACTCCCATCTCCCTGCGGACGACCCGTACTCAACCGGCTAGCTACAAGCGAAACCGTCTTGATTGCGGTATTTAAAACTAAACTTGAACACGCACGTATCCTAACAATCACCAGCCTATGTCTAAAAGCATATTCCGGACAAGCTCGAGGCAAAGTCAGTTCTGTGGAAGTTTGTTGGATATCCCAAGCATTCGCAAGGGAATATCTTCTACCTAACCGAGGAACAAAAGATGTTTTATTACTCAGCATGCCATCTTTGTGAAAGGGAATTTCTAATGAAGAAATTTGTGGACATGAGGTAGAACTGGAAAGAGTTGCAGCTATACAAACTGCAGCTGATGATTTGGTAGAACCAAAGGATTCAATAGCAACCAACGAATCTCAGCCTCTCCGCCGATCTAGTAGGGTTCCTCACCCACCTGAGAGATACTTCGGTTTCTCTATGACAGTGGGAGCAAGGATTGCATCATGAGATGATGACCCAACTAGTTTCGGGCTGGCCATCAGGAGTAGGACTCTGTAAGAATAGCTGGATGCTTATCGATCTGAGATGGAATCCTTATACACCAACAATGTATGGACTTTGGTTTCCATATCTGAAGGGTTAAATCCCCATCTGGAGCAAGTATATCTTGAGAAGATTACTTGGTGTACATGGAAAAGTTAAGACTTTCAAAGCTAAACTTGTTAAAGGTTTGCATCATTGACCAGGTATGGATTATACTGAGACCTTTTCTAAGTACCTAAGCTTAAGTCCATCCAGATCCTACTTGCCACGTCTACATACCATGACTACAATATCTGGCGGTTGGGTGTCATGACTGCCTTTCTAAATAAAGATTTAGAAGAGATAGTCTATAAGTACACAGTCAGAGGGCTTCGTAGACAGTGGGAGCAGCGGAAACTTGTGCAAGATGTTTTATGTGATAAAGCAGGCATCGCGGAGTTGGAACATCTATTTTGATGTGGTGGTCAAAGAGTTTGACTTCATCAAAATGGTAGATGAACCTGGTATATACAAAAAGGAAGTAGGGAGTATGGTGGTGATCCTCGTAGAGTACGTGGATGACATACTCTTGATAGGGAAGGAGTTTCCTATGCTACGCTCGGTCAATCTCCGCTTATCACTAGGATTCTCCATATAGGATCAAAGTGATACCTACTAAATCCTGTGTTTTGGATCTATGAGATAGATCTAATTGGATGTTAGGATACTCACTGGTTAGGAGAGCAGACTCAGAGGACAACACGGCGGATCCACTCACAAAGGCCTTTTCCCAGAGAGAGACTTTTATGGGATGGTTGAGTATGAGATACTACAACCACTGCTATCAGATGGCCCTAGTGCAAGTGGGAGATTGTTAGTTATATGTATGCCCTAGAGGTTATTACTATACATAGGATGTATATTGTAGTGGATGCTTGGACATATATAGGCATGACTTTCTTGCTCGATATGATAGTATGCTATCTGGTTACTCTTTACTTTAACGTGTACACTGATTGTCTCTCTGTTACATGTTGGTAAAGCCCTTAGGATGTGTACTTGACTACCTGGACTATGATGCGGATCATACTAGTGGGGACATGGTAGTCCATAAGTACATCCTTAGAAAGTCCCTAGTCGTGGGTGTATCGAGACGGGGCATCGATATACCAGAGTAGACTAGCGTATACCTTCTCGACCCATACAGATGGGCGATGGATGATCCCATATCCATTGGTGTTTGACATCAGAGATGATATACGGGTGCTCAGTGGAGACTGGGTACACTGGACGGACTCGCCGAGAACTCCCAGATGGTATTGTTCCTTACGTCAGATGGCAGTTCTCTGGTGACACCGGTGCAGGTTAGTCTGTAGACCCGAGATCGTCATAGAGCCTTGTGTGATTCCCAGTGTACTTTGATTTCCACCTTACCACGTCCAAGAGGGCGTACAAAACGGTGGTTTTTGGGTACAGTCCCGAATCACATGGAGGCAATGAGCGATAGGAGGGGTTTCGTCTCTCCCGGTATAGGGAGTTGATGTTGCGCTGTGCTCGATTGGCTATAACAGGAAGTCCTTGGCCAAGGCTGCTTTAGGGATTTACTGGTAAGTGTTACCAGTAGTTTCTCGACCCGTTATGAGCCTCATATCGACACGACTTATCGAGTTATTGGGGTCTGACGTTTACGACCCCTAGACGAGATATGCGACATATGAGACGAACAGACCGGACTGTACGGTAAGTGTTACTGGTTGGATTCACAGGAGTGTGAGTGGGCTTGCTCGTTGATCTTCTGATCGTTCAATACCTGGGTGGCCGTTACGTTTAGCAGACCGCTTGCGGCTTGTGGGTGTTTGATATGATCATCACCTACTGCCGGCGTATTGACGAGTCTTTAAAGTCCTACTTAGGGGTTTCCTGGCTCAAGCGAAACGAAATAGGAGCGCATATGAGATATGTGCGGGACCGAGAATAATACCAGTATGTGATACTGTATTCTATTCTCGAATTTTTGTGACATTAATCGGTTGTATGCGATATAGCCGAGTTATCGGATCAAGTGTTGATTCGATAAGTTGTTACTATTGATATTAGTCGGTTATATGCAGTATGACCGGATCATTAAATCAAGTGTTGATTTAATGATTTAATGTATAATTATATATTTTATATATTACTTTACATTAACTAGTATTTGTTCACTTAAGATTGATTTTCTCACTTGATGTGCACAAGTAGTATATGTGATATATTTTTGTGCACTTGATTGTATCATGTTTGATGATACATGCAAACTTGGGTGTGTGTATGCTATACACCATGTTTAGTTAATGGTTAGGATTTCATTTGCCTTATTTATTTATTTTCTTTATTTATTTTTGGCAAGAAACTAAATGGTGGTGGCTTTCTTTGTTTTATTCTTGAAGATTCATGAAGCTCAACCATTTTGTTTTATGCTTAACCTAACCATTTACCTGTAGGGTTCCTAGGCACTCTAATGTAGTCTCACATGTGATCAAACATGCACAAATCAAATTTTACGGGTGCCTACAAACCCTAATACGGATCGTCAACTAGATATATAGGCGATGCAAGCAAGTAAACGGAAATATAGCTAAAGGGAAGGGGCTACAACCTTTGTAGATCCGGTCCTCCACCTCCTAGGCTCCGTGATGAAGTCCTCTCCACTGTCCAAATCGAACCATGACTCTCACGGTGGTTTCATCGGAGAAAGAGGCGGGCTAGGTCGTCGACAACGTGCCGAAGATGATCTACGTCGAGGCATCACTATATCAAGCTCCACCTTCACCAAGCCCTGAAAACTTGTGAAGGAAACACCCTATACTACTTGGCAAGAGGTAGAGGATGAAGAAATAGGAAGTGGGTTCACTTTAGAATTGGATTTCTCAGACTTTTTCATCACTTGCCATTGATGTAGCAAGCTTTCTTCATTGGAGAAGAAGATGAAGAAAAAGAAGAAGATATGATAAGTCTTAATGAAAAATGAAAAAGAATTAATTCTTATCATCTTCTAACCTTAGTTAAGTGTAGAGAATGAATTAGGGTTAGTTTAAATGGTTATGGTTAAGTATAAGACAAGAAAGGAGACTAAGTCAAAACTTCATGAATGTTCAACTAAAAACAAAACAAGTAACCATTCATTTATCCTTTTCATTTTCCAAAATGAATAAATAAATAAGATAAATGAATAAGTAATTAAGTAAACAAAACCCTAATCATTAACTTAACCATAGTTTAATTCTTTACACTTAACCAAATATGCATGTATCATCAAACATGATACAACCATGTGCACAAAAGTATATCACATATACAACTTGCACAATTCAAGTGAGAAAATCCTTTTTAAAGTGAACCAATACTAGTTAATGCAAAGTAATATATCAAATATATATAATTATGCATTAAATCATTAAATCAACACTTGATTCAATGATCCGGTCATGTCGCATATAACCGACTAGTATTCAATGTATCGGCTTCACGAATCAATCCTTGATTCGATAACCAGGTTATATCGCATATAACCAATCGATACATTCGTCGCGAGAATGGAATACGGTATCGCATACACGAATTATTCTCGGTCCAGCACATATCACATATGTGCTCCTATTTCGTTTCGCTTGAACCAGGAAACCTCTGTGTAGGACTCTGAAGACTCGTCAATACGCCGGTAGCAGATGATGATCATATCAAGCACCCACAAGCCGCAAGCGGTCTGCTAAACGTAACGGCCACCCGGGTATTGAGCGATCAGAAGATCGACGAGCAAGCCCGCTCACACTCCTGTGAATCCAACCAGTAACACTTACCGTACAGTCCGGTCTGTTCGTTTGATATGTCGCATATCTCGCCTAGGCGTGGTAAACGTCAGACCCCAATAGCTTCATAAGCCATGCCGACGTAGGGTCCATAAGATTCGTGAAACTACTGATAACTCTTACCAGTATATCACAGCAACCCAGGCCAGGGATTTCCTGTTATGGCCAGTCGTGCATAGCGCAACATCAACCCCCAATACCGGGAGAGACGAATCCCCTCCTATCGCTCATTGTCTCCTTGTGAATCGGGACTGTACCCAAAAACCACCTGTTTGCACGACTCAGTAGAGCCGTGGTAGGGTGGAAATCAAAGCTCAGTGGGAGACACACAAGACTCTATGACGATCTCGGGTCAACAGACTAAGCTGTACCAATGTCACCAGAGAACTGCCATCTGACGTGAGGTATAATACCATCTGGGAGTTCTCGGCGAGTCCGTTCAGTGTACCAAGTCTCCACTGAGCACCCGTATACCATCTCTGATGTCAAACACCAATGGATATGGGATCATCCATCGCCCATCACATGGGTCGAGAAGATACAAGCTAGTCTACTCTGGAATATCGATGCCCCGTCTCGATATTCCCACGACTAGGACCATGAAGGATGTACTCATTGACTACCCAGGCCCCATTAGTATGATCTGCATCACAGTCCTGGAAGTCGAGTACTCATCCTAAGGGCTTTATCAACATGTAATCAGAGAGACAGAAAGTATACATATTAAGATAAAGAGCAACCAGATAGCGTACTATCATGTCGAGCAAGAAAGTCCTACCTATATATGTCCCAGCATCCACTACAATATACATCCAATGTACAGTAATGGCCTCTAGGGCATACATATAACTAACAATCTCCCACTTGCACTAGGGTCATCTGTAGCAGTGGTTGCAGTATCACATACTCAACCATCCCAAAAAGTCTCTCTTTGGGAAAAGGCCTTCGTGAGTGGATCCGCCGTGTTGTCCTCTGAGTCTACTCTCCTAACCTCGATCACCCTGGAGATCAACTATCTCTATGATCAGGTGATACTGCCTTAGATTATGTCTGGGTCACTGATGGGACCGGGGTTCTCGAGCCAAAGCCACACTTCCATTGTCACACAATGGTAGGAACCTAGTTCATCTCATGAACCATTATACACCCAAACAGCCTCTTTGGTAGCATCTTAAGTAGCGATGTATCCTGCCTTTATCGTCTAGTATGTCACGGTATCTAGCTTGGAACTCTTCCAATATACCGTCCCTTTACTGAGGGTAAGGACAATGCCTATGACTGACATTCAGTCGTCTTTATCACTCTGGAACCCTTCCAGTGAATCTCCCCAGGATCGATTGATACCATCTCACTACAACTAGTGAGTATCCTAACATCTAATTAGATCTATCTCATAGATCCAAAGCTTAGGATTTATGTATCACTTTGATCCTATATGGAAAATCATTGTGATAAGCGGAGATTGATCGAGCGTAGCATAGGAAACTCCTTCCCTAACAAGAGTATGTCATCCACGTACTCTACGAGGATCGTCGCCATACTCCCTACTACCTTTTTGTTTATACAAGGTTCATCTACCATTTTGATGATGTCAACTTCTTTGACTAATCCATCAAAACAGATGTTCCAACTCCGCGATGCCTGCTTTATCCTATAAAGCATCTTGCACACGTTTCCGCTGCTCCCACTGTCTACGAGGCCCTCTAGCTGTGTACTAATAGACGCACTCTTCTAAAACATCATTTAGAAAAGTAGTCATGGCACCAAACCACCAGATATCGTAGTCATGGTATGTAGCCGTGGCAAGTAGGATCTGGATTGACTCAAGCATAGTCCCTAGAAAAGGTTTCATCATTATCCACACCTGGTTGATGACTAAAACCTTTAACAAGTCTAGCTTTGAAAGTCTCAACTTTTCCGTCTACACAAGTAATCTTCTCAAGATATACTTGCTCCTGATGGGGATTTAACCCTTCAGATATAGCAACCAAAGTCCATACTTTGTTGGTGTATATGGATTCCATCTCAGACCGCTAAGCATCCAGCCATTCTTACAGAGTCCTTACTTTTGATGGCCTGCTCGAATCTAGTTGGGTCATCATCTCATGATGCATTCCATGCTCCCACTATCATCGAGAAACCAAGGTATCTCTCAGGTGGGTGAGGAACCCTACTAGATCGGCGGAGAGGCTGAGGTTCATTGGAATCTACTGAATCCTTTGGTTCTACCAAATTATCTGCTGTAGTTTGTATAGCTGGAACCTTTCCAGTTCTACATTACAGACCTTGCCTCGAGCCTGTCCGGATTTTGCTTTTAGACATAGGCCGGACAATCCCAAATCTTAACTAACTTAAGATATGGGCTCTTCCCTTTCCATATCACATATGAAGTGGTAGGCAGTGATTTGATTCGAACCTAATTCAATAGGTACGCAGCTTCTCAAGCGCATAACATCCAAAAGGAAATAGGTAACTCAGTAATACTCATCATAGAGTACACGATATCTAATATTGTGTGATTGCTCCGCCCCGATACACCGTTGTGCTGTGGTGTATTCAGAGGAGTAATGCTGAGAGAGAATCTCATTCTCCTTTAGAATGGACCAGGATTTCCGTGCTCAAGTATTCTCCTCCTTGATCACATCAAAGGCCATAATACTTATACCCGTATTTTGGTTCTCTACTTCTTGCTTATATTCTGTGAATATCTCAAAAGGTTCGGACTCATGTTTCAACAGGAACATACGACTGAATCTTGAGAGATTATCAGAGAATATAATGAAGTATAAAGAACCAGACCTGGCATGTGTAGACAGGAGACCTTACATACATCATCATGTATCAATCCCAAGAGTTAACTAACTCTTTCTCTGTTTCCAATAAACAGAGCTATGGTCATTTAATCTTTATGACATGACTGGCAAGTTTCACAAGATGTAAATTCAAACTGATTTAAATATGCATCTAAAATGTAACTTCAGCCAGTCGGGTCGCATTGATATGACCTAGTCTACAATGCCTCAAGAATGATTCGTTCATTTCTGAACTTTTCCTCTTGTGTGTGTTCTGTATACTAGGAACTGTAGTTTGATTTAGAACGTCAATGCTTTTAGATAACGTGCCTGAACCGATCAACTTTTGATATAGGAAATGTTCAAAACATTATCCATCAATACAAAATTATATCCTTTCTTTACTAATAAAGAGACTGATATGATTTTGTATATCAGGTTCGGTATCTAATAGCATTTGTTCAGAATCAATGTATTCGTAATACAGGGTGATAGTGACCAACAGACTTGGCTGCAACACTTGCCCCGTTTTCTGTCTCATGAAACTTATCACCCATTCTCAGTTTTTCTACCTTTTTGTAGCCTTATGTAACAGATTACATATCTGGGATCCTGATCCGGTATCAAATACCCTGGATTCAGAGGATACTGAGAAACAGTTCTTTGTAATGAACACACCCGAAGATGATGCATCAGCATACACTCTCTTCGTTTGGGCGGCACGGGAATTCTGGTAATCCCCAATTTCCTGCTCTGTCTTATAACAATTATAAGTTGGAGCGGGACCAACGTTCCCCAGCTCAGTATAACAAGCGGGTTCGGTCAATTATCCGTATTATTATCTTGATTAAGGCGTGACATGGTCGCTACCAGGAGAGAGAGAGAAGAAAACACTCTGCGTGCGCTCTTGCAAGATTAGATTGGTTATTTATTTTATCTAATCAGGATGGCTCCCACTGTTTTTATCAAATCTTCCTTCAAACCATAAAAGGAAAGACTAGCCGGGATTAATTACACTCTACAAGTTCGCTAATCTTTCAGCCAGGCCAGTGTCGGTACTTTGAGGGAGGTTCCCCGTGCTTTCGCACGGACCTAATTACAGTCAACCTCGTTTTCCCAGAGGTGTAACCCCGTTGACACCTTTCTAGACACCTACTTGATCGGCTAATTGCAAAGTGCAAAACTCTTCCAGGAGTAACAATTACTCGCAGTGGGTATCGGGATCCAACTATCATATAGAAGGTATGCAATCTCATTGCAAATTTCAATACTTGAAACTCCCGATAAAGATTTTTATCCCTAGCACTTATGACCTTAACTATGGTCAACAAATCATAAGCACTAGTCAAGTTCTACCCGTCATTTCGTGATTAATTAGACCCACCCACATGACCCTTAACTAAGGTCAACAAAGTCACGCGACTGTCCTAACCAATCGCATCATATGCGGTGTAGGAAGACATCACTTAGCTACCGTACACTGTGCCTTGACTATGGTCAACAAACACAGCACGAATACTAAGTACTCTACTTCCTAAAATGACGGAGGGTTGCGAATGGTTTTTGTGAAAACCTTTAACGCTTTGAACTTGATCTCGTTGTGGAATCAAATGGTTTTTAAATGGAATGTTTTCGAGGCTTTTCTAGTTTTGCTAAAGGGGTCATTCCCGGTGAAGGGATCGTCGGCCCTTTTCTCGTCGAATGAGGTGCGGGATATATCATATATATCACTGTGCAAAGCAGAAACTATAGAAGCGATCAAATGACAAACCGAGGGTTGTAGCATCTGCCAGTTATTGCTAAAGGAGTCACTCCCGGTGAAGGGATCTCGGTCCTTTCCTCATCGAATAAGGTGCAGGATGTTCTACAATGAACACCGCGATGCAAAGCAAGAACTGTAACTTCCTGTTTTTATTTTGAAATTCTATTCCACAACATCAATTAGGTTTATTTTCTTTCATTAATCTCATTAATGAATATCCCATCATTTAAGTCCACCTAAACATCACAGATAAATATAACGTACGCTTATGCCATCCGCATTCGCCTCGATGTCCCGTCTGCATCGTTAGGTTAGGTAACTAACGGTAGAGCGGGGCAGGGCTAGCGCGGGTGTAAAACATAAGCAACGCCTATATAATATATCATATATACTATATACTATATCTGTCACAGAACATCACATGATCACATCACAGATAACGCAGCAGAAGAAACATATGAAATATTGGATATACTAGGACGTCCATGTTTTCAATACGAGCCAGTATAAAACACGGATTCCACGATCGTGATGAATAGCCAATCCCACACCCCTAGACCCCTACGAGAGCGGCAAGCAACCCTACCAATTCTAGAGTTAGGAGACCCGGACTCGACTCCTCGAGTTGGTCTCCCTCTGGACCCCAGAACCCGGTTACTTGTGCTTCCCTCCTTAGGTCTATCCTAGTGCAGAAAAGTAAATAATATACATCAACGGTGACATCTTCCGCAACCTGGAAGTGCCCCAATAAAAGAATATTACATACAAGTTTTTACATGAATGAAAATAAAAAACACTCATCTCACATAAAAAAAACCCGGCTATTCAAACACGACGATCCAATATAACATATCCAGCAGCTCATAACATCACATGTCATTAACGTAAGCAAACATGCGTATCCCAATTGTCGTTGACATATAGCAACGAAACCGGCGATATTACACATTACACTTACGGTCACAGAAAAGTAAGTGTAAAACTACAACAGTTGGAATCCGCAACCTCTTTAGACATCACATTCCTAATTAAATGAATTACTTAGACATCGCATGCCTAACAATTATAAACCCCACATTTTAGTCTCAAAATCGAAAACACTTTTCAATATCAAGTCGGGCAATTCAACAGGATTCCCGACATTCTGATCGAATGCTCATCGCAAACTTTAGTAGGCAGCTGCACCCTCGACGCCGTCGACAAAGTGCACCAAGGCGGAACACCGCTGCCGCGAGCACCCGAACGGATGCTTTCGGCGACGGGGTTCTCCTACAGTCACTTGGTCGGGGCTATGGAGTGAGGCTGTCTATTAAGTTTACCCGGCGAGTATCCGCGTACACTACGTGATTGCGACGGACTTTTGATCACATCAAAATTCCGTGGCAACCGATCATTTGAGACTAAACTGCTATGTTTATAACATTCATCCAGTCATCTCATAACTATTTGCGAATTCCAAGTATTGTATCACATTCCGGATAAATAGAAAATGTTAAACTTTCCGATCGAACAATCGAACACCCAAGTTTTCCCGATACAGTCCAACACATGAAATAAGCCTAACAGCATTCAGTTCGTGCCTCAGTACCAACGGTCCATCCGTAGAAGGGTCAAGCCAACGCCTCACATGTGGCACGCCGTACTGCCCCAAACCCGAAGGTTCAAAGGGCAGTTCAAGACGGTAACATAATTGAGTTAAGGTTTGTTGTCTTCTAGAGGGACCATCGCGTTACTTGCAGTACTTAGAACGTCGTTAAACTACGGAAAAATCCAACAATTGGAAGTTTCCCGGCAGGGGAAAAATTGGGTATTTATATCCGATCGAACTTTTTAACATATTCTGAAAAATACCCGGAAACACACACAGACAAAATTAGACAGTCCGATCGAATCTCCGAATCCCCAATACAACCCAGAAAATAAAACTCTGGAATAAATATTAAAATATTCCCAGGAAAACCAGCACTGCTTACTAAGAATTACGGTGCAAACTTCGATGCACAAAACGACAAACTAGCCGCGGAACCGCCGCATGAGCATGCTCATGCCGCGGATCCGCAGCGACTTTAAGGAATCAGGCCATCGAATTTTACAGTAAACCTTACAATCCCCTGCTGATTTTTCTGCATATTTTTAATTC
The DNA here is from genome assembly GCA_030015575.1 of Agapanthus africanus. Lineage (NCBI taxonomy): Eukaryota > Viridiplantae > Streptophyta > Magnoliopsida > Asparagales > Amaryllidaceae > Agapanthus > Agapanthus africanus. The sequence goes on from JASDDO010000029.1 coordinate 128,386,413, forward strand.
TCAAAATTCCACGATTTCAGAAAAAGTACAGAGAGCAATATTAGGGTTTGGGTTTTGATTCGATCGGAGTTCTAATTCCGTCTAGACTTCGCTTAAGGCTCTAGCTAGGCTCTGATACCACTGTAGGGTTCCTAGGCACTCTAATGTAGTCTCACATGTGATCAAACATGCACAAATCAAATTTTACGGGTGCCTACAAACCCTAATACGGATCGTCAACTAGATATATAGGCGATGCAAGCAAGTAAACGGAAATATAGCTAAAGGGAAGGGGCTACAACCTTTGTAGATCCGGTCCTCCACCTCCTAGGCTCCGTGATGAAGTCCTCTCCGCTATCCAAATCGAACCATGACTCGCACGGTGGTTTCATCGGAGAAAAAGGCGGGCTAGGTCGTCGACAACGTGCCGAAGATGTTCTACGTCGAGGCATCACTAGATCAAGCTCCACCTTCACCAAGCCATGAAAACTTGTGAAGGAAACACCCTATACTACTTGGCAAGAGGTAGAGGATGAAGAAATAGGAAGTGGGTTCACTTTAGAATTGGATTTCTCACACTTTTTCATCACTTGCCATTTATGTAGCAAGCTTTCTTCATGGAAGAAGAAGATGAAGAAGAAGAAGAAGATATGATAAGTCTTAAAGAAAAATGAAAAAGAATTAATTCTTATCATCTTCTAACCTTAGTTAAGTGTAGAGAATGAATTAGGGTTAGTTTAAATGGTTAGGGTTAAGTATAAGACAAGAAAGGAGACTAAGTCAAAACTTCATGAATGTTCAACTAAAAACAAAACAAGTAACCATTCATTTATCCTTTTCATTTTCCAAAATGAATAAATAAATAAGATAAATGAATAAGTAATTAAGTAAACAAAACCCTAATCATTAACTTAACCATAGTTTAATTCTTTACACTTAACCAAATAAGCATGTATCATCAAACATGATACAATCATGTGCACAAAAGTATATCACATATACAACTTGCACAATTCAAGTGAGAAAATCCTTTTTAAAGTGAACCAATACTAGTTAATGCAAAGTAATATATCAAATATATATAATTATGCATTAAATCATTAAATCAACACTTGATTCAATGATCCGGTCATGTCGCATATAACCGACTAGTATTCAATGTATCGGCTTCTCGAATCAATCCTTGATTCGATAACCAGGTTATATCGCATATAACCAATCGATACATTCGTCGCGAGAATGGAATACGGTATCACATACACGAATTATTCTCGGTCCCGCACATATCTCATATGCGCTCCTATTTCGTTTCGCTTGAACCAGGAAACCTCTGTGTAGGACTCTAAAGACTCGTCAATACGCCGGCAGCAGATGATGATCATATCAAGCACCCACAAGCCGCAAGCGGTCTGCTAAACGTAACGGCCACCCGGGTATTGAGCGATCAGAAGATCGACGAGCAAGCCCGCTCACACTCCTGTGAATCCAACCAGTAACACTTACCGTACAGTCCGGTCTGTTCGTTTGATATGTCGCATATCTCGCCTAGGGGTGGTAAACGTCAGACCCCAATAGCTTGATAAGTCATGCCGACGTAGGGTCCATAACATTCGTGAAACTACTGATAACTCTTACCAGTATATCACAGCAACCTTGGCCAGGGATTTCCTGTTATGGCCAGTCGTGCATAGCGCAACATCAACCCCCAATACCGGGAGAGACGAATCCCCTCCTATCGCTCATTGTCTCCATGTGAATCGGGACTGTACCCAAAAACCACCTGTTTGCACGACTCAGTAGAGCCGTGGTAGGGTGGAAATCAAAGCACAGTGGGAGACACACAAGACTCTATGACGATCTCGGGTCAACAGACTAAGCTGTACCAGTGTCACCAGAGAACTGCCATCTGACGTGAGGTATAATACCATCTGGGAGTTCTCGGCGAGTCCGTTCAGTGTACCCAGTCTCCACTGAGCACCCGTATACCATCTCTGATGTCAAACACCAATGGATATGGGATCATCCATCGCCCATCACATGGGTCGAGAAGATACACGCTAGTCTACTCTGGAATATCGATGCCCCGTCTCGATATTCCCACGACTAGGAACCATGAAGGATGTACTCATTGACTACCCACGCCCCATTAGTATGATCTGCATCATAGTCCTGGAAGTCGAGTACTCATCCTAAGGGTTTTATCAACATGTAATCAGAGAGACAAAAAGTATACATCTTAAGATAAAGAGCAACCAGATAGCGTACTATCATGTCGAGCAAGAAAGTCCTACCTATATATGTCCCAGCATCCACTACAATATACATCCAATGTACAGTAATGGCCTCTAGGGCATACATATAACTAACATTAACCAAACCTTAGTTTATTCTCTACATGAGTTACACTCACTCATGGTTACTAAATGATAAGCATCACTTGATTTTCTATGATTGATTATTCATTTTCATTTTTCTCTTCCTTCTTCTTCATCTTCTTCATGAAGAGAAAAAAACCATTGCAAGAAAATTCCAAGTGATGAATCCAAGTGAGAAATCCAAATCCAAAGTGAACCCACTTCCTATTTCTTCATCTTCTACCACTTGCCATGTACTAGAGTGTGTTATCTTCACAAGTTTCATGACCAAGTGAAGATGGAGCTTGAGTTAGGGTTGCCTTGACGTAGATCATCTTCGGCATCGAAGTCAATGACCTAGCCTGCTCATTTCTCCGACGAAACCATCGCAAGAGTCCGGGATCCCGGTGATCGCAGCGAAGGGACGTCATCACGGAGCTAAAGAAGTGGAGGACCGGATCTACAAAGGTTGTAGTCACTTTCACTTGTAGTTAAGTTGTTAACCTGCATATTCTTTCGCCTTACCTCTAGTAATCGATCTAGTTTAGGGTTTCTCGGCACCGAAAATTTTGATTTTGGCATGGTTGATGCCTTGTGGAACCTCTTGAGTGTGCCTAGGAACCCTACACCATTGACTAAGTCCACCAATTTTGTTTTACTTAAGAAATTTGTTAACCAAACCATTATCTTTAGACATGGTTAAGTCTCTACATGAGTTCATATATGATATTTTCTCACCCATGGTTGCTATTCTCACTCTCATTCCATTCTCATTTTCATCTTCTTCTTCATTCCAATTTTGCTCTCTAGCTTTTTGGAAAGTGAGGAAATTTAGTGAGAAAAATTATTCTAAAGTGAGCAAAAATCATACTCATCAACCTACACTCGATTAGCCATTTAGTTTAGGATGTTTGCTTCACTAATTCCTAATAAGTGAAGAGGTAGCTTTAGTTGTAGATTCCTCGACGTAGATCATCTTCGGCCTCGAAGACTTCAAGCAAGCTTGTTCTTTTCGTCTTGTGAACCCTTACTAGAGTCCGGGAGATCACTACTAGGAGTGAATGGACTACAACACGGAGCTTTAGCAGTGAAGGACCGGTCTAGAAAGGTTGAATTCCTCATTCACGTAGTGTAATGTTTGATTACATGCTAGCTTACTCCAAATTTTCTAGTTAGATCCTTGGCATGGGTTTCTTATCTCTCTTGTTTTTTTTTAAGATTGCATACTTGATTCCCAATAAAACGTAGTGAGTATGCTAAGGAACCCAGCAGTGGTATCAGAGCTAAGCTAGTGCATTAGTCGTTGTCTAAGGAACACCTCTCTATGGAAACTTTACCAAAAGTTGTTATTTTTCGTGTTAAAAATATTCAAAAAATCATGCAGGTAATTCTATGGACCCTCTAGATGAACGATACCCAATCTCGACTACATGACCGCGGAACCGCGGCCAAATAGGGCTATTTGCGGCGGTTCCGCGGTGCCATGTGTGAGACATGGGTCGACCCTTCTACGGTTGGTTCGTAGGTACAGTGGCATGTTTTAGGGTATTTTTTTAACATTGCTTATGTGTTGAGATCTCTGCGAAATTTTGGGAATTCATTGATTCGATCGAAATGTTTAACATCATCTAGCTATCTGTGATTGTGATACAATATTTTGAATCGACAATAATTAGTTTTGTGAAAACTAGTTTGAATTTTATAAACCTAGAAATTTAGTCTCATTTGATCGGTTGCCACGAAGTTTTTGATTCGGATCAAAACTCCGTCGCAATCTCTTATAGTACGTGAATGTTCGCCTGGTAAAATTACTAGAAAGCCACGCCCCATAGCCCCGACCATGTGACTGTAGGAAAACCACGATGCCTAAAGCATCTGTCCAGGTGCCCGCGGCCGCGTAGTTCTGCCTGAGTGCACTTCGTCGACTGCATCGGGGGTGCGGCCGTCTATTAAAGTTTCCGACGAGCATTCGATCAACTTATCGGGAAACTTGTTGAATTTCCAGACTTGTTATTGAAAAGTGTTTTCAATAACGAGACTAAAATGCTTGGTTTATAATTGTTAGGTTTGAAATTCAGAATATGAGATATTCCGGGTTTTTTATGTCTAAGGAATTCATATGGTTAGGTATGAAATCCGAAGTATGTGATATTTCGGGTTTATGATGCCTAATGATTTTTTGGATTCCAATTGCTGTAGTTTTTCACTTTTTTTTGCGACCGTAAGTGTAATATGTGGGGTATCGCCAGTTTTGTTGCTATACGACAACGACAATTGGGATACGCATATTTACTTACGTTAATGACATGTGATGTTATGTGTTGCTGTGATATGTTATATTGAATCGTCGTGTTTGAATAGGCCGGGTTATTTTTGTGAGATGAGTGTTTTTCATTTTCATTCATGTAAAACCTTGTATGTAATATTCTTTTATTGGGGCACTTCCGGGTTGAGGATGATGTCACCATTTGATGTATATTATTTACTTTTTCGCATTAAGATAGACCCAAGGAGAGTGGCACAAGTAATCGGGTTCTAGGGTTCAGTAGGAGGCTATCTCGAGGAGTCGGGACCGAGTCTCTTAAGTCTAGAATTGGTAGGTCTGCTTGCCGCTCTCGTAGGGGTCTAGGGATATAGGTTTGGCTATTCATCGCGACCGTGGAATCCGTATTTTTTTACTGGCTTAATTTAAAACATGGAACTCCTAGTATATCCAATATTTCATATGTTGACTTCCGTTGCTGATGTTCTGTGATGTGATCACTTTATATGATGAGACGAATGGTAATTATTATATATATGATATATAATAAACGTTGCTTATGTTTTGTACCCGCGCTAGTCCCGCCCCTCTATGCCGTTAGTTAAGTAACCTAACGGTTCATAACGAGACACTGTGGTGAATGCAGATGGCTTAAGCGTACGTTGTATTTTCGTTTCTTCTGTGATGCTTGGGAAGCATAAATGATGGGACGTCATTAATGAGATTAATGAAAAGGAATGAAACCTAAAGATGTTGTAGAATCAAATTTTAAAAAAGGTAGCTCTAGTTCTTGTTTTGCATAGTGGTACTCCTTGAAGAATATCCAGCACCTCATTCGATGAGGAAAAAGCCGAGATCCCTTCACCGAGAATGACCTCTTCAGCAAAAGCTAGCAGATGCTAAACCCACTAGGTTTATTTTGAAAAACACATGATTTTAAAAGCGGAGCTTAAACCACTCCGTTTCAAATCACTCGATTCTACAAACGATATCAAGTTCATTACACAAAAAGTTTTCTTAAAACCATGTCGTAGCCTTCAGGCATTTCAGAAAAATACTACTTAGTATTCGTACTACGTTTGTTGGCCTTCGTCAAGGTGTAGTGTACGGTAGATAACTAGTGCTTATCAGCAGCATGTGATGCGATAGAATTAGGTTAGTCGTGGGACATTGTTGTGAAGGGATGCCTAGCATGGCAGCAAGGTTTCGGGAGGCATCTACCATGCCAAATTCAAATTTTAGCCGTACTAGCTAACCCTAACCATGAATCGTATACTAGAAATCGGACGGAATAACATAGGTAAACTCTTTACATCTAAATGAATGCGGAATACAACCTTTGTAGACCGGTCCTTCACTTCTAAAGCTACGTGTAGTAGTCCCTTCGCTGCGATCATCGTACTACCGGACTTTAGTAAGGGTTCATATGAAGAAACGAACGGACATGCTCGGTGCCTTCGAAGCCGAAGATGATCTACGTCGAGGAGACTCAAGCTCATTCTACCTCTTCACTAATGGTGAGATTGGTGAAGAAAACACCCTAAACTAAAAGGCAAGTAGTAAAGGATGATGAAGTAGGAAGTGGGCTCATTTTAGATTTATTTTTCTCACAAGGTTTCATCACTTATCAAAAATCAAGAGAGCTCAAAAATGAGGAGGAAGAAGATGAAGTGATGAACAAAGAGATGAGGTTAGAATTGCAACCATGGTTGGCATATGCCATCCACTAACCATTGTAGAGACTTAACCATAGCTATGAGTTAAGTTTGGGTTGTAAAATATCCTAAGCTAGACAAAAAAGTGGACTTGGTCAATGGTTAACTAGTTTGCACAAAATATCAACTATGACAAAAACCAAATATTTGAATTACTTAATAAATATAACACCTAATATAAACCCTAGCATGGTATAAGTCTCATACACCCACCTTGCATGTGTAACCAAGCATGACACACTAATATATATCACATATATAATAAGTGTGCATAAAGAAAATAATACATTTAACATATATCACTTGTATATAAATGTATCATCAAGTGAGAAAAATGAATACTTAAGTGAGCTAATATTAGTTAATGTAATGTAATATATCAAAATATATAATTATACATTAAATTATTAAATCAACACTTGATTTAATAATCCGGTCATATCACATATAATCGACTAATATCTAATGTAACATCTTATCGAATCAACACTTGATCCGATAACCCGGCTATATCACATATAACCAACCGATATATATATCGCAAGAATAGAATGCGGTATCTCATATCGCATTAATCTCAGTCCCGCACATATCACATATGTGCACCTACTCCGTTTCACATGAACCAAGAAACCTCTGTGTAGGACTCTAAAGACTCGTCAATACGCCGGCAGTAGGTGATGATCATATCAAACACCCACAAGCCGCAAGCGGTGTGCTAAACGTAATGGCTACCCGGGTATTGAGCGATCATAATATCAACAAGCACGCCTGCTCACACTCCTGCGAATCCAATCAGTAAAGCTACCGTACAGTCCGGTCTCTTCGTCTGATATGTCGCATATCTCATCTAAGGGTGGTAAACGTCAGACCCCAGTAACTCGATAAGTCATGCCGATATGAGGCTCATAACGGGTCGAGAAACTACTGATAACACTTATAAGTATATCTCGGAGTCATCCCTGGCCAGGGACATCCTGTTATAGCCAATCGAGCACAGCGCAACATCAACTCCCTATACCGGGAGAGACGAATCCCCTCCTATCGCTCATTGCCTCCAAGTGACTCGGAACTGTACCAAAAAACCACCGTTTTGCACGTTCTCTTGAACGTGGTAAGGTGGAAATCAAAGCACAGTGGGAATCACACAAGACTCTATGACGATCTCGGGTCAACAGACTATCCTGCACCAGTGTCACCTGAGAACTGCCATCTCACGTGAGGTATAATACCATCTGGGAGTTCTTGGTGAGTCCGTCCAGTGTACCCAGTCTCCACTGAGAACCCGTATACCATCTCTGATGTCAAACACCAATGGATATGGGATCATCCATCGCCCATCATATGGGTCGAGATGCATATACGCTAGTCTACACTGGAGTATTGATGCCCGGTCTCGATACTCAAACGACTAGGAACATTTGAAGGATATACTTACCGACTACTCTGTCCCCACTAGTATGATCTGCATCATAATCCTAGTAGACAAGTACTCATCCTAAGGACTTTATCAACATGTAATATAGAGACAATCATTGTACATGTTAAGATAAACAGTAACCAGATAGCATACTATCATGTCGAGCAAGAAAGTCCTCCCTATATATGTCTAAGCATCCACTACAATATGCATCATATGTACAGTAATGGCCTCTAGGGCATACATATAACTAATATGTTGGCCTCCATCGAAGGTCGCGCGGGTGGGTTTAATTCAATCACGAAATATACGGGTTGAACTTGACTAGCAGCCTATGTTTTGTTGGCTTCCGTCAAGGTCATAGGACGCTAGGGGCAAAATATTATTGGGAATTTCAAGTGTGGAAATTTGCAATGAGATTGCATACCATCTATGAGATAGTTGGATCCCGATACCCACTGCAAGTAAGAGTTGCTCCTGGGAGAATTTTACAAATCATAATTGGCCGATCAACTAGGTGTCTGGAAAGGTGTTAACGGGGTTATGCTTCTGGGAAAACACGGTTTATTTTAATTAGGTCCTTACGAAAGCATGGGAAACCTCCCTCAAAGTACCGAGACTGTCCTGGCCGAAAGATTGGCGAACTTGTAGGGTGTAATTAATCCCGGCTAGTCTTACTTTTTAGGGTTTGAAGGAAGAATTGATAAAAACAGTGGGAACCATCCTGATTAGATTAGATAATAACCAATCTAATCTTGCAAGAGCATACGCTAAGTGTTTTCTTCTCTCTCTCCAGGTAGTGACCATGTCACTACTTAAGAAAGATAATAATATGGATGTATTGACCGAACCCGCTTGTTATACTAAGCTGGGGAATGTTGATTCCGCTCTATCTTATAATTGTTATAAGTTCGAGCAGGAAATAGGTGAATATACGGATTCCCACACCACCCAAACGAGGAATGAGCATGCTGATGCATCTTCTTCAGGTGTGTTAGTTATAGAGAACTGTTTCTCAGTACACTCTACGTCCTGTGTATTAGATACCGGATCGGGATCCCACATATATAATATGTTACATGGGCTAATGAAAGGTAGAGAACTGGGAATAGGTGATCATTCTGTAAGAGTAGGGAATGGTGAAAATTTTGCAGTCAAAGCAGTTAGCGAATATCACCTTGTATTACCAAATGGTAATACATTGATTCTGAACGAATGTTATTATATACGGAGCCTGATATGCAAATTTATATCAGTTTCTTTATTATGTAAAGAAGGATATAATTTTGTATTACAGGATAATGTTATGAACATTTTTTTGAATCAAAATTTGATTGGATAAAGCTCGTTAAGTATTGGCATATACATTCTAAGTCAAACCGCAGTTCTTAACGTAAAGAACACACACAAGAGGAAAAGTTTAGAAATGAACGAGTCCTTCTTGTGCCAATGTAGACTAGGTCATATCAATGCGACATGACTAGCTAAGGTACATAAGAATGGATATTTAAACCCGTTTGAATTAATATCTTATGAAACTTGTCAGTCATGTCTCGAAGGAAAGATGACTAAAACTCCGTTTACTGGACATGGAGAAAGAGCTACGGAACTATTGGGACTGATACATAGTGATGTATGCGGTCGCATATCTACACATGCCAGGAATGATTCTTTATACTTTATTACATTCACTGACGATCTCTAAAGATTCGGACATGTGTTCCTGTTGAAACACAAGTCTGAAGTTTTTGAGAAATTCAAAGAATATAAGCATGAAGTTGAGAACCAGACGGGTATAAGTATTAAAATCCTACGATCTGATCGGGGAGGAGAATACTTATGCACGGAATTCCGTGACTATCTAAAAGTGAATGAGATTCTCTCTCATCTTACTCCTCCGTATACACCACAACACAACAGTGTATCGGAGCGGAGGAATCGCACCCTATTAGATATGGTGCACTCTATGATGAGTACTGCTGAGTTGCCTGTTTCCTTTTGGGGTTATGCGCTTGAGATAGCTGCATGCCTATTAAATAGAGTTCCGACCAAATCAGTTCCTACCACTCCATATGAGATATGGGAGGGGAAGAGACCATGTCTTAATTATGTTAAGATGTGGGGTTGTCCGGCATATGTTAAAACACAATATCTGGACAAGATCAAGGCAAGGTCATTTCTGTGTAAGTTTTTTGGATAACTCAAACATTCGCAAGGATATATCTTCTACCACACCAAGGAACAAAAAGTGTTTGTTTCTCGACATGCAACCTTTTTAGAAAAGGAATTTCTTGAAAGAGAAATTAGTGGCAAAGAGGTATAACTGGAAGAAGTTCCAGCTACACAAACTACAACAGAAGATTTGGTGGAACCAGAGGAATCGATAGTTCCCAATGAACCTCAGCCTCTCCGCCGATCTAGTAGGGTTCATCATCCACCTGAGAGATACTACGGTTTTCTCATTGATGGTGGGAGAGAGGATTGCATTATGGAAAATGATGACCCAACTATCTTCGAGCAGGCCATCATGAGTGGGGACTCTGTGAAATGGCTGGATGCAAAGCGATCAGAGATGAAATTCATGTACACCAACAAAGTATGGACTTTGGAAGATGCTCCTGAAGGGGTAAAACCCATCGGGAGCAAGTGGATCTTCAGGAAAAAACTTGGTGTAGATGGAAAAGTTGAGATTTTCAAAGCTAGACTTGTAGCAAAAGGTTTCGATCAATGACCAGGTGTGGATTATGATGAAACATTTTCTCCAGTGGCTATGCTTAAGTCCATCCGGATCCTACTTGCCATCGCTGCATACCATGACTACGAAATATGGCAGATGGACATCAAGACCGCTTTTCTAAATGGTGATTTAGAAGAGAGCGTGTACATGACTCAGCCAGAGGGCTTCATAGATAGTGGGAGCAGCGGAAAGGTGTGCAAGCTGCTTAAATCAATCTACGGGTTAAAGTAGGCATCGCGGAGTTAGAACATCTGTTTTGATGTGGTAGTCAAAGAGTTTGACTTCGTCAAAAACGTAGATGAACCTTGTATAAACAAGAAGGTGGTAGAGAGTAAGGTTTTCTTCCTCGTATTGTACGTGGATGACATACTCTCGATAGGAAATGATGTTCCTATGCTGCACTCGGTGAAGCTCTTCTTATCACAAAGATTCTCCATGAAGGATCTAGGTGATGTCTCCTACATCCTGGGGATTAAGATCTAAACGGATATTGGGATTGTCCCAATCCAGGTACATTGACTGTTAGTTAAATGTATGCCCTAGAGGCCATTACTGTACTTACGAAGTATATTGTAGTGGATGCTTGGACATATATATGGAGGACTTTCTTGCTCGACGTGATAGTATGCTATTTGGTTGCTCCTTATCTTAACATGTATGCTGATTGTCTCAATGTTACATGTTGATAAATCCTTAGGATGAGTACTTGACTACTAGGACTATGATGCAGATCATACAAGTGCGGACAGAGTAGTCGCTAAGTACATCCTTCAAATGTTCCTAGTCGTAGGTGTATCGAGACAGGGCATCGATATATACCAGAGTAGACTAGCGTATAACTTCTCGACCAATGTAGATGGGCGATGGATGATCCCATGTCCATTGGTGTTTGACTTCAGAGACAGTATACGGGTGCTCAATAAAGACTGGGTACACCGAACGGACTCGCCGAGAACTCCCAGATGGTATTATACCTATCGTCAGATGGAAATTCTCTGGTGACAATGGTACAGGTTTGTCTGTAGACCCGAGATCGTCATAGAGTCTTGTGTGATTCCCACTTTGCTTTGATTTCCACCTTACCACGTTAAAGAGAACGTGCAAAACGGTGGCTTTTGTTAGTTATATGTATGCCCTAGAGGCCATCACTGTACATAGGATGTATATTGTAGTGGATGCTGGGACGTATATAGGGAGGACTTTCTTGCTCGACATGATAGTATGCTATCTGGTTACCCTTTACCTTAACGTGTATGCTGATTGTCTCTCTGTTACATGTTGGTAAAGCCCTTAGGATCTGTACTTGACTACCTGGACTATGATGCGGATCATACTAGTGGGGACAAGGTAGTCCATAAGTACATCCTTCAAAGTCCCTAGTCGTGGGTGTATCGAGACGGGGCATCGATATACCAGAGTAGACTAGCGTATACCTTCTCGACCCATACAGATGGGCGATGGATGATCCCATATCCATTGGTGTTTGACATCAGAGATGATATACGGGTGCTCAGTAGAGACTGGGTACACTGGACGGACTCGCCGAGAACTCCCAGATGGTATTATACCTCACGTCAGATGGCAGTTCTCTGGTGACACTGGTACAGAGTAGTCTGTTGACCCGAGATCGTCATAGAGTCTTGTGTGGTTCCCACTGTGCTTTGATTTCCATCTTACCACGTCCAAGAGGGCGTGCAAAACGGTGGTTTTTGGGTACAGTCCCAAGTCACATGGAGGCAATGAGCGATAGGAGGGGATTCGTCTCTCCCGGTATAGGGAGTTGATGTTGCGCTGTGTTCGATTGGCTATAACAGGAAATCCCTGGCCAGGGTTGCTGAGATTTACTGGTAAGTGTTACCAGTAGTTTCTCGAACAGTTATAGACCTCATATCGACACGACTTATCAAGCTATTGGGGTCTGACGTTTACCACCCCTAGGCGAGATATGCGACATATCAGACGATCAGACCGGACTGTACGGTAGTGTTACTGGTCGGATTCACTGGAGTGTGAGCGGGCTTGCTCGTCGATCTTCAGATCGCTCAATACCCGGGTGGCCGTTACGTTTAGCAGACCGCTTGCGGCTTGTGGATGTTTGATATGATCATCATCCGCTGCCGGCGTATTGACGAGTCTTTAGAGTCCTACACAGAGGTTTCCTGGCTTAAGCGAAACGAAATAGGAGCGCATATGAGATATGTGCGGGACCGAGAATAATGCGTGTATGTGATACCGTATTCCATTCTCGCGATGAATATATCGAATGGTTGTATGCGATATAACCTAGTTATCGATTCAAGCGTTGATTCGATAAGCCGATATATTGTATACTAGTCGGTTGTGTGCGACATAACCGGGTCATTGAATCAAGTGTTGATTTAATGATTTAATGCATATTTATATATTTGATATATTACTTTGCATCAACTAGTATCGGTTTACTTAAGATGGATTTTCTCACTCGGGAGTGCGCATTACATATGCGATATGATTTTGTGCACTTGCTTGTATCATGTTTGATGATACATCCATTTTGGTTAAGTGTAAAGTATTAAACCTTGGTTAATGAAATGGTTAGGGTTTCTTATTTGTTATTCATTTATCTTATTTTGTTATCCATTTATTTTTGATAAATGAATAAAAGAAAATGAGAAAAAGAATGGTGGCTTCTTTTGTTCTTTAGTTGAAGCTTCATGAAGCTTTGTTCAAGTCAACCATCCTTATCTCATCCTTAACCCTAACCATTCACACTAACCATGATTTATTCTCTACACTTGACCATGGTTAAAATTATGATAAGAATTCATTTTCTTTTCTTTTTCTTTTAACTTATCATATCATTTTCCTTCTTCTTCTTCATTTTTCAAGTGAAGAAAAGCAAGGTCCATCAATGGTGATTGTTGGAAAAGAGTGGAGCTTGATTCATCGATGCCTCGACGTAGATCATCTTCGGCATGGACATCGACGACCTAGCTTGCCCATTCTCCGACGAAGCCGACTCTTGAGCCCGGATTTGATTTGGACAGCGGAGACGACCTCGTTGCGGAGCCGTGGAGGTGGAGCACCGGATCTACAAAGGTTGTATTTCCGTATTCCCAATAGTTAAGTGTTAACTAGTTCCTTTTCACCTAGACATCTAGTTATCGATCCGTAGTTTAGGGTTTGTAGGCACCATATTTTTTGAAATTGCCATGGTTGATGGCTTGGGAGACCTCACTAGTGTGCCTAGGAACCCTACAGTGGTATCAGAGCCTAGCTAGAGCCTTAGGCGATGCGTAGACGGAGTTTGAAGTCCGATCGAACCGAAACCCAAACCTTAGAATGCTCTCTGTACTTTTTTGAAATTCGTGGATTTTTGATAATTAAAAATATGCAGAAAAACAAGCAGGTAAATCTATGAATTACGATGCAAAAATTACCTAATGATCCCTCAAAAGTGCGGCGGAACCGCGGCATTAGCGTGCTAATGCGGCCCTTCCGCCGCCGTTTTGTCTTATTAGGCACTCAATTTTGCACAGTAACTCCTATTTTTCAGTGCTGGTTTTCCTGGGAATTTTTAATATGAAATAAAGAGTTGAGTATTTTGGGTTGTATTGGGAGTTCATACATTCGATCGGATTGTCAAACTTTGTCTATGTGTCGTTCCGAATAATTTTTTGAATATGTTAAAAAGTTCGACCGGATATAAATACCCAATTTTTCCCCTGTCGGGAAATTTCCAAGTGTTGGATTTTTCCGAAGTTTAACGACGTTCTAAGTAGTGCAAGTAACGCGATGGTCCCTCTAGAAGACAACAAACCTTAACTCGATTATGTGACCGTCTTGAACTGCCCTTTGAACCTTCGGGTTTGGGGCAGTACGGCGTGCCACATGTGAGGCGTTGGCTTGACCCTTCTACGGCTGGACCGTTGGTACTGAGGCACGAACGGAATGTTGTTAGACTTGTTTCATGTGTTGATATGTATCGGGAAAACTTGGGTGTTCGATTGTTCGATCGGAAAGTTTAACATTTTCTGTTTATCTGGAATGGGATACAATAATTGGAATTCACAAGAAGTTATGAGATAACTAAATGAATGTTATAAACGTAGCAATTTAGTCTCACATGATCGGTTGCCATGGAATTTTGATGTGATCAAAAGTCCGTCGCAATCACGTAGCGTACGTGGATACTCGCCGGGTAAACTTAATAGACAGCCTCACTCCATAGCCCCGACCAAGTGACTGTAGGAGAACCCCGTCGCCGAAAGCATCCGTTCGGGTGCTCGCGGTAGCGGTGTTCCGCCTTGGTGCACTTCGTCGACGGTATCGGGGGTGCGGCCGCCTACTAAAGTTTGCGACGAGTATTCGATCAGGATGTCGGGAATCTTGTTGAATTGCCCGACTTGATATTGAAAAGTGTTTTCGATTTTGAGACTAAAATGCGGGGTTTATAATTGTTAGGCATGCGATGTCTAAGGAATTCATTTGGTCAGGCATGCGATGTCTGAGGTGATTGCGGATTCCAACTGTTGTAGTTTTACACTTTCTTTTCTGTGACCGTAAGTGTAATATGTGATATCGCCGGTTTCGTTGCTATATGTCAACGACAATTGGGATGGACATATTTACTTACGTTGATGACATCTGATGTTATGTGTTGCTGGATATGTTATATTGGATCGTCGTGTTTGAATAGCCGGGGTTTTTTATGTGAGATGAGTGTTTTTCATTTTCATTCATGTAAAAACTTGTATGTAATATTCTTTTATTGGGGCGCTTCCAGGTTGCGAAAGTAGTCACCGTTTGTATATTATTTACTTTTCCGCACTAGGATAGACCCAAGGAGGGGAGCACAAGTAACCGGGTTCTGGAGTCCAGTGGGAGACCAACTCGAGGAGTCGAGTCCGGGTCTCCTAACTCTAGAATTGGTAGGGTTGCTTGCTGCTCTCGTAGGGGTCTAGGGGTGTGGGTTTGGCTATTCATCACGACCGTGGAATCCGTGTTTTATACTGGCTCGTATTGAAAACACGGACGTCCTAGTATATCCAATATTTCATATGATTCTTCTGCTGCGATATCTGTGATGTGATCATGTGATGTTCTTTGATAGATACAGTATATAGTATATATGATATATTATATAGACGTTACTTATGTTTTACACCCGCGCTAGCCCTGCCCCGCTCTGTCGTTAGTTACCTAACCTAACGGTGCACGAGGGGACATCGAGGCGAATGCGGATGGCATAAGTGTACGTCGTATTTATCTGTGATGTTTAGGTATTTAATTGATGGGACTTCATTAATGTGATTAATGAAATAAAAGAAACCTAAAGATGTTGTAGAATCGAATTTCAAAATAAAACAGGTAGCTACAGTTCTTGCTTTGCACAGAGGTATATGAGATATATCCTGCACCTTATTCGATGAGGAAAGGACCGAGATCCCTTCACCGGGAGTGACTCCTTTAGCAATAACTGGCAGATGCTACACACTCGGTTTGTCTTTTGATTGCTTTTAAGTGTTTTTGCTTTGCACAGAGATATATATGATATATCCCGCACCTCATTCGACGAGGAAAGGACCGACGATCCCTTCACCGGGAGTGACTCCTTTAGCAAAACTAGAAAAGCCTCAAAAACACTCCATTTCAAAACTCATTCGATCCTACAACGATATCAAGTTCATTACGCAAAGGGTTTTCTGAAAAACCCGTCGTAGCCCTCCGTCATTTCAGATAAGTACTGGTTAGTATTCGTGCTACGTTTGTTGACCTTAGCCAAGGCGTAGTGTGCGGTAGCTGATTAGTGCTTATCTGTATAAGCATATGATGCGATTGAGTTAGGGTAGTCGTGCGACTTTGTTGACCTTAGCCAAGGGTCGTGCGGGTGGGTTTAATTCAATCGGGAAATGACGGGTTGAACTTGGCTAGCACTTATGATTTGTTGACCTTAGCCAAGGTCATAAGCTGCTAGGGGCAAAATATTATCGGGAATTTCAAGTGTTGAAATTTGCAATAAGATTGCATACCTTCTATGAGATAGTTGGATCCTGATACCCGCTGCGAGTAAGTGTTACTCCTGGGAGAGTTTTATACATTACAATTAGCCGATCAAGTAGGTGTCTAGAAAGGTGTTAACGGGGTTACGCCTCTGGGAAAACGAGGTTTACATTAATTAGGTTCGTGCGAAAGCACGGGGGACCTCCCTCAAAGTACCGACACTGGCCTGGCTGAAAGATTGGCGAACTTGTAGTGTGTAATTAATCCCGGCTAGTCTTTCCTTTTAGGGTTTGAAGGAAGATTTGATAAAAAGCAGTGGGAGCCATCCTGATTAGATAAAATAATAACCAATCTATTCTTGACAGAGCGCACACTGAGTGTTTTCTTCTCTCTCTCTCCAGGTAGCGACCATATCACGCTTTAATCAAGATAATAATACGGAATATTGACCGAACCCGCTTGTTATACTGAGCTGGGGAACGTTGGTCCCGCTCCAACTTATAATTGTTATAAGACAGAGCAGGAAATTGGGGAATACCAGATTTCCCGTGCCGCCCAAACGAAGAGAGTGCATGCTGATGCATCATCTTCGGGTGTGTTCGTTATACAGAACTGTTTCTCAGTATCCTTTACGTCCTGGGTATGTGATACCAGATCAGGATCCCAGATATGTAATCTGTTACATAGGGCTACAGAAAGGTAGAGAACTGAGAACGGGTGATAAGTTTCATGAGGCAGAAAACGGGGCAAGTGTTGCAGCCAAGTCTGTCGGTCACTGTCACCCTGTATTACCGATACATTGATTCTGAACGAATGTTGTTAGATACCGAACCTGATATGCAAAATCATATCTGTATCTTTATTAGTAAAGAAAGGATATAATTTTGTATTGTTGGATAATGTTTTGAACATTTCCTATATCAAAAGTTGATCGGTTCAGGCACGTTATCTAAAAGCATTAATGTTCTAAATCAAACCACAGTTTTTTGTATACAGAACACACACAAAAGGAAGAGTTCAGAAATGAACGAATTCTTCTTGAGGCATTGTAGACTAGGTCAGATCAATGTGACCCGACTAGCTAGAGTTACATAAAGATGCATATTTAAATTAGTTTGAATTTACATCTTGTGAAACTCGCCAGTCATGTCACAAAGATAAGATGACCACAGCTCTGTTTAATGGAAACAGAGAAAGAGTTAGTAAACTCTTGGGATGATACATGTTGATGTATGTAAGGTCTCCTGTCTACACATGCCATGACCGGTTCTTTATACTTCAATACGTTCTCTGATAATCTCTCAAGATTCAGACATACGTTCCTGTTGAAACATAAGTCCGAACCTTTTGAGATATTCACAGAATATAAGTTAGAAGTAGAGAACCAGAACACGGGTATAAGTATTATATCCTATGATGAGATCAAGGAGGAGAATACTTGAGCACGGAAATACTGGACTATTCTAAAGGAGAATGAGATTCTCTCTCAGCATTACTCCTCCGTATACACCATAGCACGATGGTATATCGGGGCGGAGCAATCACACCCTATATGATAAGGTGTGCTCTATGATGAGTACTACTGAGTTACCTATTTCCTTTTAGGGAGTTATGCACTTGAGAAGCTGCATACCTATTGAATAGGGTTCTAATCAAATCAGTTGCCTACCACTTCATATGTGATATGGAATGGGAAGAACCCATGTCTTAAGTTAGTTAAGATTTGGGGTTGTCCGGCCTATGTCAAAAAGCAAAATCCGGACAAGCTCGAGGCAAGGTCAGTTATGTAGAACTGGAAATGTTCCAGCTATACAGACTGCAGCTGATGATTTGATAGAACCAAAGGATTCAGTAGATTCCAACGAACCTCAGCCTCTCCGCCGATCTAGTAGGGTTCCTCACCCACCTGAGAGATACTTCAGTTTCTCTATGACAGTGGGAGCGAGGATTGCATCATGAGATGATGACCCAACTAGTTTCGAGCTGGCCATCAGGAGTAAGACTCTATAAGAATGGCTGGATGCTTAGTGATCTGAGATGGAATCCTTATACACCAACAAAGTATGGACTTTAGTTGCTATATCTGAAGGGTTAAATCCCCATCAGGAGCAAGTATATCTTGAGAAGATTACTTGGTGTACATAGAAAAGTTGAGACTTTCAAAGCTAGACTTGTTAAAAGTTTGCATCATTGACCAGGTGTGGATAATGATGAAACCTTTTCAAGTAGCTATGCTTAAGTCCATCCAGATCCTACTTGCCACGGCTACATACCATGACTGCGATATCTGGTGGTTGGGTGTCTTGACTGCTTTTCTAAATGATGATTTAGAAGAGAGTGTCTATAAGTACACAGCCAGAAGGCGTCGTAGACAGTGGGATCAGCGGAAACGTGTGCAAGATGTTTTATATGATAAAGCAGGCATCGCGGAGTTGGAACATCTATTTTGATGAATTAGTCAAAGATGTTGACATCATCAAAATGGTAGATGAACCTTCTATAAACAAGAAGGTAGTAGGGAGTATGGTGACGATCCTCGTAGAGTACGTGGATGACATACTCTTGATAGGGAAGGAGTTTCCTATGCTATGCTCGATCAATCTCCGCTTATCACAATGATTCTCCATATAGGATTAAAGTGATACCTCCTAAACCCTGGATTTTGGATCTATGAGATAGATTTAATTGGATGTTAGGATTCTCACTAGTTGTGGTGAGATGGTATCAAACGATCCTGAGGAGAATCACTGGAAGGGTTCCAGGGTGATAAAGACGACTGAATGTCAGTCGCAGGCATTGTCTTAACCCTCAGTAAAGGGACGGTATGTTGGAAGAGTTCCAAGCTAGATACCGTGACATACTAGACGATAAAGGCTGGATACATCGCTACTTAAGATGCTACCAAAGAGGCTGTTTGGGTGTATATTGGTTCATGAGATGAACTATGTTCCTCCCATTGTGTGACAATGGAGTTGTGGCTTATGCCAAGGAACGCCGGTCCCATCAGTGATCCAGACATATTCTAAGGCAGTATCACTTGATCATGGAGATGGTTGATCTCCAGGGTGATCGAGGTTTGGAGAGTAGACTCAGAGGACAACACAGCGGATCCACTCACAAAGGCCTGTTCCCAAAGAGAGACTTTCATGGGATGGTTGAGTATGAGATACTGCAACCACTGCTACAGATGGCCCTAGTGCAAGTGGGAGATTGTTAGTTATATGTATGCCCTAGAGGCCATCACTGTACATAGGATGTATATTGTAGTGGATGCTGGGACGTATATAGGGAGGACTTTCTTGCTCGACATGATAGTATGCTATCTGGTTACCCTTTACCTTAACGTGTATGCTGATTGTCTCTCTGTTACATGTTGGTAAAGCCCTTAGGATCTGTACTTGACTACCTGGACTATGATGCGGATCATACTAGTGGGGACAAGGTAGTCCATAAGTACATCCTTCAAAGTCCCTAGTCGTGGGTGTATCGAGACGGGGCATCGATATACCAGAGTAGACTAGCGTATACCTTCTCGACCCATACAGATGGGCGATGGATGATCCCATATCCATTGGTGTTTGACATCAGAGATGATATACGGGTGCTCAGTAGAGACTGGGTACACTGGACGGACTCGCCGAGAACTCCCAGATGGTATTATACCTCACGTCAGATGGCAGTTCTCTGGTGACACTGGTACAGAGTAGTCTGTTGACCCGAGATCGTTATAGAGTCTTGTGTGGTTCCCACTGTGCTTTGATTTCCATCTTACCACGTCCAAGAGGGCGTGCAAAATGGTGGTTTTTGGGTACAGTCCCGAGTCACATGGAGGCAATGAGCGATAGGAGGGGATTCGTCTCTCCCGGTATAGGGAGTTGATGTTGCGCTGTGTTCGATTGGCTATAACAGGAAATCCCTGGCCAGGGTTGCTGAGATTTACTGGTAAGTGTTACCAGTAGTTTCTCGAACAGTTATAGACCTCATATCGACACGACTTATCAAGCTATTGGGGTCTGACGTTTACCACCCCTAGGCGAGATATGCGACATATCAGACGATCAGACCGGACTGTACGGTAGTGTTACTGGTCGGATTCACTGGAGTGTGAGCGGGCTTGCTCGTCGATCTTCAGATCGCTCAATACCCGGGTGGCCGTTACGTTTAGCAGACCGCTTGCGGCTTGTGGATGTTTGATATGATCATCATCCGCTGCCGGCGTATTGACGAGTCTTTAGAGTCCTACACAGAGGTTTCCTGGCTCAAGCGAAACGAAATAGGAGCGCATATGAGATATGTGCGGGACCGAGAATAATGCGTGTATGTGATACCGTATTCCATTCTCGCGATGAATATATCGAATGGTTGTATGCGATATAACCTAGTTATCGATTCAAGCGTTGATTCGATAAGCCGATATATTGTATACTAGTCGGTTGTGTGCGACATAACCGGGTCATTGAATCAAGTGTTGATTTAATGATTTAATGCATATTTATATATTTGATATATTACTTTGCATCAACTAGTATCGGTTTACTTAAGATGGATTTTCTCACTCGGGAGTGCGCATTACATATGCGATATGATTTTGTGCACTTGCTTGTATCATGTTTGATGATACATCCTTTTTGGTTAAGTGTAAAGTATTAAACCTTGGTTAATGAAATGGTTAGGGTTTCTTATTTGTTATTCATTTATCTTATTTTGTTATCCATTTATTTTTGATAAATGAATAAAAGAAAATGAGAAAAAGAATGGTGGCTTCTTTTGTTCTTTAGTTGAAGCTTCATGAAGCTTTGTTCAAGTCAACCATCCTTATCTCATCCTTAACCCTAACCATTCACACTAACCATGATTTATTCTCTACACTTGACCATGGTTAAAATTATGATAAGAATTCATTTTCTTTTCTTTTTCTTTTAACTTATCATATCATTTTCCTTCTTCTTCTTCATTCTTCAAGTGAAGAAAAGCAAGGTCCATCAATGGTGATTGTTGGAAAAGAGTGGAGCTTGATTCATCGATGCCTCGACGTAGATCATCTTCGGCATGGACATCGACGACCTAGCTTGCCCATTCTCCGACGAAGCCGACTCTTGAGCCCGGATTTGATTTGGACAGCGGAGACGACCTCGTTGCGGAGCCGTGGAGGTGGAGCACCGGATCTACAAAGGTTGTATTTCCGTATTCCCAATAGTTAAGTGTTAACTAGTTCCTTTTCACCTAGACATCTAGTTATCGATCCGTAGTTTAGGGTTTGTAGGCACCATATTTTTTGAAATTGCCATGGTTGATGGCTTGGGAGACCTCACTAGTGTGCCTAGGAACCCTACAGCTTTTAGGTACAGTCCCGAGTCACATAGAGGCAATGAGCGATAGGAAGGGTTTCGTCTCTCCCGGTATTGGGAGATGATGTTGCGCTTTGCTCGATTGGCTATAACAGGAAGTCCTTGGCCAAGGCTGCTTCAGAGATATACTGGTAAGCATTATCAGTAGTTTCTCGACCTGTTATGAGCCTCATATCGATAAGACTTTTTGAGTTACTGGGGTCTGACGTTTACCACACCTAGACTAGATATGCGACATATAAGACGAAGAGACCGGACTGTACGGTAGTGTTACTGATTGGATTCGCAGTAGTAAGAGCAGGCTTGCTTGTTGATCTTCTGATCGCTCAATACCCAGGTGGCCGTTACGTTTAGCGGACCGCTTGCGGCTTGTGGGTGTTTGATATGATCATCACATACTGCCGGCGTATTGACGAGTCTTTAGAGTCGTACACATTCCTGGCTCAAGCGAAACGGAGTAGGAGCGCATATGTGATATGTGCGGGACCGAGATTAATACGATATGTGATACCGTATTCTATTCTCGCGAATTGTGACATTGATCGGTTATATGAGATATAGCCGGGTTATCGGATAACTGTTGATTCGATAAGTTGTTACGCATAATATTAGTCGGTTATATGTGATATAGCCGGATTATTAAATCAAGATTAGATTTGATAATCTAATGTATAATTATATATTTGATAAATTACATTACATTAACTAGTATTAGCTCACTTATGATTTCTTTTCTCACTTTGGATATATTGATATATATGTGATATATGTTAAATGTATCATGCTAGGTTATAAATGCAACTAGGGTTTATGAGACTTGAACCATGCTAGGGTTAAGATTATGGTTTTATATTTATCATCAAGTTATTCAAAATTGTGGATTTTATCATGGTTGATATTTGTTGAAAGCTTGTAGAAGCTTGTAAGCATCTTTGACTTTGCCCACTCTTTTGTCTAGCTTAGGATATTTGTTTAAACCAATCCTTTAACCCATGGTCATGGTTAACTCTCTACAAGGGTTAAGCATGACATGCTTAACCCTTGGTTGAATTTTTAACCTCAAGTATAATTCATTCTCTCTTGAGATAATTCTTCATCTTCTTCATGAGCTCAAAGAGAAAAGTGTTTTCTATGGTTTGAGCTTGTGATGAAAACTTGTGAGAATATGAAATCTAATGTGAGCAAAATTCCTACTTCATCATCCTATACTACTTGTCATTTAGTATAGGGTGTTTTCTTCACTAATTCCATGGTTAGTGAAGAGATAGCTTGGGTTAGTGTCTCCTCGACGTAGATCATCTTCAGCCTCGAAGACTTCGAACCAAGCATGTTCGTTTCTTCCTTGGTGCCTCCCTAGAGTCCGGGACTTCTTGATCACAGCGAAGGGACTACTACACGGAGCTATTGAAGTGAAGGACTGGTCTACAAAGGTTGTATTCCTTCCTCACTTAGGATGTAAAGTGTTTACATATGTTATTTCCATCGATTTCTAGTTTACGATTCTTAGTTAGGGTTAGCTACAACGGCAAATTTTTGAATTTGGCAAGGGCGATGCCTCCCGAAACCTTGCTGCCGTATTAGGTAACCCTGCAGTAGTATCAGAGGCATAGTAGAAATTAATACGGATTTTGTTAATAATACGAAACCGAAATACTCCGAAACTTGAAACACGAAAATTATGTTTCTGTCGATTTTCAATATTTGTCAAAAAAATTTGTAAACAAGTACAAAGTGCTATATAAGATATAACATGAACATTGTGAAAATTTCAGGGTGTTTCATGAAATTTTAGTCGGCCGCCTACCCTATGATCTCGGCCAAATCCGAGCAGTTCCCCTGAAATTTTGTCTGTGTTCCAGAAACTGGGTTTTGGTGTTTCAGGTGTTGTTTATTTTTGCTAATTCTGCATGTGATGTAATCTTACACTATAAGCAATTCGGAGTGTTTAGTATTCGTAGTTTTAACATTTTTTCGGGTTATTCGCATGTTGTCTAGACGAAGTTAAAAAATTCGATTGAATGTCAAAAACCCATTTTTCCAAGTTTAACGTATTGAGAAAAACATGCAAGTGATCCTATAAACCCTCTAGAAGAATGAAAGCCTAACTCGACTTTTTTAGATCGCGAAACCGCGGTCAAACCCTAGGGTTTGCCGTCATTCCGTGGCGACATGAGTGAGGCTTTGGTTTGCCCTTCTACGGTTGGTGCATAGGTACTGTGGCATATTCTGGGTATTATTAAAACTGTGCTCAAGTGTCGAGTTGTCGGGAAATTGTGGGACTTTGATGAATCGATTGAAAAGTTTAACGTCGTCCGGATATTATGTGATGGGATACAATATTTGGAATCCACAAAAGTAGTTATGAGATAACTAATTTGAATGTTATAAATCTAGCATTTTAGTCTCAGATGATCGGTTTCCATGGGATTTTGATGAGATCAAATGTCCGTCGCAATCACGTAGCGTACGCGAATACTCATCGGGTAACATTATTAGATAGCCACGCCCCATAGCCCCGACCAATTGACTGTAGGAGAACCTCATCGCCAAAAGCATCCGTTCGGGTGCTCGCAGCAGCGGTGTTCCGCCTTAGTTCACTTCATTGACGGCATCGAGGGGTGCGGCCGTCTACTAAAGTTTCCGACGAGCATTCGATAAGGATGTCGGGAATCTTGTTGAATTACCCGACTAGATATTAAAAGGTGTTTTCAATATCGAGACTAAAATGCGGGGTTTATAATTGTTAGGCATGTGATGTCTAATGAATTCATTTGGTTAGGCATGCGATGTCTAAGGTGGTTGTGGATTCCAACTGTTGTAGTTTTTCACTTTCTTTTCTGGGACCATATGTGTAATATGTGGTGTATCACCTATTTCGGTGCTACATGTCAACGACAATTGGGATACGCATATTTACTTACGTTGATGACATGTGATGTTATGTGTTGCTGTGATATGTTATATTGGATCTTCGTGTTTTGAATAGCCGGGGGTTTTGTGTGAGATGAGAGTTTTTCATTTTCAATCATGTAAAATTCATTGTATGTAATATTCTTTTATTGGGGCACTTCCGGGTTGAGGATGATGTCACCATTGCAAATTATTTACTTTTCCGTATTAGGATAGACCCAAGGCGGGGAGCACAAGTAACCGGGTTCTAGGGTCTAGTGGGAGACCATCTCGAAGAGTCGAGACCGGGTCTCCTAACTATAGAAGTGGTAGGGTTGCTTGCCGCTCTCGTAGGGGTTTAGGGATGTGGGTTTGGCTATTCATCACGAACGTAGAATCCGTATTTTATAGAGGCTTAATTTAAAACCCGGAAATCCTAGTAAATCCAATATTTCATATGTTTTATTCTGCTGTGATATTCTGTGATGTGATCATTGATTATATTCTGAGACGAATGCCTATATATTATATATATGAGATATAATTAATATTGCTGCTTTCGTTTCATATCTGATGCTTGGGAAGCATAATAAATGGGAATTCATTAATGAGATTAATGAAATAAAAGAAACCTAAAGATGTTGTAGAAACTTGTCTCAAAAACAGGTAGCTCT
This sequence comes from Agapanthus africanus, assembly GCA_030015575.1. NCBI lineage: Eukaryota > Viridiplantae > Streptophyta > Magnoliopsida > Asparagales > Amaryllidaceae > Agapanthus > Agapanthus africanus. The sequence continues at coordinate 128,411,774 of JASDDO010000029.1, forward strand.
AGTTGTTGCTTTGCATACCGGTATTCCTTATAGAATATCCAGCACCTTGTTCGATAAGGAAAGAGACGAGATCCCTTCACCGGGAGTGACCTCTATAGAAATAACTGGCAGATGCTACAAGCACTCAGTTTTGTCTTTTGATTGCTTTTATAGTTCTTTCTTTGCATAGTGGTATTTGTGAAATATCCTGCACCATATTCGATAAGGAAAGAGCCGAGATCCCTTAACCGGGAGTGACCACTTTAGCGAAACTAGTAAAAGCCTAAAAAACACTCCATTTGAATCATCTGATTCTACAACGATATGAAGTTCATTACGCAAAAGGTTTTCTTAAAAACTTGTCGTAGCCTTCCATCATTTCAGATAAGTAATAGTTAGTATTTGTGCTACGTTTGTTGAAGTTAGCCAAGGCGTAGTGTGCGGTAGCTAATTAGTGCTTATCTGCTAAGCATATGATGCGATTAAGTTAGGGCAGTCGTGCGACTTTGTTGACCTTAGCCAAGGGTCGTGCGGGTGGGTTTAATTCAATCGGGAAATGATGGGTTGAACTTGGATAGCGCTTTTGAATTGTTGACCTTAGCCAAGGTCATGAGTTGCTAGGGGCAAAACATTATCAGGAATTTCAAATGTTGAAATTTGCAATGAGATTGCATACCTTCTATGTGATAGTTGGATCCCGATACCCACTTCGAGTAAGAGTTACTCCTGGGAGAGTTTTACACATTACAATTAGCCGATCAAGTAGGTGTCTAGAAAGGTGTTAACGGAGTTATGCCTCTGGGAAAATGAGATTTATTTTGATTAGGTCCGTGCGAAAGCAAGGGGAACCTCGCTCAAAGTACCGACACTGGCCTGTCTGAAAGATTGGCGAAATTGTAGGGTGTAATTAATCCCGGCTAGTCTTTCCTTTTAGGGTTTGAAGGAAGATTTGACTAAAACATTGGGAGCCATCCAGATTAGATAAAATAATAACCAATCTAATCTTATAAGAGCATACGATTAGTGATTTCTTCTCTGTTACGTCCCGAAAGTACGGAACATGACCGGCACTTAAACTACGAAACGTCTCGAGGCGTACGTAATCTAAGTAAACCGAAAACCCAGAAATCCAAACCAAGAAAAGAAGTAGAGTGAAGGAAAACCAATTTAAAACAAGTAGTTTCAATAGCATAAGCCGAATTATGCGGTTTTTTAAAAACATCAAAATTTTACTGAAAATTTCGGCAGAGTCTCCTTTGTAAATACTGGCTCCCAAACGGGATACAACATGAATAGTATACGAAATCACTAAAAAGGCATCCCCAAGCGGGAGCTAGCTCTTCGTCAATCGACGGTCACCACCACACAAGCAATATAATATACAACGCCAACGGCGAGGATCAAAACTCAAAAGGAAACTCAAAACCACCAGAAATAAAACGCGCGACTCTAAGGTCGAAAGAAAAACATCACTGGTCTCTAACTCAAAATAAATACATGTTTGGTTGATGGAACTTCTAGATACAACAGAATAATGATATACAAGATATAATGATGGGTGCGATACAAATAAACCCACCTACTAGCAAGTCACCCGGAAATGGAAAGAGTGCCAGCAAGCCGTAATGAAATCTGTACGGCGAAACCTGCAAGAACTGTGGCACAACGGGGGTGAGTTGCCAACACGTGAGTAGAAAAACATCTACGCACAGAAATCGCATAAATAACGCAACCTAGGTCAATGATCATAATATATCCTCAAATATAAGTATAACAGGCAGCCTATAACAATGGCTAGGGTAATATCTAACCCGAGTATAATTTCATGTGCCCGTGTCAGTGCCTCAGGTAGCAATATATCATATGAATGAGGTATGAATGCATGAAACAGAATACATGTAAATGAAGAAACTGTTTTCATAAATTAGTGAGATTTCCTTCGTATTTTTAAACTGAGGTATCATAAATGAAATCAGCATCAACAGTGTCTAGCATCGACACAAAACATAAATCTCACTGTCTCGAAATATCAATGTCTCAATCTCAATATCTAGGGCGCCGTCAGTCCAGACCGGCCCCTACCATCCATCTCAAGACCACGACGGTATCCTCCGGATATCCGACGCGTCGGGTAATATCACCGGTAGGTAGTGCTCCCCAGCCAGGCTCAACGTCAACACCACATTCCTCTTGCCCCGGGGTACCATACCGGGCCCACCATGTACCCGTGACGGTTCCTCCACTCCTCGACACGGATCTCCAAAACCACAGCAAACTCATGGTGGACGACACTTTACATCACTAGAAAACCGCAACATTTTATATTTTAAAAGATCATAAGTTGTAAATTTTGCGGCTTTCCCCGAAATCCAGAAATATCATAAATCTCAAGAAATCATCACAAGTGCATATGTCAATGATAATGAACTAGGCATGAACAACTGAATAACAGTATGCATGAAGTGGTAGGTAATAACTACAATGTCTAATATGGCATATAAGGGAAGTACACTAATATCATGTCAAAAGTACTAGCTAACAATCTAAGTCAAGCAATTATATTCTCTAAAGTGTACGTGACATGGCAATTACCGATGAAGATGTGTGTGAGCCGGCAAATAGGTGTACGTGGTACATACGCATCATCGGTAATGGTGCTAGTGTCCTAACAGCATGATATCAATAATGGAATATGCAGCAAAATAAATATGCGAGGCAGAGCGAACAGCAATAATGTGCGGGAGCTGAAACTAGACACAACGATAACTAATCTGCATTAATCTAATATAAGTCCTACAAATTGGTGCCTTTTGAAATAACACGAATCATGGGGTTTTGAAAATAGGGGCTACGGTGTTTTTATGAAAAGATACGTCTTTTGAAATATCCGTAAGATCCCTTGGGCTGTCTTTTAAAATACCCACGATTCGTTAGTTTTGAAATAGGTAGGGTCTAATCTAATCTAACAACTACGCTAAACTATACAGCTGAACTAACAAGCTGAACTACAGGTAAGGAAACCGCCTATCATCTGAGTCGATACATATACATACCTGTATATGTATAGTCGGTGATCCCGCCTCAATAATATCATATCCATAACCAGACATCCCAAGTCAAGAGTGCGGATCAATCATCAATATAGCTCGTACGTAAATCCGTCGCACGGCATCCCAAATCTAGGTACGGGTCAATATCACATTCATCATACTATTCACCTGGTATCCTCTTTATCAATTATCATGATCGGGGTACTGATCTACATCTAGTACAATACTGATACCGCCTAAGTATGCGTGCACGTGTGTAAAAACTACGTCAAGGACCCGCTACAACGTCATGTCGTATCTCAAATACGAACCCCGCTATATCACCGATCTCACGGCCTCAAATCAAATCTCATCGACTCATCATAAATCCCAAGTACTATCCTCAAATCCGTATGTGAACACACAGTCCCATACCTATGTGAACACATAACTATATAGAATCCCATGAGCACATATCAATAGGAATGTATGCAAGTATGTATGTGTGTATGTGTGTGCAACACTACCCTAGGGTTCGCAACGCTAAATTAATCTAACACACCAATATCCATCCTAAGTATCGTTAATAATCCCAAATGACATATAATAATTATTGGTGTGTATACGCATCCGTATACACCACCACGGACTGCGGGGGTGCTATACGCCATCCACCCGACTTCTCCCCGTAGATATAAATCTACTCACCTGGTTCTCGCTAGCCGGTGCCGACGTCGCCACGCGCTTGCTTGTCGTCTCGAAGCCCACATGGGGTACCTACATATCATAACACACCATATCGCATTAAAATTCGACTCATGACCAAAACGACGCACGAATCCCACATAGGTCAAAACCTATGATTTGCTTCCACAAATCAACTTAAAAACCCTCGACGTCGGCGTACAAACACCAAACCATCGAGAAAAACCCAAACACACTCATTTGCACGATCACAAGCACTAATTATACTATAAAATAGGTTAAAATTCTCAAAAACCCCAAATTCACCTTAAAAGCCATTTTTCCGAAAATCTAGCAAGCACAAATCACCATTTTAGTACAAAACTCGATGTATAAATGAATCTAGCGGCCACAATATTCACTAAATATCTTAAATAAGTCATAAAAACAATTTCCATAATTTAATCTCATTAAATTCCAAAAGCCCTAAAATTCTAGTTTACAAAATACCTAAATTTTAACAATTTTATAGCAAAAATGCACAAACTACAATCTAGCTTGGATTTTCATGAACTAAAAGCATTAAACCACTCAATATAATATTTATAATGACATGAAACCTTAATTTGAATTTTATCTCACAAGAATATATTTATTTTAAAAACCTAGTTTACAATTTAGCATAATTAACAAAATTTTTTAAACTAACCAATAACAACTAGCTACTAATCTTGTTTTAACATGTCATAAGATCCTGAAAACATCACACAACCATACACCAATCTCACAAAACCCTAACTTGATTTTAAAACCTAAATTCTAGAATTTCCCAAACCCTAACTTGAAGATTTATAAGTAGCAATTCAACCACTTTAACACTTAACTAAGCTAACATAAGTATTAATCAACAATTTAGCTACATGGTTAACATTATACCTCCACAATTTTGTAGATCCCATTTGAAATCTAGCCATTCAAAATGCTCTCTTGTCACCCCAATCCATGCATGTTAGGGCAAGCTAAAATGGGTAGGAGTTGGATTTTGATTTAGCTTGATTTTTGTGTTGATTTTGGAAGGATTTTGTGAGGGTTTTTGAAGTGAAAAGGGGGTAAAAAAAATGGGGCTGATTGAGGAGGGGGGGCTCGGCCAACAAGTATAGGAAGGGGGGTGTGGGGTGTGTGGGAGTGGGGAAGGAAAGTCTAAGTCAAAGCAAGATACCCCAAGTCAACACACAACCCTTCTCTCTTTATTCTTTTCTTTTCTTTTACCAAAAGAAGTGGGGGAAAGCTTTGGGGGGGCTTCTGAATTCAGCAGAAATGAGGAGGAAAATGGGTGTGTGTGAGTGTGGGTATGGGTGTGGGGTGATGGAAAATGATAAATACTATACCCCAAACATCCATTTACACTAAATTCACTATTTAAGCCTTTTTCTTCGATATTTTCTAAACCGTTTTGGCAAATAATTTCGTTCCAAAAACCACATGATAAAATTATATTTAATGTTTTATGATGCACAAAATTTGTTTCAACTCATTCCAATTTTGTAATTTTTCCTAATTAAATGTATTAGTGACGGCTTAAATAATAATAAAATAATATTTTTTTCAGAAAATTTGAAATTTCACCAGCGGCTCAATAAACACCAAATAATAGCAATTACATAGCTAGAATATGTATATTTAATTTTTATAATAAGATATTTGTATTTTGACTTTTTTACAGAAAACCCCCTCATTTTACCGATTTTTCGAAATTTCACCGAAACGATTTTCAAAACGTTACAATCTTCCCCCTTAAAGAAATTCGGTCCCCGAATTTAAATTAAAACTCCCCCCAAATACTAAAACATCTAACCAAAACCATCAAGTCGTCGGGGCTCCGAAATCATAAATACATAAAACAAATCGTAGCGCAGCGCATGCGCTTGAAAAATGAGTATATAACTCCAATCAAAACTCCATCAAGCATCCCGCAATCATCGGAGTCATGGTGAAGACACAATGTCCAAATCCAAAATGAAAATCAGTATGATATAACTCGAAACAATACATGTAAAATATATTCAGGTACTGTCCTCTGACTAGTCCTGCTCAGTACGAAAACACATGGCAATATCATAAAAACGTACTGCTCTATAAGATAAATCAATCCCAAAATACGCGTATGCATACTACGTGCGTCTGGTGCGCACGGAAATCAAAATCCAAATAGGTGCCATACATATGCACAGAAACAACATCTAAGTGCATCGGGTGTGCACGAAACATCTGTCGTAGGCAACATGTGTGCCTGACAGCAAAATCAGGTGCATCTGACATGCACGAAAAATCTCGATTTAGTGAATCTGGTGTGCACCAAAATCACACTTCAAAACATGCGCCCAACACGCGCGAAAATCCAAATCAGGTGCATCCATCGTGCACGAAATCATGAAATCCAATCCGGTGCATAAAATGCACAAAACAAATGTCGAGCATCACCCTCGAAATCGAAATCCAGTGTATCCAAGTGCACAAAATACATGTCACTGCACTGCCAGCATATATAAACTATACAGAGTGCAGGAACCAAATCGCGTGCGTGCATACGCACAAAATCAACTCAACTGTTTAAAACCGTAAAATCACAAACATGTGAAACTAAAGCACGAAAACGATATGAAGTGCAACACTGTGCAAAGATCGCAAATCCTCAATCATCAAAATCAAATCATACGAATAAATCACCCAAAACATCGAAATCAATAATGGCGGAACAGTACCGCTCAAGCGCATCCTCTAAGAATCTCGGCCAACTGTCGCGGTCACTAATGGGACGTCTTGTCGATGATCATGAACTCTGGCCTGCTGTTGTGCGTAACCATGACCACTCCTGGGTCAAGGTCTCCACTGTGAATTACCAATCTTTCGGTCCATCGGCTCATCGGCCCTGTCAAGGCAGCATATCACTGGCGTCGGCCTCTGGCTCTCTGAATGGACGTGACACATCTGATCCTGGGTGCAAATATCATTGCATCAGTGGCCTGGAAGGAATCCTGCTCACGGTCTATTCCATGCCTCGTCTGTGCCAACTGTCCGGAAGTCGTTGTCCTTTCCTATATCTGCATCTTGCTCTGGAATGACTGCATACTCATCGCGACTCCTTCTGGAAGGTATATCCAAGTACAATGCCTCGGCATGCGCAATGCCTCTCTGATGTCGGTGGAGTGGAACGTCATCTCATCTAGATCTGGTGTGAACCTCTTACTCCACTTTTCTCTAATGTCGTCTGCTTTGGAATCATCTCGTCGCGGCTGCATGGACTGAGCTCCAACGGCTATCCTCGTATCTGGAGTCTCCAAGAATGCATCTCACCACCTAGCATCCGAATTAAGTCGAGCCATCCGATCGAGTCGTCAAAACCTCATAATCCCCCAAGAGCTCAACCTCTTGTGCACAGTTTAATAGTATCGAGTACATACCACAGCATCGGTGGTCCAGCCGTAGAAGGGCAAACCCAAGCCTCACTAATGGCGTCGTAGAACTGCCGCAAACCCGAAGGTTCAAAGGCTTTCATACGGTCATTATGTCGAGTTAGGGTTTCATTCTTCTAGAGGGACTATAGAATTGCCTGCATGTCTTTCCGACTACTTTAAACTTGGAATAATAGGTTTCCGACATTCGATCGTCTCTGTCGACCCTCACGTCTCTGCGTGAAGTCGTCTCTAGCTGGAATCAATCTATCTGATGACCTCGCATCGGGGTAGGCGAACGATCCACATGTCCTAGTCATTCATCCTCGATGACTAGCGACCTTCTATCATCTCTTAGTACAACTCGTTCTGCACTAACGCCAGCATCTGGGGCAATATCTCGTCGTTCGCAGCAATAACTGGCTCGCTCGTCTGCACACTGAACAGTGCCTCGATCATCAGGAGTAAGCAACACACCAACGGTCATCAAAATCTGGCTGGCCTCCATCATTGGCTCAATTCTCTAGTGTCGATCAGCACCTCCGAGTAACCTCGTAAAGGCGATCCGCCAAACGCTCGTGGCGCGGAAACACAGTAAAAAGAAACATCTCTGTAATCGTGTGTCGCCGGAATTTCGCCCTGGTCAGTCCTCGTCCGTGACGAGCTCGTGCTGACCGCAACTCTAGCCGTAGCTCTCCCTGCCCGTAACCGTAGTAGCAAAACCAAACTGGTACCGACGAGGCTAGATCAGGAAGGAATATAATACTGAACAAGGAAATGTACATCCTAAGGCTTCTTAAGTGGAGTGGCGTGTCGTAAATATGCCGCGGAACATATCAACGGTACGTCACTCTACTTTAGTCACCTATTCCATCAACCAAAGGTCATCCTACGCTCCGAAGGTTAAAACCTAACGCTCTGATACCAACTTTGTCACGTCCCGAAAGTACGGAACATGACCGGCACTTAAACTACGAAACTTCTCGAGGCGTACGTAATCTAAGTAAACCGAAAACCCAAAAATCCAAACCAAGAAAAGAAGTAGAGTGAAGGAAAACCAATTTAAAACAAGTAGTTTCAATAGCATAAGCCGAATTATGCGGTTTTTTAAAAACATCAAAATTTTACTGAAAATTTCGGCAGAGTCTCCTTTGTAAATACTGGCTCCCAAACGGGATACAACATGAATAGTATACGAAATCACTAAAAAGGCATCCCCAAGCGGGAGCTAGCTCTTCGTCAATCGACGGTCACCACCACACAAGCAATATAATATACAACGCCAACGGCGAGGATCAAAACTCAAAAGGAAACTCAAAACCACCAGAAATAAAACGCGTGACTCTAAGGTCGAAAGAAAAACATCACTGGTCTCTAACTCAAAATAAATACATGTTTGGTTGATGGAACTTCTAGATACAACAGAATAATGATATACAAGATATAATGATGGGTGCGATACAAATAAACCCACCTACTAGCAAGTCACCCGGAAATGGAAAGAGTGCCAGCAAGCCGTAATGAAACCTGTACGGCGAAACCTGCAAGAACTGTGGCACAACGGAGGTGAGTTGCCAACTCGTGAGTAGAAAAACATCTACGCACAGAAATCGCATAAATAACGCAACCTAGGTCAATGATCATAATATATCCTCAAATATAAGTATAACAGGCAGCCTATAACAATGGCTAGGGTAATATCTAATCCGAGTATAATTTCATGTGCCCGTGTCAGTGCCTCAGGTAGCAATATATCATATGAATGAGGTATGAATGCATGAAACAGAATACATGTAAATGAAGAAACTGTTTTCATAAATTAGTGAGATTTCCTTCGTATTTTTAAACTGAGGTATCATAAATGAAATCAGCATCAACAGTGTCTCGCATCGACACAAAACATAAATCTCACTGTCTCGAAATATCAATGTCTCAATCTCAATATCTAGGGCGCCGTCAGTCCAGACCGGCCCCTACCATCCATCTCAAGACCACGACGGTATCTTCCGGATATCCGACGCGTCGGGTAATATCACCGGTAGGTAGTGCTCCCCAGCCAGGCTCAACGTCAACACCACATTCCTCTTGCCCCGGGGTACCATACCGGGCCCACCATGTACCCGTGACGGTTCCCCCACTCCTCGACACGGATCTCCAAAACCACAGCAAACTCATGGTGGACGACACTTTACATCACTAGAAAACCGCAACATTTTATATTTTAAAAGATCATAAGTTGTAAATTTTGCGGCTTTCCCCGAAATCCAGAAATATCATAAATCTCAAGAAATCATCACAAGTGCATATGTCAATGATAATGAACTAGGCATGAACAACTGAATAACAGTATGCATGAAGTGGTAGGTAATAACTACAATGTCTAATATGGCATATAAGGGAAGTACACTAATATCATGTCAAAAGTACTAGCTAACAATCTATGTCAAGCAATTATATTCTCTAAAGTGTACGTGACATGGCAATTACCGATGAAGATGTGTGTGAGCCGGCAAATAGGTGTACGTGGTACATACGCATCATCGGTAATGGTGCTAGTGTCCTAACAGCATGATATCAATAATGGAATATGCAGCAAAATAAATATGCGAGGCAGAGCGAACAGCAATAATGTGCGGGAGCTGAAACTAGACACAACGATAACTAATCTGCATTAATCTAATATAAGTCCTACAAATTGGTGCCTTTTGAAATAACACGAATCATGGGGTTTTGAAAATAGGGGCTACGGTGTTTTTATGAAAAGATACGTCTTTTGAAATATCCGTAAGATCCCTTGGGCTGTCTTTTAAAATACCCACGATTCGTTAGTTTTGAAATAGGTAGGGTCTAATCTAATCTAACAACTACGCTAAACTATACGGCTGAACTAACAAGCTGAACTACAGGTAAGGAAACCGCCTATCATCTGAGTCGATACATATACATACCTGTATATGTATAGTCGGTGATCCCGCCTCAATAATATCATATCCATAACCAGACATCCCAAGTCAAGAGTGCGGATCAATCATCAATATAGCTCGTACGTAAATCCGTCGTACGGCATCCCAAATCTAGGTACGGGTCAATATCACATTCATCATACTATTCACCTGGTATCCTCTTTATCAATTATCATGATCGGGGTACTGATCTACATCTAGTACAATACTGATACCGCCTAAGTATGCGTGCACATGTGTAAAAACTACGTCAAGGACCCGCTACAACGTCATGTCGTATCTCAAATACGAACCCCGCTATATCACCGATCTCACGGCCTCAAATCAAATCTCATCGACTCATCATAAATCCCAAGTACTATCCTCAAATCCGTATGTGAACACACAGTCCCATACCTATGTGAACACATAACTATATAGAATCCCATGAGCACATATCAATAGGAATGTATGCAAGTATGTATGTGTGTATGTGTGTGCAACACTACCCTAGGGTTCGCAACGCTAAATTAATCTAACACACCAATATCCATCCTAAGTATCGTTAATAATCCCAAATGACATATAATAATTATTGGTGTGTATACGCATCCGTATACACCACCACGGACTGCGGGGGTGCTATACGCCATCCACCCGACTTCTCCCCGTAGATATAAATCTACTCACCTGGTTCTCGCTAGCCGGTGCCGACGTCGCCACGCGCATGCTTGTCGTCTCGAAGCCCACATGGGGTACCTACATATCATAACACACCATATCGCATTAAAATTCGACTCATGACCAAAACGACGCACGAATCCCACATAGGTCAAAACCTATGATTTGCTTCCACAAATCAACTTAAAAACCCTCGACGTCGGCGTACAAATGCCAAACCATCGAGAAAAACCCAAACACACTCATTTGCATGATCACAAGCACTAATTATACTATAAAATAGGTTAAAATTCTCAAAAACCCCAAATTCACCTTAAAAGCCATTTTTCCGAAAATCTAGCAAGCACAAATCACCGTTTTAGTACAAAACTCGATGTATAAATAAATCTAGCGGCCACAATATTCACTAAATATCTTAAATAAGTCATAAAAATAATTCCCATAATTTAATCTCATTAAATTCCAAAAGCTCTAAAATTCTAGTTTACAAAATACTCAAATTTTAACAATTTTATAGCAAAAATGCACAAACTACAATCTAGCTTGGATTTTCATGAACTAAAAGCATTAAACCACTCAATATAATATTTATAATGACATGAAACCTTAATTTGAATTTTATCTCCCAAGAATATATTTATTTTAAAAACCTAGTTTACAATTTAGCATAATTAACAAATTTTTTTAAACTAACCAATAACAACTAGCTACTAATCTTGTTTTAACATGTCATAAGAGCCTAAAAACATCACACAACCATACACCAATCTCACAAAACCCTAACTTGATTTTAAAACCTAAATTCTAGAATTTCCCAAACCCTAACTTGAAGATTTATAAGTAGCAATTCAACCACTTTAACACTTAACTAAGCTAACATAAGTATTAATCAACAATTTAGCTACAAGGTTAACATTATACCTCCACAATTTTGTAGATCCCATTTGAAATCTAACCATCCAAAATGCTCTCTTGTCACCCCAATCCATGCATGTTAGGGCAAGCTAAAATGGGTAGGAGTTGGATTTTGATTTAGCTTGATTTTTGTGTTGATTTTGGAAGGATTTTGTGAGGGTTTTTGAAGTGAAAAGGGGGTAAAAAAAATGGGGCTGATTGAGGAGGGGGGGCTCGACCAGCAAGTATAGGAAGGGGGGTGTGGGGTGTGTGGGAGTGGGGAAGGAAAGTCTAAGTCAAAGCAAGATACCCCAAGTCAACACACAACCGTTCTCTCTTTATTTTTTTCTTTTCTTTTCTTTTCTTTTACCAAAAGAAGTGGGGGAAAGCTTTGGGGGGGGGGCTGCTGAATTCAGCGGAAATGAGGAGGAAAATGGGTGTGTGTGAGTGTGGGTATGGATGTGGGGTGATGGAAAATGATAAATACTATACCCCAAACATCCATTTACACTAAATTCACTATTTAAGCCTTTTTCTTCGATATTTTCTAAACCGTTTTGGCAAATAATTTCGTTCCAAAAACCACATGATAAAATTTTATTTAATGTTTTATGATGCACAAAATTTGTTTCAACTCATTCCAATTTGTAATTTTTCCTAATTAAATGTATTAGTGACGGCTTAAAATAATAATAAAATAATATTTTTTTCAGAAAATTTGAAATTTCACCAGCGGCTCAATAAACACCAAATAATAGCAATTACATAGCTAGAATATGTATATTTAATTTTTATAATAAGATATTTGTATTTTGACTTTTTTACAGAAAACCCCCTCATTTTACCGATTTTTCGAAATTTCACCGAAACGATTTTCAAAACGTTACATTCTCTCTCTCCAGGTAGCGATCATGTCATGCCTTAAACAAGATAATAATACGGATGTATTGACCGAACCCGCTTGTTATACTGAGCTAGGGAACGTTGTTCCCACTCCAACTTATATTTGTTATAAGACCGAGCAGGAAATAGGGGATTACCAGGATTCTCGTGCCGCCGAAACGAAGAAAGTGCATGTTGATGCATCATCTTCAGGTGTGTTCATTGCCGAGAACTGTTTCTCAGTATCCTTTACGTCCTGGGTATGAGATACCGGATCAGGATCCCATAAATGTAATCTGGTACATAGGCTACAGATAGGTAGAGAACTGAGAATGGGTGATAAGTTTCAAGAGTTGGAAAAGGTGCAAGTGTTGCAGCCAAGTATGTTGGCAGTTATCACCCTGTATTACCAAATACATTGATTCTGAACGAAGGTTATTAGATATCGAACCTGATATACAATATCATATTAGTCTCTTTATTAGTAAAGAAGGATATAATTTTGTATAGCTGGACAATGTTTTGAACATTTCCTATATCAAAAGTTGATCGGTCCAAGCACGTTATCTAAAAGCATATACGTTCTAAATCAAACCACAATTCTTAATATATAGAACATACACAAGAGGAAGAGTTCGGATATGAACAAATCCTTCTTGAGGCATTGTAGATTAGGTCATATCAATGCGACCCGACTAGCTAAGTTACATTTATATGCATATTAAAACTTTTTGAATTTACATCTTATGAAACTTGCCAGTCATGTCACAAAGATAAGAAGATCATAGCTCCGTTTATTGGAAACAGAGAAAGATTTTATGAACTCTGATGATTGATACATGATGATGTATGCAGGTCCACTGTCTAAAAATTCCAGGAAAGGTTCTTTGTGCTTCATTACATTCACTGATGATCTCTCAAGATTTGCACATGTGTTCTTGTTGAAACACAAGTCTGAAGCTTTTGAGAAATTCAAAGAATATAAGTCAGAAGTACAAACCCAAAACGGGTATAAGTATTATGTCCTTTGATGTGATCAGGGAGGAGAATACTTGAGCACGGAATTCCTAGACTATTCTAAAGGAGAATGAGATTCTCTCTCAGCATTACTCCTCCGTATACACCACAGCACGTCGGTGTATCGGGGCGGAGCAATCGCACCCTATGTGATATGGTGTGCTCTATGATGAGTACTACTGAGTTGCCTATTTCCTTTTGTGGGTTATGCGCTTGTGAAGCTGCATACCTATTGAATAGGGTTCCAACCAAATCATGTGCCTACCACTCCATATGTGATATGGTATTGGAAGAGCCCATCTCTTAAGGATTTTAAGAATTGGGGTTGTCCGGCCTATGTCTAAAAGCAAAATCCGGACAAGCTCGAGGCAAGGTCAGTTCTGTGGAAGTTTGTTGGATATCCCAAGCATTCGCAAAGGAATATCATTTACCGCACTGAGGAGAAAAATGTGTTTTGTTTCTCAGCATGCCACCTTTCCAAAAGGGAATTCCTTATGAAGAAATTAGTGGTCATGAGGTAGAACTGGAAGGAATTCCAGCTATACAAACTGCAGCTGATGATTTGGTAGAACCGGAGGATTCAATAGTTCCCAACGAACCTCAACCTCTCCGCCGATTTAGTAGGGATTCTCATCCACCTGAGAGATACTTCGGTTTTCTCCATGACAGTGGGAGTAAGGATTGCATCATGGGATGATGACCCAACTAGTTTTGAGCGGGCCATCAAGAGTGGGGACTCTGTGAGAATGGCTGGATGCTATGCGATCTGAAATGGAATCCATATAAACCAACAATGTATGGACTTTTATTTCTTTATCTGAAGGGTTAAATCCCCATCAGGAGCAAATATATCTTGATAAGATTACTTGGTGTACATGGAAAAGTTGAGACTTTCAAAGCTAAGTCTAGTTGCAAAAGGTTCTCGTCACCGACCACGTGTGGATAATGATGAAACCTTTTCTAGTGCCTATGCTTATGTCCATCAGGATCCTACTTGCCATTGTTAGATACCATGACTACGATTTCTGACGGTTGGGTTTCATGAATGCTTTTCTAAATGATGATTTAGAAAAGAGCGACGATAAGTATACAGCCAAAGGGCTTCGTAGACAGTGAGAGCAGCGGAAACGTATGCAAGTTGCTTTATGAGTTAAAGCAGGCATCACGGAGTTGGAACATCTATTTTGATGTGGTAGTCAAAGAGTTTGACTTCATCAAAATGCTAGATGAACCTTGTATATACAAAAAGGTAGTAAGGAGTATGGTGGTGATCCTCGTATTGTACGTGGATGACATACTCTTGATAGGAAAGTAGTTTCCTATGCCACACTCGGTCAATGTCCTCTTATCACAAAGATTCTCCATATAGGATCAAGATGTTACCTCCTAAATCCTGGGTTATGGATCTATGAGATAGATCTAAATGGATGTTAGGATTCTCACTAGGTGTAGTGAGATGGTATCAATAAATCCGGGGGAGAATCACTGGATAGTTTCCAGGGTGGTAAGATCGACTGAATGTCAGTCACAGGCATTGTCTTTATCCTCAGTGGAGGGACGATATGTTGGAAGAATTCCAAGCTAGATACCATAACAAACTAAACGATAAAGGCATGATACATTGCTACCAAGGATGCTGCCCTAGAGGTAGTCTAGATATATATTAGTTCATGGGATGAACTTCGTTCCTACCATTTTGTGACAATGGAGTTGTGGCTTAGAACTAGGAACCCCCGTCCCATCATTGATCCAGACATATTCTTAGGCAGTATCACCTGATCAAGGAGATGGATGATCTCTAGGGAGATCGAGGTTAGGAGAGTAGACTATCAAGGACAACACGGAGGATCCATTCACAAAGGCTTATTCCCAGGAGAGACTTTTATGGGATGGTTGAGTATGAGAGACATCAACCACTGCTGATTGTTGCGTATGAGATACTGCAACAGATGGCCCTAGTGCAAGTGGTAGATTGTTAGTTATATGTATGCCCTAGAGGCCATTACTGTACATACGATGTATATTGTAGTGGATGCTTGGAAATATATATGGAGGACTTTCTTGCTCGACATGAAAGTATGCTATCTGGTTGCTCTTTATCTTAACACGTACGCTGATTATCTCTATGTTACATGTTGATAAAGCCCTTAGGATGAGTACTTGACTACCAGGACTATGATGCAGATTATACCAGTGGGGACAGAGTAGTCTCTAAGTACATCCTTCAAATGTTCCTAGTCATAGGTGTATCGAGACAGGGCATCGATATACAAGAGTAGACTAGCGTATAGCTTCTCGACCCATGTAGATGGGCGAGGGATGATCCCATGTCCACTGATGTTTGACATCAAAGACAGAATACGGGTGCTCAGTGGAGACTGGGTACACTGAACGGACTCGCCTAGAACTCCCAGATGGTATTATACCTATCATCAGATGGCAGTTCTCTGGTGGCACTGGTACAGGTTAGTCTGTAGACCCGAGATCGTCATAGAGTCTTGTGTGATTCCCACTGTGCTTTGATTTCCACCGTACCTCGTTCAAGAGAACGTGCAAAACGATGGCTTTTGGGTACAATCCCGAGTCACATGGAGACAATGAGGAAGTCCTTGGCCAAGGCTTCTTCAGAGATATACTGGTAAGTGTTATAAGTAGTTTCTCGACCCGTTATGAGCCTCATATCGACACGACTTATCAAGTTACTGGGGTATGACGTTTACCACCCCTAGACTAGATATGCGACATATCAGACGAAAAGACCTGACTGTACGGTAGTGTTACTGATTGGATTCGCAGGAGTAAAAGTAGGCTTGCTTGTTGATCTTCTGATCGCTCAATACCCGGGTGGCCATTGCATTTAGCAGAACGCTTGCGGCTTGTGGGTGTTTGATATGATCATCACCTACTGCCGGCGTATTGACGAGTCTTTAGAGTCCTACACAGGGGTTTTCTGGCTCAAGCGAAACGGAGTAGGAGCGCATATGTGATATGTCCGGGACCGAGATTAATACGATATGTGATACCGTATTCTATTCTCGTGAATTATGATATTGGTCGGTTATATGCGATATAGCCGGGTTATCGGATCAAGTGTTGATTCGATAAGTTGTTACACATAATATTAGTCGGTTATATGCGATATAGCCGGATTATTAAATCAAGAGTTGATTTGATAATCTAATGTATAATTATATATTTGATATATTACATTACATTAACTAGTATTAGCTCACTTATGATTTCTTTTCTCACTTTGGATACATTGATATATATGTGATATATGTTAAATGTATCATGCTAGGTTACAAATGCAACTAGGTTTTATGAGACTTGAACCATGCTAGGGTTAAGATTAGGGCTTTATATTTATCATTAAGTTATTCAAAATTGTGGATTTTATCATGGTTGATATTTGTTGAAAGCTTGTAGAAGCTTGTAAGCATCTTTGATTTTGTCCACTCTTTTGTCTAGCTTAGGATATTTGTTTATCCCAACCTTTTAACCCATGGCCATGGTTAACTCTCTATAATGGTTAAGCATGACATGCTTAACCCTTGATTGCATTTTTAACCTTAAGTATAATTCATTTTCTCTTGAGATAATTCTTCATCTTCTTCATGAGCTCAAAGAGAAAAGTGTTTTCTAAGGTTTGGGCTTGTGATGAAAACTTGTGAGAATATGAAATCTAATGTGAGATAATTTAATACTTCATCATCCTCTACTACTTGCCATTTAGTATAGGGTGTTTGCTTCACTAATTCCAAGATTAGTGAAGAGATAGCTTGGGTTAGTGTCTCTTCGACGTAGATCATCTTCGGCCTCGAAGACTCCGAAACAAGCATGTTCGTTTCTTCATCGGAGCCTCTCTAGTGTCCGGGACTTCTTGATCGCAGCAAGGGGACTTCTACACGGAGCTATTGAAGTGAAGGACCGGTCTACGAAGGTTGTGTTCCTTGCTCACTTAGGATGTAAAGTGTTTACATATGTTATTTCCGTCGATTTCTAGTTTACGATTCTTATTTAGGGTTAGCTAGAACGGCAAATTTTTGAATTTGGCATGGACGATTCCTCCCGAAACCTTGTTGCCATGCTAGGTAACCCTGCATTGACATCATACTAAAGAGGTTTAGTATGGAGGATTCCAAGCATGGGAATTTACCCACAATCTTAGGAATCACTCTCTCTAAAGAGATGTCCCCCAAGACTGATTTGGAGAGGACTCATATGCAAGGTATACCCTATGCTTCGGCAGCCAGGTATATCATGTATGTGATGTTATGTACCCGACTGGATGTGGCATATGCAATGGGTGTTGTAAGTAGGTATCAATCATATCCCGGGGAGAATCACTGGACAACTGTGAAGAAAATTCTTAAGTACTTGAGAAGGACTAAAGAAATGTTCTTGGTGTATGGTCACGGTGAACTCCAAGTGGAGTCCTTTACCGACTCGAGGTTTCAGAGTGATAAGGACGACTCTAAGTCGATCTCGGGTTTTGTCTTCACCCTCAATGGAGGGGCGGTTTGTTGGAAGAGTACCAAGCAAGAAACCATTGTAGACTCGACGATAGAGGCTGAATACATCGCTGCCAACGATGATACCAAGGAGACTGTCTGGATGAAGAGGTTCATAACAGAACTTGGAGTGGTTCCATCCATCGAGCATCCAATACCTTTGTATTGTGATAACAATGGAGCTGTGGCTTTGGCCAAGGAACCCAGGTCCCATCAGCGATCCAGGCATATTCTGAGGCGGTATCACCTAATCCGGGAGGTAGTTGATTGCCGGGAGATCGAGGTCAGGAGAGTTGACACGATGAATAACAAGGTGGATCCACTCATTAAGGACATACCCCAGATACAATTGGAGAAACTCTTCGGGAGGTTGGGTATGAGATACTACAACAAGTGGCCTTAGTGCAAGTGGGAGATTGTTAGTTGTATGCATGCACTAAAGGCTATTGTTGTACATGATTGTTTATTATAATGGATGCTTGGACATATATAGAGAGGAATTTCTTTCTCGACATGATAGTATGCTATCTGGTTGCTCTTTGTCTTAACATGTATACTTATATTGTGATATTGTCAAGCTCTCACATGTTGATAAAGCCATTAAGATGTGTACTTGACTACCTGGACTATAATGGAGATCATACTATTGGGGCAACGGTAGTCCATAAGTTCATCCTTTTATTGTTCCTAGTCGAGGGTGTGTCGAGACGGGGCATCGATATTCCAGGATAGACTAGCGTATACGCTTCTTGACCGATATGATGGGCGATAGATGATCCCATATCCATTGGTGTTTGACATCAAAGATGGTATACGGGTGCTCAGTGGAGACTGGGTACACTGAACAGGACTCGCCGAGAACTCCTAGATGGTATTATACCTGATGTCAGATAGCTGTTCTCTGGTGACACTGGTGTAGGTTAGTCTGTAGACCCGAGATCGACGTAGAGTCTTGTGTGATTCCCACTGTACTTTGATTTCCACCTTACCACGTTCAAGAGCGTATGCAAAACGGTGGTTTTTGGGTACAGTCCCGAGTCACATGGAAGCAATGAGCGATAGGAGGGGTTTCGTCTCTCCCGGTATTGGGGGTTGATTTTTCGCTGTGCTCGATTGGCTATAACAGGAAGTCCCTGGCCAAGGATGATACAGAGGTTTAATGGTAAGTGTTATCAGTAGTTTCTCGACCCGTTATGAGCCTTATATCGGCACGACTTATCAAGTTATTGGGGTCTGATGTTTACCACCCCTAGACTAGATATGCGACATATAAGACGAAGATACCGGACTGTACGGTAGTGTTACTTATTGGATTCACAGGAGTATGAGCTGGCTTTCTTGTTAATCTTCTGATCGCTCAATACCCGGGTAGCCGTTATATATAGCTAGTACCACTGATGGCTTGTGGGTGACAGATATGATCAACACCTATAGCCAGCGTATTGACGAGTCTTTAGAGTCTTACACAGAGGTTTCCTGGCTCAGGAGAAACGAAGTAGGAGCACATATGCGATATGTGCGGGACCGAGATTAATACATGTATGTGATACTGTATTCTAATCTCGCGATATGTGGGATCGTTCGGTTATATGTGATATAGCCGGGTTATCGAATCAAGTGTTGATTCGGTATGTTGATGCAAATGATATTAGTCGGTTATAAGTTATATAGCCGGATTATTAAATCAAGTGTTGATTTAATAATTTAATGCATGATTATATATATTTGATATATTAATTTTACATTAACTATTATTAGCTCACTTAGGCGTTTATTTATCTCACTTATACATTTAATATATATGTGATATATATTAATGTATTGTTTTTTGTATCATGCTTGATGATATAGTGTACAAGGGTGTATAAGACTCACACCATGCTAAAAATAATTAAGGGTTTTAATTATTTAAGGTAAATACAAAATTAGATGGAAATGTGTCATGGTTGGAAGATTGTGGAAGCTTGTTATAACCATTGACTAAGTCCACCAATTTTGTTTTACATAAGATATTTATTAACCCAACCATTATCTTTAGCCATGGTTAAGTCTCCACATGAGTTCATATATGATATTTTCTCACCCATGGTTGCTATTCTCACTCTCATTCCATTCTCATCTTCATCTTCGTCTTCATTCCAATTTTGCTCTCTAGCTTTTTGGAAAGTGAAAAAATATAGTGAGAAAAATTATTCTAAAGTGAGCAAAAATCCTACTTCATCAACCTACATTAGATTAGCCATTTAGTTTAGTTTGTTTGCTTCACTAATTCCTAATTAGTGAAGAGGTAGCTTGAGTTGGAGAATCTTCGACGTAGATCATCTTCGTCCTCGAAGACTTTAAGCAAGCTTGTTCTTTTCGCCTTGTGAACTCTTACTAGAGTCCGGGAGATCACTACTTGGAGCGAAGGGAGTACTACACGGAGCTTTAGAAGTGAAGAACCGATCCACAAAGGACATATACCTCATTCACTTAGTGTAATGTTTGATTACATGCTAGCTTACTCCGAATTTTCTAGTTAGATCCTTGGCATGGGTTGCTTAGCTCTGTAGGTTTTTTTTAAGATTGCATGCTTGATGCCCAATAAAACGTAGTGAGGATGCTAAGGAACCCTAATGATGAATTCTTAATGATGAATTCAAGGGTGTATCCTTAATGATGAATTCAAGAGTGTATCCCTAATGATGAATTCTTAATGTTCTTTTACTAGGATGAACATTATTTGTTTAAGTTTTGTCCTGATTGTAAGTTCACGGCGGCGCCCCGACCGTCAATCTGACGCCGGAATGCGGAAACGAAAAACTTTGCGAAACTTGCAAACCGGCACCACCGCGCACTTTTAACCCGGATCGGGCCATTAACCTAGCTACTAGAAAACTAAAAGATCGGTAGAGAGTTATACCGAGGCGATCCGTGTCCTTCGGTCTTCGGCCTTCGGCCTCCACTCCGATCTCCTCGCGGAATCTCCGGTCTTCATCTCTTCGTCGGAACGGGCACCACAACGCCGGGTTCTTTTACGGGCTCCCACCTCTGGACCGAGGTAACTCGAGCGCGAAGTTGGCGAGCCGACGCGTCCAAGAGATGCTGTAGGTGTAGTGTAGAATACTATGTCTCTTTTGGGGTTTATGTTGCCATTTGATGGAGATGAGAATGAGATGAGCTTTGGAGAGGGGTTAAGGATTTTGGAGCAAGAAAAATGAGATGATCAAATTTCCCTCATGAAAAATGAACTCACCCTCTCTCTCCTCTCTAAGTGGCCAGACTCACTAAGTGGTGGGGGAAAAATCAAAACCATGAAGGGAGGTGAGAGTAGTAAAAGCAAAGGGTGACCATAAGCCAAGAGTGATGATAACAAGGTCATTTCAATTTCTAATCAACTCTAATCTCATTAATGCTAAACCATCATGAAAAAGCAAAGATGCTTAACCTATCATAATGCCACAAATACAAAGAACCCCTCCACAAATGCTAATTTGCGAACTTGCAAATTAGCCCCTCCATCAGAAAAATCCGGCCGTGAAGGAACAAAGGGAAACTGGCCGGAACGGAAAACAAACTGGCAACTTCAGAAAACTGATCCCGTAATAAATTACAGGAAAACCCCGCGACTGCATATACATGCCCGTATTTGTATTCCCACAGAATACAAATGCAATGAGACAAAATCTACACTGTCTAATACTAGGATCTGGCTTAAACCAAAGCCCGCTAGTAAAATCCGTCCGATCACGATCCGTGCAATACCGCACGTATCTGATCGAACCCTGCAATATCTCCATACGTCCTCTACAGCGTTTCGCCCGAAACTTGAGTAACTGTGTGTGGCAGACTCTAAAGACTCGTCAATACAATGGCTGTGGATTTAACCACTAGCGCGTCAGAGGTATCAGCCACACGTGACGGGCTACCAGCTATTGACCAAAAAGGACGTGGATGAGCGAGCTCATCCTAACACCCTACTGAGCCTGTCAGTGACAATATCCGTACAGTCCGGTCCGTTCGTCTATGATCATACCCAGAATACCCTGAGATACTACTGGAATACCTACCAGTAAATCTCCTGCCTTGGCCAAGGACTTTTCATGTACTGGCTCCCCTAGACACAGCGCGACCTCACCCCCAATACCAGGAGAGACGAACCCCTGCAGATCCGATCACTGCCTCCATATGGCTCGGGACTGTACCCAACTAAAACCTGTTTGCACGTCTCCTTTGAGCGTGGTAGGGTAGTAATCAAAGCACAGTGGGAACTCACACGAGACAAATGACGATCTCAGGTCGATGAACTAACCTGTACACATGTCACCAGGGAACTTCTATCTGACATCAGGTATAATACCAACTAGCATGTTCCCGGCGAGTCCTGTCCGGTATACTTATAACCCAATGAGCACCTGTATACATCTTAGGTGATCCAACTGACACCAGTGGCTTGTGAGACCGGCCACCGTCCCTCGTCGGGGTCTCGAATGTATACACTAGTCTACTCTGGAGTATTGATGCCCTGTCTCGAAACTTCCACGACTAGGGACCTTTTAAGGATGTGCTTATAGACCCCAGCTCCCACGTATATGATCGCCCTCATACTGCTGGCAGTCAAGCAAGAATCCTAGGGGCTCTATCAACGTGTAATAGCGACCTGTAAGGTCATCTAAAACAGTACACGATGATAAAGATAAACCAGATAGCATACTATCATCTTGAGTAAAACTGTCCTACCGGGATAGGTCCTCCCTCAATCATTGCAATCACGTGCCTGTGATCCAATAATTGATTCTGAGGGCACTATCTCCAACAATCTCCCACTTGCACTCAGGGCTAATTATTGCGATGTCGCATACTCACAGCCCGTGTGATACCGAACACCCAACTCCTCTACTAGTCAGTCTCACAAAGCTCGTTTGCGAAACTATTGCGTTCGAGGAATAGCCTCAGTGAGTGGATCCGCTGTGATGTTTCTTTCTATGTCTCTCTTTATCTCATGTTCACGGAGAAAGCCATCTCCCGAAATGAGCAATACCTGTCTTAGAATACGTCTGGATATCTGATGGGACCTAGCACATAAATGAACTCCAAATCCAAACTTCTTAGACTGTATCGTCAACTGAACTTAATCAATATCCTGCGCCATGCATTCCCTCAGTATACATCTGGACCATCTGTCCAAAATACTGCCCCTCGTCAGAGGGAAAACTATAACTCTGACAGTAACTCTGCCGTCCAGGTCACCTTGGAAGCCTTGAATGATAACTGTCTCCTAAATGAGGCTGCCGTTATCATTTCCCTAGAACATCAACTTATGTTCCAAAACTGCTTCCGATTGTTTCTCCAGGATTGGATTAATATCAAATTATTGCATCTACTGCAAGAACAACATCTGTTGTGGTACTTGACATCTCATGATTGACTCAATTGCCTAAGTAAATGATCTGCCAATCATGCACATCCCTCTCCCCTTTAGACTGTAAGACACCTTCAGAGAGGGTGACTCCATCACCTGCAGGTACACCACCATGCCAGGAGTCATCCATTCTAAAGACCCTTAGAATGCTGTCAAAGTACCCAGATTGGGAAACCACCCAAATCTAGATCTAAAACCATAGATCTAGTAACCAGAATGTCTGATATAATATCCAATTCCTATGTGGAGAAACCACTGTGTGACAACCAAAGTATAACCGATCGTAGTATAGGAATATCACTTCCTACTCTGTGTATGTCATCCAAATACCAGGACATCACACCCTACTACCTTCCTAACAGATCCATCCGCTATTCTGATGAAGTCAAACCTATGACTGTCACATCAGAAATAGATGATCTATCTCCGCTATATCTGCTTTAGTCTATAAATAGACATAAGCCACTTGTCCACCATACTTCCGCTGCTCCCACTGACTACGACAACCCTCTGGCAGAGTCATATACACGTACACTTCTAAAGCTAGTTTAGAGCGACGCTATACTCATCCTCCTGCCGGGTATTGCAGCCTGGAACAACAGCAACGGCAAGTCTAGGTAAACAAGAACCTCCCTGCCACCGTCCTTAAGCATACCGAAGTACCTCTCGGGTGCCTGAGGTTACCCACCTTATCTGCGGAGTGGCCAATGGAATGTCAATCCATATTGAATCTTTAGGTTCTTATCAAATCTTCAGTAATCGTTTGCAGTTCTGGAATCACTTCCAGTTCTACCATACTCCCACTACTGTTTTCTGAAGAAAAAAATCCATTTTTATTAAAACTGTGGCGAGTCAAGAACAATATCACTATTGATCTTCTTGATGGTAGAAAATCAACCCTCGTCATAGCCTGGGTCAACCCACAAACAGCCATCACAGAAACATGCCTTGAGTTATCCAGAGTCTGGTTTTAAGCATAAGACGGAAGACTCCCCATACCTCAACATCGTTAAGATATGAACTGTTCTATATCCAATATAGAAACATAGGCACTGATTTAATTGAACCAGATTCAAATCATGCAGCTGTCTCCAGTGATGTCAACTAAATGGAAGAGAGACCGATCAGTGTTACTCAACTTAGGAGTACTTTCAATTATGAGTAACCTGAAAGAGAAGCTAGTTCTCTTAATCATTACTATCAACTGAATACCATTCATAAGTATCTACATCTTCAATCACCTTGAAGAATCCCGATACTTGCAATACCTGGTTCTCTACTTTACTCATATACCTATAACTTCTCAAAACTCAGACCCTGTGTTTCTACGAAACACCTGTCTAGGAACTAGAGAAGTCATAAGTAAACAGAATATAGTACGAGGACCAACCTCTCTGTCCAAATGGACACTGGATAACATACAATACTCTGTATAAGTCCCCTGAGTCTAGTGACTCATTCACTGTGTGTCGTCGGTTGAAAACTGTACTTATGGTTAAGAAGAATTACACCGCTGTTCAATGCTCCTTACCTAACCATCCACTGATATAGGTAAATGTCATAGACATAATTTCAAAAAGGTATATCTCACTCTATAAAAATAGACGTACAGATATATCAATTTGAAATTGGTGCATAACAACGGATATTCAAAACCAAATATTTGCCATTCGGCAAACAATCCAGGTGACTTCCTCAAATATCACCAATTACAACGAATCCCGATATAATGAGGATGATCACCTAAATCCAAATAACTTACTCCCATTCATCATCTGTAAAACCATACAGATGAGAGAATCAAACCTGGTAAATACATACCCTGGAGCAAGTGTTTAATTGGGAAATCAGTTTTGTTTTAACAGTACACAGTGAAACTGAAACAGTGAAATGTTTCGATGGGGTATCCCGGTATTCCTAGTAATGCATCTTCCATTATCCAGATTCACAACTGTAACCGTATAATTCTTTGCCATCTCTCCAAATCCCTTTATATGTCTTTAGTCATAACCTTCTGTACACCCTCTTAGTCTAAATGGTTTTCTTCCTTCCGTACCGTTCGGCACCAGCCTATGGTTTGGAAGAAGACTATCCAATAAGCATAATGGGTGTACTGTCCTAATCCTAGGAGCACTCGCCATGCGAGAGAAGGTGAAGATAAAAGACAACCGAATAAACCTTATTCCTATTTCTCCTGAACCAGAATCCATCCCCGAACTGGAACAAGTTCCTTTCGAGTTCGTATATAACCATACGATGGAGTATCTAATAAACTGTGGATCTTCGTAGTGATACGGAGTGTCCTAGAGAAATACAAAGGTGAAGTGGGAGTGGTAATGAAATACTTGGTTTGGTCGTGAATAGCAGTCGCAGTTTACTTTGCCCTCTTACTAATCTCTTGATATGTCTTTACTTAATACCTTCTGTACACCATTGTTATGTTAATTGGTTTTCTTCATTCCCCACCGTTCGGCACCAGCCTAAGGTTTGGAAGAAGACTATCCAATTTCCATAATAGGTGTACTATCTCCTAAACCAAGGAGTACTCGCAACCTGAGAGAAGGTAAAAGGAAAAGACAACTGAATAGTCCTATTCGTTTTCTCCAGAACCGGAAACCATCCTCGAATAAATTCCTTCGAGTTCGTATATAACCATACGATGGTTTTGTCCAATGGAAGTGGACGTTCGTAGTAATACAGGGTGTCCTGGAGAAAAGGGTAAAAGTAGGAGTGGCAATGAGGTATGCAACTCTGACAATCCAAAAGCCAGTGTTTAAGAAGGTTCGGTCAACTTGGTCACTGAGTCATAGTCTAGGGTCGGGTCAATGGTCGCTGCAAAGAGAGAGAGAAAAGAAACACTCAGCGTGCACTCTAAACTAGATCAGACTGGTTATCACTTTATCTAATCTGGAAACCTCCAACTGTAACCTCAAATTCTTCTCCAAACCCGAAAAAAGAATTAGTCGGGATCACCCGAGGAGTAAACCAACTCATCAGTGGGAATCGGGATCCAACTATCATCGCATGATAACGTGATGGAATCCGCTCACGTTATCACACTCCAGAAGGTATGCGCATATCTGGCAAGTTTCAGTTTCTTTAGAAACTCCCGATGTGGATTTTTTTTTGCCCCATGCTCTTATGACCTTGACGAAGGCTAACAAATCATAAGTCACATGTCAAGTTCTACCCATCATTGTCCAAGTTAATTTGAACCCACCCGTACAAGCCCTTGACGAAGGTCAACAAGGCTATACGACTGTCCCAAACCAACGCATCTATCTATGCAGCAGAAAGGTAACAAGCAGCTACCATACACTATGCCTTGACGAAGGTCAACAAACATGGCATGAATACTACGTGCTACCCGTCTGAAACGACGGAGGGCTACGAATGGTTTCTGGCGAAAACCTTTAACGTAATGAACTTGATACGTTGAAAGAACCGGATAGCTTTATAAAAATATAGTGGCGAAAAGCTTTGCTAAAGAGGTCACTCCCGGTGAAGGGATCTCGGCTCTTTCCCCATAGAATGAGGTGCAGGATATTCCAACTGAATACCACGATGCAAAGCAAAAGTAATCGGCTATAGTGAAGTTATTACCCTGACGCAAACTTCTGTCCAAGGGGTCACTCCCGGTGAAGGGATCTCGGCCCTTGCCTCGTCGACTGAGGTACAGGATATTCCAACTGAATATCACTGTGCAAAACAAAAGAGAACGTCCTTGCAATAACAGCCTTTTGAAATGTGTTCCAACAACATCAGAATAGGTTTGTTTAGCTTGCATTGATCCGAATCAATGCAGTCCCATCAATTGATCACACCACAAAAGAACGAAAATAATGATGTACGTATATGCCATCCACATTCATCTCTGGGTCCCGTCATCACCCGTTAGGTTACTTAACTAACGATAGAGCGGGGACTGGACTAGCATGGGTGCAAAACATATACAACATCTACTAGTATATATATCAATATATAATTTTTGCTCAAGGCGTGATAAGTATCACAGAACAATACAGATATCTGGGATCCCCGGTTTTCATAGAGCCGCTACTAAAACCCGACGTTCTCCTGGTCGTGTGGATAGCCTGTGCAATGAAATCCTAGACCCCTACGGGCGCGGCAAGTTACCCGCCAAAACCTGAAGCGAGGCAGCCCCCTTCAGCAACGTGAATGGACCACCCAGCACTTCACGGAATCTGGTAACTTGGGCACCCCTCCTGGGTCAACCTGTACCCCCTACGAGTGCGGCGAATAGCCCGCCAATTCTAGAGTGAAGCCCCCTCCGTCTCAATGCTATGAGATGCGGGCCCGTTGCCCTCTAGAACCCGGCTATCCGTGCACCCCTCCACGGGGTAATCCTAGTACAGAAAGTAAAATATACATACAACGGGTAAATCGACCTCACCCCGGTCGTGCCCCAAAAGAATAATATACAAATAGGCAGTGACGGCAGTCCACATGTCGGACGCTCGCCCCGCAATATCAAATGTACATAATAAACCAAACTGTACTACCATTGCATCCAGGCTATCCCCCACGACCAATCCGCAACATCACAGCATAATACAGAACATCAACGTGAATGTCACATTCGCAAATCCGTCTAAAAGGGCTATAGCAGATAGACTGGATTTACCGATCGACTGACATTCATGGTCGCAGATATAATGTAAATACTGTGAACTAACATGTTTAAAATTTTCGATCGACTGAATTTTCCAAAGTGGGCCCCCAAGCACAACTACAGCACTCAAAAACATCTGGGCCCAAAAAGAATATACCAGAAATCCTATTTCCATGTCAGAAGCCTACTGTGAAAATTTGGTACGGTTTGGCCACAAAACGGCGGCGGTTACGCGGCCAAAACGTGGTTTTGGCCGCTTAACCGCCGCTCTACAATAACATCATCGTACCAAATTTTCCCAGAATTCATAAAAAACCCTGCACGTTATTTTCCAATGTACCAATTAATTTTTAGAGCATAGAAAATTCGACAGAAAGTACGACATGGAAATATGGTTTTTGGAAAATCCGTTCGATCGAACTAAACACGTTAGAGCATGCTAGACTAGGTTAATGGCTTGGCTCTGATACCAATGTAAGTTCACGGTGACGCCCCGGCCATCAATCCGACGCCGGAATGCGGAAACGAAAAACTTTGCGAAACTTGCAAACCGGCACCACCGCGCACTTTTAACCCGGATCGGGCCATTAACCTAGCTACTAGCAAACTAAAAGATCGGTAGAGAGTTATACCGAGACGATCCGTGTCCTTCGGTTTTCGGCCTCCACTCCGATCTCCTCGTGGAATCTCCGGTCTTCATCTCCTCGTCGGAACGGGTACCACAACGCCGGGTTCTTTTACGGGCTCCCACCTCTGGACCGAGGCAACTCGGGCGCGAAGTTGGCAAGCCGACGCGTCCAAGAGATGTTGTAGGTGTAGTGTAGAATACTATGTCTCTTTTGGGGTTTATATTACCATTTGATGGAGAAGAGAATGAGATGAGCTTTGGAGAGGGGTTATGGATTTTGGAGCAAGCAAAATGAGATGATCAAATTTCCCTCATGAAAAATGAACTCACCCTCTCTCTCCTCTCTAAGTGGCCAGCCTCACTAAGTGGTGGGGGAAAAATCAAAACCATGAACGGAGGTGAGAGTAGTAAAAGCAAAGGGTGACCTTAAGCCAAGAGTGATGATAACAAGGTCATTTCAATTTCTAATCAACTCTAATCTCATTAATGCTAAACCATCATGAAAAAGCAAAGATGCTTAACCTATCATAATGCCACAAATACAAAGAACCCCTCCACAAATGCTAATTTGCGAACTTGCAAATTAGTCCCTCCATCAGAAAAATCCGGCCGTGAAGGAACAAAGGGAAACTGGCCGGAACGGAAAACAAACTGGCAACTTCAGAAAACAGATCCCGTAATAAATTACAGGAAAACCCCGCGACTGCATATACATGCCCGTATTTGTATTCCCACTGAATACAAATGCAATGAGACAAAATCTACAGTGTCTAATACTAGGATCTGGCTTAAACCAAAGCCCGCTAGTAAAATCTGTCCGATCACGATCCGTGCAATACCGCACGTATCTGATTGAACCCTGCTATATCTCCATACGGCCTCTACAGCGTTTGACCCGAAACTTCAGTAACTGTGTGTGGTGGACTCTAAATACTCGTCAATACAATGGCTGTGGATTTAACCACTAGCACGTCAGAGGTATTAGCCATACGTGACGGGCTACCAGCTATTGACCAAAAGGGACGTCGATGAGCGAACTCATCCTGACACCCTACTGAGCCTGTCAGTGACAATATCCGTACAGTCCGGTCTGTTCGTCTATGAGCATCGCATGGCGGGCCTAGGGGGTTGGTAAAAGTCAGACCCCCAAAAGCGGTACAAGTCGTGTCGGAGTGTAGCCCAGAACAACCTGAGATACTACTGGAATACCTACCAGTAAATCTCCTGCCTTGGCCAAGGACTTTTCATGTACTAGCTCTCCTAGACACAGCGCGACCTCACCCCCAATACCAGGAGAGACGAACCCCTGCAGATCCGATCACTGCTTCCATGTGGCTCGGGACTGTACCCAACTAAAACCTGTTTGCACGTCTCCTTTGAGCGTGGTAGGGTAGTAATCAAAGCACAGTGGGAACTCACACGAGACAAATGACGATCTCAGGTAGATGAACTAACATGTACACATGTCACCAGGGAACTGCCATCTGACATCAGGTATAATACCAACTAGCATGTTCCCGGCGAGTCCTGTCTGGTATACTCTGTTAGTTATATGTATGCCCTAGAGGCCATTACTATACATAGGATGTATATTGTAGTGGATGCCGGGACATATATAGGGAGGACTTTCTTGCTCGACATGATAGTATGCTATCTGGTTGCTCTTTACCTTAACGTGTATACTGATTGTCTCTCTGTTACATGTTGGTAAAGCCCTTAGGATCTGTACTTGACTACCTGGACTATGATGCGGATCATACTAGTGGGGACATGGTAGTCCATAAGTACATCCTTCAAAGTCCCTAGTCGTGGGTGTATCGAGACGGGGCATCGATATACCAGATTAGACTAGCGTGTACCTTCTCGACCCATACAGATGGGCGATGGATGATCCCATATCCATCGGTGTTTGACATCAGAGATGATATACGGGTGCTCAGTAGAGACTGGGTACACTGGACGGACTCGCCGAGAACTCCCAGATGGTATTATACCTCACGTCAGATGGCAGTTCTCTGGTGACACTGGTACTGAGTAGTCTGTTGATCCGAGATCGCCATAGAGTCTTGTGTGGTTCCCACTGTGCTTTGATTTCCATCTTACCACGTCCAAGAGGGCGTGCAAAACGGTGGTTTTTGGGTACAATCCCGAGTCACATGGAGGCAATGAGCGATAGGAGGGAATTCGTCTCTCCCGGTATAGGGGGTTGATGTTGTGCTGTGTTCGATTGGCTATAACAGGAAATCCCTGGCCAGGGTTGCTGAGATTTACTGGTAAGTGTTACCTGTAGTTTCTCGAATAGTTATAGACCTCATATCGACACGACTTATCGAGCTATTGGGATCTGACGTTTACCACCCCTAGGCGAGATATGCGACATATCAGACGATCAGACCGGACTGTACGGTAGTGTTACTGGTCAGATTCGCAGGAGTGTGAGCGGGCTTGCTCGTCGATCTTCTGATCGCTCAATACCCGGGTGGCCATTATGCTTAGCAGACCGCTTGCGGCTTGTGGGTGTTTGATATGATCATCACCTGCTGCCGGCGTATTGACGAGTCTTTAGAGTCCTACACAGAGGTTTCCTGGCTCAAGCGAAACGAAATAGGAGCGCATATGAGATATATGCGGGACCGAGAATAATACGAGTATGTGATACTGTATTCGATTCTCGCGATGTGACATTGATCGATTATATGTGATATAGCCGGGTTATCGGATCAAGTGTTGATTCGATAAGTTGTTACTAATGATACTAGCCGGTTATATGCGATATGACCGGATCGTTAAATCAAGTGTTGATTTAATGATTTAATGTATAATTATATATTTGATATATTACTTTGCATTAACTAGTATCGGTTCACTTTATAATGGATTTTCTCACTCGGATGTGCGCATTACATATGCGATATGATTTTGTGCACTAGATTGTATCATGTTTGATGATACATGCATTTTGGTTAAATGTAAAGAATTAAACCATGTTTTAAGTGGATAACTAGGGTTTTGATTTCCTTATTCATTTATTAATCTTTTTCTTTTTGGAAAAAGGAAAAAGGAAATGAGAAAATGGTTGCTATTTTGTTTGTAATCTTTGAAGCTTCATGAACTTTGACCATAGCAACCATTTTGTCTTCTTATACAAACCCTAACCATTCATCTAACTTGAGTTAACTCTCTACAATTAACCATGGTCTTGTTATGATAAGGTTTGATTATTCATTTCATTTTTAATTAACTTATCATAACTATTATCTTCTTCTTCCTCATTTTTCTTCAAGTGAAGAAAGCAAGGTCATCAATGGTGATTGATGATAAAGAGTGAGAAATCCAATTCTAAAGTCTACCCACTTCCTATTTCTTCATCCTCTACCTCTTGCCAAGTAGTAGAGTGTGTTTCCTTCACAAGTTTTTAGGGCTTGGTGAAGGTGGAGCTTGATTTAGCGATGCCTCGACGTAGATCATCTTCGGCATGGACATCGACGACCTAGCTCGCTTTTTC
The DNA here is from genome assembly GCA_030015575.1 of Agapanthus africanus. Taxonomy (NCBI): domain Eukaryota; kingdom Viridiplantae; phylum Streptophyta; class Magnoliopsida; order Asparagales; family Amaryllidaceae; genus Agapanthus; species Agapanthus africanus. The sequence continues at coordinate 128,444,015 of JASDDO010000029.1, forward strand.
TCCGACGAAGCCGACTCTAGAGCCCGGATTCCATTTGGACAGCGGAGACGACTTCGTTGCGGAGCTATGGAGGTGGAGCACCGGATCTACAAAGGTTGTATTTCCGATATCCCATTAGTTAAGTTGTTAACTAGATTGTTTTTCGCCTAGATTTCTAGCCAACGGTCCGTATTAGGGTTTCTCGGCACCTAGATTTTTTGAAATTGGCATGGTTGATGCCTTGTGAGACCTCATTAGGGTGCCTAGGAACCCTACAGTGGTATCAGAGCCTAGCTAGAGCCTTAGGCGAAGTCTAGACGGATTTTGAACTCCGAACGAACCCGAAATCCTAACACACCCATGCTCTCTGTCCAATTTTCAAAAACAGGGATTTTTCAGTATTAAAAATATGCAGAAATATCAGCAGGTTATTTTAAGAGTAACTGTGAAATACAAGTGCGTAATTCCATCAAACTGCCGCGGTTCCGCGGCACGAGCATGGCTCGTACGGCGGATCCGCGGCCGTACGGAGTCATTCTTCAGTCAATGTTACACAGTAACTCCTAATTGATATTGCTTGTTTTCCTGGGTATTTTTAAATATTATTCAAGAGTTGAATTTTTCTGGGTTGTTTTGGGATTTCATGGACTCGATCGGATTATCAAATTTTGTCTGTGTGGCTTTCCGGATAAATTTTAGAATATGTTAAAAAGTTCGACCGGATATAAATACCCAATTTTTCCCCTGTCGGGAAATTTCCAAGTGTTGGATTTTTCCGTAGTTTAACGACGTTCTAAGTAATGTAAGTAACGCGATGGACCCTCTAGAAGACAACAAACCTTAACTCGATTATGTGACCGTCTTGAACTGCCCTTTGAACCTTCGGGTTTGGGGCAGTACGGCGTGCCACATGTGAGGCGTTGGCTTGACCCTTCTACGGCTGGACCGTTGGTACTGAGGCACGAACTGAATGTTGTTAGACTCATATTTCATGTGTTGATCTGTATCGGGAAAACTTGGGTATTTGATTGTTTGATCGGAAAGTTTGACATTTTCTATTTATCCGGAATGGGATACAATAATTGGAATTCACAAAAGTTATGAGATAACTGAATGAATGTTATAAATCTAGCAATTTAGTCTCACTTGATCGGTTGCCACGGAATTTTGATGTGATCAAAAGTCCGTCGCAATCACGTAGCGTACGCGGATACTCGCCGGGTAAACTTAATAGACAGCCTCACTCCAAAGCCCCGACCAAGTGACTGTAGGAGAACCCCGTCGCCGAAAGCATCCGTTCGGGTGCTCGCGGTAGCGGTGTTCCGCCTTGGTGCACTTCGTCGACGGTATCAGGGGTGCGGCCGTCTGCTGAAGTTTGCGACGAGCATTCGATCAGGATGTCGGGAATCTTGTTGAATTGCCCGACTTGGTATTGAAAAGTTTTTTCGATTTTGAGACTAAAATGCGGGGTTTATAATTGTTAGGCATGCGATGTCTAAGGAATTCATTTGGTCAGGCATGTGATGTCTGAGTTGGTTGCGGATTCCAACTGTTGTAGTTTTACACTTTCTTTTCTGTGACCGTAAGTGTAATATGTGATATCGCCGGTTTCGTTGCTATATGTCAACGACAATTGGGATGCGCATATTTACTTATATTGATGACATGTGATGTTATGTGTTGCTGGATATGTTATATTGGATCGTCGTGTTTGAATAGCCGGGGGTTTTTATGTGAGATGAGTGTTTTTCATTTTCATTCATGTAAAAACTTGTATGTAATATTCTTTTATTGGGGCGCTTCGAGGTTGCGGAAGTTGTCACCTCTTGTTTATTATTTACTTTTCCACACTAGGATAGACCCAAGGAGGAGGGCACAAGTAACCGGGTTCTCGAGTCCAGAGGGAGACCAACTCGAGGAGTCGAGTCCGGGTCTCCTAACTCTAGAATTGGTAGGGTTGCTTGCCGCTCTCGTAGGGGTCTAGGGGTGTGGGTTTGGCTATTCATCACGACCGTGGAATCCGTGTTTTATACTGGCTCGTATTGAAAACACGGACGTCCTAGTATATCCAATATTTCATATGATTTTTCTGCTGCGATATCTGTGATGTGATCATGTGATGTTCTCTGATAGATACAGTATATAGTATATATGATATATTATATAGGCGTTACTTATGTTTTACACCCGCGCTAGCCCTGCCCCGCTCTGCCGTTAGTTACCTAACCTAACGGTGCACGAGGGGACATCGAGGCGAATGCGGATGGCATAAGTGTACGTCGTATTTATCTGTGATGTTTAGGTACTTAAATGATGGGACTTCATTAATGTGATTAATGAAATAAAAGAAACCTAAGATGTTGTAGAATCGAATTTCAAAATAAAACAGGTAGCTACAGTTCTTGCTTTGCACAGCGGTATATATGATATATCCTGCACCTTATTCGATGAGGAAAGGACCGAGATCCCTTCACCGGGAGTGACTCCTTTAGCAATAACTGGCAGATGCTACACACTCGGTTTGTCTTTTGATAGCTTTTAAGTGTTTTTGCTTTGCACAACGATATATATGATATATCCCGCACCTCATTCGACGAGGAAAGGACCGACGATCCCTTCACCGGGAGTGACTCCTTTAGCAAAACTAGAAAAGCCTCAAAAACACTCCATTTTAAAATTCATTTGATTCTACAACGATATCAAGTTCATTACGCAATAGGTTTTCAGAAAAACCTGTCGTAGCCCTCCGTCATTTCAGATATGTACTGGTTAGTTTCGTGCTGCGTTTGTTGACCTCTGTCAAGGCGTATTGTGCGGTAGCTGATTGGTGCTTATCTGCATAAGCATATGATGTGATTGATTTAGGGTAGTCGTGCGACCTTGTTGACCTCTGTCAAGGGTCGTGCGGGTGGGTTTACTTCAATCAGGAAATGACGGGTTGAACTTGACTAGCAGCCTATGGTTTGTTGACCTCTATCAAGGTCATAGGACGCAAGGGGCAAAATATTATCGGGAATTTCATGTGTTGAAATTTGCAATGAGATTGCATACCTTCTATGAGATAGTTGGATCCCGATACCCGCTGCGAGTAAGAGTTACTCCTGGGAGAGTTTTATACATTACAATTAGCCGATCAAGTAGGTGTCTAGAAAGGTGTTAACGAGGTTACGCCTCTGGGAAAACGAGGTTTACATTAATTAGGTTCGTGCGAAAGCACGGGGGACCTCCCTCAAAGTACCGACACTGGCCTGGCTGAAAGATTGGCGAACTTGTAGTGTGTAATTAATCCCGGCTAGTCTTTCCTTTTAGGGTTTGAAGGAAGATTTGATAAAAAGCAGTGGGAGCCATCCTGATTAGATAAAATAATAACCAATCTATTCTTGCAAGAGCGCACGCTGAGTGTTTTCTTCTCTCTCTCTCTCCAGGTAGCGACCATATCACGCCTTAATCAAGATAATAAAACGGATTATTGACCGAACCCGCTTGTTATACTGAGCTGGGGAACGTTGGTCCCGCTCCAACTTATAATTGTTATAAGACAGAGCAGGAAATTGGGGATTACCAGAATTCCCGTGCCGCCCAAACGAAGAGAGTGCATGCTGATGCATCATCTTCGGGTGTGTTCATTACAGAGAACTGTTTCTCAGTATCCTTTACGTCCTGGGTATGTGATACCAGATCAGGATCCCAGATATGTAATCAGTTACATAGGGCTACAGAAAGGTAGAGAACTGAGAACGGGTGATAAGTTTCATGAGGCAGAAAACGGGGCAAGAGTTGCAGCCAAGTCTGTTGGTCACTGTCACCCTGTATTACCAATACATTGATTCTGAACGAATGTTGTTAGATACCGAACCTGATATACAAAATCATATCTATCTCTTTATTAGTAAAGAAATGATAAAATTTTGTATTGTTGGATAATGTTTTGAACATTTCCTATATCAAAAGTTAATCGGTTCAGGCACGTTATCTAAAAGCATTGATGTTCTAAATCAAACTACAGTTCTTAGTATATGGAACACACATAAGAGGAAGAGTTCAAAAATGAACAAATCCTTCTTGAGGCATTATAGACTAGGTCATATCAATGTGACCCGACTAGCTGAAGTTACATGTAGATGCATATTTAAATCTGTTTGAATTTACATCTTATGAAACTTTCCAGTCATGTCACAAAGATAAGATGACCATAGCTCCGTTTACTGGAAACAGAGAAAGAGTTAGTGAACTTTTGGGATGATACATGTTGATGTATGTAGGTCCCCTGTCTACACATGCCAGAACTGGTTCTTTATACTTCATTACATTCTCTGATAATCTCTCAAGATTCAGACATATGTTCCTGTTGAAACACAAGTTCGAACCTTTTGAGATATTCACAGAATATAAGTTAGAAGTAGAGAACCAAAATACGGGTAAAAGTATTATGTCCTTTGATGAGATCAAGGAGGAGAATACTTGAGCACGGAAATTCCTGAACTATTCTAAAGGAGAATGAGATTCTCTCTCAGAATTACTCCTCCGTATACACCATAGCACGATGGTATATCGGGGCGGAGCAGATACACCCTATTTGATATGGTGTGCTCTATGATGAGTACTACTGAGTTACCTATTTCCTTTTGGGAGTATGCACTTATGAAGTTGCATACCTATTGAATAGGGTTCGAATCAAGTCAGTTGCCTACCATTCCATATGAGATATGGTATGGGAAGAGCCCATGTCTTAAGCTAGTTAAGATTTGGGGTTGTCCGGCCTATGTCTAAAAGCAAAATCCGGAAAAGCTCGAGGCAAAGTCTGTTATGTAGAACTGGAAAGGTTCCAGCTATACAAACTACAGCTGATGATTTGGTACAACCAAAGGATTCAGTAGATACCAACGAACCTCAGCCTCTCCGCCGATCTAGTAGGGTTCCTCACCCACCTGAGAGATACTTCTGTTTCTCTATGACAGTGGGAGCGAGGATTGCATCATGAGATGATGACCCAACTAGTTTCGAGCTGGCAATCAGGAGTAAGACTCTGTAAGAATGGCTGGATGTTTATCGATCTGAGATGGAATCCTTATACACCAACAAAGTATGGACTTTGGTTGCTATATCTGAAGGGTTAAATCCCCATCAGGAGCAAGTATATCTTGAGAAGATTACTTGGTGTACATGAAAAAGTTGAGATTTTCAAAGCTAGACTTGTTAAAGGTTTGCATCATTGACCAGGCGTGGATAATGATGAAACCTTTTCAAGTGGCTATGCTTAAGTCCATCCAGATCCTACTTGCCACGGCTACATACCATGACTACGATATCTGGTGGTTGGGTGTCATGACAGCTTTTCTAAATGATGTTTTAGAAGAGTGCGTCTATAAGTACACAGCCAGAGGGCTTCGTAGACAGTGGGAGCAGCGGAAACGTGTACAAGATGCTTTATAGGATTAAAGCAGGTATCGCGGAGATGGAACATCTGTTTTGATGGATTAGTCAAAGAGTTTGACATCATCAAAATGGTAGATGAACCTTGTATAAACAAAAAGGTAGTAGGGAGTATGGTGGTGATCCTCGTAGAGTGCGTGGATGACATACTCTTGATGGGGAAGGAGTTTCCTATGCTACGCTCGGTCAATCTCCGCTTATCACAATGATTCTCCACATAGGATCAAAATGATACCTCCTAAATCCTGAGTTTTGGATCTATGAGATAGATCTAATTGGATGTTAGGACTCTCACTAGTTGTAGTGAGACGGTATCAACCGATCCTGGGAAGAATCACTGGAAGGGTTCCAGGGTGATAAAGACGACTGAATGTCAGTCGCAGGCATTGTCTTTACCCTCAGTAAAGGGACGGTATGTTGGAAGAGTTCCAAGCTAGATACCGTGGCATACTAGACGATAAAGGCTTGATACATCGCTATTTAAGATGCTACCAAAGAGGCTGTCTGGGTGTATATTAGTTCATGAGATGAACTTAGTTCCTCCCATTGTGTGACAATGGAGTTGTGGCTTATGCCAAGGAACGCCCGTCCCATCAGTGATCCAGACATATTCTAAGGCAGTATTACCTGATCATGGAGATGCTTGATCTCCAAGAAGATCGAGGTATAGGAGAGTAGACTAAGAGGACAACACAGTAGGATCCACTCACAAAGGCCTGTTCCCAGAGAGAGACTTTTATGGGATGGTTGAGTATGAGATACTACAACTACTGCTACAGATGGCCCTAGTGCAAGTGGGAGATTGTTAGTTATATGTATGCCCTAGAGGCCATTACTATACATAGGATGTATATTGTAGTGGATGCCGGGACATATATAGGGAGGACTTTCTTGCTCGACATGATAGTATGCTATCTGGTTACTCTTTACCTTAACGTGTATACTGATTGTCTCTCTGTTACATGTTGGTAAAGCCCTTAGGATCTGTACTTGACTACCTGGACTATGATGCGGATCATACTAGTGGGGACATGGTAGTCCATAAGTACATCCTTCAAAGTCCCTAGTCGTGGGTGTATCGAGACGGGGCATCGATATACCAGATTAGACTAGCGTGTACCTTCTCGACCCATACAGATGGGCGATGGATGATCCCATATCCATCGGTGTTTGACATCAGAGATGATATACGGGTGCTCAGTAGAGACTGGGTACACTGGACGGACTCGCCGAGAACTCCCAGATGGTATTATACCTCACGTCAGATGGCAGTTCTCTGGTGACACTGGTACTGAGTAGTCTGTTGACCCGAGATCGCCATAGAGTCTTGTGTGGTTCCCACTGTGCTTTGATTTCCATCTTACCACGTCCAAGAGGGCGTGCAAAACGGTGGTTTTTGGGTACAGTCCCGAGTCACATGGAGGCAATGAGCGATAGGAGGGGATTCGTCTCTCCCGGTATAGGGGGTTGATGTTGTGCTGTGTTCGATTGGCTATAACAGGAAATCCCTGGCCAGGGTTGCTGAGATTTACTGGTAAGTGTTACCTGTAGTTTCTCGAATAGTTATAGACCTCATATCGACACGACTTATCGAGCTATTGGGGTTTGACGTTTACCACCCCTAGGCGAGATATGCGACATATCAGACGATCAGACCGGACTGTACGGTAGTGTTACTGGTCCGATTCGCAGGAGTGTGAGCGGGCTTGCTCGTCGATCTTCTGATCGCTCAATACCCGGGTGGCCGTTACGTTTAGCAGACCGCTTGCAGTTTGTGGGTGTTTGATATGATCATCACCTGCTTCCGGCGTATTGACGAGTCTTTAGAGTCCTACACAGAGGTTTCCTGGCTCAAGCGAAACGAAATAGGAGCGCATATGAGATATGTGCGGGACCGAGAATAATACGAGTATGTGATACTGTATTCGATTCTCGCGATGTGACATTGATAGATTATATGTGATATAGCCGGGTTATCGGATCAAGTGTTGATTCGATAAGTTGTTACTAATGATACTAGCCGGTTATATGCGATATGACCGGATCGTTAAATCAAGTGTTGATTTAATGATTTAATGTATAATTATATATTTGATATATTACTTTGCATTAACTAGTATCGGTTCACTTTATAATGGATTTTCTCACTCGGATGTGCGCATTACATATGCGATATGATTTTGTGCACTAGATTGTATCATGTTTGATGATACATGCATTTTGGTTAAATGTAAAGAATTAAACCATGTTTTAAGTGGATAATTAGGGTTTTGATTTCCTTATTCATTTATTAATCTTTTTCTTTTTGGAAAAAGGAAAAAGGAAATGAGAAAATGGTTGCTATTTTGTTTGTATTCTTTGAGGCTTCATGAACTTTGACCATAGCAACCATTTTGTCTTCTTATACAAACCCTAACCATTCATCTAACTTGAGTTAACTCTCTACAATTAACCATGGTCTTGTTATGATAAGGTTTGATTATTCATTTCATTTTTAATTAACTTATCATAACTATTATCTTCTTCTTCCTCATTTTTCTTCAAGTGAAGAAAGCAAGGTCATCAATGGTGATTGATGATAAAGAGTGAGAAATCCAATTCTAAAGTCTACCCACTTCCTATTTCTTCATCCTCTACCTCTTGCCAAGTAGTAGAGTGTGTTTCCTTCACAAGTTTTTAGGGCTTGGTGAAGGTGGAGCTTGATTTAGCGATGCCTCGACGTAGATCATCTTCGGCATGGACATCGACGACCTAGCTCGCTTTTTCTCCAACGAAGCCGACTCTAGAGCCCGGATTCCTTTTGGACAGCAGAGACGACTTCGTTGCGGAGCTATGGAGGTGGAGCACCGGATCTACAAAGGTTGTATTTCCGATATCCCATTAGTTAAGTTGTTAACTAGATTGTTTTTCGCCTAGATTTCTAACCAACGGTCCGTATTAGGGTTTCTCGGCACCTAGATTTTTTGAAATTGGCATGGTTGATGCCTTGTGAGACCTCATTAGGGTGCCTAGGAACCCTACATACTCATAACCCAATGAGCACCTGTATACATCTTAGGTGATCCAACTGACACCAGTGGCTTGTGAGACCGGCCACCGCCCCTCGTCGGGGTCTCGACTGTATACACTAGTCTACTCTGGAGTATCGATGCCCTGTCTCGAAGCTCCCACGACTAGGGACCTTTTAAGGATGTGCTTATAGACCCCAGCTCCCACGTATATGATCGCTCTCATACTGTTGGCAGTCAAGCAAGAATCCTAGGGGCTCTATCAACGTGTAATAGCGACCTGTAAGGTCACCTAAAACAGTACACGATGATAAAGATAAACCATATAGCATACTATCATCTTGAGTAAGACTGTCCTACCGGGATAGGTCCTCCCTCAATCATTGCAATCACGTGCCTGTGATCCAATAATTGACTCTGAGGGCACTATCTCCAACACAGATCAAATCATTCGCCGATGTATCCCTAATGATGAATTCATGAGTGTATTGTCTTTCTACCATGATCAGGCATGTGGCGGACACTTTGGTCTACGGAAAACGACGGAGAAAGTTTTGCAATGTGGCTTTTATTGGCCAACTCTATTTAAAGATGCATATGATCATTGCAAAACTTGTTCATGGTGTCAACACATGGGTCAGATTTCACGGAGAAATGAGATACCACTCCACCTATCTTGGTTATGGAGATATTTGATGTTTGGGGAATTAATTTTATGGGCCTATTTCCCAACTCTTTTTGGATTGTATACATCTTATTAGCGGTTGATTATGTCCCTAAATGGTGGAAGTGGTACCATGTTGCACTAATGACAACAAGGTTGTTATTAAGTTCCTTAAAGAAAATATCTTTTCGCGATTCGGACACCCTCGCGCAATAATTAGCGACAACGGGACGCATTTATTCAATCGGTCTTTCAATACTTTGATGCGGAAATAATCAATAAACCACAAGCTTTTTACGTCCTATCATCCCCAAACGAGCGGGCAAGCAGAGATCTCCAACGGACAGATCAAATAAATTTTGGAGAAAACGATTTCAAAGAACCGTAACGATTGGTCCACCAAATTGATGGATGCTCTTTGGGCATTTCGTACGGCTAATAAGATCGATCTTGGTATGTCTCCATACCGACTAATGTTTGGGAAGTTGTGCCGCCTTCATGTCGAGATCGAACATAAAGCAATGTGGGCTATTAAAGATCTTAACTGTGATTTTGATCAAGCAAACAACTATAGGAAGCTGCAATTAAATGGGCTAAGCGAAATTCACGATGAAGCTTACGATAATGCGGTTATAGTAAAGAACCGGACAAAACTGTTCAACGACAAAAACCTTTTGAGAAAAACTTTCACACCGGGACAACAAGTCCTTCTTTACGATTCCCGTCTCCACCTATATCCGGGTAAGCTTAAATCTCGTTGGAAAGGACCTTTTATGCCGTATGTGTACCCGCACAGTGCAGTGGATATATAAAATGCTCAAAACGGTTATATTTTCAAAGTAAATGGGCATAGATTAAAACCGTATTTTTCGGCTGACCCAGCGGAGGAGCTCCTGTTCTTACAAGAGTCGCTTTATCACAACTAACTTTCCTCCGCCTCACCTCCATGTTCTGGTAACATAATTTCATCTAAGAATGGAGGCGAGTATAAAAAAATATAACTGAATATCTGTGCATGCCAAAGAACAAGTTTGGGGGTGTTTTTTCATTTAACTATTATTTTACCCCTATTACTTTCCTCCCAAGTCTACATGTCTATGTGCTCAAAGAACAACATCGTTGAGGACACTGCTACAAACAGGTTTGGGGGGGGTTATATTTACTGAAATATCATTTGGCACTAGGCACTATATATATATATATATATATATATGAATGAATGTAAATTTTGGTGAAAATAAAAGTTAGAAAGTGAAAAATGCAAACGATAGGAAGGAAAATTTTATGAAAATCAAGAAAATTAGATGTTTTAAAACAAAGCTAGTAATAGGTAGTCATGAGCTGTTGTCCTAAAGGCTAGTAAGATGAAGGAAATTACTAATCCGTGGATAGAATTAAGTCTGAAAAATAATCCCTATTTTTGAGTCCAAACATCTGAACGTTGATACTTCACTATACGCATTTGCATACACCTTGAAACTTGGGATAGTAAAGGATACCTTGAAATACTCTTGTCTAAAAGCCTTTGTATGTAGAAAAAATAAATATAAATGATATAGAAAATATAAATGGTGAAGAAAAATAAACACTGGTTTTATAATTGGTTAAGGCAACATAAAAAAATATAGCGAGGGTGCTTTATCACCTAGTGCCTTAGACCAACTGGTTTGGGAGTCACTGCTAAGGCTTAGGTGTTCCAAGACTGGGATATTGCTAATTACGCCTAAATGAGTGAGCACATTTGGAAATCGGTTGGTTAGTACGTCAAGAAGTATTAACGGTTCCATGAAGAATGTGTGAGCAATTCCATCTGAAAATATTCACTGACTAAAAAGTACTAAGGAAGATGGACAAGAGTAAGATAGCTTGAATTGAATTCTTTAAGTGTAGAGATGTCTTTTACACACACGTAGGGGTATATGATCGATGTTCGGAAGAAAGGTAGGGAGGAAGACTAAAGGCGATGTTTTATTAAGGGATGATGCGACTTCTGACATCTTTTCACGACTATTAAGATAGGGCTCATGTCAACTAAAAAGCTGATGTAATTTAAACTCTTATTTTCAAGTTCTTTCTTTTATATGTTTCTTACTTTGTATGTAACATTCATTTTCTTTCTTTTATTATGGGATTTTGTGGGTGTAATCCGCTGAAAACACTCAGGAAACAACACTCCTCCAACTAGGGACACCTAGAGAATTTAAAGGCTTGTTGCACGTGCATAGTGCAATTGTGTTGGCTACGAAAGTGTGCTAGGTTTTTCTTATTTTTTTTCTCTCTAATAACTAGTTTGCTCGGGACGATCAAAGATAAGTTTGGACGTATTTGATTAGTCTAAAATATTGCACATTTGACCGAAAATTTTCCCGACTATTGTTAACTACGAAAAGGTGTTTATTGTAAATATAGAACATATGTGGGTTTATTTGTAAAAAGATTATTATCATATGTTTCTACATTTTAATTAACATAATTAGTGAAAATATAGGCATATAATATTTAAATGAAATATTGTAATTAAAATATGCATATCATATCAAATATTTCTAATAAATATTCTTAAAATTTAATATCATGTAAAATTGTTAGGATAATATCTCAAAAATACCAAATACTACTAACACTATGAATTGAGATATTCTGTAGATATTAGCTCAGGTCTGGAATCCAAGAGATCCAGGTTAAATCAAGATGTCGGAATCAAATCTTCCAAAATATTGAAGCAAATCATGAGATCTAGCAACGGAAGAGACTCAAATCATTATTCTCGGAATCCAGACATCGAAGGGATCTCCACAAGTCAACAGGAGAAAGCAGAAAAACCACTAGTTCTGATGCCACTATGTTGCGGCAGTTGGGCGGCCAAAGAAAAGGATATGCGGTGGATCCACGGCTTGTTGATGGCCGTTGGATGAGATATTTAGAGGCTAGGATTTTAACAGCATATATTATTATATGGAATCTAGGGTTTCTGTTTCTAGTGACTATATAAGGGATCGAGAGCTTCTAACACGAGCCCAAATATGAGCTCGTGACCAGCTCTTAAATCACGCCATGTCTAAAGGCGTAACGTAATTCAAGTAAGCCGAAACCCAGAAATCTAAACCTTTTTAAGAAAATAAAGGAGGTGAAGTTTTGAAAATAAGTTATGATGAACTCAAAAGTTTTCCTAATATATAACAATGGAACATAAAAATGCAAGTGGGTGTTACTAGTTGAAAACATGTTTCGTCTTTTAAAAATTTGGGCAGCACCTCCTTTGTATTTTTTGATCCAAAACCAAAATACATAATGATATAAAAGGCATCCCCAAGCGGGAGCTAGCTCTTCGCCAATCGGCGGATCCATAACCATGCAAGCATAAATATAAGTATACGACGCCCAACGACGAAGATAATCACAAACGATAATGAAATAAGCAAGACATCAAAACCACAAGTAGCAGAATACCCCTCGCTCTAAGTCTCACAATCACAAGTCTCACTAAGTCTCATTACTTATAAAAATACTAGTTTGGTTGATAGAGTTGACTAGATACAATATGAATAATGAATACAATAGTGGTACGATCCAACATGCACCACCTACCAAGCAAATCACCCAAATGCAGCTGTGTGCCAACGATGCCGCTACTGATCTAAGCGGTAAACCTGCAAGAACTGTGGCACAACGTGGGTGAGTTGCCAACTCGTGAGTAGAAAAACATCAACAAATAGAAATCGAATAAAATAACGTTTTCCTAGGTCAACTATATCATAAAGGTAATACTATGATATCTAGGGTGACCGTAACTGTATATGTGCCAACAATGTAATCAAAGCCTATGAGCATGTTAATAACATCCAACAGTAATAATAAATGCCTGTATATAAGTGGATCTCATCCACGTGTCAACCGATGACAAAACAATATCATGCATGTAAATATCATAAAAAGAATGTGCATGAAAATATAAGGATATAAGACAACGTGTGTCCCTCGCGACACATCAAAATCATGGAACCTTAGTGTCCAGCATCGACACTCGAAACATCATGAAACCCATGTCCAGCATCGACACGTAAATCCTCATATCTCGGGCTCCGTCGGTCCGTATCGGCCCTCAGGCTCCGTCTACGGGATCAGCCCGCGGGCTCCGGCAGACGGGTCAGCCCCTATCCATCTCTCGACCCGGTCATTATCCTCCGGATAACCGCCAGGCCCAACCAATCACCGGTAGGTAGTAGTCCCTCTGCCAGGCTCATCGTCATCCCCATAATCTTTTTGCCCCGGGGTACCGTACCGGGTCCGCCATGAACACGCGAACGGATCATCCAACTCCTCGAATTAGGTTTCACATATCACACGTCTCAAAACCGAGAAAACGCATGGTGGACGCACTGAAATATCATATCAAGAGAAAACGGGTTTTTAAAACAATACATACTTTCTTTTGAAATAACCACGGTTCTAAAATCCAGAAATCTCATGAAAACATCATGACTTAATGTGTATAATCGTAAAGCATGATATATGCGACATATAACAGAATGTAAGAATATCTGTATATCATGCAGCATGGAACAATAATATGCACATATCAAGGGAAAACCGCTCTTTTAAATGAATCCAGTTTTAAAATATATCATACGGTTCCCAATTTATCCAAAGTCAAATGCAACATCGTATAAAGGTGCATATGTAACTATAGCAAGTAAATTATGCAAGGAGTCATATCCTGATCCAGCAGTCCTACTGTGTGGTGACTTGGCAATTATCGATGATGAAGTGTGTGAGCCGGCAAATTTGTGTAAGTGAAACATACGCATCATCGGTAATGGTGCATGTGTACTAGAACAGGTATAGGTAATGCAATGAGAGTAACATGAACGTAGCATAAAGTAAATCGTATGCGAATGCTAACAGGTATACATATCTAACATGACCGAGTCGGTGAATCTATCAATCGGCATCAAGCCTCATAACATCACGTACGGTAAAATCCATCGTACGACGTCCTCTAGTCAAGGGTATGGATCAATCATCAAGCCCAACTCATCACGTACGGAAAATCATCGTACGACGACATTAAACCATCGGGGATCCTATCATCCTATGTGACAACGAGGGGTAGGGACCTAACGTCTCGTACAGCATATCACTCATGATTCACGACATTTTATATATTTCTATATACCTATGTCTCAGGTCGTATCCATAACAATCTCATATTGGGGGACCTACAAGGGTATCAATCCTCTCAATCGACTCGCATCCGTATACCAACATATCATCAAGTCATCATATCACATTGTATATTCTTTTCATCACATTAAGTAATTTTATATATACATTCTACCTTATACATCAAATATCATGTTACTCTAAAATTCATACGTATTCTAGTGCAACTATATATCTACAAGTCGTGATTCACATTCACTTTTCATATCATAAAAGCTTTCATGTTATATCTCAATACATATATTCCATCATTCATCTCTAACTATCTTTTAACCATAACCCTAGTTTCATAATCAAGGTTTCCTTACCCATATTTTATATATAAATCGGTTTCCATCAAGTTTGCGTGGGTGCTATACGTCATCCACCCGACTTCCCCTATAGATATGTATCTACTCACCTTACTCCTTTCTTGACGAAATCGATGACGCCACGCTCCATCGTCTCGAAATCCACGCGAAGGTACCTACAATAACATACAATCGCAATCGCTATTAAAATCGAATCCGGAAAACCGATACGGCACACGGTACGCTCATAGGTTAGAACTTATAGCCTACGCGTGAAAAAACAATCAAACAACCCTTGTTGTTGACGTACAAACTCCCAACAACCAAATACAATACCAATTACCAAAACCAAGCATTCAAAATACGGAAAATACGAAAACAGCAACCTAGGAAAACCACTGCCAGATTTCTCTATAGGACAAACCAAGGGATTTTGCAAATGGGGTTAGTCTAGATATCTGATAAGGAAGCTATGGTCCAAAAAATCCTACGAAATTGCCCCGACATGGCTGCAATTTGCGGCCAATATGCTTGAATCTGCGGCCAGATTACGGGGGTAGGGGCTCAGGTTTCAAGAGGTGATTCATGGTTGCTTGCACGTCTTATGGGTAAGGGAACTTCTTTTATAAGGGTCTCGGGTCATCCCAGATTCCCAGATACACTCACTAAGTTCACTAAAACCGGATATCGACGATTCTAAAGTTTGTATTTTGGGGTTTGGTCACTGGTCCACGTCAAGAATCGATCTCTAGGGTCTTGTAAACAGCCACTAGGCATCACCCAATCCACACAACACTCAAACCATTCTCTAGGAATTTCCAAGCTCACAAATCCACACCTTAACCCAATTCTAACTAGCTAGAATGCTAAGAAAACATAACTAAATTAAATGGAAGAGATTATACCTCATGGATGAAACTCAAGAGGAACCCTAGCTTCACAAAGTCATCAAAATCCAACTTTGCTTGGTCCATTATGTAGAGGATGAAGAGTGGATCAACTTTTCTGAAGAGGGTGTAGGGTTTTGGTAAGGTTTTTGAGATGGATCTTAGGGTTGAAGGTGGAAGGAAGTGTGGAAGAAGAAGGAGAAGAAAATGACGGAGAAAACAAATGGGGGTGAGGTTAGATGGCAGCCCTCTCTCTCTCACTCTCTTATTCTCACCCACTCTCACACTCTTTTACCCTTTTACCCTTTTCTCTTTTCTTTTAAAACCAAACCATAAAATACCCTAAAACAACACAAGAAAACAACATGTAACCAAAAAGCAACTTGACATGGTGCACTAGCCATGAAAAATGTAGAAACAAGGATTTGTCTTAATCGCGATTAGCAGGCACTAATCGGTTTTCATGTAAACTGCATATAATTGATTTTAAAAACGCCAAATCCTTTAAATATATTTTTAAATGATTAAATCATTTCAAATCTCCAATTATTTCGCAATTATTGGTATATATTTATACATTTTTTCGAAAACCCCAATTTCGCAAATCGGGCAGTTTTCGGGAAATATATTATCTTAATATTAAATTCCAAAAATAATATTTTATATTTTCTGAAATGTTACAATCTTCCCCCCTTAAATAAATTCGGTCCCTGAATTTAAATTTAAACCCCCAATTTCTAAAACATTTCAATAATCAGCTCAAATCAACGGGGCTCCGAAATCTCGGAAGATACGGAAATACAACAGCGCATCACGTGCGCATGAAAAAAAGTACGAAACTCAAAATCGAACTCGGTCAAGCGTCACGAAAATCATCGGATCCGCACGCTTATCATTTGAGTTACAGTGGATATACGGATCTCGAACTCCACTACTGAAATCCAATATACACTAGTCAAACGCTATAATATGTATATAGTACGCATCCTTCAAAAATCACCAAAAACTAAATAAAACACATGCAAAATCTTTTCTGAATCGCCATGTGATGCGTAACTCACGGCACAAGTGACGGACGCTCATTTTTAAAATAACAAATATAGTTTCGTATATGTTTTGCTCAGATATACGTCTCGTCCATTTTGAAATATTCCAAAAGGTTTTCCATTGTAAACGTTCGTGTCACTCACGGACACATAGGAAATAGCGAGACTATAGCTCCTTTTCGAAAACCTGTTGGTAAACTTTTAATGCATGTAAATTACTCAGGTACGTTCCTCAGATCAGTCATGTTCGGCTAGTTCATAATATAGTACCCATCATGAAAACAAAGCGTTCAAGAGCGAAATCAGCATCAAAAGGCGTATCCAATAATCACGTGCTTCTGGTGCTCACGAAATCGAGCCAAGTACAAGTGCTATGAATGTGCAAAAAAAAAAAGCTAAGTGCAACGGGTGTGCACGAACGCATCTGTCCAGTGCAACGGGTGTGCATAAAAGCATCTGTCCAGTGCAACAATTGTGCACAAAATCACATCTCATAGCATGCGCTCAACATGCGCGAAAATCCAAATCAAGTGCATCCATCATGCACGAAAGAAATCTAAATCAAGGGCATCCAACATGCACGAGTAAAATCTAACTGAAGTGCATCCGATGCGCACAAAATCCAACATCAAGCGCCTAATATGCGCAAAAATGCAACCCAAGCGCGTCAAGTCAAAATCAATGCCCAGTGCGGTAAAGCACATGAAAAACGAACGTCAAGAGCAGCGCGCACAAAAACATATGTTCGGCGAAACAAATGCTCAAATACATAAATCGGGTGCAACCAAGGTACATAGTATAAATCTAATGCAACTAATGCACGAATACCCGTCCGGTGCAACAAACGCATGAAATGCAAATCTAGCATAACAAATGCACGTAATACGAATCTGGTGCATCAAATGCACAAAATACGAATCTGGTGCATCAAATGCACAAAATACGAATATGGTGCATCCAGTGCACGAAATACCATCAATAACGCCAATGCGTATATAAAAACAACACCAAGTGTACCAAGGTGTATAAAATAAAAAACGCGTGCAACTGCATGCACAAAACACGTATCAATGCACTGCAAGCATATATGAGCTATACCGAGTGCAAAAATCAAATCGAGTGCGTACCACATGCACAACATCCAATCAACTGTATGAAGTCCATAAAATCATAAACACGTGCTACCAAGGAAAAAATCGACATCAAATGCAATAGATACGCCCAACTCATAAACCCACACAACAGTGTGTATAACGTATGCTAAATGAAATAAATACGCACAAATCGCAAACCGATGTAGCGGTGTATAAACATAAATCAAGTGCAATAACTATGCACAAAATGTAAATACCCAGTAGGTACAGCCACGGTGCACGAAATCAATATCAAGAAACTCATCATCAAAACTCAAATCCAAGTGATATAAGCGTGATACTCGGATCACAAACGCAAATCACAATAAATGACATCGAGGTGCGCCAAAAACTGGCAGAGCAAGAACATCCGCTTGCGTCCTGCTCACGATCTGGCCTCCTCTGTCTCCGGGTCTTCATTTCTCTGCGGATTACTAATCTCGCAATCCATCGGCTCATCGGCCTGGTCAGGTGTGCTAACGGGAACGATTCCGCTCTGGCACTTCTCTGGTCATCTCTCGGCCAATTATCACGACCACTCGTAAAGCAGCACGTCACTGGCGCCGGCCTCTGGCTCTTTGAATACTCATGACACACCTGATCCTCGGTGAAATTCTCATCGCAGCAGTGTCCTGGAAGGAACTTGCTCAGGGTCTCTTCCAAATCTCGCCTATGCCGAACTATACGGAGGCTGGTACTCTTACCTAATCTTTTCTCGCTTTCTGTACATCTGCGTTCTCAGCACAACATTTCCTTGGGAACTGGCCGTATCCCAACGCCTCGGTATGCATATCAGATCTCTAATCTCAACAGGAGAGTAACAACAGCTCGTCAGCATCTCGCACGAACCTCTGGTCCCACTCGTCTGTATCATCGTCCACTTCGACGTCACGTCACGCTATCTGCGTACTACAAATGTTCTCGGCTACATTCAATTCGAAGTCTCTCACATGGACTTGAAATCACGAACTCGGTATCTTCATCACTCTGTATAAGATCTCTAGCCGAACACGTCCTCGGGAACTCGTCCCAACCATTGGAGGAATACTCAATACTCGTTCGTTCTCTATCAACTCACAACGCATCTGGGTGAGGTCCTCTATCCGAAGCTGGTCAGCTTGCTGATCTATTATCACATAATATCCGGACGACGTTAAACGTTTCGATCGATTTATCAAAGTCCCATAATTCCCCGAAAGCTCAACACCTGAGCACAGTCTAATAATATCCAGTACAAGCCACAGTACCTATGGACCAACTGTAGAAGGGCAAACCCAAGCTTTACTGATGGCACCGCTGAACTGCTGCAAACCCTACAGTTCAGAAGCGGTTCCATGGTCATTATGTCGAGTTAGGGTTTCATTCTTCTAGAGGGTCCACGGAATTACTTGCATGTTCCATCGAATACTTTAAACTTGGAAAAATGGGTTTCTAACATTCGTTTCGATCTTTATAACTTCGCCCAGACCACACGTGAATACCCTTCGTCCGCATGCTAAACAATGCCTCAATCCTCCAGAAAAGACGATACATCAACGGTCATCTCTGGATCGGTCTACTCCAGATCTGAGTAAGACTCTCCACACTGGAAATCTTTAACTCGACTGGACCAGCGTCAACGCGTCAATCTGACGAATCACCTTCGTCTCTCAACTCGGGATATACTAGCTATCGTCTGTCGCATCTCTGCTTGGAAGCTCCAGCGATCTCAGCTCGTATGCTCTGGAGGCGACATCCCATCAATCTCAGCAACAGCTGGGTCATCTATCTCCACGGTAGACGACAACACAATCTCTCAGGTAGGTTGTACATCAACAGTCCTCTCGCAATAGGCAGCTCTAACAATGGCCCGATCATCCGGTGTAAAACTAAACACTCGCGCAACAAGAGGTCATAACTCAAACACTACATCGAGACGTTTCCATGTCACCGGAAAACACAATGGTCAGTCCTCGTCCACGACGAGCTCGCCCGGACCGCATCACTAGAAGCAGCTCAATCTGCGCTCAAACCCTGTTGACAGGAACCTCTATCGAGTATCGATGAAAACAACTCAAGGGAACGAAAGGAAACGACAGATTCAGAATGGATACATGATCATAAGAAGAAACAACATCAATGAGAGTATGATCATGGAAACGAATAGAATCAAGGATCTCCAATGGATGTACAATCATGGGTACGAAGAGAATCACAGATCTCAAAATATGTACATCCTATGGTTTCTTAAGTGGAGCATCGTATCGTAAATATGCCGCGGAACATACGTACGGTACGTCACTCTACCAAAGCTACCTACTCCATCAATCAGGGTCAGCCTATGTAACGAAAGTTCGGGTCTAATACCCCACTGTTTAAGTCTAAGTTCCGTAAGGTCAAGCCTAGGTTCCAAAATATACATACGTCCTAGACTCCGTACTGTCAAACATATACTCGAACCAAGGTTAAACCTAGTACTCTAATACCAACGACCCGAAATATTAGCTCGTGACCGGCACTTAAATCACGCCACATCTAAAGGCGTAACGTAATTCAAGTAAGCCGAAACCTAGAAATCTAAACATTTTTAAGAAAATAAAGGTGGTGACATTCTGAAAATAAGGTATGATGAACTCAAAAGTTTTCCTAATATATAACAATAAAACATAAAATTGCAAGTAGGTGTTACTAGTTAAAAACATGTTTCGTCTTTTAAAAATTTAGGCAGCATCTCCTTTGTATTTTTTGATCCAAAACCACAATACATGATGATATAAAAGGCATCCCCAAGCGGGAGCTAGCTCTTCGCCAATCGGCGGATCCACAACCACGCAAGCATAAATATAAGTAAACGACGCCCAACGGCAAAGATCACCACAAAAGATAACGAAATAAGCAAGACATCAAAACGACAAGTAGCAGAATACCCCTCGCTCTGAGTCTCGCAACCACAAGTCTCACTAAGTCACATTACTCATACAAATACTAGTTTGATTGATGGATTTGACTAGATACAATATGAATAATGAATACAATAGTGGTACGATCCAACATGCACCACCTACCAAGTAAATCACCCTAATACAGCTGTGTGTCAGCGATGTCGCTACTGATCCAAGCGGTCAACCTGCAAAAACTGTGGCACAAAGGGGGTGAGTTGCCAACTCGTGAGTAGAAAAACATCAACAAGTAGAAATCGAGTAAAATAACGATTCCTAGGTCAACTATATCATAAAGGTAATACTATGATATCTAGGGTGACCGTAACTGTATAGGTGCCAACAATGTAATCAAAGCCTATGAGCATGTGGATAACATCCAATAGTAATAATAAATGCCTGTATGTATGTGGATGTCATCCACGTTTCAACCGATGACACAACAACATCATGCATGTAAATATCATAAAAAGCATGTGCATGAAAATATGAGGATATAAGACAACGTGTGTCCCTCGCGACACATCAAAATCATGGAACCTGAGTGTCCAGCATCGACACTCGAAACATCATCAAACCCGTGTCCAGCATCGACACGTAAATCCTTATATCTCGGACTCCGTCAGTCCGGATCGGCCCTCGGGCTCCGTCTGCGGGATCGGCCCACGGGCTTCGGCAGACGGGTCGACCCCTATCAATCTCTCGACCTGGTCGGTATCCTCCAGATAACCGCTAGGCCCAACCAATCACCGGTAGGTAGTAGTCCCTCTGCCAGGCTCATCGTCATCCCCACGATCTTCTCGCCTCGGGGTACCGTACCGGGTCCACCATGAACTCACAAACGGATCATCCAACTTCTCGAATCGGGTTTCACATATCACACATCTCAGAACCGAGAAAACGCATGGTGAACGCACTAAAATATCATATCAAGAGAAACCGGGTTGTTAAAACAATACATACTTTCGTTTGAAATAACCACGGTTCTCAAATCCAGAAATCTCTTGAAAACATCATATCTCAATGCGTATAATCGTAAAGCGTGATGTATGCGACATATAACAGAATGAAAGCATATCTGTATATCATGCAGCATGGAACAGTAATATGCACATATCAAGGGACAACTGCTCATTTTAATGAATCCAGTTTTAAAATATATCATGCGGTTCCCAATTTATCCAAAGTCAAATGCAACATCGTATAAAGGTGCATAAGTAACTATAGCAAGTAAATTATGGAAGGAGTAATATCCTGATGCAGCAGTCCTACTGTGTTATGACATGGCAATTATCGATGATGAAGTGTGTGAGCCGGCAAATCCGTGTAACTGTAACATACGCATCATCTGTAATGGTGCAGGTGTACTAGCACAGGTATATGTAATGCAATGAGAGTAACATTAGCGTAGAATAAAGTAAATCGTATGCGATTGCTGACAGGTATACATGTCTAACATGACCGAATCGATGAATCTATCAATCGGCATCTAGCCTCATAACATCACGTACGGTAAAATCCATCGCACGACATCCTCTAGTCAAGGGTATGGATCAATCATCAAGCCCAACTCATCATGTACGGAAAATCATCGTACGGCGGCATTAAACCATCGGGGATCCTATCATCCTATGTGACAATGAGGGGTACGGACCTAACATCTCGTATGGCATATCACTCATGATTCACGACATTCTATATATATCTATATACATATGTCCCAGGTCGCATCCATAACAATCTCATATCGGGGGACCTGCAAGGGTATCAATCGACTCACATCCGTATACCAACATATCATAAAGTCATCATATCACATTGTATATTCTTTTCATCACATTATGTAAATTTATATATACATTCTACCCTATACATCAAATGTCATGTTGCTCTGAAATTCATACTTATTCTAGTGCAACTATATATCTACAATTCGTGATTCACATTCACTTTTCGTATCTTAAAAACTTTCATGTTATATCTTAATACATATATTCCGTCATTCATCTCTAACTATCTTTTAACCATAACCCTAGTTTCCTACTCTAGGTTTCCTTACCCATATTCTATATATAAATCGGTTTCCATTAAGTTTGCGGGGGTGCTATACGCCATCCACCCGACTTCCCCCGTAGATATAGATCTACTCACCTTGCTCCTTGCTTGCCGAAGTCGATGACGCCACGCTCCGTCGTCTCGGAATCCATGCGAAGGTACCTACGATAACACACAATCGCAATCGCTATTAAAATCGATTCCGGAAAACCGATACGGTACACGGTGCGCTCACAGGTTAGAACCTATAGCCTACGCGTGCAAAAACAACCAAAAAAGCCTTTTTTGTTGACGTACAAACACCCAACAACCAAATACAATACCAATTACCAAAACCAACCATTCAAAATACGGAAAACACGAAAACAGCAACTTAGGAAAACCACTCACAGATTTCTCTATAGGACAAACCAAGGGATTTTGCACATGGGGTTAGTCTAGATATCTGATATGGAAGCTATGGTCCAAAAATCAAAAGAAATTGCCCCGACATGGCCGCAACTTGCGGCCAATATGCTTAAATCTGATGCCAGATTCAGGGGGTAGGGGCTCAGGTTTCAAGGGGTGATTCATGGTTGCCTACACGTCTCATGGGCAAGGGAACTTCTTTTATAAGGGTCTCGGGTCATCCCAAATTCCCAGATGCACTCACTAAGTGCACAAAAACTCGATATCGACGATTCTAAAGTTCGTATTTTGGGGTTTGGTCACTGGTCCAGGTCAAGAATCGATCTCAAGGGTCTTGTAAAGAGCCACTAGGTATCACCCAATCCACACAACACTCAAACCCTTCTTTAGGAATTTCCAAGCTCACAAATCCACACCTTAACCCAATTCTAACTACTTAGAATGCTAGGAAAACTTAACTAAATTAAATGGAAGAGATTATACCTCATGGATGAAACTCAAGAGGAACCCTAGCTTTACAAAGTCATCAAAATCCAACTTTGCTTGGTCCATTGTGTAGAGGATGAAGAGTGGATCAACTTTTATAAAGAGGGTGTAGGGTTTTGGCAAGGTTTTTGAGATAGATCTTAGGGTTGAAGGGGGGAGTGTGGAAAAAGAAGGAGAAGAAAATGATGGAGAAAACAAATGGGGGTGAGGTTAGATAGCAGTCCTCTCTCTCTCTCTCTCACTCTATTATTCTCACCCACTTTCACACTCTTTTACCATTTTACCCTTTTCTCTATTCGTTTATTACCAAACCATAAAATACTCCAAACAACACAAGAAAACAACATGTAACCAAAAAGCAACATGACATGGTGCACTAGCCATGAAAACTGTAGAAACACGGATTTGGCTTAATCGCGATTAGCAGTGCACTAATCGGTTTTCATGTAAATATAACATTTCAAAAAAAAATTAAATATTTTTGGGAATTTTTATAATTAAATAATAAAATATTGAATGTTTTAATAAGACGGTATAATTAAATACCGATAAATTGGGAAAATTTTGGAAAATTATGGAAATTACTAAAAAGAGGGTGCTTTATGTGATTTATGCAAATTATGAAATTTTATGATTTATTATACACAAATTTTGTGCTAATCGCGATTAGATATCCCTAATCGGGCACTAAGCGTGTTTTGTACACATGACATGCACATGTCATTTTTAGCACTTGTTGTATTTTCATCATGGTCTTTCTTCATCTTATCATGCATGGTTGTTTGATTTTATGTGAGAAGAAAACAAAAGAAAAGAAAAAGAAAACATTAAAGTATTAAGTCATGGGCATGAGAGAGAGAGGGGGGTGAGTGGTCAACCATTAGTCTTGGCTCATTCCCACTTCATTATTTTTCATCATCTTCTTTCCTCTCTCAACTCCCATGGTAGCACCTCCTCCCTCCCCCTCTTCAACCCTCACTTCATCACCAAAACAAACTCAAAACCCCATCTTCTCATCACAAAAATTGTGCACAAGCTCTCAAGCTACACTTTGGACCAAGAAAGTTTGCATTTTGGCGCTGTAAAGGATTCATGAGTGTCAAATGAGGTAATCCTTTCACAAATAGTGTAGTGTTTCATTTCCTTAAGCCTCTTTTCAAGTTTAAAATTGATTTGGCAAAGTTTAGTGAACTTTGAAATCTCATGTTGGGAATTAGGGTTTGAGTTGAACCCAAAGGTGAAATTGAGCTTAGTAGAAGCCACACAAACCCCCTAGTGTTATAATTCAGTCCCAAACTTGAGACTAAACCCCGGATTACGTACTTAGAAATCCCCGATATCCGTATTTTGTGAGATTTGTGATAGGAAAATAAAATCTGCTAACACCCGGAGCCTCTGAAAATTATTTAGCATACATAGTGATACATGCAGGCACCCAGGAAGCTAACCCCAAGACCCCATCCCTTGACTCCACCCTTTGGCGGCAAATAAAGTCATTCTGGCCGCAAATTGTGGCCAAACCTGTTTCAAATGAGTTCCTATTGGTTCTGGGGTTTTATCTCCTGTAAACTAGAACCTTGGCATATGCAAAATTAGCTAATTTGACCCTGCGTAAAATCTGGGATCATTTTCTTGTGTTGGCGCATTGTTTTACGACTTCGTTATAACATGGATTTTGGTATTTGATAATTTGTTCCCGTCGTGTTGCGTTTGAACGTCAACGACTAGGGTTATTGGTCGTGTTTGCATGTGAGGCTATAGGTTTTTACCAAAGAGTGTAGCGTGTGCCGTTTTGGGTTTTCCGATTGGATTTTTATACGCATTGCGATTGGATTATATGTGTAGGTACCCCACGTGATGTCGAGATGTTGAAGATGAAGATGGCGACATCGGCATCGGCACGCAAGAAGCAAGGTTAGTATATATATATCTACGGGGGAAGTCGGGTGTATGGCGTATAGCACCCCCGCAGTTCGTAGTATAGTTATGCTATATATGTTTATATATGTGATTCATGATACGTGGATGATTATCAAGATATGATTGTGTGTTCATGGTTAGTTTTGGGTTATTGGAAGTGAACTAGCATACCTTCTTAGTCGCGAAACCTAGAATAGGTTTACACCCACACGCACACACACCTGCATTCATTTTATTACATGTGTGTATATGGGGATATGTATATATATATATATATACACACACGCGCGCACACACATGGGTATGGGACTATGTATATATATACGTATACAGATACACGGATTATGAGGATAGTACTCGGGATTGGAGATGAGTCGAGGAGATTGGGCTTGAGGCCGTGAGATCGGTGATGTGACATGGTTCGTAATTTAGATACGACATGATATTTTAGCAGGTCCTTTCGACGTGGTGTTTTCAGACACACGCAGGCATATACATATATGGTATCAGTATTGTACTAGACGTGGATCAGTACCCCCGATCATGATATTTGATAAAGAGGATACCAGATGAATAATGTGATTGATGTGACATTGCCCCGTACCCAGATTTAGGATGCCGTTCGACCGATTTACCGTACGAGCAATATTGATGATAGATCCGCACTCTTAACTCGAGGATGTCATATTGTATTAGGGTATCGTATGGGATACTATTGTGGCGGGATCACCGACTATTATATATATATCGACTCAGATGTTAGGCGGTTTCCTTACCTTTCGATCAGCCTATTAGTTTAGCCCGGTAGTTTACTTGTAAATGATGGATTAGACTCGAGTCATACCTATTTCAAAACTATCGAATCATGAGTATTTTAAAGTCAAGCCAAGGGATTCTACGGATATTTTAAAGGACGTATCTTTTCTTAAAAACATCGTAGCCCTTATTTTCAAAACACCACGATTCGTGTGACTTCAAATGGCAAAACTGTATGACTCATATTTATATACATGCAGATTAGTTATCATTGTGTTTATTGTTCAGCTACCGCATATTCTTGCTGTTCGCATCGCATCGCATGCTTATATTGTGTTTTCATATGCCATTATTGAGATCATGTTGTCAAGACACTGCACCATTACCGATGATGCGTATGTTCCACATATACTTACATGCCGGCTCACACACATCATCATCGGTAATTGCCATGTCACGTGCACTTTAGAGAATATTACTCATTGACATAGCTTGTTAACTGATAGTTCGACATGGTATTAGCGTACTCTTCTTTGTATGCTAGTTTAGAAATTGCAGTTATTACTTGCTACTGCATGCATATTATTATTCACTGTTATGCAGTATTTTGGAGTTTTATGTCGAGATTCTCTGTTTACTTGCTATTGATGATTGGATTTCGGATTTTCATGAGATTTTCTGGATTTGGAAACCGCATGTGAAAGTTTAATAAACTGATGTGTTATTTTAAAGAGAAAAATGCAGTTTTCTTTGAAATGATGAGTATTGTCCACCATGATGTTTTCTCGGTTATGGGATGGATTTCGAGACCCAATTCGAGGAGACATAAGAACCGTCTCGGGTACATGGTGGACCCGGTATGGTACCCCGGGGTGATAGTGACTTCATGAAGGATGATGAGCCCGGCAGGGCAGACTGCCTACCGGTGATAGCATTAGGACCTGGCGGTTATCCAGAAGATACCGACCAGAGTCATGAGATGGATATAGGCCGATCCGTACTGCCGGAGCCCGCGGGCCGATCCCGCAGATGATACGGAGCCTGAGATATATAAGGATTTACGTGTTGATGCTGGGCATAGGTTTCATGATGTTTTCGAGTGTCGATACTGGACACTCAGGTTCCATGATTTTGATGTGTCGCGAGGGACACACGTTGATTTATATCCTCATACTTTCATGCATATGCTTCTATGACTTTTTACATGGATGATGTTGTTATGTCATTGGTTGACACGTAGACAAGATCTACATGCATACAGGCATTGATTACATAGTTGGATGATATCCACATACTTATAGACTTCATGATATAGTTGACACTGATTTCATGATGATTACATTGATCATATCTCCTGTTTATGATATGTTGCTACCTGAGGCACTGACACGAGCACTCGGTATTACACTTTGTATAGATGTTTACCTTGCCACCTTTTCATACTTCAGACTTTATCATATTGAGGATATATATATGTATTGATCGTATTGACCTAGGATTGTGTCATACATACGATTTCTTCTTGGTGATGTTTTCTACTCACGAGTTAGCAACTCACCCCCGTTGTGCCACAGTTTCTTGCAGGTTTTTCCGTACAGGTTTTGCGGCTTTCTGGCACACTGCTTCCTTTCCCGAGTGATTGCTTTGGTAGGTTGGTTCACTTGCATCGTGACCATCATTATATCTTGTATATTATTTATTTCAGTTGTATCTAGTAAACTCCATCAACCAAACTTGTATATTTATTCAGACTCAGAGACCAGTGATGTATATTTTTCCGACCTAGAGTCGCGCGTTGTATTATTATAGGTTTTTCATGTTGTTTTAGAGTTTTCTTTTTAGTTTTGATCCTCGCCCTTCGGTGTTGTATATTATTGCTTGCGTGGTTGTGGCCGTCATTTGACGAAGAGCTAGCTTTCGCTTGGGGATGCCTTTTATCATTTATGTATATATTTATCATGTTGTACCCCGTTCGGGGCCAGTAATTATAAAGGAAACTCTGCCGAAATTTTCAGAAAAGACTGGTGATTTTTAAAAAGTATATTTCGGCTTATGTTGCTAAAGTACTTGATTAAAATTGGTTTTTCCTCCACTCTACTGCTTTACATGGTTTTGATTTCTGGGTTTTGGCTTACGTAGATTAAGTACGCCTCGAGACGTTTCGTAATTTAAGTGCCGATCATGTTCCGTAATTTTCGGGTCGTGACAAAGTTGGTATCAGAGCATTAGGTTTTACCTTCGGAGTGTAGGATGACCCTTGGTTGATGGAGTATGTAGCTTGAGTAGAGTGACGTACCGTACGTATGTTCCGCGGCATATTTACGATACGATACTCCGCTTAAGAAGCCTTAGGATGTATATTTCTTTGCACAGTATTATATTCATTCATATGATCTATCCTCTTCAGTACCAGTTTATTGTTTTGCTGCCACGGTTACGGGCAGAGAGAGCTACGGCTAGAGTTGCGGTCAGCACGAGCTCGTTACGGACGAGGACTGACTAGGCCGTGATTACAAGGACATACGATTTGCATAAATGCGCCGTGTTATTGTGTATTCACGCCATGAGCATTTGACGGATCACTGTTATGAGATTTTTCGGGCGTGCAGATTTGCACCGGAGGATTGAGCCACTGATATAGGCCAGCCAGAATGTGATGACCTTTGATGTATCGCTTATTCATGATGATTGAGGCACTGTTCAGCGTACAGATGAAAGAGCCAGTTGTTGCTGCGAACGACGAGATATTTCCCCAGATGTTAGAGCTATTGCAGCACGGGTCGTACTTAGAGATATGATAGAAGGTCGCTAGTCACCCGAGGATGAATGACTAGGACATGTGGTTCGTTCGTTTACCCCGATGCGAGGTCATCAGATAGATTGATTCTAGCTAGAGACGACTTCATGCAGGTACGTTGAGAGTCGATAGAGGCGATCGAATATCAGAAACCCATATTCCATGTTTAAAGTATTCGAAAGGACATGCAAGCAATTCTATGGACCCTCTAGAAGAATGAAACCCTAACTCGACATAATGACCATGTGAAAGACTTTGAACCTTAGGGTTTGCGGCAGTTCCGCGGTGCCATTAGTGTGGCTTGGGTTTGCCCTTCTACGGTTGGTCTACTGATGCTGTGGTATGTACTCGATACTATTAAACCGTACCCAAGATGTTGAGCTCTTGGGGGATTATATGGTTTTGACGAATCGATCGAATGGTTCGACTTTATTCGGATGCTATGTGGTGAGATGCATTGCTTGGGAGACTCCATATACGAGTATAGCCGTTGGAGCGCAGTCCATGCAGCCACGATGAGACGAGTCCGAAGAAGTCGACAGTAGAGAGAGGTAGAGTAAGAGGTTCGTACGAGATGTTGATGAGATGATGTTCCACTCCGCCGACATCAGAGATGTGATACGCATGCAGAGGCGTTGTATATGGATATATCTTCCAGAATAAGTGATGAGTATGCAGCTGTTCCGGAACAAGAAACAGATTTAGTGAAGGGTGATAACTTCCGCACAGTTTGGCAGAGACAAGGTTTGGGAGGGACCTCGACAGGACCTTTCTGGAATAAATTACGAGAAGACTTGGACCCAGGAGTGGTCATTTTACGCACACTAGCAGGCCAGAGTTCGGCATCGTCGACGAGACATATTATGAGTGACCATGACAATTGGCCAGGGATTTTTAGAGGATGTGCTTGAGCGGGACTATTTCCCCAAACTTGATTTCGGTATTTTGGGCGATCTATTTGTTAGTGTATATGCCCTAGAGGCCATTACTGTATCATACTAGTTTGTATATTACTTAATAGAAGCTTGGGATATTCACCTTGTATATACAATCTTGCTCAAAATAGTAGTATGCTACTTGGTTTGTTTCTACTTCAATGTGTACATGTGTTTATTTTAGTATATCACCTATGCACATTAGTGGAGCCCTTAGGATCTTTGCTTGATTACCAGCGTTGTGATGGCAGTCACACTAGTGGGGGCTGGGTAATCTATAAGCACATCCTTATGCAGGTCCCTAGTCGCAGGACTATCGAGACAGGGCATCGATACTCCGGAGTAGACTAGCGCATGCGCTTCTCATCCCAGAGTGGGAGATGGTCTGTCCCACAGCCATCAGTACGTCGTACTGGAGATAGTATCCGGGTGCTCGTTAGGTTACGAGTACACTGGACAGGACTCGTCGGGAACTGACCGGTTGGTATTATACCTATCGTCAGTTATCAGTTCCCAAGTGACATGAGTACAGCTTAGTCTGCTGACTTGACACTGTCACTTCGCCTCGAGTGTGTTCCCACTGTACTTTGATTACTACCCTACCACGGCTCAAAGGAGTCGTGCAAACAGGTAGTAGTTGGGTGCAGTCCCGAAGCACTTGGAGGCAGTGACGGTTAGACAGGATTCGTCTCTCCCGGTATTGGGGGTTGACATCGCGCTGTGTCTAGGAGAGCCATTACACGAGTAATCCCTGGCCAGGGCAAGCGAGATATACTGGTAGGCTTCCAGTGCTATCTCAGGGTGTTTTGGGCTTCACTCCGACACGACTTGTACCGCTATTAGGAGACTGACATTTACCGCCCCCCCTAGGCCCGCCATGTGATGTATCAGACGAACAGACCGGACTGTACGGAGACTGTCACATTCAGGCTCAGTAGGAGTTCAGATGGGTTTCACCTCGTCAGTCTTCTTGTCGGCATCTACCTGGGGACCGTTACGCACAGCTAGTGCCGCTTGCGGTCTGTGGTTAAACCCACTGCCAGCGTAGTGTCGAGTCTTTAGAGTTCCACACAGAAGGCTATTCGCCTTTAGGAAAAAGAGTAGAGGTCGCTTGGTTTTGCGACAGGTCGCATGGTTTTGAGACAGGGTCCGGTCACATCCATGCACTTGTGCACGTACAGTGTCCGGACGGTTGACACTAGCGGGCTTTGGTTTAAGCCGGATCCTAGTGTATGTTTTGGTATTGGTTTTATCCAGTATGTATTCGTGTTTCTCGGAACGCGGATGCGGGTGTGTATGCACAGTTGACGGAGAGACAGAGGCAGAGGATTCTCATTAGGGTTGTTGACCGTTGACTGTTGACTATTGACTTTTTGCTCAACCCTAATAAGAATATGATATGTAATTAACAATAATATTAATTAAGTATTATAGTGACATGGTTGTTGAGGGGTTGACTTTGTTGACTTGTTGACCGGTTGACTAGGTTGGACTAGTTGACCATCATGATAACAATGGCTATCATTTCATGTAAAGACTTTTGCTTGCTTGTTCTCTTGTGCAAAATGAGTGCATGAAATGATATGGCTATTGTAGCTTAAACCATCACTAATAATTGATTGCTATTATGGGTTATGATGGTTTTGGATTATGAGAGCCAAAAGAAAAAAGTCTTGCTCATTCTTTCATTTCCTTTCTCTCTCTTGTGTTCTTGAGCTCTTATCTTCCTCCTCTTGCTCTCCCTCACTTTAGTCTATGGTTCACTTGTCTCATGTGTTGAGAACCAAGAACCATAGAGAAAAATCCCAACACACTCTCCTCTACTCACTCTAGTTCACAAGGTTTAGCAAACCGAGTGAACTAGTTTCTTCAAAGCTCGAAGAAGAAGCCAAAGGTAGAAGCTTTCAGGTGGATCGATCTTCGGCGCAAGGAGACGACGGGGTGAAGCCGATCCGGACAACCATCGAGGCTTGATGACGAAGGAGTTCAAGAAAGAAAGGTATAACCCCCTAAACGAGTAGTTAACAACTCCTAGTTAGGTTGTTAGTTAGATGTTTAACAAAGATCCGGTTTTGAGTCCATGTTACCGCCTCTAGAAAATTGTTTTTCACCAAATTCCGCATGCCCGAAAGTACCGGGAGAGGTAGAATGGACTTACAGTGGTATCAGAGCCTAGTTAAACTCTATCTAACATGTTAGCAAAGTAACTAGAAGATCGATCAAAGAAAAAGTCACGAAACGAACCCGATATGTCAAGTTTCTGCCGATTTTTTTCTGTTCAAAAATTGATAAATTTCATCTTAAAAATCGGCTCAGGCTTTTTATTCAATAACCACAAAATTTGGTCCCACGAACCGATCAAAGCACCGCAGAAACGCGGCGGGAGCACGCTCCCGCCGCGGTTCCGCGGCCGAGTTGACCCGGCCGAGGTCCAAACTTTGTGCAGTGTATTTCTGGGGTTGTTTTGGGATTTTTGGAATATGTCTTTTCAGCCCAGATTTTCCAGAACGAAAATTTTGTGTTTGTGGCCTAAAAATCCGTATTTTTGATCGAACTTCTAAAGACTTGAGCTGACGGGTTTTTATCTGTGATGTGATATTTGTATTGAACGTCTGCTAATCGCTATATGTCGATTAGTGGGGGTTATACAAATCTGTGATCTGTAATGTCATTGGAATGTATATATGAATTCATTGGATTGTCGCGGGTGAATACCCGGGGGTTGTGAGACGAGAGTTTTCTTTTCTTTCAATTCATGTAAATTTGTAAATTGATGTAATAATTATTTGTATGGCCGCACAACCGGGTCGGGGTTGTAGCCGTCATTGTATAATTTCTTTTTACTGTTTTTGCTCCTGAGATAGACCCATGGAGGGGGTGCATAAACTACCGGGTATCCCGAAGTGCCGAGTGGCCTACTCACGGAGTTGAGGGAGGTTGCTTCGCTTCGGGTACTTGGCGGGTAGTTTGCCGCACTCGTAGGGGTCTTGGGTGGGGTATTGGCTATTCACCGCGACCGTGTAATCTGCTTTTCGTTACAGGCTCGTGCGAATTGCGGATTCCTAGTATATCCAATGTGTTCATCTGTGATCTGAAATGGCTATCATTGCAATATATCTATATATGATATTATTTAGGCGTTGCTTATGTTTTACAGCCGCGCTAGCCCAGCCCCCGCTCTGTCGTTAGTTAAGTAACCTAACGGGTAATGACGGGGCCCCGTGGCGAATGCGAATGGCATAAGCGTACGTCATATTTTGGTTGTTTTCTGTAATGGTAGGATTAAATGATGGGACGCATTAAAAGAACTAATGCAAGTATATCACGCATTAAAAGAACTAATGCAAGAAAATAAACCAAGTAAAAGTCGTTGGAACACTTTCGAAAAACCTCTCGGTTCTTTTCAAAACTAACTTTTAAATGCGGAGCTTGAGCCACTCCTTTTAAAAGCTATCTCGTTCCATCGATTATATCAAGTTCACTACGTTCACGGTTTTGCCAAAACCATCCGTAGCCCTCCATCATTTCAGTTAAATATTCGGTAGTATTCAAGCTATGTATTTTGACCTCACGCCAAGGCATAGTGATTGGTAGCTGCCGGATATTTATCTGTTGCATAGATATAATGCGTTGGTTTGGGACAGCCGTACTGCCATTTTGGCCTACGTCAAGGGTAGGTACGGGTGGGTTCAAATTAACCTGGATAATGATGGGAAGAACTTGACATGTGACTTATGACATTTTGACCTCACGCCAAGGTCATAAGAGCATGGGGCAAAAATCCACATCGGGAGTTTCATAAGTACTGAAACTTGCTAGCGCTGCATACCATTTGCAGTGTGATGATTCTGGTAGGATTCCTTCAGTTTCGTCACACGATGATATTTGGATCCCGATCCTACTATGAGTATATGCTACTCCTCGGGAAATTTCTCACTTAACGATCAATGCTATAAACCTAGTAGGTGTCTAGAAAGGTGTTAGCAGGGCTACGCCCCCAGGGAAAAGAGGTTATTTAATTAAGGAACTTCGCGAAAGCGTTGGAAAACCTCCCTCGAACTACCGACACTGGCCTGGCTGAATGGTTAAGCAAGTATTGTACGGTGAGATTGATCCTGACTAATTCTTCCTTTTTAGTTTGAGGAGGGATTCCAGAAACAGTGGGAGCCATCCTGTTTAGACAAACTAAAAACCATTCTAAACTTGCAAGAGCATCATGCTGAGTGTTTCTTCTCTCTCTCCTAATTGTAGAGACCAATCGACATGACTGGACTTAAGTTACTTCTAGATAAAAACATACTGATAGGGCCAAACTACAAAGATTGGCTCAGGAATGTCAAGATAGCAATCACTTACGACAAGATGGGGTATCTTCTTACCACCAAAGCTCCCCTGTCCCAGGTCCCAAAACCAGCGTCGCGGATAAGGAAATCCGTAAGACCTGGGAAATCGATTGCGCGAAGGCTAAGTGCCTCGTGCTTGCCTCTATGGACAACGAATATCAGAGGAGGCACGAGAATATGGACCTCGAATCCATATTTCTCCATACAAAAGAACTGTATGGAGAGCAGTCTCGTATCGCAAGATACGAAGTGTCGAAGAATTTATTTTCGGCAAGGTTGGCCGTCGGATCATCGGTAGCAGAACACGTGCTTAAGATGATTGGCTACATAGAAGAGCTCGCGGACCTTGGGACCACGTTGGAGAATGAACTTTATACGGACTTGATTCTCCAGTCCCTTCCTTCCACTTACGTCCAGTTTATCCTGAACTTCAACTTACAAGAAAAGGAAGTTGAACTTTCAGAACTCCTCAACATGCTGAGGAGCGCAGAGGGCACCCTACAGAAAGGTAGGGAAACATCCACTTTGTTTGTAGGAGGATCTTCCTCTTCTAGGTCCGAGGCGAAAGCCAACGGAAAGAAGAAGAAAGCCCCCGCCAAACCAAAGGGCGGTGTTAGTAAAGTGGATACGAAGGGAAAGGTAAAAGCAACAAAGAAAGTGGGAAAGCTTGTGGATAAGGAAGAATGCTTCTATTGTCATAAGAAGGGACACTGGAAAAATGATTGCAGGGCTTGGAAGGCCAGAACACAGGATCTGAAGCAGGTTGCGGCTTCAGCTTCAGGTGTGTATGTTATTGAAAATTGTCTTTCAATAAACTCTACTTCCTGGGTATTGGATACCGGATCAGGATCTCATATCTGTAATTCTTTGCAGGCGTTGAGAAACCGTAGGGTTTTGAAGGTAGGTGACATGACCCTCAAAGTTGCAAACGGAGCTAGCATGGATGCTAAGGCCGTGGGGGACTATCACCTGGGAATGTCAGATGGACATGTTTTGGTTTTGCGTAATTGCTTTTTTGAACCCAACGCAACTTGTAATATCATTTATGTATCTTTGGTTTCTAAAGAAGGTTATGAATTTGTGTTTGTAAGCAATGTTGTAAACATTCACCTTAATCAAGTTCTGATTGGGTCAGGTACATTGAGCAATGCTATATACGTATTAAACGAACCACAGATTTTCAATGTCCAGAATACACAGAAAAGAAAGTCTCCGGAAATAAATCAGACTTTCTTGTGGCATTGTAGACTGGGTTACATCAATGAGAGAAGGTTGGCGAAGTTACATACAGAAGGATATTTGAATCCGTTCGAATATCAATCGTATGCCACTTGTCAATCCTGTCTCAAAGGAAAGATGACAAAGACTCCGTTCACTGGACACGGAGTAAGAGCGAGCGAGCTCTTGGGACTCGTACACAGCGACGTGTGCGGTCCAATGTCTACACATGCGCGAAGCGGTTATTCTTACTTCATTACTTTTACGGATGACTTTTCAAGGTACGGTTATGTCTTCTTAATGAAACATAAGTCCGAAGCCTTTGGAAAATTCCAGGAATATAAGAATGAAGTAGAAAAACAAACAGGCAAAAGTATCAAGATTCTAAGATCGGATCGAGGTGGTGAATACTTGAGTGCCGAGTTCATGACTATTTAAAAGAGAACGGAATTCTCTCTCAGCTTACTCCTCCATACACTCCGCAACATAACGGTGTATCGGAGAGACGGAACCGAACCCTATTGGATATGGTACGGTCCATGATGAGTAACACTGAGTTACCGCGATCATTCTGGGGGTATGCGCTAGAATCAGCTGCATACCTTTTGAACCGAGTTCCGACTAAGACTGTGCCTACCACACCATATGAAATATGGAGTGGGAAGAAACCCTATCTTCAATATCTGAAGATCTGGGGATGTTCGGCTTTTGTCAAAAAGCAGCATGCGGACAAACTCGAGGCACGCTCAGTACTGTGTAAGTTTGTGGGATACCCAAAGAACACCAGGGGTATCTTTTCTACCACGCAGAGGAACAAAAAGTCCTTGTTTCTCGTAATGCCCACTTTCTAGAACACCAGTTCTTGGAAAAGGAAACAAGTGGGAGCGAAATAGAACTGGAAGAAATTCCAGAATCACAGACTATTAATGAAAGCTTAGTAGAACTAGAGGGTTCAAAAGAACAGGACATTCCTACACCACTCCGCAGGAGTGGTAGGCAGTCTCATCCGCCCGAGAGATACTACGATTTTCTTATAGACGGGGATAGAGAGGATTGCATCATAGATTATGATGAGCCTACTAGCTTCCAGCAGGCCGTTCAGAGCGTTGACTCGGTAAAATGGCTGGATGCAATGCGGACCGAAATGGAGTCCATGTACACCAACAAGGTATAGACGTTGGACATTGCTCCAGACGGGGTAAAACCCGTAGAATGCAAGTGGATCTTCAAAAGGAAGATTGGTGTAGATGGACAGGTTGAGACCTATAAAGCTAGACTTGTTGCAAAGGGTTTTCGTCAAAGACCTGGTTTGGACTATGACGAAACCTTTTCTCCAGTGGCTATGCTGAAATCCATTCGGATCCTTCATGCCATTGCTGCCTTCCACGATTATGAGATTTGGCAGATGGACGTAAAGACCGCTTTTCCAAATGGAAATTTAGAGGAGTGTGTCTATATGGACCAGCCAGAGGGTTTCATTCAGAGTGGGAGCAGCGGAAAGGTGTGCAAGTTGCTTAAGACCATCTATGGACTAAAGCTGGCATCGCGGAGTTGGAACATCTGTTTTGATGAGACGGTCAAGGAATTTGGCTTTATCAAAAATCCAGATGAACCATGCATCTATAGTAGATTTGTAGCGAGAACTATAGTATTCCTCGTTTTATACGTGGATGACATTCTCTTAATAGGAAATGACATTCCTATGCTACAATCTGTCAAGGGGTTCTTGTCACACAGGTTCTCCATGAAAGACCTGGGTGATGCCTCATACATCCTGGGGATCCGGATCCAAGAGGATATTAGGACTTTCACAGTCCAGGTACATCGACACCATACTGAAAAGATTCAGTATGGAAGATTCCAAGCGCGGTAACCTACCGGCTTGTCACGGGATCACCATCTCTAAAGAGATGTCTCCCAAGACTGATTTGGAGAGGGATCGCATGTCTATTATACCCTACGCTTCTGTGGGTAGGCTCTATAATGTAGGCGATGTTGTGTACCAGACATGATGTAGCTTATGCACTGAGTGTGGTAAGCCGGTATCAGTCAAACCCTGGGGAGAAATACTGGATAGCGGTAAAGAACATTCTCAAGTACCTGAGAAGGACTAAGGTGATGTTCTTGGTGTATGGCGGAAAAGACCTCCAGATCGAGGCCTTTGCTGACTCCAGCTTCCAGAGTGACAAGGATGATTCCAAGTCCATGTCGGGTTTTGTCTTTACCCTCAATGGAGGGGCGGTGTGTTGGAAGAGTTCTAAACAGGAAACCGTTGAAGACTCGACAATGGAAGCGGAATACATCGCTGCATCTGATGCCGCAAAAGAAGCTGTCTGGATGAGGAAGTTCTTGAAAGAACTTCAGGTGGTTCCGTCCATTGTTGATCCAATACCTCTGTATTGCGACAACAACGGGGCTATAGCTTTAGCGAAGGAACCCAGGTCCCATCAGAGATCCAGACACATCTTGAGGCGGTATCATCTGATCAGGAAGATCGTAGATCGCCAGGAGATCGAGGTTCGAAGGGTTGCTTCAGAAGATAACACTGCAGATCCATTCACCAAGGCTTTGCCCCAGACTCGGTTCGAGCGACTGATCGAGATGATAGGTCTTCGATACGCCAGTACATGGCCTTAGTGCAAGTGGGAGATTGTTAGTGTATATGCCCTAGAGGCCATTACTGTATCATACTAGTTTGTATATTACTTAATGGAAGCTTAGAATATTCACCTTGTATATACAATCTTGCTCAAAATAGTAGTATGCTACTTGGTTTGGCTCTACTTCAATGTGTACATGTGTTTATTTTAGTATATCACCTATGCACATTAGTGGAGCCCTTAGGATCTTTGCTTGATTACCAGCGTTGTGATGGCAGTTACACTAGTGGGGGCTGGGTAATCTATAAGCACATCCTTATGCAGGTCCCTAGTCGCAGGACTATCGAGACAGGGCATCGATACTCCGGAGTAGACTAGCGCATGCGCTTCTCATCCTAGAGTGGGAGATGGTCTGTTCCACAGCCATCAGTACGTCGTACTGGAGATAGTATGCATGTGCTCGTTAGGTTATGAGTGCACTGGACATGACTCGTCGGGAACTGACCGGTTGGTATTATACCTATCGTCAGTTATTAGTTCCCAGGTGACATAAGTACAGCTTAGTCCGCTGACATGACACTGTCACTTCGCCTCGAGTGTGTTCCCACTGTACTTTGATTACTACTCTACCACGGCTCAAAGGAGTCGTGCAAACAGGTAGTAGTTGGGTGCAGTCCCGAAGCACTTGGAGGCAGTGACGGTTAGACAGGATTCGTCTCTCCCGGTATTGGGGGTTGACATCGCGCTGTGTCTAGGAGAGCCATTACACGAGTAGTCCCTGGCCAGGGCAAGCGAGATATACTGGTAAGCTTCCAGTGCTATCTCAGGGTGTTTTGGGCTTCACTCCGACACGACTTGTACCGCTATTAGGGGACTGACGTTTACCGCCCCCTAGGCCCGCCATGCGATGTATCAGACGAACAGACCGGACTGTACGGAGACTATCACATTCAGGCTCAGTAGGAGTTCAGATGGGTTTCACCTCGTCAGTCTTTTTGTCGGCATCTACCTGGGGACCGTTACGCACAGCTAGTGCCGCTTGCGGTCTGTGGTTAAACCCACTGCCAGCGTAGTGTCGAGTCTTTAGAGTCCCACACAGAAGGCTATTCGCCTTTAGGCAAAAGAGTAGAAGTCGCATGGTTTTGCGACAGGTCGCATGGTTTTGCGGCAGGGTCCGGTCACATCCGTGCACTTGTGCACGTACAGTGTCCGGACAGTTGACACTAGCGGGCTTTGGTTTAAGCCGGATCCTAGTGTAAGTTTTGGGATTGGTTTTATCCAGTATGTATTCGTGTTCCTTGGAACGCGGATGCAGGTGTGTATGCACAGTTGACGGAGAAACAGAGGCAGAGGATTCTCATTAGGGTTTTTGACCATTGACTGTTGACTATTGACTTTTTGCTCAACCCTAATGAGAATATGATATGTAATTAACAATAATATTAATTAAGTATTATAGTGACATGGTTGTTGAGGGGTTGACTTTGTTGACTTGTTGACTTTGTTGACCGGTTGACTAGGTTGGACTAGTTGACCATCATGATAACAATGGCTATCATTTCATGCAAAGACTTTTGCTTGCTTGTTCTCTTGTGCAAAATGAGTGCATGAAATGATATGGCTATTGTAGCTTAAACCGTCACTAATACTTGATTGCTATTATGGGTTATGATGGTTTTGGATTATGAGAGCCAAAAGAAAAAAGACTTGCTCATTCTTTCATTTCCTTTCTCTCTCTTGTGTTCTTGAGCTCTCATCTTCCTCCTCTTGCTCTCCCTCTCTTTAGTCTATGGTTCACTTGTCTCATGTGTTGAGAACTAAGAACCATAGAGAAAAATCCCAACACACTCTCCTCTACTCACTCTAGTTCGCAAGGTTTAGCAAACCGAGTGAACTAGTTTCTTCAAAGCTCGAAGAAGAAGCCAAAGGTAGAAGCTTTCAGGTGGATTGATCTTCGGCGCAAGGAGATGACAGGGTGAAGCCGATCCGGATAACCATCTAGGCTTGAAGACGAAGGAGTTCAAGAAAGAAAGGTATAACCCCCTAACCGAGTAGTTAACAACTCCTAGTTAGGTTGTTAGTTAGATGTTTAACAAAGATCCGGTTTTGAGTCCATGTTACCGCCTCTAGAAAATTGTTTTTCACCAAATTCCGCATGCCCGAAAGTACCGGGAGAGGTACCATGGACTTACAGTATTCGCATTATTGAGTTTTGATGATTGAGTTTCACGATATTTGTTTTGTGCACCTTATGCACCTGATTGGATTCTTGCGCATATTTGACGCGCTTGGATTGGATTTTGCGTATGTTCGGTGCTTGATATTGGATTTCATGATTTCGTGCATGATGGATGCACACGATTTAGATTTTATTCGTGCATGATGGATACACCTGATTTGGATTTTCGCGCATGTTGGGAGCATGCATGAGATGCGATTTTGGTGCACACTAGATGCATTAAATCGGGATTCTTTGTGCATATCAGATGCACCTGATTTTGCTGTCAGGCACACCATTGACTCTGACAGGTGTTTCGTACACACCCATTGCACTTAGATTTTGTTCTTTGTACATGTATGGCACATATATGGATTTTGATTTCCGTGCACACCAGTAGAACGTAGCATTCATATGCATATTTTGGGATTGATTTCTTATGGAGCAGTACATTTTTATGATATTTACTATTGTTTTCGCACCGAGCAGGACCAGTCAGAGAACAGTACCTGGATGTATTTCGCATGCATTGATAGTTATCGAAGGGATTTCCAAAAAGAGAGCTCTAGACTCAGTATTTACCTACGTGTTTGATATAATACGAAACGTTTAAAACAAGTGAACCCTTCTAAATTGTTTTCAAAAACGGCGGGACGTGCATATTAGACTAAAGATATATACATATATGATTATTTTCTTACAATGGACGTCCGCCCCTGTGCAGTTTTATGCGCATCGCACAGCAACATGAAAGGTTTGGCATGCATTTCCTTCAGATATTTACAGGGATAATTTTGATTTATATCATAATGGTTTTCGTATTGGATTTGACATTTGTGTCTTCATCATGACTCCGATGATTGCGAGATGTTTGACAGAGTTTTGATTTGGAGTTATCTGCTCATTGTTCATGCGCACGCATTGCGCTACGATGTGTTTTATGTATTGATGGTTTCGGGACGCCGACGACTTAGTCTTTCATTGAATTGTTTTAGTATTGAGGCGTTTAAATTTAAATTCGGGGACCGAATTTCTTTAAGGGGGAAGATTGTAACATTTCAAAAAAAATTAAAATATTTTTTTTGGAATTTTTATAATTAAATAATAAAATATTGAATATTTTAATAAGGCGGTATAATTAAATACCGATAAATTGGCAAAAATTTGGAAAATTAAAGAAATTAATAAAAAGAGGGTGCTTTATGTGATTTATGCAAATTATGAAATTTTATGATTTATTATACACTAATTTTGTGCTAATCGCGATTAGATATCGCTAATCGGGCACTAAGCGTGTTTTGTGCACATGACATGCACGTGTCATTTTTAGCACTTGTCGTATTTTCATCATGGTCTTTCTTCATCTTATCATGCATGGTTGTTTGATTTTAAATGAGAAGAAAACAAAACAAAACAAAAGAAAAGAAAAAGAAAACATTAAAATATTAAGGCATGGGCATGAGAGAGAGAGGGTGAGGGGTCAACCATTAGTCCTGGCTCATTCTCTCTTCATTATTATTCATCATCTTCTTTCCTATCTCAACTCCCATGGCAGCACCTCCTCCCTCCCCCTCTTAAACCCTCACTTCATCACCAAAACAAACCCGAAACCCCTTCTCTCCTCTTCACAAAAATTATGCACAAGCTCGCAAGCTACACTTTGGACCAAGTAAGTTTGCATTTTGGCGCTGTAGAGGATTCATGAGTGTAAAATGAGGTAATCCTTTCACAAATAGTGTAGTGTTTCATTTGCTTAAGCCTCTTTTCATGTTTAAAATTGAATTGGCGAAGTTTAGTGAACATTGAAATCTCATGTTGGGAATTAGGGTTTGAGTTTAATCCAAAGATGAAATTGAGCTCAGTAGAGGCCATACAAAACCCCTAGTGCTATAATTCAGACCCAAACCTGATACTAAACCTCGGATTACGAACTTGGAAATCCCTGATATCCATATTTTGTGAGGTTTGTGATAGGAAAATGACATCTGCTAACACCCGGAGCCTCTGAAAATTATTTAGCATACTCAGTGATACATGCAGGTACCCCAGGAAGCTAACCCCAAGACCCCAGCCCCTGACTCCACCCTTTGGCGGCAAATAAAGTCATTCTGGCCATAAATTGCGGCCAAAACTGTTTCAAATGAGTTCGTATTGGTTCTGTGGTTTTATCTCCTGTAAACTAGACCTTTGGCATATGCAAAATTGGCTAATTTGGCCGAGGGTAAAATATGGGATCATTTTCTTGTGTTGGCACATTGTTTTACGACATTGTTTTAACATGGATTTTGGTATTTGATAATTTGTTCCCATCGTGTGGCGCTTGAACGTCAACGACTAGGGTTATTGGTCGTGTTTGCATGCGAGGCTATTGGTTTTTACCTATGAGCGTAGCGTGTGCCGTTTTGGGTTTTCCGATTGGATTTTTATACGCATTGCGATTGGATTATATGTGTAGGTACCCCACGTGATGTCAAGACAGTGAAGATGAAGATGGCGACATCGGCATTGTCACACAATAAGCAAGGTGAGTAGATATATATCTAAGGGGGAAGTCTGGTGGATGGCGTATAGCACCCGCGCAGTTCGTTGTATAGTTATGCTATATATGTTTATATATGTGATTCATGATATGTGGATGATTATCAAGACATGATTATGTGTTCATGGTTAGTTTGGGGTTATTGGAAGTGAACTAGCATGGCTTCTTAGTCGCGAAACCTAGAATAGGTTTACACCCACACGCGCACACACCTGCATTCATTTTATTACCTATGCGTATATGGGGATATGTATACACACACACACACACACACACACACATGGTATGGGACTATGTATATATATATACGTATATAGATACACGGATTATGAGGATAGTACTCGGGATTGGAGATGAGTCGATGGGCTTGAAGCCGTGAGATCGGTGATGTGACATGGTTCGTAATTGAGATACGACATGATGTTTTAGCGGGTCCTTTCGACGTGGTGTTTTTAGACACACTCATGCATATACATATATGCTATCAGTATTGTACTAGACGTGGATCAGTACCCCCGATCTTGATATTTGATAAAGAGGATACCAGATGAATAATGTGATTGATGTGACATTGATCCTTACCCAGATTTGGGATGTCGTACGACGGATTTACCGTACAAGCTATATTGATGATAGATCCGCACTCTTGACTCGAGGATATCATATTGTATTAGGGTATCGTATAGGATACTATTGAGGCGGAATCAACGAATATTATATATATATATATATATATATATGTATTGACTCAGCAGTTATGCGGTTTCCTTACGTTTCTATGAGCCTGTTAGTTTAGCCCGGTAGTTTACTTGTAACTGATGGATTAGACTCGAGTTATACCTATTTCAAAACTAACGAATCGTGAGTATTTTAAAGACAGGCCAAGGGATTCTACGGATATTTTAAAAGATGTAGCTTTTCTTAAAAACACCATAGCCCTTATTTTCAAAACACAACGATTCGTGTGATTTCAAATGGCAAAACTGTATGACTCATATTTATATATATGCAGATTAGTTATCATTGTGTTTATTGTTCAGCTCCCGCATATTCTTGCTGTTCGCATCGCATCGCATGCTTATATTGTGTTTTCATATGCCATTATTGAGATCATGCTGTCAGGACACCAGCACCATTACCGATGATGCGTATGTTCCACATACACTTACTTGCCGGCTTACACACATCTTCATCAGTAATTGCCATGTCACGTACACTTTAGAGAATATTACTCATTGACATGGCTTGATAATTGATAGTTCGACATGGTATTAGCATACTCGTCTTTGTATGCTAGTTTAGATATTGCAGTTATTACTTGCTACTGCATGCAAATTATTATTCACTATTATGCAGTATTATGGAGTTTTATGTCGATATTCACTGTTTACTTGCTATTGATGATTGGATTTCGGATTTTCATGAGATTTTCTGGATTTGGAAACCGCATGTGAAAGTTTTATAAACTGATGTGTTATTTTAAAGAGAAAAATACGGTTTTCGTTCATATGATGAGTATTGTCCACCATGATGTTTTCTCGGTTATGAGATGGATTTCGAGACCCGATTCAAGGAGACGTAGGAACCGCCTCGGGTACATGGTAGACCCGGTATGGTACCCAGGGGCGAGAGTGATTTCATAGAGAATGATGAGGCTGGCAGTGGCAGACTGCCT
The DNA here is from genome assembly GCA_030015575.1 of Agapanthus africanus. Classification (NCBI taxonomy): domain Eukaryota; kingdom Viridiplantae; phylum Streptophyta; class Magnoliopsida; order Asparagales; family Amaryllidaceae; genus Agapanthus; species Agapanthus africanus. The sequence goes on from JASDDO010000029.1 coordinate 128,488,546, forward strand.
ACCGGTGATAGCATTAGGACCTGGCGGTTATCCGGAGGATACCGACCGGAGTCATGAGATGGATATAGGCCGATCCGTACTGCCGGAGCCCGCGGGCCGATCCCGCAGATGATACGGAGCCTAAGATATATGACGATTTACGTGCTGATGCTGGGCACAGGTTTCATGATGTTTTCGAGTTTCGATGCTGGACACTCAGGTTCCATGATTTTGATGTGTCGCGAGGGACACACGTTGATTTATATCCTCATACTTTCATGCATATGCTTCAATGACTTTTTACATGCATGATGTTGTTATGTCATTGGTTGACACATGGACGGGATCCACTTGCATACAGGCATTGATTACATAGTTGGATGATATCCACAACTTATAAACTTCATGATATAGTTGACACTGATTTCATGATGATTACATTGATCATATCTCATGTTTATGATATGTTGCTACCTGAGGCACTGACACGAGCACTCGGTATTACACTTGGTATAGATGTTTACCTTGCCACATTTTCATGCATCAGACTTTATCATATTGAGGATATATATGTATTGATCGTATTAACCAGGAATTGTGTCATACATACGATTCTGCTCGGTGATGTTTTCTACTCACGAGTTGGCAACTCACCCCCGTTGTGCCAGAGTTTCTTGCAGGTTTTGCCATACAGGTTTTTGTGGCTTTCTGGCACACTGCTTCCTTTTCCGGGTGATTGCTTTGGTAGGTGGGTTCACTTGCATCGTGACCACCATTATACCTTGTATATTATTTATTTTAGTTGTATCTAGTAAACTCCATCAACCAAACTTGTATATTTATTCATACTTAGAGACCGGTGATGTATATTCTTCCGACCTAGAGTCGTACGTTGTATTATTATGTGTTTTTCATGTTGTTTTAGAGTTTTCCTTTCAGTTTTTATCCTCGCCCTTCGGCGTTGTATATTATTGCTTGCGTGGTTGTGGTCGTCGTTCGACTAAGAGGTAGCCCCCACTTGGGGATGCCTTTTATCATTTATGTACATATTTATCAAGTTGTACCCCGTTCGGGGCCAGTATTGATAAAGGAAACTCTGCCGAAATTTTCAGAAATGATTAGTTATTTTAAAAATGCATATTTCGGCTTATGTTGCTAAACAACTTGATTTAAATTGGTTTTACCGTCACTCTACTACTTTACTTGGTTTTGATTTCTGGGTTTTGGCTTACTTAGATTACGTACGCCTCGAGACATTTCGTAATTTAAGTGCCGGTCATGTTCCGTACTTTTCGGGTCGTGACAGTAAACTGCATATAATTGATTTTAAAAACGCCAAATCCTTTAAATATATTTTTAAATGAATAAGTCATTTTAAATTTCCAATTATTTCCCAATTATTGATATATATTTATACCTTTTTCGAAAACCCTAATTTCGCAAATCGGGCAGTTTTCGGGAAATATATTATTTTAATATTAAATTCCAAAAATAATATTTTATATTTTCTGAAATGTTATAGCTTCACATTAAAGATCATCACCGAAGAGATCAAGAAATCCACGTATCCGAGTGATCATCATCTATTCATTTATCTCCAACAAGAGAGAGAACTAGAGTAAACTAGGGTTCTTGTAATCTACTTTCTAAGGAGAAAAGATGTAAATGCAATAGATGATTAATAAAGTTAGGTTTTAGTTTATTTCTTTTTGCATTTATTTTCCGCATTTAATTTCTGCACTTACTTTCTGGATCTTAATCATGTTTTCACTGTTCTTCATCCTTTTTTCTACTTTAAACATGAGCGTGTAATTCCTAACTTGCTAGGGTTCGTAGGATAGGGTAGAAAAAATGGATGATAAAATGTTTTAACCTTTTTTATAATTTTAAAGTTTATAAAATTTAGAAAAATAAATGCTAACCTCCTTATCGGGCGCGCTATCAATTTATTGTTAGTCTCGACTGCGATTTGAGATTGGTTTAACACTTGTTTTGTTAGGGGCTACACATGAATAGAGATCAGTGCAAGGACAAGTGTTAGTAGTGGGGAAACCCTTGTTTCTTCCAAGAAATCCTAATCTACATTCATCACTATCGATCTAGTTTTAAACTATTAAAACATAAAAGGAGTCATTTTTAATTATTCATCCATTACTACTAAGTCCTATGAACCCTGCAAGCCTTTTCTTTATAAATCTTATATCCGTATTGAGATAGATCTACAAACACTCAGCCATCTTTAATCAACTCGTCTAAAGCAAGAAAAGGGTTCATGTTTCCCTGCGGACGACCCATATTCATCGCGGCTAGCTACTAGCGACACCGTCTTGATTGCGGTTACTTTCAAACACTTTTTAATGATCAAGGGTTCATTTTTCTTCATAATTTATATTTTCTGTATCATTTATATTAATTTTTTCTTCATAATAAGACTTTTAGACGAGAGTATTTCAAGGTATCCTCTACTATCTGAAGTTTCAAGATGTGTGCAAGTGCGTATAGTAGGGTATCAACGTTCAGATGTTTGGACTCAGGAATATGGATTATTTTACAAACTTATTTCTATCCTCAGATTAGTAATTTCCTTCATCTTACTAACCTTTAGGACACAGCTCATGACTACCTATTACTAGCTTTGTTTTAAAACATCTAATTTTCTTGCTTTTCTTAAAATTTTCCTTCCTATCATATGTATTTTTCACTTTCTAACTTTTATTTCCACGAAAATTTTCATTCATTCATTCATTCATATATATATATATATATATATATAGTGCCAGGTGCCAAATGATATTTCAGTAAATACAAAACCATGCTTTTATGAGATTCTATTTTCATGAGATTTCTGGATTTGTGAAACCATAGATATTATTTAAAAACTTATGATTGTTTTAAACATGCAGTTTCTCTTGATATGATATTTCGACATCCACCATGAGATTTCACGGCGCTGAGCTATGATGATTATCAGATTCGAGGAGTGAGGAGTCACCGTTTGCGAGTACATGGTGGACCCGGTAAGGTACCCCGAGGCAAGAAGATCGTATAGAAAAGCCTTGAGCATGGCAGGAGAACACTACCTACCGGTGACAGTACTGGACTCGGCAGATATCCGGAGGATACCGACCAGAATGATATGAGACAGATGGATATGAGGACCGATCTGATGAGATGGTGGCTGAGATATGAGGGCTGATCCGATAAGATGGCGCCTGAGATATGAGGATTTACGTGTCAATGTTGGACACTGGTTTTATGATGATTTCGAGTTTCGATACTGGGCACTCAGGATTTTATGATGATTTGATGTGTCGTTGATGGACACACGTTGCATGATATATATGTATATATAGCACAGATGACATGGTACCATATATTGACATAGGCATGACACTGTATATATATGTATGTATGTATGTATACACGACTACCTTCGATACCACAAAGTATGATATTATTATATTACTGTATGACCTAAGAGATCGTCATACATTCGATTTCCACCTGATGATATCTTCTACTTATGAGTCGGCAACTCACCCCCGTTGTGCTATAGTTTTCATGCAGGACCGACCGCTCGGATCAGTTGCGGCATGCTGGCACATCTTTCCTTTTAGGTGATTTGCATTTGTAGGTGGATTACACTACGGATCGTAACCTCTATTGTACATTTATATATATTTATTTGTATCTAGTTAAAAACTCCATCAACCAGACTATGTATATTTAGTAGACTTATAGACCGGTTTGTATATTGTTTCAGATTTAGAGTCGAGACTTGTATATGTATTCTTTATATTGGATTAGATGATATTTTTGGTTTTCTTTATTCTTTTCTGTGATTGATCTTTTCCTTGGGTGTCGTATATTTTACTTGTGTGGTTGTGTTTTCGCTGATTGGCAAATCACCAGCTCCCGCTTGGGGATTCCTATATTATTCTTGATATGTACTAGTTTTGGATCAAAATTTACAAAGGAGGTGCTGCCCAAATTTCAAATGACGAAAACGTTTTCAAACATTAGTATACTACATACTTGTATTTCTATAAACTTATTTATCCTTTAAAAAGAGAACTTTATTTCATTTATACCCTATTTGAAAACTTCACCTCCATAATATTTTCCTAAAAGGTTTAGATTTATGGGTTTTGGCTTACTTGGGTTACGGTGGGGTCATATAGACTTCACGTAATTCAAGTGCCGATCACGTGCCATTTCCGGGTCATAAAAAAGTTAGTATCAGAGCATTAGGTTTAACCATTATTGGAGTCTAGGTTTCACTATGCGGAGTCTGGGGCGTATATTTCAGAACCTAGGCTTAACCTTACAGAACTTAGACTTGACTGAGGGGGTATTAGACCCGAACTTTCGTTACGTAGGTTGACCTTGGTTGATGGAGTAGGTAACTCAAATAGAGTAGCATACCATGCGTATGTTCCGCGGCATACTTCCGATACACGTCTCCTCTTAAGTAACCTTAGGATGTGCATATCTTGAGATCCGTATTTCTACTCATTCTTATGATCTATCCTCATCGATGTTTGGTTACGGTTCCTATCACCATGGCTACGCGAGCTGAGAGAGCCGCGGCTAGAGATGCGGTCAGAGCGAGCTCGTCATGGACGAGGACTGACCATGATGTTATTTCGGTGACACAGGAGCAGGTTGATTTATAGTTTATGCTAGGATTTCTCGTTTGAGATGAGCGTTTGGGATCTACACCAGATGCTTAGGCCATTTCGTGAGTCCAGTCAGATTGAGAGGACTGTTGACGTACAGCCTACTCTATAGCTCGTGGTGTTGTCTACCGTGTAAACAGATGAACCAATTGTTGCTGAGCATGACGAGATATCGCTTCCAGAGTTCATGAAGCCGAAGCCATATGATGTAAGTCGATGTCACACACCCCACGCAGTTTGTGGGGAGGCAGAATTTGCAAAAATGATTTTTTATGACTTGCAACATCGACCTATCATACAGGATCTTTTCGGAAACCCTCACTAGGTAAACACTTAGAAGTTCTAAACTACTATAATAGAGTTTTATACCTCCTTGATTTTAGTCCTTCGGGTATTCTTCTCCTTTGTTTGAGCTCTTCGAAGGTGTGGATCTAGCTCGGTCGTCGTCCTCCTTGTGTCGAAGACGATCCACCCGAGAGTCTATGGTTCAAGCTCCAACCTCAAAAACGAGGTAACTAAAGTACCTAGTTTTCTAATCAAGGTAGCTTAGGAGATGTAGATAGTTAATTATAGTATTTTATCTCAAATGACCCTAGGATTCACAACACATGTGAGGGTTTGGGTTTGACGAAGAAGGAGGAGAACAATGGAGAGAGAATGAGAAAATGCAAATGAACAAGTGATGAAGGCAAGTGAAGAATGGCTTATTCTTTTCTCACAATCAAGCATGCATTATTTTCCATAGAAAATTCTAGCCATGCTTGAATAGTGAGAGCAAACCAATAAACTAATGAATTAGCCATGCTTCACCAATGACAGAAATATCTCCATTTTCCACCTCATTAATCTATTTTCTAAAAATAGATTCAACCAAAATAAGGAGTACCTTTCTAAATGCATCTCTTGTAGAAATTACAAGAATGCCCTCACCATATATACAAGCATGTATTCGTACTGCAAAAATACAAATACAAAGAGATAACAATAATCCAATAATATAATACTATAATCCGGCTTAATCCTAAGCCCACTAGTATTATCCGTCCGAACAACATCCATGCAGCTAGTACACGTATATAATCCTAACCCTGCACGTAAAACCATACGGTCTCTACATCGTTTCGCCTGAACCAGGGAAACACTATGTGTGCGACTATAAAGACTTAACAGTACGCTGGCAGTTGGTTTAACCACATGTCTGTCAGTGGCACTAACTGTATGTAACGACTACCCAGGTACCTATAGAAAAGAAGGACGACGAGCGAACTCATCCGAACCCCTATTGAGCCTATCCGTGACAATCTTCGTACAGTCCGGTCTGTTTGTCTGAGAGTATTTCATATTGGGCATAGGGGGTGGTACACGTTAGACCCCTAAAAGCGCAATAAGTCATGTCGGTGTAGAGCCCAATACACCCTGAGAAAGTACTGGTGTACCTACCAGTAAATCTCACTTTCCCTGGCCAAGGACTGTGTATTAGCTAACCGTACACAGCGCGATATCAACTCCTAATACCGGGAGAGACAAATCTTTTCTAACCCCTACTGCCTACAAGTGCTTCAGGACTGCACCCAACCACTACCTGTTTGCACGACTCATTTGAACCATGGTAGGGTAGTAATCTAAGTACAGTGGGAACACACTCGAGACGAATTGTGATGTCAAGTCAACGGACTAACCTGTACTCATGTCACTTGGAACTGCTAACTGACGATAGTTATACTACCAACCAGCAGTTCCCAGCGAGTCCGTCCAGTGTAACTCATAACCCAATGAACACCTGTATACTATCTCTGATATCGTATAACAATGGCTGCGGGACAGGCCACCTCCCCTTATTGGGGATAAGAAGCGTATACACTAGTCTACTCTGGAGTATCGATGCCCTGTCTCGATAATCCTATGACTAGGGACATGTTCAAGGATGTGCTTATAGACTACCCAGCCCCCACTCGTGTGACTGCCATCACAACGCTGGTAGTCAAGAAAAGATCCTAAGGGCTCTATCAATGGATTTAAGCAACTTGCACACTCTTCCGCTGCTCCCACTCTCTATGAAACCCTGTGGCTGATCCATATAAACACACTCCTCCAAATTTCCATTCAGAAAAGCGGTCTTTACGTCCATCAACAAAATTTCATAATAATGGAAGGCAGCAATGGAAAGTAGGATCTGAATGGATTTAAGCATGGCCACTGGAGAAAAGGTTTCATCATAGTCCAGGCCAGGTCTTTGACGAAAATCTTTTTCTAAAAGTCTAGCTTTATAGGTTTAAACATGTCCATCTGCACCAATCTTCTTTCTACAGATTCATTTGCAGCCTACGGGTTTTACCCCTTGAGGGGCAATGTCTAAAGTCCAAACATTGTTGGTGTACATGGATTCCATTTCGGTCAGCACTGCATCTAGCCATTTTACTGAGTATCTGCTCCTAATGGCCTACTGGAAACTAGTTTGCTCATCATCGTTGATGATGCAATCCTCTCTATCCCTGTCTATGAGAAAACCGTATTATCTCTCGAGCGGATGAGACTGCCTACTAGATCTGTGGAGTGGAACAAGGACGCCCGGTTCATTTGAAACTTCTTGTTCCACCATGCTTTCAGTAATACTTTGTTGTTCTGGAATTTCTTCTTGTTCTATTGCGCTCTTACTAATTTTTTTTCAAGAAATTGAGTCTCCGGAAAGTGGGCATGCCGGGAAACGAAAACCTTTTGTTCCTCTGCGTAATAGAAAAGATACCACCTGGAGTTCCTTAGGTATCCCCACAAACTTACACAGTACTGATCGTACCTCGAGCTTGTCCGTATGCTGCTTTTTGACAAAAGCTGGACATCCCCATATATTAAGATATTTAAGATAGGGTCTCTTGCACTACACATTTCATATGGTGTGGTAAGCAGAGACTTAGTATGAACTTTGTTCAAAAGATATGTAGCAGATTCCAGTGCATAACCCCAGAAATATCACAGTAACTCAGCGTTACTCATCATGGAACGTACCATATCTAATAAGGTGCGGTTCCGTCTTTCCGATACACCGTTCTGTTGAGGTGTGTATGGAGGAGTAAGCTGAGAGTGAATTCCAATCTCTTTTAAATAATCCAGGAACTCGGCACTTAGGTATTCACCACCTCGATCAGATCGAAGTGTCCTGATACTTTTGCCTGTTTGTTTTTCCACTTCATTCTTGTATTCTTAGAATTTCTCAAAGGTCTCGGAATTTAGTTTCATCAAGAATACATGTCCGTACCATGAGAAATCATCCGTAAAAGTAATGAGGTAGGAATAACCACTTCTTGCATGTGTAGACATTGAACCACACACGTCGCTATGTATGAGTCCCAAGAACTAGGTGACTCTTACTCCGTGTCCAATGAACAGAGTCTTTGTCATCTTTCCTTTGAGGCATGATTGACAAGTTGCATAAGACATATATTTAAACGGATCCAAATATCCCTCTTTATATAACTTCATCAACCGTGTTTCATTGATGTGGCCTAGTCTACAATGCCATAAGAAAGCTTGATTTAATTCTGGAGACTTTCTTTTATGTGTGTTCTGGACATTGAAAACCTGGTATTGATTTAATACGTATATACCGTTGTCTAGTGTACCTGACCCAATCAAACAATGATTTAGTTGAATGTTTACAACATTGCTTACAACTGTAAAATCATAACCTTCTTTAGATAGTAAAGATACAGAAACGATATTACATGTCAAACTAGGTACACAAAAACAGTTACGCAAAATCAAAATGTGTCCACTCGTCAATCCTAGGTGATATTCCCCTATAGAAACAGCATCAATGCTCGCTCCGTTAGCAACCCTAAGGCTCATATCACCTGACTTCAAAACTCTACGGGTTTTTAATGCCTGCAATGAATTACAGATATGAGATCCTGATCCGGTATCCAATACCCAAAAAGTAGAGTTGATTGACAGGCAGTTTTTAATCATAAACACACCTGTAGCAGAAACCACAACTTGTTTTGAATCCTGGTTCTAGGCTTTCCAAGCCCTGCAGTCCTTCTTCTAATGACCTTTCCCACGACAATAGAAGCATTCCTCTTTCCCTACTGTTAGCCCCCCAACTTTTGTGTAACATTTTAGAAATAGTTTTGCAAATTTTCCGTTTTTAGGATAAAATATTCGGTGTTTTCCGTTTTAACCCGATTGTGATCAAACTTCTGTATAGACTTGTCGGCACTTAGTTTAGCTAGAATAAAACTAGTGTGCGGGCTTTGGGGGTCAATGGGAAGTTTTGGTTCACATAGAATTTTTTCCTAATTAAAATATTATTTTAATGCTTTATTTGTGTACTTTAATAGTGGTACTTACTTTTTGGCTTGGGTTAATTACTACTAATGTGGCTTTGGGGGTCAAACGGGCTTTAACTCCACTTTCCATCCGTCGGCTGGTGGTTAAACAGAACGGACTATACAGACTCTGGAGGATATGCTTGTTGTGTACATAATTTTTGTTGTCGGCGGTTGAGATCGTCACATGCCATTGTTAGGATTCTCCTTCGATAGCAGTTACTAGGAGACATTCCAATTGGCAACCATAGGTTTTGTTTAGTAGGTCGTGTCGATCGCCAGTCTGTTTTTCGGACTCTGCGTGAGTAGGATTTTTGGACCCCAGCTAGTCTAGAGACTTTGGTGATGATCCAGTTGGTTCAGGTCAGGATGAGAGTAGCCCAGTGCAGGTAGGAGTCTTATGTCGACCATGGTGGTAGCAGACTTGTGTTCGCAGTGGAAGATCATGTATTCCTACGGATTTTCCGATGAATGACATGTTGAGTTTTGGGAAGCTTATCGCAGGATGGTAGGTCCTTTTGAGGTCCTCAAGCGAGTTAGTTCCGTTGCCTATAAATTGGCACTTCCGCCAGATTATTGAGTATTCACCCCGTATTTCCTTGTGTCGATACATTGCAAATATCTTCATGACCTTTCTCACATGATTCAGCACCAGACCATTTAGCATGGAGCGCGATTTTTTCGTTCACCGGAAGCCAAGTGTGTTAATGGCTCGCCAGATAGCGAAACTTCGGTCAAGGGTCTTACCATCTATGGAGTGTTTTCTTGGACGTAGCCGTATAGTGAGGTGATCACTTGAGAGGCTGCGTGCGAGATTTGGGAGTTTTTCTACTCATCTCTTTGAAGGTACGCTTAGTGAGAATTTTAAATTCGGGGACCGAATTTCTTTAAGTGGGGAAGATTGCAACGTTTTAGAAATAATTTTGTAAATTTTCCGTTTTTAGGGTAAAATATTCGGTGTTTTCCATTTTAACCCGATTGTGATCAAACATCTGTATAGACCTGTCGGCACCTAGTTTAGCTAGAATGAAGCTAGTGCGCGGGCTTTGGGGGTCAATGGGAAGTTTTGGTTCATATAGAATTTTTCCCTAATTAAAATATTATTTTAATGCTTTATTTGTGCACTTTATTAGTGGTAATTACTTTTTGGTTTGGGTTAATTACTACTAATGTGGTTTTATACTAATCTAGTAACTAGATATTTTGTTAAACCATTCATTCTAATTTCTAGATATTTTGTGAGCAAATGGAATTAATTTTAAAAGAAAAGAAATAAAAGAAAAGGTGGCAAAATGCATTAATTCGCATTTAATGTTGTTTTTTTGCTAGATATTTCTTCTTTTTACACAACCCCCCCCCCCCCACATACACACTTTTATGTGGCCGAGCCTCCCTTCCACATTTCAGCCCTCTTCTTCTTTTCTCCATTTTCATCTCATTTTACTTCAAATAAATCATCAAAAATCCAAATTTATTCATCCAAACTCAAATATAATCAAAACCCATCATTTTTCTTCTTCAATCAAGCTTGGATCCTCATTCTAGTGAGGATTTTAGAGGCTAAACTTTGGATTTCTAGTTGCTTGATTTTGATCATTTGTGAGGTATAAAACCCTAACCCTAATCCTTAATTGTTATGTTTAAATCATAAGCTAGCTATTTAATTGTTTAATTATAGCTTTAATTTCATGTTTAATTCATTCATGTTAATGTTAATGAACTTCACTTAGGTTTTATCTTGATGAAATGGTTAATTGTTATTTGAAGATTATGAAAACTTAACCAAGTTGCTAATTTATTAAATGATATTTTCCTAATCGGATAATTAATCTAATTAGCAAACTTATCTTTTACTAAATCCTAATCAAGTGAGATTAAAATTCTAGTAATGGTTTGTATGGTTTAATCTTGCTAAATAGTGATGTTTGTAAATGCTAGTTTGGTAAAAAGTTGTAGTTTTGTGATAAAATGATATACGTTGCTTACTAGATTTCGGTAAGTTTAGGTGTGGTTTCTTTTGACGTTGCGACGTTATTTATATTAGATTCTATGTTTATTATTGTTTTTTCAATGCGAGATCGGTACGATCAGGGTCTAGGCTTGGTAGTTGTGTCGCTTTGCGTTCCTAGTTAGGGTCGTGCCGATGTCGTTCGTGTCTTTGTGTTGCTTTTGCTCTTGAGTTGGTATCATAGTGTCGTTAAGCACGTTAGCCACTTGACGAACACTTGAGAGTATGTTTGGAGTTGGTGTGTCGGTCAAACTTAGTTTGTACGTGTTATTGGTCGATTGCTAATAAATACTTGTTATATTGTTATTTGCTTTCAGGATCGCAGGCGGAGACTTCGGGCGGTGCGAACAGGGGAAAGCTGGTTTGATTTACTTAGCCAGGAAGTTGGTGAGTAGATTTAACATCTACAGGGAAATCGCCCGCATGGCGTTATGGGTTTGGGCTAGAGATGTTTATATTGTCGCATATTCTAATTCATAAATAGAGTTGCGCATACACCTTATTGCTTAGATATTTGTTTTTCTTGGACTTGTACCTTTAGGACCCTGCACTATAATTGACGGCTCATGATGCACGAGCACTGTTTGTATGCTATACACACCGTCAATAATTTCCATGACACGCACAACACACATACTTATATGATATTGTTTGGTTAGGGACATTGAGACATTGATTCATATTTCTTTATGCATATGACATATAGCCTACCAATATACCTACATGCTTACATATATGCATTGACTTGCTTACATGCTAGTTACCTGTATACCTATATGGTATTGTACCGTTAGTGATAGGTATATTTCACACATAATGATATAGCTACATGTATACCTTGCATACATACTTCACTTATACCTGGAGGGTATATTATATCATTACTGATAGGTAGATACATATACTTTGCTATACCTACATGTTTACACATATATCTGGCTATAGCTACATGTTCACCTTTATTTGATATTATATGGACTTGGAGAAATTAGGAACCCCATGATATATATTAACTTGTTGCAGTTAAATAGCGGTTTTTCCTTTAGATGCCCATATTACTGTTTCCTGTTGCCTATATTACATTCATGGATTTCATATGATATTCTATGATATTTTAACTCCTAAGTATATATAACAGTGGAATGAGACACTGTTATATATGCATATATATATATATATATATATATATATTAGTGGAAAGGGACGCTAATATATATGTATTGATTAATTCAAGTATTCTTATTCATTACTTGATATTTGGATGCATCCACTCTGAGATTTGTTTTAATACCGATACTGGGATCGAGAGTGTCAATGCTGGGAACTTAATATTCGAAGGACGTATAATACCGATACGGGGATCAAGAGTGTCGATGTTGGGCACTTAAGATTCGAAGGACGTATAATAGCGATACGGGGATCGAGAGTGTAGATGTTGGGCACTTAAGATTCGAAGGACGTATAATAACGATACGGGATCGAGAGTGTCGGTATTTGGCGCTTAAGATTCGAAGGACGTATAAATCTGTTTTAGATCATAAGTGTCGATGTTGGGCACTTAGGATTCGCTGTTTTGGATCATGAGTGTCGGTGTTTGGCACTTAGGATTCGCTGAGACTTACAGGATATATGAGAGTTACTTGATATTGGACACTTAGGATATACGAGATTTACTTGATAATTCGATACAGAATATATATGAGATTGACTTGATTTTGGAAACATGATATATGAGATTGACATGATATTGTACATTCAGGATATATGAGATTTACTTGATATTGTACATTCAGGATTTATGAGACTTACATGATATGAGAGCCAATTTCAGGGCTGATTTGAGGAAATTGGGATTTGGAATGTCTAGATGGACTTTGGTCCTACCACGATATCAGGATTTCGTGGAAATGACATGTTTCATCCCATACTTCGCATTTATTTTATATGAATTGCTTCATGTATTAGTTGTACTTGCTAGAGTACCTTTCATGACTGTTTCATATATACATTGTCATATCATCGCTTCATGTACTAGTTGTACCTGATACAGTACCTTACATGATTGTTGCATACAGATTGTCATTTTATTGCTTCATGTATTAGATGTACCTGCTAGAGTATCTTTCATGACTATTGTACACATATGACTTTTAGTGCTATTAGCATGCCTATGTTAGATTTGCGCTGTACGTGCATACTTGCGATTACCTGTATATGTTATTTACTATTCACGAGTTGGCAACTCACCCCTGTTGTGCCATAGTGTTTTGCAGGTTGATCCTCACAGTAGTCTGAGGCAGGGCTATTATCATCTGTCATATTATCTTTTGCTGTGGATACCGCTTCGGCTCACAGTGTGCAGTTTTGCTTTAGGTGGGTTTTGTGGTTATCCGGTCATGTTGCTTATTGTATATTCTTTGTATCCTGTACTCTCCATCTACCATTATCTTGTATGACTTAGAGACTTGATGTGATGATGATATTGTATATTATTTTGTGACTTGGAGGTCTTTTATGCAGTTTTACTTCTATCGTCTTTTATTTCTTCGCAACGGCGTCTTATATCTGTTGTGGTGGTTGTTTTCCGCCGTTGTGCGTGGATTTGCTCCCGTTGGGGATGCTTTACTTATATTTATGTTGTACCCAATTTTAGGGTTAGTTTTTATAAAGGAGGTGTTGCCAAAATTTTCAAGAAAATAAAGTTGGACTTTTAAAGAATTTGGGTTGAGATTTCAAATATTTTAAAACTTCTATTATCACTTACTACTTTTGATGATTTAGATTGCCGGGTTTTCTTCTTACTTAAATTGCATTACGCATGTAGACGTTGCGTAGTTTAAGGGCCGTCACGTGCCAAATTTCAGGTCGTGACAAAGTTGGTATCAGAGAGCTAGGTTTTACCTTTTGGAGTGTAGGATGACCTTTGTATGATGTTGTAGGTATCTTAAGCAGAGTAACGTAGTGTGTGTATGTCCGCGGCATACTCACGATGACAGTACTCCGCCTAAAGTGACCTAAGAACTAATTTCATGAATTCCTTCCTTGATGATACATATCCTTGTGATTCGATTTCCGTTTTCATATCGAATCCTTTTTCTATTTATAGCCTTTGCCGCCGATGACTATGAGGACTCAGAGTGATGCAGGGAGTGCCGAGGTCAGAGTCGACTCGTGTTGGACGAGGACTGACCAGGATGGCACGCTTATTGCACAGGAGCAGTTGGATCCACCTTCGATAGATCGTATCGCTAGGCTTGAGGATGAGATGCAGGACATGCGCAGACGATGAGGTCTTTGGTTGAGGCCAGTAGAGCACGGCGACAGGAGGTTGCCACCCCTGTTACCCAGTTGTTCTTTGCGGTCAGCACACAGGTTTTCATCACTTACACAGCACCAGTGGATGCAGCCCTAGTTGACGAGGCACGTCTTCCAGAGACTTTGGGAGTTCGAGAGGAGGGCCAGTACAGGTGTGTCAGCCCCGAGACAGAGGTTCAGTCGCCGAGACAGGTTTCGTGCACGTCGCGGGAGTAGCAGAGGCTTGAGACGCGGGACTTGTTAGCTAGATCGGTCGTTTGTTGTGGTAACTTCTTTTGGTGATTCTTTTATTGCGCGACACCAATATCGGTCATGTGCCAATCGGATAGGAGATAGAGATTCATCCATAGATTTGATCCTTCTAGAGATGTTGGATTTGACGTTCTCCTAGGCACGGACTGGTTAGCTACGTGCTAGACTTCTGTGGACTACCGCGAGAAAACAGTCAGGTTTTTTTTTCCGGCGAGTCAGTTCTCGTTGTGCAGGGGGATAGTGGTGCCGCCTCTCACAGCTTAAATTCAGCATTTTTCGCTAGTCGGCTTTGTAGGAGAGGATGTTGAGGATTCTTGGCTTTCATTCGTGATACTGGAGCCACAGTGGGTTTGTGGGACTGGGTTTTTATAGTGCGAGAGTTTTCCGACATTGTTCCAGATGAGCCGGCGGAGCTTAGGGAGCTTAAGGATCTACTGCAAAGTTGCTAGATATAGGGCTTGTGCGTCTGAGTGTTTCGCTTCGAGGAGCTCCTATTCTGTTCGTCAAGGAGGAACACGGAAGTTTGAGGTTGTGTATTGATCGATCATCAATTGAACCGGCTTACGGTGCGGATAAGTATCATTTACCTCGCATTGATGATTTCTTTGATCAGCTCTAGAGTGTGAGACATTTTCTAAGCTTGTTTGGGATCAGGTCATCATTGGTTGTGGGTTCGGAGTGATGACACTCCGAATACTGCTTTTATTCGCGCTACGGGCTTTAGGTGTTTTGGTGGTGTCGTTGGACTCACCAATGCCCTAGCAGCATTCGAGGATGTGATGAACCAGATTTCTTCAGGCCGTTCCTCGACCAGTTATTGTTGTGTCATTGATGACATTCTGGTCTTTTCCAATATGTCGTGAGGAACTTGAGCAGCACTTGGGGATTTGTTTTGCAGCCATTGGGAGAGCACAGCGGTTTGCTAAATTCTCGGAGTGTTCCTTCAGGATTGATTGTGTTGATTCCTAGGTCTTGTAGTTACGGGAGATGGTTTTCGTATGGTCCTGAGGAAGATCGAGGCCGTACAGCTTTGGCCCAGACTTGTGTACAAGACGGAGGTCCGCAGATCTTTGGGCTTAGCAGGTTTTTACTTCCGTTTCGTGCAGGATTGCTAGTGTATCGCTGCACCGTTGACTGGACTGACCGGAAAGGAAGTTCTTTTTTTCTTTGGACTGAGACATGTGTGCGGAGTTTTCAGCAGTTGGAGATTCGGTTGACAACTGCACCAGTTCTTTCTTTGCTTTTTGGTTCGGGTGACTTTGTTGTTTAACTCTGATGTTTCGCGAGTGGGGCTCGATTGTGTACTGATATGACACTATAGAGTTATCGCTTATGCTTCCCTACAGTTGGAGGAAGTACGTGCAGGATATCCTACTCCTGATCTGGAGATGGCCGCGGCGGTCGTGCATTGAAGATCTGAGGACACTACTTGTTCGGAGAGTCGTGTCAGATTTTCGCGGACCACCAGAGCCTAATGTACATCATCCTGTAGCAGGTTTTTAGTGTTGAGACAGTCTTTTGCAGATTTAAAGTTCTTGTGCGATCGTTGAGTATAGCTTAATGTTCGCCTCTACTGAGGAGAAAGCTTGCTCATGTCCGCGCCCGACCACTTTTCCTTAATCACTTCCACGAGGAACATCCCACCGATGCTCGTTCATCAGTGATTCTTGAGCATACTTGGTTGTATAAAGATTCAGAGCCCTTGATTTGTGACTAGGGTGTGCTATGTTTAGGGACGTGTTTGTGTGTACCAACTACTGTTGTGTAGAGACGCGAAATCCTAGAGCAGGCACATCAGTCGGATTTCGGTGTTCATTGAAGTTCCACCAATTTGTAGCATGACTTGTGAGATAGTTACGAGTGGACAGGGATGAAGAGTGAAGTTTCAGATTTTGTTTCAGGGTGCCTTTCTTGTTGTGAGCTAAGGTTGAGCATTTGAGACCGGCTGGAGAGTTGCAACCATTAACAGTTCCGGAGTGGGAATGGGAGCAGATCTCCATGAATTTCATTGTGTTGTCTTCCTCGGTTTAGTCAGGGTGTGACTCTATTTGGGTGTTTGTTGTCCGGTTTTGCTCAGTTTGCTCAGTTTTTCTTCGTTAAGTTGTGCGTTTGCACGGAGTTCCTTCATGCATTGTATCCAATGGAGGCACGATGTTCGCTTGCCGTCTTGGGCAGAAGCTTCAGGAAGCCTTAGGTACTGGTTGAGCTTTAGCTCCGCTTTCCATCCGTTGGCTGGTGGTTAGACAGAACGGACTATACAGACTCTGGAGGATATGCTTGTTGTGTGCGTACTTTTTGTTGTCGGCAGTTGGGAACGTCACTTTCCATTGTTAGGATTCTCCTTCGATAGCAGTTATTAGGAGACATTCCAATTGGCAACCATAGGTTTAGTTTGGTAGGTCGTGTCGATCGCCAGTCTGTTTTTCTGACTCTGCGTGAGTAGGATTTTTGGACCCCAGCTAGTCTAGAGACTTTGGAGATGATCCAGTTGGTTCAGGTCAGGATGAGAGTTGCCCAGTGCAGGCAGGAGTCTTTTGTCGACCGTGGTGGTCGCAGACTTGAGTTCGCAGTGGTAGATCATGTATTCCTACGGATTTTCCGATGAATGACGTGTTGAGTTTTGGGAAGCTTATCCCAAGATGGTAGGTCCTTTTGAGGTCCTCAAGCGAGTTAGTTCCGTTGCCTTTAAATAGGCACTTCTGCCAGATTATTGAGTATTCACCCCGTATTTCCTTGTGTCGATACTTTGCAAATATCTTCATGACCTTTCTCACATGATTCAGCACCAGACCATTTAGCTTGGGACGCGATCTTTTCGTTCACCGGCAGCCAAGTGTGTTAATGGCTCGGCAGGTGGAGAAACTTCGGTCAAGGGTCTTGCATCTGTGGAGGGTTTTCTTGGTCGTAGCCGTATAGTGAGGTGATCACTTGGGAGGCTGCGAGCGAGATTTGAGAGTTTTTGTACTCATCTTTTTGAAGGTACGCTTAGTGAGAATTTTAAATTCGGGGACCGAATTTCTTTAAGTGTGGAAGATTGCAACGTTTTAGAAATCATTTTGCAAATTTTCCGTTTTTAGGGTAAAATAGTCGGTGTTTTTAACCCGATTGTGATCAAACATCTGTATAGACCTGTCGGCACCTAGTTTAGCTAGAATGAAACTAGTGTGCGGGCTTTGGGGGTCAATGGATTGTTTTGGTTCATATAGAATTTTTTCCTAATTAAAATATTATTTTAATGCTTTATTTGTGCACTTTATTAGTGGTAATTGCTTTTTGTCTTGGGTTAATTATTACTAATATGGTTTTATACTAATCTAGTCACTAGATATTTTGTTAAACCATTCATTCTAATATCTAGATATTTTGTGAGCAAATGGAATTAATTTTAAAAGAAAAGAAATAAAAGAAAAGGTGGCAAAATGAATTAATTAGCATTTAATGTTGTTTTTTTGCTAGATATTTCTTCTTTTTACACAAAACACCCATCCCCCATTTCTATGTTGCCGAGCCTCCCTTCCCCATTTCTGCCTTCTTTTTCTTTTCTCCATTTTCATCTCATTTTGCTTCAAATAAATCATAAAAAATCCAAATTTATTCATCCAAACTCAAATATAATCAAAACCCATCATTCTTCTTCTTCAATCAAGCTTGGATCCTCATTCTAATGAGGATTTTGGAGGCTAAACTTTGGATTTCTTGTTGCTTGATTTTGATGTTTTGGGAGGTATAAAACCCTAACCCTAATCCTTAATTGTTATGTTTAAATCATAAGCTAGCTATTTAATTCTTTAATTATAGCTTTAATTTCATGTTTAATTCATTCATGTTAATGTTAATGAAGTTCAAGTTAGGTTTTATCTTGATGAAATGGCTAATTGTTATTTGAAGATTATGAAAACTTAACCGGATAATTAAGCTAATTAGAAAAATAATCTTTTACTAAATCCTAATCAACTGAGATTAAAATTCTAGTAAGGGTTTGTATGGTTTAATCTTGCGAATTAGTGATGTTTGTAAATGCTAGTTTGGTAAAAAGTTGTAGTTTTGTGATAAAATGATATATGTTGCTTACTAGATTTCGGTAAATTTAGGTGTGGGAATCTTTTGATGGTGCGATGTGATTTATATTAGATTCCACGTTTATTATTGTGTTTTGAATGCGCGATCGGTACGATCAGGGTCTAGGCTTGGTAGTTGTGCCGCTTTGCATTCCAAGTTAGGGTCGTGCCGAAGTCTTTCGTGTCTTTGTATAGGTTTTGCTCTTGAGTTGGTTTCGTAGTGTCGCTACGCGCGTTAGCCACTTGACGAATACTTGAGAGTATGTTTGGAGTTGGTGCGTCGGTCAAACATAGTTTGTACGTGTTATTGGTCGATTGCTAATAAATACTTGTTATATTGTTATTTGCTTTCAGGATCGCAGGCGGGGACTTCGGGCGCTGCGAACAGGGGAAAGCGGGTAGTTGGCTTTACTTAGCCAGGAAGTTGGTGAGTATATTTAATATCCACAGGGGAATCGCCCGCATGGCGTTATGCGTCTGGGCTAGAGATGTTGATATTCTAGCATATTCTATTTCATAAATAGAGTTGCGCATACACCTTATTGCTTAGTTATTTGTTGAGCTTAGACTTGTACCCCTTAGGACACTGCACTATTATTGACGGCTCATGTTGCACGAGCATTGATTGTATGCCATACACACCGTCAATAATTGCAATGACATGCACAACACACATACCTATATGATATTGTTTGGTTAGAGACATTGAGACATTGATTCATATTTCTTTATGCATATGACATATAGCATACCTGTATACCTACATGCTTACACATATGCCTTGACATGCTTACATGCTAGTTACCTGTATACCTATATGGTATTGTACCGTTAGTGATAGGTATATTTCACACATAATGACATAGCTACATGTATACCTTGCATACATACTTCACTTATACCTGGAAGGTATATTACATCATTACTAATTGGTAGATACAAATACTTTGCTATACCTACATGTTTATATATATATCTGGCTATTTCTTCATTTTCACCTTTATTTGTTGTTATATGGACTTGGAGAAATTAGGAACCCCATGATATATATATTACTATGTTGCGATTAAATTGCAGTTTTTCCTTTACATGCTCATATTACTGTTTCATGTTGCATATATTACATTCATGGATTTCATATGATATTCTCTGATATTTTTACTCCTAAGTATATATAACAGTGTAATGGGACGCTGTTATATATGCATATATATATATATATATATATATATATTGTTGGAGATAGTGCCCTCAGAGTCAATTATTGGATCACAGGCACGTGATTGCGATGATTGAGGGAGGACCTATCCGGGTAGGACAGTCTTACTCAAGATGATAGTATGCTATTTGGTTTATCTTTATCATCGTGTACTGCTTTAGGTGACCTTACGAGTCGCTATTGCACGTTGATTGAGCCCCTAGGATTCTTGCTTGACTACCAGCAGTATGAGGGCGATCATATAAGTGAGAGCTGGAGTCTATAAGCACATCCTTAAAAGGTCCATAGTCGTGGGAGTTTCGAGACAGGGCATCGATACTCCGGAGTAGACTAGTGTATACAGTCGAGACATCGACGAGGGGCGGTGGCCGGTCTCACAAGCCACTGGTGTCAGTTGGTTCACCTAAGATGTATACAGGTGCTCATTGGGTTATGAGTACACCGAACAGGACTCGCCGGGAACCTGCTAGTTGGGATTATACCAGACGTCAGATAGCAGTTCCCTGGTGACATGTGTACAGGTTAGTTCATCGACCTGAGATCGTCATTTGTCTCGTGTGAGTTCCCACTGTGCTTTGATTACTACCCTACCACGCTCAAAGGAGACGTGCAAACAGATTTTAGTTGGGTACGGTCCCAAGCCACATAGAGGCAGTGAGCGGATCTGCAGGGGTTCGTCTCTCCCGGTATTGGGGGTGAGGTCACGCTGTGTCTAGGAGAGCCAGAACATGAAAAGTCCTTGGCCAAGGCAGGAGATTTGCTGGTAGGTATTCCAGTAGTATCTCAGGGTGTTCTGGGCTACACTCCAATACGACTTGTACCGCTATTAGGGGTCTGACTTTTACCAACCCCCTAGGCCCGCCATGCGATGCTCATAGACGAACGGACCGGACTGTACGAATATTGTCACTGACAGGCTCAGTAGGGTGTCAGGATGAGTTCGCTCATCGGCGTCCCTTTTGGTCAGTACCTGGTAGCCCGTCACGTATTGGCTTATACCTCTGACGTGCTAGTGGTTAAATCCACAACCATAGTATTGACGAGTCTTTAAAGTCCACCACACACAGTTACTCAAGTTTCGGGCGAAATGCTGTAAAGGCCGTATGGAGATATGGCAGGGTTCGATCAGATACGTGTGGTATTGCACGGATCGTGATCGGACAGTTTTTGCTAGCCGGCTTTGGCTTAAGCCGGATCCTAGTATGAAATAGTGTATTTTTGTCTCTTTGCATTTGTGTTCAGTGGGAATACAAATGCGGGCATGTATTTGCAGTAGCGGGGTTTTCCTGTAATTTATTACGGGATCGGTTTTTTGGAGTTGCCAGTTTGCTTTCCGTTCCGGCCGTTTTTCTTTTATTCCTTCACGACCGGACTTTTGATGGAGGGGGTTATTTGCACATTTGCAAATAACATTTCTGGAGGGGTTTACTTGCTTAAGTGAGGCATCTTGAGTGCTCTTATCATCATGAGATTCCATTATGGTCTTTTCATTGCTTTTCATGAGATGGGTGTGGAGTTGATTTGGAAAAGAAATGGTTGTGACCATTTTTTTTTCTTTTTAGCTTATTCTCTTTCTTCTCTTGATTTATTGATTCCCTTTTCCCACCCACATAAAAAAGTGGGGCCGGCCACTTGATTGAGTGGAGAGGATTGATTTTGTGGTGGTGGGTTTTTTATTCATCTCATTTTTCTCTTTGGCTTGCTTGCAAAATTCCACACACAACTCTCCATAGCTCATTCTCTTCCTCCACCTCTATACATGGCAACTTCTAACCCTCAAGAGACATAGGCTACTACACTATTCTACAGCATCCCTTAGACGCGTCGGCTAGCCAACTTCGCGCCCGAGTTGCCTCGGTCCAGAGGTGTGAGCCCGTAAACGAATCCGGCTACGTGGTGCCCTTTCCGACGAGGACGTGACGGACGGAGATTCCGCGGGAGATCGGAGTGGAGACAAAGACCGAAGGACACGGATCGCTCGGTATACTTTTCTACTCTTTTGTTGTATGCTAGTTGCTAGGTTAATGGCCCGATCCGGGTGAAAAGTGCGCGGTGGTGCCGGTTTGCTAGTTTGCAAAGTTTTTGTTTCCGCGTTTCCGGCGTCGGATCGACGGCCGGGACGCCCCCGCGGACTTACATTGGTATCAGAGCCACGCCATTAACCATGCCTAGATTGCCCTAGTATGTTTAAAACCCGATCGAACAAAAATCGATAAAACTGTATTTCTAGTGCATGTGTTCTCTGTTGAAATTTTTCCAGCTCCAAAAATTTTTCAGGTCATTGCAGAAAGACATGCAAGAAATTCTAAGAATTCTGGGAAAATACGATTCACTGATTCCTTACTATGACCGCGGAAACGCAGCCAAACCCCTGGTTTGGCCGCGGTTCCGCGGTGGGTAAGTGGAATCGTTGAACCAAATTTTTCCAGTGGGCTTTTGAATTGGAAATAGGGGTTTTGGGATATTATTTTTGGGCCCAGATTTTCTGTAAGTGCTACAGTACTGCTTGCGGCCCACTTTGATAAATTTGTTCGATCGGATATTTTAAACATGCTAGTTCACAATATTTACATTATATCTGCGACCGTGAATGTCACTCGATCGGTAAATCCAGTCTATCTGCTATAGCCCTTTTAGACGGATTTGCGAACGTGACATTCACGTTGATGTTCTGTATGTTGCTGTGATGTTGCGGATCGGTCGTGGGGGATAGCCTGGATGCAATATTAGTACAGTTTTGTTTTATATGTACATTTGATATTGCGGGACGAGCGTCCGACATGTGGACTGCCGTCACTGCCTGTTTGTATTATTTTTTTGGGGAACGACCAGGTTGCGGTCGATGTACCTGTTGTATGTATATTTTACTTTCTGTACTCGGATTACCCCGCGAAGGGGTGCACGGATAGCCGGGTTCTAGAGGGAAACGAGCCTGCATCTCATGGCATTGAGACAGAGGGGGCTTTACTCTAGAATTGGCGGGCTATTCGCCGCACTCGTAGGAGGTACAGGTTGACCCCAGAGGGGTGCCCAAGTTACCGGATTCTGTGAAGTGCTGGGTGGTCCATTCACGTTGCTGAAGGGGGCTTCCTCGCTTCAGGTTTTGGCGGGTAACTTGCCGCGCCCGTAGGGGTCTAGGATTTTCATTGCACAGGCTATCCACACGACCAGGGGAACGTCGGGTTTCAGTAGCGGCTCTGTGAAACCCGGGGATCCCAGATATCTGTATTGAGCTGTGTTGCTATACATTTCTGTGTTGTTGCATTTTATCACGCCGTGAGCGAAAATTATATATTATATATATACTAGTAGATGTTGTATATGTTTTGTATCCGCGCTAGTCCAGTCCCCGCCCTGTCGTTAGTTAAGTAACCTAACGGGTGATGACGGGACCCAGTGGCGAATGCAGATGGCATATACGTACATCATTATTTTCGTTCTTTTATGGTGTGATCAATTGATGGGACTGCGTTGATTCGGATCAATGCAAGATAAACAAACCTATTCTGATATTGTTGGAACACTTTTCAAAAAGCTGTTATTGCAAGGGCGTTCTCTTTTGTTTTGCACAGTGGTATTCAGTTGGAATATCCTGCTCCTCAGTCGATGAGGCAAGGGCCGAGATCCCTTCACCGGGAGTGACCCCTTAGACAAAAGTTTGCGTCAGGGCAATAACTTCACTATAGCCGATTACTTTTGCTTTGTGTCGTGGTATTCAGTTGGAATATCCTGCACCTCATTCTACGAGGAAAGAGCCGAGATCCCCTCACCGGGAGTGACCTCTTTAGCAAAGGTTTTCGTCACTATATTTTTCAAAGCTATCCAGTTCCTTCAACGATATCATGTTCATTACGTTAAAGGTTTTCGCCAGAAACCATTCGTAGCCCTCCGTCGTTTCAGACGGGTAGCACGTAGTATTCATGCTATATTTGTTGGCCTTCGTTAAGGCATAGTGTATGGTAGCTGCTTGTTACTTTTCTGCTGCATAGATAGATGCGTTGGTTTGGGACAGTCGTATAGCCTTGTTGGCCTTCATCAAGGGATTGTACGGGTGGGTTCAAATCAACCTGGACAATGACGGATAGAACTTGACATGTGACTTATGATTTGTTGGCCGTCGTCAAGGTCATAAGAGCATGGGGCAAAAATCACATCGGGAGTTTCAAAAGAACTGAAACTTGCCAGATATGCGCATACCTACTGGAGTGTGATAACGTGAGTGGATTCCGTCACGTTATCATGCGATGAGAGTTGGATCCCGATTCCCACTGATGAGTTGGTTTACTCCTCGGGTGATCCCGGCTAATTCTTCTTTCAGGTTTGGGAAAGAATTTGACGTTACAGTGGGAGGTTTCCAGATTAGATAAAGTGATAACCATTCTGATCTAGGTTAGAGTGCACGCTGAGTGTTTCTTTTCTCTCTCTCTTTGGCAGCGACCATTGACCCGACCCTAGACTATGACTCAGTGACCAAGTTGACCGAACCTTCTTAACATTGGCTTTTGGATTGTCAGAGTTGCAAACTTCATTGCCACTCCTACTTTTACCATTTTCTCCAGGACACCCCGTATTACTACGAACGTCCACTTCCATTGGACAAAACCATCGTATGGTTATATACGAACTTGAAGGAATTCGAGGATGGTTTCTGGTTCTAGAGAAAACGAATAGGGCTATTCAGTTGTCTTTTCCTTTTACCTTCTCTCAGGTTGCGAGTACTCCTTAGTTTAGGAGATAGTACACCTATTATGCAAATTGGATAGTCTTCTTCCAAACCATAGGCAGGTGCCGACCGGTAGCGAATGAAGAAAACCAATTAGCCTAAACGGTGTACAGAAGCTATTAAGTAAAGACAAAGAAAGTGATTCGTAAGAGGGCAAAGTAAATTGCGACTGCTATTCACGACCAGACCAAATATTTCTTCGCCAATACTAAATCACCTTTGTTTTTCTCCAGGACACTCCGTATCACTACGAAGATCCCAGTTTATTGGATAATCCATCGTATGGTTATATACGAACTCGAAAGGAACTTGTTCCAGTTCGGGGATGGATCCTGGTTCAGGAGAAATAGGAATAAAGTTCATTCAGGTTGTCTTTTATCTTGACCTTCTCTTGCATTGCGAGTGCTCCTAGGATTAGGACAGTACACCCTTTATGCTTATTGGATAGTCTTCTTTCGAACCTTAGGCTGGTGTCGAACGGTAGGGAAAGAAGAAAACCATTTCGCCTAAAGGGGTGTGCAAAAGGTAATGACTAAAGACATATAAAGGGATTTGGAGAAATGGCAAAGAATTATACGGTTATAGTTGTGAATCTGGATGATGGAAGAGGCATTACTAGGAATACCAGGATACCCCATCGAAACATTTCAATGTTTCAGTTTCACTGTGTATTGTTAAAAGAAAACTGATTTCCCAATTAGACACTTGCTCCAGGGTATGTATTTACCAGGTATGATTCTCACATCTGTATGGTTTTACAGATGATGAGTGGGAGTAAGTTATTGGGAATTAGGTGATCGTCCTCATTATATCGGGATTCGATGTAATTGGTGATATTTGAGGAAGTCACCTGGGTTGTTTGCCGGACGGCAAATATTTGGTTTTGAATATCCGTTGTTATGTACCAATTTCAAATTGATATATCTGTACGTCTATTTTTATAGAGTGAGATATACCTTTTTGAAATTATGTCTATGACATTTACCTATATCAGTGGATGGTTAGGTAAGGAGCATTAAAAAGCGGTGTAATTCTTCTTAACCATAAGTACAGTTTTCAACCTACGACACACGGTGAATGAGTTGTTAGACTCAGCGGACTTATACAGAGTATTGTATGTTGTCCAGTGTCCATTAGGACAGAGGGGTTGGTCCTCATACTATATTCTGTTTACTTTTAACTTCTCTAGTTCTTAGACATGTGTTTCGTACAAACACAGGGTCTATGTTTTGAGAAGTTATAGGTATAAGAATAAAGTAGAGAGCTAGGTATTGCAAGTATCGGGATTCTTCAAGGTGATCGAAGATGTAGATACTTGTATATGGTATTCAGTTGATAGTAATGGTTAAGAGAACTTGCTTCTCTTTCAAGTTACTCATAATTGGAAGCATTCCTAAGTTGAGTAACGCTGATTGGCCTCTCTCCATTTACTTGACATGCACTGGAGACAGCTGCATGATTTGAATCTGGTTCAATTCAATCAGTGCCTCTGTTTCTATATTGGATATAGAACAGTTCATATCTTGACATTGTTAAGATACGGGGAGTTGTCCGGCCTATGCTTAAAACCAGACTCCGGATAACTCAAGGCACGTTTCTGTAATGGCTGTTTGTGGGTTGACCCGGGCTATGACGAGGGTTGACTTTCTACCATCTGGAAGATCAATAGTGATATTGTTCTTGACTCGCCACAGTTTTAATAAAAATGGATTTTTTTTTCAGAAAACAGTAGTGGGAGTATGGTAGAACTGGAAGTGATTCAAAAACCGCAAACGATTACTAAAGATTTGATAAGAACCTAAAGATTCAATCTGGTTTGACATTCCATTGGCCACTCCGCAGATATGGTGGGTAACCTCAGGCACCCGAGAGGTACTTCGGTATGCTCAAGGACGGTGGCAGGGAGGTTCTTGTTTACCCAGATTTTCCATTGCTGCTGTTCCAGACTGTGAGACCCGGTAGGAGGATGAGTATAGCGTCGTTCTAAACTAGCTTTTGGAGTGTACGTCTATATGACTCTGCCAGAGGGTTGTCGTAGTCAGTGGGAGCAGCGGAAGCATTGGTGGACATCAGGCTTATGTCTATTTATAGACTAAAGTAGATATAGCGGAGATAGATCATCTATTTCTGATGTGAAGTCATAGGTTTGACTTCATCAGAATAGGGGATGAATCTGTTAAGAAGGTAGTAGGGTGTGATGTCCTGTTAATTGATGACATACACAGAGTAGGAAGTGATATTCCTATACTACGATCGGTTATACTTTGGTCGTCACACAGTAGTTTCTCCACACAGGACTTGGATATTATATCAGACATTCTGGTTACTAGATCTATGGTTTTAGATCAAGATTTGGGTGGTTTCCCAATAAGGGTACTTAGACAGCATTCTAAGAGTATTTAGAATGGACGACTCCTGGCATGGTGGTGTACCTGCAGGTAATGGAGTCACCCTCTCTAAAGGTGTCTTACAGACTAAAGGGGAAAGGGATGTGCATGATTAGCAGATCACTTGCTTAGGCAATTGAGTCAATCATGAGATGTCAAGTACTACACCAGATGTTGTTCTTACAGTAGGTGCAATAAGTTGATATTGATCCAATCTTGGAGAAACAATCGGAAGCAGTTTTAGAAAATAAGTTGATGTTCTAGGAATATGATAACGGCAGCCTCCTTCCGGAGACGGTTATCATTCCAGGCTTCCAAGGTGACCTGGATGGCAGAGTGGCTGTCAGAGTTATAGTTTTCCCTCTGACGAGGGGCAGTAGTTTGGACAGTTGGTCCGAGCAGATACTGAGGGAAGGCATGGCGCAGGATACTGATTAAGTTCAGTTGACGATACAGTCTAAGAAGTTTGGATTTGGAGTTCACTTATGAGCTAGGTCCCATCAGACATCCAGACATTCTAGGACAGGTATTGCTCATTTCGGGAGATGGCTTTCTCCGCGAACTTGAGATATAGAGAGACATAGAAAGAAAAACCATAGCGGATCCACTCACTGAGGCTATTCCTCGAACGCAATAGTTTCGCAAACGAGCTTTGTGAGACTGACTAGTAGAGGAGCTGGGTGTCCGGTATCACACGGGCTGTGAGTATGCGACATCGCAATAATTAGCCTTGAGTGCAAGTGGGAGATTGTTGGAGATAGTGCCCTCAGAGTCAATTATTGGATCACAGGCACGTGATTGCGATGATTGAGGGAGGACCTATCCGGGTAGGACAGTCTTACTCAAGATGATAGTATGCTATCTGGTTTATCTTTATCATCGTGTACTGCTTTAGGTGACCTTACGAGTCGCTATTGCACGTTGATTGAGCCCGTAGGATTCTTGCTTGACTACTAGCAGTATGAGGGCGATCATATAAGTGAAAGCTGGAGTCTATAAGCACATCCTTAAAAGGTCCATAGTCGTGGGAGTTTCGAGACAGGGCATCGATACTCCGGAGTAGACTAGTGTATACAGTCGAGACACCGACGAGGGGCGGTGGCCGGTCTCACAAGCTACTGGTGTCAGTTGGTTCACCTAAGATGTATACAGGTGCTCATTGGGTTATGAGTACACCGGACAGGACTCGCCGGGAACCTGCTAGTTGGGATTATACCAGACGTCAGATAGCAGTTCCCTGATGACATGTGTACAGGTTAGTTCATCGACCTGAGATCGTCATTTGTCTCGTGTGAGTTCCCACTGTGCTTTGATTACTACCCTACCACGCTCAAAGGAGACGTGCAAACAGGTTTTAGTTGGGTACGGTCCCGAGCCACATGGAGGCAGTGAGCGGATCTGCAGGGGTTCGTCTCTCCCGGTATTGGGGGTGAGGCCGCGCTGTGTCTAGGAGAGCCAGAACATGAAAAGTCCTTGGCCAAGGCAGGAGATTTGCTGGTAGGTATTCCAGTAGTATCTCAGGGTGTTCTGGGCTACACTCCGACACGACTTGTACCGCTATTGGGGGTCTTACTTTTACCAACCCCCTAGGCCCGCCATGCGATGCTCATAGATGAACGGACCGGACTGTACGGATATTGTCACTGACAGGCTCAGTAGGGTGTCAGGATGAGTTCGCTCATCGATGTCCCTTTTGGTCAATACCTGGTAGCCCGTCACGTATTGGCTTATACCTCTGACGTGCTAGTTGTTAAATCCACAGCCATAGTATTGACGAGTCTTTAGAGTCCACCACACACAGTTACACAAGTTTCGGGCGAAACGCTGTAGAGGCCGTATGGAGATATGGCAGGGTTCGATCAGATACGTGTGGTATTGCACGGATCGTGATCGGACGGTTTTTACTAGCCGGCTTTGGCTTAAGCCAGATCCTAGTATGAAATAGTGTAGTTTTGTCTCTTTGCATTTTTGTTCAGTGGGAATACAATTGCGGGCATGTATTTGCAGTAGCGGGGATTTCCTGTAATTTATTACGGGATCGGTTTTCTGGAGTTGCCAGTTTGCTTTCCGTTCCGGCCGTTTTTCTTTTATTCCTTCACGACCGGACTTTTGATGGAGGGGGTTATTTGCACATTTGCAAATAACATTTATGGAGGGGTTTACTTGCTTAAGTGAGGCATCTTGAGTGCTCTTATCATCATGAGATTCCATTATGGTCTTTTCATTGCTTTTCATGAGATGGGTGTGGAGTTGATTTGGAAAAGAAATGTTTGTGACCATTTTTTTTTCTTCTTAGCTTATTCTCTTTCTTCTCTTGATTTATTGATTCCCTTTTCCCACCCACATAAAAAAGAGGGGCTGGCCCCTTGAGTGAGTGGAGAGGATTGATTTTGTGGTGGTGGGTTTTTTATTCATCTCATTTTTCTCTTTGGCTTGCTTGCAAAATTCCACACACAACTCTCCATAGCTCATTCTCTTCCTCCACCTCCATACATGGCAACTTCTAACCCTCAAGAGACATAGGCTACTCCACTATTTTACAGCAACCCTTGGACGCGTCGGCTAGCCAACTTCGCTCCCGAGTTGCCTCGGTCCAGAGGTGGGAGCCCGTAAACGAATCCGGCTATGTGGTGCTCTTTCCGACGAGGACGTGACGGACGGAGATTCCGCGGGAGATCGGAGTGGAGACAAAGACCGAAGGACACGGATCGCTCGGTATACTTCTCTACTCTTTTCTTGTATGCTAGTTGCTAGGTTAATGGCTCGATCCGAGTGAAAAGTGCGCGGTGGTGCCGGTTTGCTAGTTTGCAAAGTTTTTGTTTCCGCGTTTCTGGCGTCGGATCGACGGCCGGGGCTCCCCCGCGGACTTACATATATATATTAGTGGAATGGGACGCTAATATATATGTTTTGATTTATGCATGTATTCTTATTCTTTACTTGATATTTTGATGCATCCACTATGAGATTTGTGTTAATACCGATAGTGGGATCGAGAGTGTCAATGCCGGGCACTTAAGATTCGAAGGACGTATAATACCGATACGGGGATCGAGAGTGTCGATGTTAGGCACCTAAGATTCGAAGGACGTATAATACCGATACGGGGATCAAGAGTATCGATGTTGGGCACTTAAGACTCGAAGGACGTATAATACCGATACGGGATCGAGAGTGTCGGTGTTTGGCACTTAAGATTTCAAGGACGTATAAATCTGTTTTGGATCATAAGTGTCGATGTTGGGCACTTAGGATTCGCTGTTTTGGATCAAGAGTGTCGGTGTTTGGCACTTAAGATTCGCTGAGACTTACAGGATATATGAGTGTTACTTGATTTTGGACACTTAGGATATACGAGATTTACTTGATAATTGGATACAGAATATATATGAGATTGACTTGATATTGGATACACGATATATGAGATTGACTTGATATTGTACATTCAGGGTATATGAGATTTACTTGATATTGTACATTTAGGATTTATGTGACTTACATGATATGAGAGCCAATTTGGGGGCTGATTTGTGGAAATTGGGATTTGGAATGTCTTG
This sequence comes from Agapanthus africanus, assembly GCA_030015575.1. Classification (NCBI taxonomy): domain Eukaryota; kingdom Viridiplantae; phylum Streptophyta; class Magnoliopsida; order Asparagales; family Amaryllidaceae; genus Agapanthus; species Agapanthus africanus. Next base: position 128,519,045 of record JASDDO010000029.1, read on the forward strand.
ATGGACTTTGGTCCTACCACGATGTCAGGATTCCGTAGAAATGACATGTTTCATCCCATACTTCGCATTTATTTTATGTACATTGCTTCATGTATTAGTTGTGCTTTCAAGAGTACTTTTCATGACTGTTGCATATATACATTGTCATATCATCACTTCATGTATTAGTTGTACCTGATAGAGTACCTTACATGATTGTTTCATACAGATTGTCATTTTATTGCTTCATGTATTAGATGTACCTGTTAGAGTATCTTTCATGACTATTGCACACATATGACTTTTATTGCTATTAACTTGCCTATGTTAGATTCGCGCTGTACATACATACTTGATATTACCTGCATATGTTATTTACTATTCATGAGTTAGCAACTCACCCCCGATGTGCCACTGTGATTTGCAGGTTGATCCTCACAGTAGTGAGAGGCAGGGCTATTATCATCTATCATATTATCTTTTGCTGCGGATACCACTTCGGTTCACAGTGTGCAGTTTTGCTTTAGGTAGGTTTTGTGGTTATCCATTCATGTTGCTTATTGTATATTCATTGTTTCATGTACTCTCCATCTACCATTATCATGTATGACTTAGAGACTTGATGCGAGGACGATATTGTATATTATTTTATGACTTGGAGGTTTTTTTTGCAGTTTTACTTCTATCGTCTTTTATTTCTTCGCTACGGCGTCGTATATCTGTTGTGGTGGTTGTTTTCCGCCGTTGGGCATGGATTTGCTTCCGTTGGGGATGCTTTACTTATATTTATGTTGTACCCATTTTTGGGGTTAGTTTTTACAAAGGAGGTGCTGCCATAATTTTCAAGAAAATAAAGTTGGACACTTATAGTATTTGGGTTGAGATTTCAAATGTTTTAAAACTTCTATTATCACTTACTATTGATGGTTTAGATTGCTAGGTTTTTGGTTTACTTAAATTGTGTTACGCCTGTAGACGTTGCGTAGTTTAAGGGTCGTCACTTTCGAAATTTTGGGTCGTGACATTTTGCCTTTCCCTTTTCAAGTACCTTACCTTACTGACACCGTTTTTCGGCTTGGTTGGGGCCTTCTTCTTCTCCCCCTTGGCTTTCGCCTTGGATCTAGATTAGGAAGGTTCCCACCGTTTTTCGTTAAGAGATGGGAGCTCCCAATGCAAACTTAAAGATCTTCTTCTTTCCTAGCAGAACAGGGTTAGGATGTAGGATTCCCGAACCTTAACAGAAAGGATTGAGCTCCCCGCATCCCTTATGGTGCCCTCTGCACTCCTCAACATGTTGAGGAGTTCTTGATGTGTAACTTCCTTCCCTTGAATATTGAAATTCAATATAAACTAGGTATAGGTAGAGGGGAGGGACTGTAGAACCAAGTCTGTATACAACTCATTCTCCAACGTGGTCCCAAGGTCTGCGAACTCTTCAATATAGCTGATCATCTTAAGGATGTGGTCTCCTACAAATGACCTGATAGCCAACCTTGCCTGAAACAATTTCTTCGAGATTTTGTATCTTGCGATACAAGATTGCTCTCCATATAAATCCTTGGTATGGAGGAAGATGGAAGCTAAGTCCATCTTCTCGTGCTGCCTCTGTTATTCATTATCTATAGAGGCTAGCATGCTGAACTTAGCTTTCGCACAGTCTATTTCCCATGTCTTACGGATCTCAAAATCCGCGATGGTGGAATCTGAACCTCGGACGGCGAGGGCTTTGGTAGTTAGGAGGTAGCCCAGCTTGTCATAGATTATGACCATCTAGACATTTCTTAGCCAATCTTTATAGTTTCGCTCCGTCAATATATTTTTATCTAGTATTAAGTTAAGCCCGGTCTTTTTGATCGCTGCAATTAGGAGAGAGAGAAGAAACACTCAGCATGATAGCTTTGCAAGTTTAGATTGGTTTTTAGTTTATCTAAATAGGATGGCTCCCACAATTTCCTCAAATCCTCCTTCAAACCATAAAAGAAAAATTAGTCGGAAATAATCGCACCCTACAATTCTTGCTTGAACCTTTCGGCCAGGCTAGTGTCGGTACTTCGAGTGAGGTATTACAACGCTTTCGCGAAGTTCCTTAATTAAGAAACCACTTTTGCCTAGAGGCGTAACCCCACTAACACTGTTCTAGATACCTACTTAGATTATATCATTGATTGTAAAGTGAAAAACTCTCCCGAGGAGTAATAAAACTCACAGTGGGATCGGGTGTTAGTGTATATGCCCTAGAGGCCATTACTGTATCATACTAGTATGTATATTACTTGATGGAAGCTTGGGATATTCACAGTTGTATAGACAATCTTGCTCGAAATGGTAGTATGCTACTTGGTTTGTCTCAGCTCTAATGTGTACATGTGTTTCTTTTATTATATCACCTATACGCATTAGTGGAGCCCTTAGGATCTTTGCTTGATTACCAGCGTTGTGATGGCAGTCACACTCATGGGGGCTGAGTAATCTACAAGCACATCCTTATTTACACGTCCCTGGTCGTGGGATTATCGAGACAGGGCATCGATACTCCGGAGTAGACTACCGTATGCGCTTCTCATCCCAGCGCAGGAGACAGCCTGTCCCACAGTCGTCAGTACGTCGTACTTGAGATAGTATGCGGGTGCTCGTTAGGTTACGAGTACACTGGACATGACTCGTCGGGAACTGTTGGTTGGTATTATACCTATCGTCGGTTATCAGTTCCCAGGTGACATGATTACAACTTAGTCCGCTGACTTGACACTGTCACTTCGCCTCGACTGTGTTCCCAATGCACTTTGATTACTACCCTACTACGGCTCAAAGGAGTCGTGCGAACAGGTAGTTTTTGGGTGTAGTCCCGAAGCACTTGAAGGCAGTGACGGTTAGACAGGATTCGTCTCTCCCGGTATTGGAGGTTGACAACGCGCTGTGTCCAGGAGAGCCATTACACAAGTAGTCCCTGGCCAGGGCAAGCGAGATATACTGGTAGGTTTCCAGTGTTATCTCAGGGTGTTCTGGGCTACACTCCGACATGACTTGTACCGCTATTAGGGGACTGACGTTTACCGCCCCCTAGGCCCGCCATGCGATGTATTAGACGGACAGACTGGACTGTACGGAGACTGTCACATTCAGGCTCAGTAGGAGTTTAGATGGGTTCACCTCGTCAGTCTTCTTATTGGCATCTACCTGGGGACCGTTACGTACAGCTAGTACCGCTTGCGGTCTGTGCTTAAACCCACTGCCAGCGTAGTGTCGAGTCTTTAGAGTCCCACACAGAGGGTTATTCGCCTTTAGGCAAAATAAGCAGAGGTCGCATGGTTTTGCGATAGGGTTCGATCACATCCGCGCACTTGTGCACGTTTGCTGTCCGGACAGCTTATACTAGCGGTCTTTGGTTTAAGCCGGATCCTATTATATGATTTGGGATTGGTTTTATCTCATTGTATTCGTGTTCCTCGGATCACGGATACGGGTGTGTATGCAAAGTTGACTGAGACGGAGGCAGAGGACTTTGATTAGGGTTGATGACCATTGTCATTTTCTTAACCCTAATGCTTATGTGTGAATTATGATTAATTGATATTAGTTAATTATAATTGTGCATGGTTAGGGTTGTTGACCATTTGACTATACTTGACTTGTTGACCTAGGTTGTCATGTTGACCATCGTCATTCCATATGAAAGATGCTCTTTGATCCTTGCAAATGGCATTTAATGTGAAATGATAATGGTCAAGTCTTGATTAACAATGACAATTATCTTAGCTAATTATATAATTTCCATAATTCACATATATGAGGAGACTGGTTCATTTTTATTCTCATTCTATCACTTTGGTTCTTTCTCCTCCTCTTCCTCTCTCTCTAGCTCTCCCCTCTCATGAGTTGAGAATCTCACGAGCTTGAGATAAATCCTTCTAAAATACTCTCTACTCTTTCTAAGGTTCTAGGATTAGCACTCCAAGCATCTTAGTTACTTCTATCTTGAAGTTGAAGCTAAAGGTTGAGGCTCTCGGGTGGATCCTTTTTCGACAAGAGAAGGCGATAAGCAGATCACTTTCATTCACTCCAAGGAGCAAGGAGAGAAGGACTAGAAGCCCTAGGTATAACCTCTTTTCCGAGTAGCTAAACTTTTTAGCTTTGTAGTTAGTTTTTGTTTAGCAAAGATCCTCCTTTAGTTAGTCCATGTTGCCTTGAGTGCTAAAAATCCGATTTTTATACCGTTTCCGCCTCCCCGCAAGCACCGGGGTGGAAAACGTGGACTTACAGTGGTATCAGAGCCTAACTAAACATAAACTAGCTAGTTAGTAAAGTGTATAGAATTTCGATCGGTAAAAATCGCAAAACAAGTTTTTCAAAACCCTAAGTTTCTGTTCATTTTTTTTCTGCTCTAAAAATAATAAATCATACTTCAAAAATCGACTCAGGGTTTTGTTAAGAAACACACCAAACACGATCCAGTGAACCGTTCAAAGCGCCGCGGTTCCGCGGCAAGAACATGCTTCTTGCCGTGGATCCGCGGCCGAGTTGACTCGGGCGTGGACCGAGTTTGGTGCAGTGCTCTTCTGTTAAGGTTTTGGGATTTCTAAAATATTTTATTTCTGCCCAGATTTTCCAAAAAAGAAATTTGTATTTGGGGTGGTTATAAATCCGTATTTTTGATCGAACTTCCCTATACTTTGACTAATGGGTTATATCTGTGATGTTTTATATGTATTGAACGTCTGCTAATCGCTATACGTCGATTAGTGGGGGTTATACATATATGTGATCTGTAATGCTTGTTGGTTTGTGCATATGAATTCGTTGGATTGTCACGGATGAATAGCCGGGGGGTTGTGAGATGAGAGTTTTCTTATTCTTTCAATTCTTGTAATATGTAAATTGATGTAATATTATTTATATGGCAGCACAACCGGGTCGGGGTTGTAGCTGTCATTGTATAATTTTTTTTACTGTTTTTGCTCCTAGGATAGACCCATGGAGGGGTGCATAAACTACCGGGTATCTCGAAGTGCCGAGTGTCCTACTCACGTCGTTGAGGGAGGTTGCTTCACTTCGGGTACTTGGCTGGTAGTTTGCCGCACCCGTAGGGGTCTTGGGTGGGGTTTTGGCTATTCATCGCGACCGTGTAATCCGCTTTTCGTTGCAGGCTCGAACGAATTGCGGATTCCTTGTATATCCAATGTATTCATCTGTGATCTGGATTGACTATCATTGCTATATATCTATATATGATAACTATTTAGGTGTTGCTTATGTTTTGCATCCGCGCTAGTCCAGCCCCCGCTCTGTCGTTAGTTAAGTAACCTAACGGGTGATGACGAGGCCCCGTGGCGAATGCGGATGGCATAAGCGTACCCCATATTTTGGTTGTTTTCTGCAATGGTAGGATTAAATGATGGGACGCATTAAAATTAATGCAAGAAAATAAACCAAGTAAAAGTCGTTGGAACACTTTGAAAACCACTCGGTTCTTTTCAAAACTAAACTTTTAAATGCGGAGATGGAACCACTCCTTTTAAAAGCTATCTCGTTCCATCGATTATATCAAGTTCACTACGTTCACGGTTTCGCCAAAACCGTTCGTAGCCCTCCGTCATTCCACATGAATGGTCAATAAGTATTCAAGTTATGTATGTTGGCCAAAGTCAAGGCATAGTGATTGGTAGCTGTTGGGTATTCATGTGCAGCATAGATAGATGCGTTGGTTTGGGACAGTCGTACTGCCATTGTGGCCAAAGTCAAGGGTAGGTACGGGTGGGTCCAAATTAACCAGGAGAATGACGGGTAGAACTTGACATGTGACTTATGATATTTTGGCCAAAGTCAAGGTCATAAGAGCATGGGGAAAAAATCCACATCGGGAGTTTCATAAGTACTGAAACTTGCTAGCGCTGCATACCATTTGGAGTGTGATGATCCTGGTAGGATTCCTTCAGTTTTATCACGCAATGATATTTGGATCCCGATCCTACTGTGAGTATATGCAACTCCTCGGGAAATTTCTCACTTAACGATCAATACTATAAACCTAATAGGTGTCTAGAAAGGTGTTAGCGGGGCTACGCCCACAGGGAAAAGAGGTTACTTAATTAAGGAACTTCGCGAAAGCGTTGGAAAACCTCCCTCGAAGTACCGACACTGGCCTGGCTGAACGGTTAAGCAAGTATTGTACGGTGAGATTGATCACGACTAATTCTTCCTTTATGGTTTGAGGAGGGATTCGAGAGACAGTGGGAGCCATCCTGTTTAGACAAACTAAAAACCACTCTAAACTTGCAAGAGCATCATGCTAAAGTGTTTCTTTTCTCTCTCCTAATTGCAGCGACCAATCAACATGACCGGACTTAAGTTATTACTAGATAAAAACATACTGACAGGGCTAAACTACAAAGATTGGCTCAGGAATGTCAAGATGGCAATCACTTACGACAAGTTGGGGTATATCCTTACCACCAAAGCTCCCCCTGTCCCAGGTCCCACCTCCAGCGTCGCGGATGTAGAAATCCGTAAGACATGGGGGATCGATTGCGCGAAGGCCAAGTGCCTCGTGCTTGCCTCTATGGACAACGAACATCAGAGGAGGCATGAGAATATGGACCTAGAATCCATATTTCTTCATACAAAAGAACTGTATGGAGAGCAGTCTCGTATCGCCAGATACGAAGTGTTGAAGAAGCTGTTATCGGCAAGATTGGCCGTCGGATCATCGGTAGCGAAACACATGCTTAAGATGATTGGCTACATAGAGCAGCTCGCGGACCTTGGGACCACTTTGGCGAATGAACTCTACACTGACTTGATTCTCCAGTCCCTTCCTTCCACTTGCGCCCAGCTTGTCGTAAACTTCAACATGCAAGGAAAGGAGGTTGAACTTTCCGAACATCTGAACATGTTGAGGAGTGCTAAGGGCACCCTACGGAAAGGTAGAGAGACATCCACTTTGTTTGTAGGAGGATCTTCCTCTTCTAGGTCCAGGGCGAAAGCCAAGGGAAAGAAGAAGAAAGCCCCCGCCAAACCAAGGGGCGGTGTTAGTAAAGTGGATACGAAGGGAAAGGGAAAGGCACCAAAGGTTGCGGGAAAGCTTGTGAGGAAGGAAGAATGCTTTTACTGTCACAAGAGTGGACACTGGAAACCGGATTGTAAGGCTTGGAAGGCCAGAACCCAGGATCTGAAGCGAGTTGCGGCTTCAGCTTCAGGTGTGTATGTTATTGAAAACTGTCTATCAATAAACTCTACTTCCTGGGTATTGGATACCGGATCAGGATCTCATAACTGTAATTCTTTGCAGACGTTGAGAAAGCGTAGGGTTTTGAAGGCAGGTGATATGACACTCAGAGTTGCAAACGGAGCTAGCATGGATGCTGAGGCCGTGGGGGACTATCACCAGGGATAGTCAGATGGACACTTTTTGGTTTTGCATAGTTGTTATTTTGTACCAAATGCAACTTGTAATATCATTTCTGTATCTTTATTGTCTAAAGAAGGTTATGAATTTGCATTTGTAAGTAATGTTGTGAACATTCACCTTAATCAAGTTTTGATTGGGTCAGGTACATTAAACAATGGTATATACGTATTAATCCAACCACAGATTTTCAATGTCCAGAATACACATAAAAGAAAGTCTCCAGAAATCAATTAGACTTTCTTATGGCATTGTAGACTGGGTCACATCAATGAGAGAAGGTTGACTAAGTTACATACAGAAGGATATTTGGATCCGTTCGAATATCAATCATATGCAACTTGTCAATCCTGTCTCAAAGGAAAGATGAAAAAGACTCCGTTCACTGGACACGGAGTAAGAGCGAGCGAGCTCTTGGGACTCGTACACAGCGACGTGTGCGGTCCAATGTCTACACATGCACGAAGCGGTTATTCTTACTTCATTACTTTTACGAATGACTTTTCAAGGTACGGTTATGTCTTCTTAATGAAACATAAATCCGAAGCCTTTGGAAAATTCCAGGAATATAAGAATGAAGTAGGAAAACAAACAGGCAAAAGTATCAAGGCACTGAGATCTGATCGAGGTGGTGAATACTTGAGTGCCGAGTTCCTGGATTACTTAAAAGAGAATGGAATTCTCTCTCAGCTTACTCCTCCATACACTCCGCAACATAACGGTGTATCGGAGAGACGGAACCGAACCCTATTGGATATGGTACGGTCCATGATGAGTAACGTTGAGTTACCGCGATCATTCTGGGTATATGCGCTAGAATCAGCTGCATACCTTTTGAACCGAGTTCCAACTAAGACTGTGCCTACTACACCATATCAGATGTGGTGTGGGAAGAGACCCTATCTTAATCACATTAAGACATGGGGATATCCAGTTTTTGTCAAAAAGTAGCATGCGGACAAGCTCGAGGCACGCTCAGTACAGTGCAAGTTTGTGGGATATCCAAAGAACTCCAAGGGATATTTCTTCTATTGCGAAGAGGAACATAAGGTTTTTGTTTCTCGTCATGCCTACTTTCTAGAACACCAGTTCTTGGAAAAGGAAATTAGTGGAAGCGCAATAGAACTGGAAGAAATTCCAGAACCACGAGCTATTACTGAAAGCTTAGTAGAACCAGAGGGTTCGAAAGATCAGGACATTCCTACGCCGCTCTGCAGGAGTAGTAGGCAGTCTCATCCGCCCGAGAGATACTATGGTTTTCTCATAGACGGGGATAGAGAGGATTGCATCATTGATTGTGATGAGCCTACTAGCTTCCAGCAAGCCATTCAGAGTGTTGACTCGGTAAAATGGCTGGATGCAATGCGGACCGAAATGGAGTCCATGTAAACCAACAAAGTATGGACGTTGGACATTGCTCCAGATGGGGTAAAACCCGTAGGATGCAAGTAGCTCTTCAAAAGGAAGATTGGTGTAGATGGACAGGTCGAGACCTATAAAGATAGACTTGTTGCAAAGGGTTTTCGTCAAAGCCCTGGTTTGGACTATTACGAAACTTTTTCTCCAGTGGCTATGCTGAAATCCATTCGGATCCTTCTTGCCATTGTTGCCTTCCACGATTATGAGATTTGGCAGATGGACGTAAATACCGCTTTTCTAAATGGAAATTTAGAGGTGTGTGTCTATATGGATCAGCCAGAGGGTTTCATTCAGAGTGGGAGCAACGGAAAGGTGTGCAAGTTGCTTAAGTCCATTTATGGACTAAAGCAGGCATCGAGGAGTTGAAACATCTGTTTTGATGAGACGGTCAAGGAATTTGGCTTTATCAAAAATCCAGATGAACCATGCATCTATAGTAGATTTGTAGCGAGAACTGTAGTATTCCTCGTTTTATACGTGGATGACATTCTCTTAATAGGAAATGACATTCCTATGCTACAATCTGTCAAAGGGTTCTTGTCACACAGGTTCTCCATGAAAGACCTGGGTGATGCCTCATACATTCTGGGATCCGGATCTACCATAAGAGATCCAAGAGGATTTTAGGACTCTCACAGTCCAGGTACATCGACACCATACTGAAAAGATTCAGTAAGGAAGATTCCAAGCGCGGTAATTTACCGGCTTGTCACGGGATCACCCTCTCCAAAGAGATGTCTCCCAAGATTGATTTGGAGAGGGATCGCATGTCTATTATACCCTACGCTTCTGCGGTAGGCTCTATAATGTATGCGATGTTGTGTACCAGACCAGATGTGGCTTATGCACTGAGTGTGGTAAGCAGGTATCAGTCAAACCCTAGGGAGAAACATTGGATAGCGGTAAAGAACATTCTCAAGTACCTGAGAAGGACTAAGGAGATGTTCTTATTGTATGGCGGAAAAGACCTCCAGATTGAGGCCTTTGCTGACTCCAGCTTCCAGAGTGACAAGGATGATTCCAAGTCCATGCCGGGTTTTGTATTTACCCTCAATGGAGGGGCGGTGTGTTGGAAGAATTCCAAAAAGGAAACCGTTGCTGACTCGACTATGGAAGCGGAATATATCGCTGCATCTGATGCCGCAAAAGATGCCGTCTGGATGAGGAAGTTCTTGAAAGAACTTTAGGTGGTTCCGTCCATTGTTGATCCAATACCTCTGTATTGCGACAACAACGGGGCTATAGCTTTAGAGAAGGAACCCAGGTCCCATCAGAAATCCAGACACATCTTGAGGCGGTATCACCTGATCAGGGAGATCGTGGATCGCCAGGAGATCGAGGTTCGGAGGGTTGCTTCAGAAGATAATACTGCAGATCCATTCACGAAGGCCTTACCCCAGACTCAGTTCGAGCGGCTGATCGAGATGATAGGCCTTCGATACACCAGTACATGGCCTTAGTGCAAGTGGGAGATTGTTAGTGTATATGCCCTAGAGGCCATTATTGTATCATACTAGTATGCATATTACTTGATGGAAGCTTGGGATATTCACAGTTGTATAGACAATCTTGCTCGAAATGATAGTATGCTACTTGGTTTGTCTCTGCTTTAATGTGTACATGTGTTTCTTTTATTATATCACCTATACGCATTAGTGGAGCCCTTAGGATCTTTGCTTGATTACCAGCGTTGTGATGGCAGTCACACTCATGGGGGCTGGGTAATCTACAAGCACATCCTTATTTACATGTCCCTGGTCATGGGATTAACGAGACAGAGCATCGATACTCCGGAGTAGATTAGCGTATGCGCTTCTCATCCCAGCGCGGGAGACGGCCTGTCCCACAGCCGTTAGTACGTCGTACTTGAGATAGTATGCTGGTGCTCGTTAGGTTACGAGTACACTGGACATGACTCGTCGGGAACTGTTGGTTGGTATTATACCTATCGTCGGTTATCAGTTCCCAGGTGACATGAGTACAGCTTAGTCCGCTGACTTGACACTGTCACTTCGCCTCAACTGTGTTCCCACGGCACTTTGATTACTACCCTACCACGGCTCAAAGGAGTCGTGCAAACAGGTAGTTTTTGGGTGCAGTCCCGACGCACTTGGAGGCAGTGACGGTTAGACAGGATTCGTCTCTCCCGGTATTGGGGGTTGACATCGCGCTGTGTCCAGGAGAGCCATTACACAAGTAGTCCCTGGCCAGGGCAAGCGAGATATACTGGTAGGTTTCCAGTGTTATCTCAGGGTGTTCTGGGCTACACTCCGACACGACTTGTACCGCTATTAGGGGACTGACGTTTACCGCCCCCCTAGGCCCGCCATGCGATGTATCAGACGGACAGACCGGACTGTACGGAGAATGTCATATTCAGGCTCAGTAGGAGTTCAGATGGGTTCACCTCGTCAGTCTTCTTATCGACATCTACCTGGGGACCGTTACGTACAGCTAGTGCCGCTTGAGGTCTGTGGTTAAACCCACTGCCAGCGTAGTGTCGAGTCTTTAGAGTCCCACACAGAGGGTTATTCGCCTTTAGGCAAAATGAGTAGAGGTCGAATGGTTTTGCGACAGGGTTCATTCACATCCGCGCACTTGTGCACGTTTGCTGTCCGGACAGCTTATACTAGAGGGCTTTGGTTTATGCCGGATCCTAGTATATGATTTGGGATTGGTTTTATCTCATTGTATTCGTGTTTTTCGGATCACGGATACGGGTGCGTATGCACAGTTGACTGAGACAGAGGCAGAGGACTTTGATTAGGGTTGATGACCATTGTCATTTTCTTAACCCTAATGCTTATGTGTGAATTATGATTAATTGATATTAGTTAATTATAATTGTGCATGGTTAGGGTTGCTGACCATTTTCCTATACTTGACTTGTTGACCTAGGTTGACATGTTGACCATCATCATTCCATATAAAAGATGCTCTTTGATCCTTGCAAATGGCATTTAATGTGAAATGATAATGGTCAAGTCTTGATTAACCATGACAATTATCTTAGCTAATTATCTAATTTCCATAATTCACATATATGAGGAGAATGGTTCATTTTTATTCTCATTCTTTCACTTTGGTTCTCTCTCCTCCTCTTCCTCTCTCTCTAGCTCTCCCCTCTCATGAGTTGAGAATCTCTTGAGCTTGAGATAAATCCTTCTAAAATACTCTCTACTCTTTCTAAGGTTCTAGGATTAGCACTCCAAGCATATTAGTTACTTCTAGCTTGAAGTTGAAGCTAAAGGTTGAGGCTCTCGGGGGGATCCTTCTTCGACAAGAGATGGCGACAAGGAGATCACTTTCATTCACTCCAAGGAGCAAGGAGAGAAGGACTAGAAGCCCTAGGTACAACCTCTTTTCCGAGTAGCTAAACTTTTTAGCATTGTAGTTAGTTTTTGTTTAGCAAAGATCCTCCTTTAGTTAGTCCATGTTGCCTTGAGTGCTAAAAATCTGATTTTATACCGTTTCCGCCTCCCCGTAAGCACCGGGGTGGGCAACGTGGACTTACATCGGGATCCAACTATCAATGTGTGACAACTTTGAAGGAATCCTACCAAAATCATCACACTCCAAATGGTATGCAAAACTAGCAAGTTTCCTTTTCTTTTGAAACTCCTGATGTGGATTTTTGCCCCAGGCGCTTATGAGCTTAACGAAGGCCAAAATATCATAAGACGCAAGTCAAGTTCTACTTGTCATTATCCAGGTTAATTTGAACGCATTCGTACAAACCCTTGACGTAGGCCAAAATAGTTGTACACCTGTCCTTAATTAACACATCTATCTATGCTACAGATGAATATCCAGCAGCTACCAATCAATATGCTCTGGTGAAGGTCAAAATACATAGCTTGAATACAACTGAATACCCATCTGAAATGATTGAGGGCTACGGCTGGTTTTGGCGAAAACCGTGAACGTGATGAACTTGATATAGTCTAAGGAACCATGATAGCTTTTGAAAGGAGTGGTTTAGGCTCCGCATTTAAAAGATATTTTTAAAAAAAAACGAGTGGTTTTGAAATTGTTCCAACGATTTAACTTTGGTTTGTTTTCTTTGCATTAAACAATATTAATGTGGTCCCATCATTTAACCCTATCATTGCAGAAAGAAACGAAAATAGAACGTACGCTTATGCCATCCGCATCCGCCACCCGGCCCAGTCATCCACCGTTAGGTTACTTAATTAACGGCAGAGCGGGGGCTAGACTAGTGCGGGTGCAAAACATAAGCAACGTTTATTATATATAATACATATATATAGCCATTCGTCTCACGCAATAATAGTCATTTCAGATCACAGATCACAGCAACACAGATGAATATATTGCATAAACTAGGAATTTCATGTTTCGTTTTAGCCTAGAACGAAAAACGGATTCCACGGTCGTGATGACTAGCCAAATCCCACCCTAGGCCCCTACAGGTGCGGCAAACTACCAGCCAAATTCCCTAAGTGAAGCAACCTCCCTCAATGTAATGAGCAGGCCACTGTAACATTTAAAAAAAAATATATATTATTTTTGGGAATTTTTATAATTAAATAATAAAATATTGAATATTTTAATATGGCGGTATAATTAAATACCGATAAATTGGGGGGGGGGGGGGAAATTGAAAATTTAGGAAATTACTAAAATGAGGGTGATTTATTGGATTTATGCAAATTATGATGTTTTACGATTTATTTGACACTATTTAAGTGTTAATCGCGATTAAAAATCGCTAATCGGGCTTTAAGCTTGTTTTGTGCAAAACATGCACTATGTCTGTTTTTCACTTATTACATTTTTCCGACATGATTTTGGGTGTATGGTTTGTTTTGGGTTTACTATTGAGGAGAGAAGAAAAATAGAAAAGAAAAGAAAAGAATAGAATATAGAGGTATGGGTAAGAGAGAGAAAGAGAGGGTGAGGGGTCAACATGGGTCTTGAGCCATTCCCTCTTCATTCACTCACTTATTTCCTCTCCCCTCCCTCTCTATGTTGCTGCTGCTGCAGCCCTTCTCCTCCCTCCTCCACAAATCACCCCACTTCATCTCCAAAACAAACCCAAAACCTCATTCCTACTTCACAAAAAAGGTGCACAAGCTCACAAGCTATACTATGGACCAAGAAAGCTTTCATTTTAGCGCTGTGGAGGATTCCAGGGTGCTAAATGTGGTATATCCTTTCACAAAAACTGTAGTGTTTCGGTTTCTTAAGCCTCTTTTCAAGTTTGATATCGATTTGGCGAAGTTTCGCGAACTTTGGAAACCCTAGAGAGGGTTAACGTTATTTTGAATTGTGGTTGTGTAATTAGACTTTATTAGTGACCTTAAACTCCCCAATTGTCCGAAAACCAGACCCAACCAAACCTGAAACCCAAAAATACGGATTTACAGAACTTTGCAATGTCGGTTTGTGAACTTTGAGTGTGCAGGCAAATTTGGAATGAACTGGGATTTTTACTGGAAAAATAAACAACTCCAGAGACCCATTTAAGACCATAAGACCCCACTGTAGAAAGACGAACCACAATGGGGACCCCCGGGCCGGCGAGACCGGATTTCCATGAGAGAGGGCTCAGCCACTTGGTGAGGGTGTGGGTCCAGGTTTCTTCTGTAGGTCACATATACCCTATATATCACCCTAATGTTGTTTGCTCACATAGTTTTCACCCTCATCCAAATCTGGGAACAATTTCCTACAATTTAGTATTACGACATTGCCACGACTTCAACTTTATATACCAAATCTTGGTTTTTGTCTTAGATTGGTAGCCAACAGGGAATTTGGAGTGACCCTAGACACTTACTGGAAAAACTAGCAAGACCATTACCCTATATTGACTACCAGGAGACTACCTTACAAACATGACACCCTAACTCCCCACCTGGGCCGATGTCGCTGGATTTCTAGGGTAGGGGGCCGGCCACCTTATGGAGTCAGGTGTCCTGGTTGCTTCCATAGCTCATTTACACTTTGTACATCACTCCAGTATTGTTGTGGAACATTGGTTGCACCTGAATCAAAATATGGGACTGAATACATGTGTTGCTATTTTGATTCGAGTTATGGTTTTGCGTATTTTAAATTCTGGGTATTAGTATTTGTGCTTTATCTCGACCATGTGATGTTTGTACGTCTATATCGAGATATCGGGTTGTTTTGCGAGGGCAAACCATAGGTTTTGACCTATGCGAGTTCCGCGTGCCGTTTTGGTTTCGACTTGGTTTTTAATGCGATACGATATGCTATGATGTGTACGTACCCTCGCGAAGACTTCGAGACGTCAGGCAAGCGCGTGGCGACGTCGACATCGGCAAGCGAAGGTCAAGGTGAGTAGATTATATCTACGGGGGAAGTCGGGTGGATGGCGTATAGCACCCCCGCAGTTCGATGTTTATTATGCTATATATACTATATATATATATCATAGCTTTATGTGTGACAAGGATTTTCAGGATATGATTAGGGTTAAATAGTTAGTTAGGGTTATTAGAAGTGAACTAGTGTAGCTTCCTAGTCGCGAACCCTAGAATAGGTTTACACTCACACGCACACACATGCTTACTTGTTATACTTGTGCGTATATGGGGATACGTATACACACACACACATAGGTATGGGACTATGTATATATATACACGTATACCTGCACATGGATGATGAGGATAGTGGATGATATTTGGAGATGAGTCGATGAGATTAGGCATGGTGCCATGAGATCGGTGACATGATGTGGTTCGTATTATGAGATACGACATGAGATTTTAGCGGGCCTTTAGACGTGTGTTTTACACACGCATTTATATATATATAAATGGTATCAGTTTGTACTAGACTTAGATCAGTACCCATGTTCATGAGATATGATGATAAGGATACCGGATAATCGATGATATAAAGGTGTTATTTGACCCGTACCAAGATTTGGGGATGCCGTACGACGGATTTACGTACGAGCTATATATTGATGATTGATCTGGACTCTTGACTTGAGGATTTCATATTGTATATCGTATCGTATGTGATACTATTGAGGCGGGATCACCGACTATTATATTTATATATATATCGACTCAGATTAAGGTGGTTTCCATACCATTTCGATTAGCTTGTTATTCGGATCTGTAGTTTACTTAGTGGATGTTAGACTAGACCCGAGTCATACCTATTTCAAAACTAACGAATCGTGAGTATTTTAAAGACAGGCAAAGAGATTCTACGGATATTTTCAAAATACGCATCTTTTCTTAAAACACCGTAGACCTTATTTTTCTAAAAACCCCGATTCGTCTTATTTCAAATGGCAAAACGTATGACATTTACATATTGATGTAGATTCTTCACTATTGCGTTTATTGTTCGATTTCCGCATTTCTTGCTATTTGCATCGCATTGCATGTGTAAATGTATTTATTGTTATATTAAACCATGTTGTTAGGACACCAGCACCATTATCGATGATGTGTATGTTCCACGTACACCTGCTTTCCGGCTCACACACTTCATCATCGATAATTACCATGTCACTACACAGTAGGATTGTTGCATCAGCATATGACCCCCTTGCATAACATACTTGCTTACATACATATTGTACACTCATACTTACGTACATACATATTGTACACTCATACTTGCGTACATACATATTGTTCACTCATACTTGCGTACAAACATATTTTACACTCATACTTGCGTACATACATATTGTACATTCATACTTGCACACATACATATTGTACACTCATACTTGCGCACATACATATTTTACACTCAAACTTGCGTACATACATATTGTACACTCATACTTGTGTACACACATATTGTACACCCATACTTGCATACATATGTATTTGCACATACACAGATGATTCTGGCTTTATTTTATAGATTTGGGAACCGCAAGATATATTTTAAAAATTGGATTCATTTAAAAGAGCGGTTTTCCCCTCAATGTGTGCATATTACAGTTTTATGTTGCATGATATACGGATATGCTTACATTTCTATCATATGTCGCATATATCCTGCTTTATGATTTCACACCTTGAGATATGTTGTTTCCATGATATTTCTGGATTTGGTAACCGTGGGTATTTAAAAAAGTCCCGGTTACCCTGAATTTGAGATATGTTGCTTTATGATTTTTTCTGTTTTATGTATTGTTTTAAAAACCCGGTTACCCTTGATATGATATTTCAGTGTGCCCACCATGAGTTTATCGGTTCTGATGTATATATATACCCCATGCGAGGAGGAGTCGTGAGCCGTGTGCGGGTACATGGTGGGGCCCGGTATGGTACTCCGGGGCAAGAAAGGGATGCTGTGTATACAGACGGTGAGCCTGGCAGAGGGACTAGTACCTACCGGTGAATGTATTAGGGCTCGGCGGATATCCGGAGGATACCGACCGGAGTCGAAAGATGATATGGGCCGATCCGGGCTGACGGAGCCGGTTGGCCAATCCGGACAGACGGAGCCCGATATATGAAGATTTACGTGCCGATGTTGGGCACAGGTTTCAAGATGTTTTCGAGTGTCGATGCTGGACACTCCGGTTCCATGATTTTAATGTGTCGCGAAGGACACACATTGATTTACATCCTCATACTTCCATGCATATGCTTTATGATGTTTACATGCATGATGTTTTATGTCATTGGTTGACACGTGGACGAGATCCACATACATACAGACATTGATCACATAGATGGATGATATCCACATATTTTAGACTTCATGAAATAGTTGACTTTGATTCATGTTGATTACATTGATCACACCTCATATTTACGATATATTACTACCTGAGGCACTGGTACGAGCACTTGGTACTACACTTATATATAGATGTTTACCCTTTCCACCTTATCATGCTTCAGACTTATTCATATTGAGGATATATTATTACTGATCGTATTGACCTAGGATTGAGTCATGCATACGATTTCTGCTCTGTGATGTTTTCTATTCACGAGTTGGCAACTCACCCCCGTTGTGCCACAGTTCTTGCAGGTTTTTGCCGTACAGGTTTCATTGCGGCTTTTCTGGCACACTGCTACCTTTCTGGGTGATTGCTTTGGTAGGTGGGTTCACTCGCATCGTGACCACCATTGTACTTATTTATTTTCAGTTGTATCTAGTGAATTCCATTAACCAAACGTGTATATTGTTTCACACTTAGAAAACCGGTTGTCTATTATTTCGACCTTAGAGTCGCTCGTTGTAGTATTATTGTTTCATAATGATTTTGAATTTCCTTTTGAGTTTTGATCTTCTCCCTTCGGCGTTGTATATTATATTGCTTGCGTGATTGTGACTGTCGATTGACGAAGAGTTAGCTCCCGCTTGGGATGCCTTTTATCATTGATGTATATATTATTCTTGTTGTACCCCGTTCGGGACCATTATTTACAAAGGAAACTCTACCGAAAATTTTCAGAAAAGACTAGAGATTTTAAAAATGCATATTCGGCTTACTTATTTAAAACCTTGCTTTAAAACATGTTTTCTCTACTTCTTAGAAACTAGTTTTCTTTATTTACTCTTTAAAATGGTTTTAGATTTCTGGGCTTTTGGCTTACTTGAATTAGATGAGGTCCTATAGACTTCATATGATTCAAGGGCCAGTCACGTGGTATTTCGGGTCGTAACAAAGTTGGTATTAGAGCGCTAATCTTGGTTTGAGTTTAAGTTTGACTATGCGGAGCCTAGAGCGTTTGTATATATACGGAACTCAGGCTTGACCTAACGGAACTTAGACTTATTCAAGGGGGTATTAGACCCGAACTTTCGTCGCGTAGGTTGACCTTAGTTGATGGAGTAGGTGACTTAAGTAGAGTGACGTACCGTACGTATGTTCCGCTGCATATTTACGATACGCTACTCCACTTATGGAGCCTTAGGATGTACATTTCCTTGCACAGTATTATATTCATTCCTATGATCTATCCTCATCGATTTCGGTTATGATTTTGCTACCATGATTAGGGGCAGAGTGAGCTACGGCTAGAGTTGCGGTCAGTTTGAGCTCGTTGCAGACGAGGACTGACCAGGGCGTGATTCCAGGGACATACGATTTACATAGATGCACCGTGTTATTGTGTTTTCTCCCCAAGAGCGTTTGATGGATCGCTTTTACTGGATTTCTCGGACGTGCAGATCGGCACCATAGGATCAGGCTACTGCTAGAGGCCAGCCAGAATATGATGACCATTGATGTATCGTTTATTCATGATGATTGAGGCACTGTTCAGCATGCAGACGAAGGAGCCAGTTGTTGCTGCGAACGATGAGATATCGCCCTAGATGTTGGAGCTACTGCAGCATGAGTATATACATAGAGGTATGATGGAAAGTCACTAGACACCGAGGATGGATGACTAAGACAGGTGGTTCATTCGCTTACCCGATGCGAGGTCATCAGATAGATTGATTCCATCTAGAGACGACTTCACGAAGGTACGTTGAGTGTCGATGGAGACGATCGAATGTCAGGAGCCCATTTTCCAAGTTTAATGTATTCGAAAAGACATGCAAGCGATTCTATGGACCCTCTAGAAGAATGAAACCCTAACTCGAAATAATGACCGTGTGAAAGCCTTTGAACCTTAGGGTTTGCGGCAGTTCCGTGGTGCCATTAGTGAGGCTTGGGTTTTCCCTTCTACGGCTGGACCACCGATGCTATGGTATGTACTCGATACTATTAAACTGTACCCAAGATGTTGATCTCTTTGGGGATCATGAGGTTTTGACGAGTCGATCGGATGGTTCGACATCTTTCGGATAACATGTGATGGGATGCATTGCTTGGGAGACTCCAGATACGAGTGTAGCCGTTGAAGCACAGTCCATGCAGCCACGATAAGACGAGTCCGAAGCAGTCGACAGCAGAGAAAGGTGGAGTAAGAGGTTCGTATGAGATCTTGATGAGATGACGTTCCCCTCCGCCGACATCAGAGATGCGATATGCATGAAGAGGCGTTGATTATGGATATATCTTCCAGAAGGAGTCGCGATGAGAATGCAGCCGTTCCGGAACAAGAAACAGATAAAGTAAAGGGTGGTAACTTCCGGGCAATTCGGCAGAAATGAGATTTGAGAGAGACTTCGACGGGACCTTTCTGGAATACTATACGAGATGACTTGGATCCAGGAGCGGTCATTTTGCGCACACCCAGCAGGCCAGAGTTCGGCTTCGTCGACGAGATAGTTGGCCAGAGATCCATAGAAGATGTGCTAGAGCGGGACTATTTCCGTCGTCATTCCATATTGGACCGTTGAGCCGAGGAGCTTTATATCTAGCAATGCAGGGTGAGAGACAAGGACCTAAAAGCACAAGGCGCTAGATCATGAACAGGAGGCAAATAGATATCTTGCTCTGCTAGCATTGGATGCACCGACACCTTCTCGACTTTGAAGGAGGATATATCGACGATGGTATTTATGATTTGTGATTTAGTGATTCGATTATCACGCATCCGTCACCTTGGATTTTTGTGTTTTGGGCGATCTATTCGCATGATTTAGTCTTGATGACTGAGTTTCATGATATTTGTTTTCGTGCACCATGGTTGCACCTACTAGGTATTCATATTTTGTGCATAGTTATTGCACCTGATATCGTTTTTGTGCCTTGGCTGCACATGCTTATGGCTTCATAGATTTCATACAGTTGGGTTGATTTTGTGCACATGGTATGCACACGATTTGGCTTTTGCACTCGGTATAGCTTATATGTGCTTGCAGTGCATTGATATGTGTTTTTTGCACGCAGTTGCACACGTTTATGATTTTTACACCTTGGTGCACTCGGTGTTGCTATTTACACATTTGAGTTATTGTTGGGTATTTGTTCACAGGATGCACTGTATTGGTATTTTGTGCACAGGATGCACTGTATTGATATTTCATGCGTTTGTAGCACCAGTTTGATATTTCGTGCATTTGTTGCACCGGATTTATATTTCGTGCGTTTTTCCCACCAGATTTATATTTCGTGCAGTTGTCGCACCACATTGATATTTCGTCCGTTTGTCGCACCAGTTTGATATTTCGTGCATTTTTTCCACTGGATTTATATTTCATGCGTTTGTTACACTGGGTTTATATTTTGTGCACCCCAGTTGCATCTGACTTCGGTTGATGTCATGGATATGTTGATTTTGACTTCATGCCTAGGCATGCATATGATTTGACTTATGCTTTCGGCATAGTTTTCATGCACTTTTAGTGTTTTGATTTGATTGCGCACGCTGATGCACATGGTTGTGAGATTATATACCGCGGTATACCTGATTTGGATTGAGGTTTAATGTATACCGTTGATTTCGATTCTGATATTGATGTTGATTTCATGCACTCTGTGCAATTGATTTGGATTTTTTTGCGCATATTTGGCGCGCTTGGGTTGGATTTTGCGCATGTTCGGCGTTTGATATTGGATTTCATGATTTCGTGCAGAATGGATGCACACGATTTATATTTTATTCGTGCACGATGGATGAACCTGATTTGGATTTTCGCGCATGTTGGGCGCATGTTATGAGATGCGATTTTTGTGCACGCCAGATGCACTAAATCGGGATTCTTCGTGCATATCAAATGCACCTGATATTGCTGTCCGGCACACCTGTTTCCCTTCACAGATGTTTCGTGCACACCCGATTCACTTAGATGTTGTTTCTGTGCACATGTATGGCACATATATGGATTTTAATTTCCGTGCGCACCAGACGCATGTATCATTCATATGCACATTTCGGGATTGATTTCTTATGGAGCAGTACGTTTTTATGATATCTACTATTTGTTTTCGCACTGAGCAGGACTAGTCAGAGGACAGTACCTAGATATATTTTGCATGCATTGATAGTTATCGAAGGGATTTCCAAAAAAAGGGAGCTATAGTCTTAGTATTTACCTACGTGTCTGATATGACGCGAAACGTTTAAAACAAGGAAACCCTTCTAAATTATTTTCAAAACGGCGGAACGTACATATTAAACAAAAGATATATATATATAGTGTTATTTTCTTACTCGAGACGTCCGCCAATGTGCAGTGTTATGCGCATCGTACAACGACTTAAAAAGGATTTGACATGCATTTTCTTCAGATATTTACACGTATAAATTTGATGTTTACATGTATAGTTCTGATTTATATCATATTGGTTTACGTATTGGATTTGACAATTGTGTCTTCACCAAGACTCCGATGATTGCGAGATGCTTGATGGAGTTTTGATTTTGAGTTATCTACTCATTGTTCATGCGCGTGCATTGTGCTATGATGCGTTTTATGTATTAATGATTTCGGAGCCCCGTCGACTTAGACTTTTTACTGAAATGTTTTGGTATTGAGGGGTTTAAATTTAAATTCGGATACCGAATTTCTTTAAGGTGGGAAGATTGTAACATTTTAAAAAAAATATATATATTATTTTTGGGAATTTTTATAATTAAATTATAAAATATTTAATATTTTATTAAGGCGGTATAATTAAATATCGATAAATCGGAAAAAAAATTTGAAAATTTTGGAAATTACTAAAATGAGGGTACTTTTTTGGATTTATGCAAATTATGAAGTTTTACGATTTATTTGACACTATTTAAGTGCTAATCGCGATTAAAAAACGTTGATCGGGCTTTAAGCTTCTTTTGTGCAAAACATGCACCATGTCTTTTATTCACTTGTTACCTTTTTCCTACATGATTTTGGGTGTATGGTTTGTTTTGGGTTTACTATTGAGGAGAGAAGGAAAATAGAAAAGAAAAGAAAAGAATAGAATATAGAGGTATTGGCAAGGGAGAGAAAGAGAGGGTGGGGGGTCAACATGGGTCTTGAGCCATTCCCTCTTCATTCACTCACTTATTTCCTCTCCCCTCCCTCTCTATGTTGCTGCTGCTGTTGCCCTTCTCCTCCCTCCTCCACAAATCACCCAACTTCATCTCCAAAACCTCATTCCTACATCACAAAAAAGGTGCACAAGCTCACAAGCTATACTATGGACCAAGAAAGCTTTCATTTTGGCGCTGTGGAGAATTCAAGGGTGCTAAATGAGGTATATCCTTTCACAAAAAGTGTAGTATTTCGGTTTTTTAAGCCTCTTTTCAAGTTTGACATCGATTTGGCGAAGTTTGGCGAACTTTGGAAACCCAGAGAGGGTTAAGGTTATTTTGAATTGTGGTTGTGTAATTGGACTTTATTAGTGACCTTAAACTCCCCAATTTTCCAAAAATCAGACCTAACCAAACCTGAAACCCAAAAATACGGATTTACAGAACTTTGCAATGTCGGTTTGTGAACTTTGAGTGTGCAGGCAAATCTGGAATGAACTGGGATTTTTACTGGAAAAATGAACAACTCCAGAGACCAATTTGAGACCATAGGAACCCACTGTAGAAAGATGAACCACAATGGGGACCCCCGGGCCGGCGAGACCTGATTTCCATGAGAGAGGGCTCGGCCACTTGGTGAGGGTATGGGTCCAGGTTTCTTCTGTAGGTGACATATACCCTATATATCACCCTAGTGTTGTTTGCTCACATGGTTTTCACCCTCATCCAAATCTGGGACCAATTTCCTACAATGTAGTGTTACGACACTGCCACGACTTAAACTTTATATACCAAATCTTGGTTTTTTGTTATATTGGTAGCCTACAGGGAATCTGGAGTGACCCTAGACACTTACTGGAAAAACTAGCAAGACCATTACCATATATTGACTACCAGGAGACTACCCTATAAACATGACACCCCAACTCCCTACCAGGGCCGATGTCGCCTAATTTTTAGGGTAGGGGGCCGGCCACCTTGTGGAGTCAGGAGTCCTGGATGCTTCCATAGCTCATTTACACTTTGTACATCACTCCAGTATTGTTTTGGAACATTGGTTGCTCCTGAATAAAAATCTGGGTGTGAATACATGTGTTGCTATTTTGATTCGAGTTATGGTTTTGCGTATTTTAAATTATAGATTTTAGTATTTGTGCTTTATCTCGATCATGTGACGTTTGTACATCTATATCGAGTGATATCGGGTTGTTTTGCGAGGGCAAACCATAGGTTTTGACCTATGCGAGTTCCGCATGCCGTTTTGGTTTCGACTTGGTTTTTAATGCGATACGATACGCTATGATGTGTAGGTACCCTCGCGAAGACTTCGAGACGAAAGGCAAGCGCATGGCGACGTCGACATCGGCAAGCGAAGGTCAAGGTGAGTAGATTATATCTACAGGGGATGTCGGGTGGATGGCGTATAGCACCCCCGCAGCTCGATGTTTATTATGCTATATATACTATATATATATTATAGCTTTAAGTGTGACATGGATTTTTTGGATTTGATTAGGTGTTAAATGGTTAGTTAGGGTTATTAGAAGTGAACTAGTGTAGCTTCCAAGTCGCGAATCCTAGAATAGGTTTACACTCACACGCACACACATGCTTACTTGTTATACTTGTGCATATATGGGGATACGTAAATATATATACACACACACATAGGTATAGGACTATGTATATATATACATATATACTAGGACATGGATGATGAGGATAGTTGATGATATTTGGAGATGAGTCGATAAGATTTGGCATGGTGCCATGAGATCGGTGACATGATGTGGTTCGTATTATGAGATACGACATGAGATTTTAGCGGGCCTTTAGACGTGTATTTTACACACGCATTTATATATATATAAATGGTATCAGTTTGTACTAGACTTAGATCAGTACCCTTGTTCATGAGATATGATGATAAGGATACCGGATAATTGATGATATAAATGTGATATTTGACCCTTACCCAGATTTGGGGATGTCGTACGACGGATTTACGTACGAGCTATATATTGATGATTGATCCCCACTCTTGACTCGAGGATGTCATATTGTATACCGTATCGTATATGATACAATTGAGGCGGGATCACCGACTATTATATTTATATATATATCGACTCAGATTTAGGTGGTTTCCATACCCCTTTCGATTAGCTTGTTATTCAGATATGTAGTTTACTTAGTAGATGTTAGACTAGACCTGAGTCATACCTATTTCAAAACTAACAAATCGTGAGTATTTTAAAAACAGGCAAAGGGATTCTACGGATATTTTCAAAATATGCATCTTTTCTTAAAACACCGTAGCCCTTATTTTTCTAAAACCTCGATTCGTCTTATTTCAAATGGCATAACATATTACATTTAAATTTTGATGTAGATTCTTCATTGTTGCGTTTATTGTTCGATTTCCGCATTTCTTGCTATTTTCATCGCATTGCATGTGTAAATGTGTTTATTGTTATATTAAACCCTTGTTGTTAGGACACCAACAACATTATCGATGATGCGTATGTTTCCCGTACACCTGCTTGCCGGCTCACACACTTCATCATCGATAATTGCCATGTCATTACACAGTAAGATTGTTGCATCAAGATATGACCCCCTTGCATAACATACTTGCGTACATATATATTGTACACTCATACTTGCGTACATACATATTGTACACTCATACTTGCGTACATATATATTGTACACTCATACTTGTGTACACACATAATGTACACCCATACTTGCATACATAAGTATTTGTACATACACAGATGATTCTGGCTTTATTTTGCATATTTGGGAACCACAAGATATATTTTAAAAACTCGATTCATTTAAAAGAGCGGTTTTCCACTCGATGTGTGCATATTACTATTTTATGTTGCATGATACACGGATATACTTACATTTCTATCATATGTCGCATATATCCTGCTTTATGATTTCACGCATTGAGATATGTTGTTTCCATGATATTTCTGGAATTGGGAACCGTGGGTATTTCAAAAAGAGAGTATGTATTGTTTTAAAAACCCGGTTACCCTTGATATGATATTTCAGTGCGCCCACCATGAGATTTATCGGTTCTGATGTATATATATACTATGTATTGTTTTAAAAACCCGGTTACCCTTGATATGATATTTCAGTGCGCCCACTATGAGATTTATCGGTTCTGATGTATATATATACCCCATGCGAGGAGGAGTCATGAGACGTGTGCGGGTATATGGTGGGGCCCGGTATGGTACACCGGGGCAAGAAAGGGATGCTGTGTGTACAGACGGTGAGCCTGGCAGAGGGACTACTACCTACCGGTGATTGTATTTGGGCTCGGCAGATATCCGGAGGATACCGACCGGAGTCGAGAGATGATATCGGCTGATACGGACTGACGGAGCCCGTTGGCCGATCCGGACTGACGGAGCCCGATATATTAGGATTTACGTGTCGATGCTGGGCACAGGTTTCATGATGTTTTCGAGTGTCTATGCTAGACACTCCGGTTCCATGATTTTGATGTGTCGCGAGGGACACGTGATTTATATCCTCATACTTCCATGCATATGCTTTATGATGTTTACATGCATGATGTTTTATGTCATTGGTTGATACGTGGACGAGATCCACATACATACAGACATTGATCACATAGTTGGATGATATCCACATATTTTAGACTTCATGACATAGTTGACATTGATTCATGTTGATTACATTGATCACACCTCATATTTATGATATGTTGCTACCTGAGGCACTTGCACGAGCACTTGGTACCACACTTATGTATAGATGTTTACCCTTTCCACCTTATCATGCTTCAGACTTATTCATATTGAGGATATATTATTACTGATCGTATTAACCTAGGATTGAGTCATACATACGATTTCTGCTCTGTGATGTTTTCTATTCACGAGTTCGCAACTCACACCCGTTGTGCCACAGTTCTTGCTGGTTTTTGCCGTACAGGTTTCATTGCGGCTTTTCTGGCACACTGCTTCCCTTCTGGGTAATTGCTTTAGTAGGTGGGTTCACACTCATTGTGACCACCATTGTACTTATTTATTTTAAGTTGTATCTAGTAAATTCCATCAACCAAACTTGTATATTGTTTTAGACTTAGAAAACCAGTTGTGTATTATTTCGACCTTAGACTCGCGCGTTGTAGTATTATGCTTTCACGTTGATTTTGACTTTCCTTTAGATTTTTTATCCTCGCCCTTCGGCGTTGTATATTATATTGCTTGCGTGGTTGTGACCATCGATTGACGAAGAGTTAGCTCCCGCTTGGGGATGCCTTTTATCATTGATGTATATATTATTCTTGTTGTACCCCGTTCAGGGCCAGTATTTACAAAGGAAGCTCTGCCGAAAATTTTCAGAAAAGACTAGAGATTTTAAAAATGCATATTCGTCTTACGTATTTAAAAACCTTGCTTTAAAACATGTTTTCTCTACTTCCTAAAAACTAGTTTTCTTTATTTACTCCTTAAAATGGTTTTAGATTTCTGGGCTTTTGGCTTACTTGAATTAGACGAGGTCCTGTAAACTTCATATGATTCAAGGGCCAGTTACGTGCTATTTCGGGTTGTGACATCCACTCGGCACTTCAAGAATCCAGTTGTTTGTTCACCCGTCCTTCGGCCTTTCCTAGGTGAAAGAAACAAAAAATGAAATAATACAACGGTGGCTACAAGCTCAACCCGGATGTACCCCGCAAAAGAATATTAAACAATTTATAAATATACAAGAATGAAAAAAAAGAACTCTCTTCTCACATCCCCGGCTATTCATTCACGGCGATCCAATATTTTATATCCACAAACCATTAACAAGATACAAGATATGCGCAACCCCCACTAATCAACATATATCAATTAGTAAATGTTTAGCAACACATATACAAACAAAAACACAGTTAAGCAAAAATTTTGAATTTCGATCGATAATTACTTTCCGTATTTATCCCATGTACAAACCAGTAAACAAACAAATCTAGGCAAAAACCAAATGCACCAAAAATCGCGTTTCCATGAACCTGAACCACAGAAAAAAAATTGAGCACATTGGCCATAACTAGGCCGCGGATCCGCGGCCAAATGACCTATTTGGTCGTGGATTAGCGGTCTAGTTAGGAGCTTATGTGCTCGAGTTTTTTTCTTGGTCTTATAAATTCCTGCACATATTTTTAAAATCACTGAAAATAATTTTTGAAGAACTTTGAAAATCAAACAGCAAGCTATACTTAGAAATGCAATTTCGGATATTTTCCGTCGATCGATGTTCTAAATATTTGCAAACTAGCTAATTAAGGTTTAAGTAGGCTCTGATACCACTTTAAGTCGATGTCGCACACCCCACGCGGTTTGTGGGAAAGGGGAATTTACAAAAAACGATTTTTTATGACTTGCTATATCGACCTACCATACATGATCTTTTCAAAAACCCTAACTCGTTAAACACTTAGCGGTTCTAAACTACTATGATAGAGTTTTATACCTACTTGATTCTAGTCCTTCGGGTCTTCTTCTCCTTTCCTTGAGCTCCTCGAAGGTGCGGATCTAGCTCGGTCGTCGGCCTCCTCGTGCCGAAGACGATCCACCCGAGAGTCTTTGGTTCAAGATCCAATCTCAAAACCGAGGTAACCAAAGTACCTAGTTTGCTAATCAAGATAGCATAGGAGATGTAGAGAGTTAATTATAGTATTTTATCTCAAATGACCCTAGGATTCATAACACATGTGAGGTGTAGGGTTTGATGAAGAAGGAGGGAAACAATGGAGAGAGAAAGATAAAATGCAAAGGAACAAGTGATGAAGACAAGTGAAGAATGGCTCATAATTTTCTCACAATCAAGCATGCATTATTTTCCATTGAAAATTCTAGCCATGCTTGAATAGTAAGAGCAAACCAATAAACTACTGAATTAGCCATGCTTCACCCATGTCACAAATATCTCCATTTTCCACCTCATTATTCTATTTTCCAAAAATAGATTAAACCAAAATGAGGTGTCCCCATCTAGAAGCATCTCTTGTAGAAATTACAAGAATGCCCTCACTATATATATACATACCCGTATTCGTACTGCAAAAATATGAATACAAAGAGATAAAAATAATCCAATAATATAATCCTAGAATCCGGCTTAATCCAAAGCCCACTAATATTATCCGTCCGAACAACATCCGTGCAGGTAGTACACGTATATGATCGGAACCCTGCAATTAAAACCATACAGCCTCTACATCGTTTCATCTGAACCCGGGAAACCCTATGTGTGGGACTCGAAAGACTCGATAGTACGCTGGCAGAGTGTTTAACCATAAGTCCGTCAGTAGCACTAGCTGTACGTAACATCTACCTAGGTACCTGTCGAAAAGAAGGCCGGCGAGCAAACTCATCCGAACCCCTTCCGAGCCTATCCGTGACAATCTTTGTAAGAGTATCGCATATCGGGCCTAGAGGGTAATAAACGTCAGACCCCTAATAGCGCAATAAGTCTTGTCAGTGTATAGCCTAATACATAATGAGAAACTACGTGTGTACCTACCAATAAATCTCAATTGCCCTGGCTAGGGACATTGTGTATTGGCTAACTATACACAGCGTGATATCAACTCCCAATACCGGAAGAGACGAATCCCTTCTAACCCCTACTGCCTCCTAGTGCTTCGGGACGACACCCAACCACTACCTGTTTGCATGACTCATTTGAGCAGTGGTAGGGTAGTAATCTAAGTACAGTAGGAACACACTCGAGAAGAATAGTGATGTCCAGTCAATCTGTACTTATGTCTACGGGGAACTGCTAACTGAGGATATGTATAATACCAACCAGCAGTTTCTAGGGAGTCCATCCAGTGTGACTCATAACCCAATAAGTATCTGTATACTATCTTTGGTATAGTATACCAATGGCTGCGGGACAGGCCACCTCCTCTGACTGGGGATAAGAAGCGTATACACTAGTCTACTCTGGAGTATCGATGCCATGTCTCGATAATCCTATGATTATGGACATGTTCAACGATGTGCTTATAGACTACCCAACCCCAGCAGTGTGACTACCATCACAATGCTTATAGTCAAGTAAAGATCCTAAGGGCTCTATCAATATGTATTAGCGATACGTTAAAAGAAATATATACACATATTAAGATAGAATCAAACCAGATAGCATACTATTATATTGAGCAAGACTGTTATTATATCTGTGTATATCCCAAGCTACCAAAATGTAATATAGAATCCATTACTATACAATAATGGCCTCTAGGGTATATATCACAAACACATGAGCTATAGGCAGGAATGTGACAGAGGATCTCTAGTCATTCTTAGATAAGTGACTAGGATATTTCGTTCGTTTGGATGCTCCGATACGAGATCAGTGAGTTGGCTAGCCTCAGCTGAAGAGACTTGCTCAGACCTGACCTGAATCGATCAAGAGAAGACGAGCGGTACGCATTCCTCCAATGGAATAGACGAGTTCTCGAGGACGAATTTCGCCAGATTTCTTCCACCAAGTGTTGGAGATGCCCGAGTTCGTAGCTATGAGTCTTTGCGAGAGACTACGGATATGACCGTAGCCGAATATTGAATTACAGTCTATGCAGCTATCAAGATACGACTCCGAATTTGTCGATAACGAAGTGAAATGGATCAAGAGGTTTGTGCGAGAACTCAACGAGTTGCCGTTCATCTCCGTTGGTGCCAGATATTTGATACATACGCAGAGGCATTTGATACGACCACATTTCTAGAGGAAAGTCATGATAAAATTGCAGCTGTCCCGGAACAAAAACGGATTAATTTAAAAGTGTCAACTTCCGAGCAGTCCGGCAAAGATGATATTGGAAGAGACTGTGGCAGGTTCTTTCTTGGATACTACGACAATAAAGATTTGGACCTAGGATCGGTTGTACGGCACATTCTCAAAGGACTAGAGGCCGCCGTCATTGACATGCTACATTACGAGTGGGAAAGTTAAATTTGCCGGGATATGTTCAGAGAGGCATCAGAGCCGGACTGTTTCCATCGCTATTCCTAATCGGCCCATCGAACCGAGAGATCGTGGGATTCGTGATCTACAGTAAGAACCAGGACCCATAGAGAGTGGACGCTAGATCATGGGCAGAAGGCAAGTAGAAATTCTTGTTCTGCCAGCTCTGAGTGCACCGACACCTTTCGACATTGAAGGAGGTGTATCTCAATGTCATTTATTTACGATTTGTGTTTTGGTGATTCTAATATTATATTTTCACCATTTTAATTCTTGTGTATGATGATTGGGTTTCATGATTGAGATTTTCATGCATCGTAGCTACACATGATGGATACTCTCCCTTGTGCACATCAGTTACACTTGATTTGTGTTTTTGTGCATATCCATTGCACTTGATCGCACGCTTTTGGCGTGACGGATGTTCAATGTTCTAAAGTTATAACCGCGATCAGGACGATGTCGCATTGCAGCTAGCCGGTTGAGCACGGGTCGATCCATAGGGTGATGGTTGTATGTCCGTTCGAGTTTTAGACGAGTCAATAAAGAATGTGTATATGTTTGTCCAGTTCTATCCTCAGTGTTCGTATTTATGTTCAAATATGCTTGTTAAGGTTAAGGTCCGTTAGTAGAGTTAGGATTAGTCTTGTGCTTGTCTTTTGCCATCCTTAAGACGATGTTGGGATAATCGAAAGTAGCGGGGATTAGGAGGACATAGGAATGTGATTTGCGAGTTTAAGCAAGCTTTCCAACGCTAAATCCATTCCTAGTGCCCCTTGTCCGTCCGCTAAATACGCTTATTTCCAACCCTCGGCCAAACATCCGCAACAATGTATCCAATTAAGTCACAACTACATGTCACGTTGTAGTGCGCTTAAAGGACTTTTCGACTTAGGTCGCGGCTACATGTCACGTATAGCGCGCCTAAGCGAGGGGGTTGCGTTTGTTTGGTCGGGGTTCGTTTCAAGATGTTTGGCGAAGAGAAGCACAAAGGATTTCTCCGTCCCTCATACCACCTTCCTTAGCCTTAACAAGAGCGAAATTATTCACACATCATAAAAGAAAAGAAAAGAAAACAAGAAGGAAGAAAAGAGAAAAAATACGGTTTTACAATTGAAGCAAGCTAACTCTTGGGTCCTCACCTTAGCAAGGAACTCCGTCAAGTATCATCGCTTGAAAATATGGATAAAAGAAGAAAAGAAAAGAGAACAAGTAAAGGAATAACAACAACTAATTAACAACAAGAATTGAAGTTACAATATAAGACAATAAAATTACAAGATAATAAATAAAAGAGACAAGATAAAAATAACCCCCATCTTCATTTCATTATCCATTCAATGCTCTCACTACATTTTAATGGAGGAAGACAAGAAGAAGAAGAAGAAGAAGAAGCTAAACTAAACTATAGTAAAAGAGATGGGAAAAGAAGACATGTAGAAGACCCTTGGCTTGGCACAAAACTGGGCTATTTATAGGCTGTGTGCTGAAACCCTGGGGTAACATTCTGGACCCAAATGAAATGACAAAACTACCCCTAAAATTTGTTCAGATGATGTCACTAAACTGCGGCGGATCCGCCGCGAAAACCCACATTTGGCGGCGGTTCCGCCGCTGTTTTGTGGAATTGGGGTCTCGTTTTTTCTGTGTTTTCTTGTGTTGCTATCCTCTGTTGTTCTACATGTTCCAAATTGCAAATTGCTTCAACAATTGCTTCAGATCTGCAACAGTCCAAAATGACATCTAGAATAATACTTTTGACCTTTTCTCTCTCGAGCTCCACGCACCCATTGATTTTTGTGCTGCCCCTATCGTGCTTTGTGCTTGTCCCAGACACGAATGACCACTGTCATTTGTCTTGTCTCTGGAACTGGTACATGGCATTGGACGGATACGGATGATCGGAACCCAGCATTTATTTGCTGGCAACAGATGTTCTGGATTTTGGCGTAACAGTGGAGATTTTGTATCATTTACGTGTTTTTGGACTAGGAACCTGTAGCCTGTAAATATGTAGCAAACACGAATTAAAAGCACCTACCTATAAACAAATGAGCATAAGAATGGGCGGTATTAAATGTAATATTCTAGTGTGAACAGCACTCGATATTGTTTTGTGCACCCAGTTGCACATATTTATGATTTCGTTTATTCCGGTATCCTCGATTTCGTTTTCATGCATGTTGTATGCACCTGATTTTGATTCATGCGCTCGATATTGTTTACGTGCGCTTTCGACGCTTTGATTTTGATTTTCGTGAAACCTATGGCACTAGATTGTTTTTCTGCAGACCTGATGCACTTGATTTAGATTTCCGCGCACACTCGGCGCACTTGATGCGGTTTTCTGCATATTTGATACACTTGATTGAGATTTTTTTCGTGCACTCTAGATGCACTTGATGCTGTTGTCGTGCACACCCGATGCACTCGACAGATGCTTTCGTGCATACCCGTTGCACTCAGTTTTGTTTTCGTGCACATTCGTACCACTTGGATTTTACTTTGATTTCCGTGCACACCAGACGCACGTGGTATTTTCATGTACGCATATTGGGATTGATTTCTTTTCGAGCATCACGTTTTTATGACGTACACTATAGTAAGTAGCAGCAGAAAATGACTACTTTAAGGACAGTATCTGAGTGTTTTTTCATGCATCGATATTTACTATAGAGGTTTTCTAAAACGGAGCTATAGTCTCATTATTTTCCTACGAGTCTATGAGTGACATGAAACATTATAAAAGAAAACCCTTCTAAGCAAATTTCAAAAAGGCGGGACGTATATATATATATATATATTTATTCACAAAGGAATGTCCGCTACTTGTGCCGTGATATATGCATCACACGGCGATTTGAAAATGATTTTTCATACAATTTTAAGTTATTTAAATGATTTTACTTGAGGCGTACTATATACGTATTGTTGCCATGACTATATTGTGTTTGACTTAAACGATAGATTTCTCAAATGGCTTACTTCTTCATGGCTTTTATGATCTGCAAGACGCTTGTCGGAGTATCGATTATTGAGATTTGCAATTGTTTTTATGCGCATGTGTTGCGCTATGATATTTCTAGCTTATCCGTGACTTCAGAGCCCCGTTCATTTGAATTGCTTTACTTAAATGTTTTAATATTTAGGAGGTTTAAATTTAAATTTGGGGAACGAATTTATTTAAAGGGGAAGACTGTAACATTTCAGAAAATAGAAAATATTATTTTGGAATTTAAATAATAAAATAATAAATTTTATGGATATTATACAAACATGGAATTGAGTTTTCGTAGAATAGTAAAGTTATTGTAGGATATATATGCTGTAGAGGCCATTATTTGTAATGGATTTTATGGATATGTATGTATATATAGGACAATCTTGCTCAAAATTATAGTATGCTATCTGGTTTTAACTTTATCTTAACAAGCGTGTATATTCTACTTGTTATTATGTACTACTTATATATGTTTATAAAGCTCGTAGGACATGCTTGACTACCAGTGTTGTGATGGCGTCATACTTGTGAGAGCTGGGTAGTCTATAAGCATACCCTTAAAAGTGTCCCCAGCTGTAGGAATATCGAGACAGGGCATCGATATTCTAGAGTAGACTGGTGTGTATATTTCTAGACCCCGACGAGGGGCGATGGTGAGTCTCACAGCCATTGGTGTGTTTCACCTAAGATTGTATACAGGTGCTCAGTGTGGATGGGTACACTGGACGGACTCACCGAGAACTGCTGGATGCTATTATACCAAACGTTAGATGGCAGTTCTTATGTGGCATGTGTACAGGTAGTCTGTAGACCAAAGATCATCATTTGTCTCGTGTGAGTTCCCATTGTGCTTTGACTTCTACCCTACCACGACTCAAAGGAGTTATGCAAACAGGTTTTAGTTGGATACAGTCCCGAGCCACATGGAGGCAGTGAGTGATTGTTAGTAATTCGTCTCTCCTGGTATAAGGAGTCGATATCGCTCTGTCCTTGGTTGGTCAATGCCATAAGCCCCTGACCAAAGCAGTTGAGAGTTACCGATAGATCAGATCAGTAATTTCTCGGATAGTATTGAGCCACATGTTCATACTATAATATTGCATTATTGTACTCCCCATTTTTATTCATTTTATAAGTAAACAGGTACTCTTGACACACGTTTGTTGCATGTTACAAGATACAGGCTCTTGGAGCGAATACAGTGAAAAAGACGAAAGTTGATATAGAAAAGGGACTTTTGACCAACAAGTAGACGGATCCTAGTCAAGCCCAGACTAATAACAGTCAAGGCAACGCAAGGTCCAAACATGTCAAAGTGAAACGGTTAAAAGACCAATACAAAATTTCACTGAAGATCTGGAAAAGAATAAGAAGCCAAACAGAGAAATAAAATGAAGAAATAACAAGCCCAGACAACTACAATGAAGCCCAGAAAATATGGTGAGGTGGTCTCACCAAAGGGCCGCGGAACCGCGGCCCAGATCCCCCCTATGCCGCGGTTCCGCGGCCGTTTGTTGCCCGTGTCGGTGTAAATTTTGCGTGTCGGTGCGTCGGTGCGGGTGTTGGGATTTTCCGTGGGCATATCTGTAAAATCATGTGTTCGAGAATCTGTAACCCTAGTTTCCCTGTTTACTTATAAATTGTAATCTCAAATCTGTAAAAGGGATGCCTCTTTTCAATCAATAAAATTCAGAATTGTTGGGAGATCAAGAGCATCATTTCTGTAAGTGTTTTTATTTTAATTCATGCCTTAGTGTTAATTCATTTCTTGCCCTAGCTATGTAGTATCATTCTTGCAGTAGAGTAATCATATCACTTGCCTTAGTTAACTTAGTGTAGTTCTTTTTAATCTGCAGTAGATAAGTAATAATTTTAGATCTAAACAAAACACATTAAACATAACAAAAAAATGTCATTTTTAGAAGATCCCCTAATGAGCGAGTAAAATCCTCGCTTGTTAGGGTTAGGAACAAGGGAGGGATTGAGAGAGGAATATCTCTCATCTCCTTCAATTCCAATAAATTTTCATAAGTAGAACTTCATGCACGCATGCATGATCCGCTCCCTACGGCACCCTACCTACGAGGTAACGGTGAACCGTAGTATAAAGGGCCGGACATACGTGGCGTACTTCCTAGTTTTGCAACACCCGAGGCTTTAGCAGTGACTCCCAAACCAGTTGGTCTAAGGCACTAGGTGATGAAGCACCCTCGCTATATATTTTTTTCTATCTTTAGCCTTAAGAAATCACAAAACCAGTGTTCATTTTTTTTTCTATTCACTTTTGTATTATTCATTTTCTTCGTACTAAGGACTTTTGGACAAGGGCAGTTCAAGGTTTCCTCTACTATTCCAAGCTTTAAGGTGTGTGATTGTGCAATTTTGTAGGGTATACAATTTCAGAATCCATACTTAAGCCAGGAATTATTTTTCAAACTTATACTCTAATAAGAATATCAATATTTTTCCTTAATTGTAGTTGTTTAACAAAGATCCGTATTTTGAGTCCATGTTACCACCTCTTGAAAAATCGTTTTTCATCATTTCCGCAAGCCCGTAAGTACCGGGAGAGGTAACGTGGACTTACAGTATCTGTGTTTTACCTTGATCACTTGACGTTTGTACGACGATATTGAGGATTGTTGGTGGTTTCGAAGGCGTGGTCCATAGGTTCTAACCTATAGGCCTTTAGCGTGTCGTTTTGGTTTTCCGATGTGATTTTAATACGCATTTGCGATTGGATTATATGTGTAGGTACCCACATGATGGTGAGACGTTGAAGATGAAGATGGCGACATCGGCATCGGGACACAAGAAGCAATGTGAGTAGATTTATATCTACGGAGAGAACTCGGGTGGATGAAGTATAGCACCCCCGCAAAGTTGTAAGGAATTATATGATGGGATATGATATATATACCTTTATATGTTAGGATGTGACACGAACCTTAGCAAGAAAGCTTAGGAGATTAAGGGTTAGTGTTAGCGAGTATGGATGAAAGGACTCTAGTAGATTGCTTAGTCCCGAAACCATAGCAAGAAAGCTTAGTAAAGATTTGCATACATGCATATACACATACTCACATACATTGATAACCTTGTGCGTATTGGGGACATATTTATATTTTTATTCATATGCTTGGATGACTAGAATGTTATATGAAACTTAGGAATGAGTCGATCTGATCGGGCATGATGCCGTGAGATATTTAATGCGTGACCGAGATATGTCATGATATTATAGCGGGTCGTTTGACGACGATACTATGTTGTTGATATATTTATGATAGTTGACGAGTTATATATCGAGATATAAGATAAGATATGTTAAGATATTTATAATGGATTGCTTTGGCGATGTATACTACTATATGATGATAAGTATGGATGACACCGGATTGTATGAGGCTGTAGATCAGTAGCCAGATCATGATTAGTGTTGATGATATTAGTAGTGTGCTAGACTTAGATCAGTACCCCCTGTTCACGATATGTGATGATAAGGATATCAGATGAGTAATGAGATAAATGTTATATTTGACCCATACCCAGATTTGGGATGCCGTACGAAAGATTTACCGTACGAGAGATAGTTATGAGGATAGATCCGCACTCTTGACTAGAGAATACCATATTATTTATTGTATCGTATGTGATACTGATGAGGAGACATCAACGACTACTAGGTATATATATATAGATCGATTCAGACTTAGGCGGATTCCCTTACCCTTTTGACCGGGCTCGAGTCATACTCATTAGCAAAAGTGGGGAGTCGTGAGTGTGTTTATATACCAAAATGTATGACTCGGATATTGGGTAGGTATTTTTTCAGTGTTGCTGTTACTACATCACTTTCTGTATATTCATGATGTTTCATTGCATTGCATGCTTTTATATATATTATATGTAATTATCGTGAAAACCCTACTGTCAGGACACCGGCACCATTACCGATGATGCGTATGTTCCACGTACAATTGCTTGCCGGCTCACACACATCACCATCGGTAATTACCATGTCACGTACACTTTAGAAAATACTTGTCACGACCCGAAATAGCCCGTGACTGGCACTTGAATCATATGAAGTCTATAGGACCCCATCTAATTCAAGTAAGCCAAAATCCCAGAAATCTAAAACCATTTTTAAGGAGTAAATGAAGAAAAATAGTTTTAAGAAGTGAAGAAAACATTTTTATTTATAGCAAGGTTTTTAAATAAGTAAGCCGAATATGCTTTTTAAAATGTATTGTCTTTTCTGAAAATTTCGGCAGAGTTTTCTTTGTAAATACTGGCCCCGAACGGAGTACAGCAAGAATAATATATATGAAATAATAAAAGGCATCCCCAAGCGGGAGCTAGCTCTTCGTCAATCGATGGTCACAACAACGCAAGCAGTAATATACAACGCCAAGGGCGAGGATCAAAACTCAAAGGAAAACTCAAAATCAGCATGAAATCCATAATACTACAACGCGGGACTCTAAGGTCAAAATAATACACAACTGGTTTTCTAAGTCTGAAACAATATACAAGTTTGGTTGATGGAATTACTAGATACAACTGAATAATACATATACAATGGTGGTTCTGATGCAAAGAACCCACCTATCAATGCAAACACCCAGAATGGGAGCAGTGTGCCAGAAAAGCCGCAATGAAACCTGTACGGAAAAACCTGCAAGAACTGTGGCACAACGGGGGTGAGTTGCCAACTCATGAATAGAAAACATCACAGAGTAGAAATCGTATGTATGACTCATCCTAGGTCAATACGATCAGTAATAATATAAACCTCAATGAATAAGTCTGAAGCATAATAAGGCGGCAATGTAACATCTATACATGAGTAAGGTGCCAAGTGCTCGTGCTAGTGCCTCAGGTAATAACATATCATAAATATGAGGTATGATCAATGTCGACTATATCATGAAGTCTAAAAATATGTGGATATCATCCAACTGTGAGATCAATATCATCAGTGTCAATATATGTATGTGGAAATCGTCTACGTGTCACCCAATGACAATAAGCATCATGCATGTAAATATCATAAACATATGCATGGAAGTATGAGAATGTAAATCAACAAGTGTCTCTCGCGACATATCAAATCATGGAACCTGAGTGTCAAGCATCGACACACGAAACGTCATGAAACCTGTGCTTAGCATCGGCACGTAAATCCACATATATCGGACTCCGTCAGTATGGATCGGCCCATATCATCTCTCAACTCCGGTCGGTATCCTCCGGATATCCACCGAGCTCAAATACAATCACCGGTAGGTACTAGCCACCCTGCCAGGCTCATCGTCTACTCCACGAAAAACATTTCTTGCCCCGGGGAACCATACCGGGTCCACCATGTACCCGCAATCGGCCTCATCCGCCTCCTCGAATGGGGTTTCACATGTCGCTCTCAGCACCGAGAAAACACATGGTGGACGCACCGAAATATCATATCAAGGGTAACCGGGTTTTTAAAACAATTACATACTCTCTTTGAAATACCCATGGTTCCCAAATCCAGAAATATCATGGAAACCACATATCTCAATGCGTATAATAAAAAGCATGATGTATGCGACATGTAAAAGAATGTAAGCATATCAATATATCATGCAACATGGAATAGTAATATGCACATATTGGGGAAACCGCACTTTTAAAATGAATCAGTTTTAAAGAGTATCTTGCGGTTCCCAAATCTCCAAATCAAACGAGAAATCATCTATGTATGTGCAAATATGTAGGTGTACAAGTATGTCATCCAAGGGTCATATCATGAATGCAATAGTAATACAGTGTAGTGACATGGCAATTATCGATGATGAAGTGTGTGAGCCGGCAAGCAGTGTACGTGGAACATACGCATCATCGATAATGGTGCTGGTGTCCTAACAGCATGGTTGTAATATAGCAATACACAAGCAATGCAATGCAAATAACATGAATATGCGGAATCGAATAATCAACGCAACAGTGAAGAATCTACATCAATAGATATATCATGCTGCTTGCCCTTTGAAATAAGACGAATCGGGGTTTTTAGTAAAATAAGGGCTACAGTGTTTTATGAAAAGATGCGTCGTTTGAAAATATCCGTAGAATCCGTTTTTGCCTATCATTAAAATATCCCCGATTCGTTAGTTTTAAATTAGGTATGACTCAGGTCTAGTCTAATGTCTACTAGTAATCTACAGTCCTAACTAACAAGCTAAACATGAGGGGTATGGAAACCACCTACATCTGAGTCGATATATATATACCAATATAAGATTCGGTGACCCGCCTCAAGTCGTATTCCAAATACGAATCACATCATTCAAGCATAAGTATAGCAATAAGCAGGTGTGTACGTGTGGTTGTAAACCTATTCTAGGGTCCGCAACTAGGAACTACACTAGTTTACTTCTAACCCTAATCTATCCATAGTACATCTAATCTCAATATCCACGACACACTATAAGCTATCATATATATATATATAACATATACATATATAATATACCAACTTCGGACTGCAGGGGTGTTATACGCCATCCACCCGACTTCCCCCGTAGATATAATCTACTCACCTTGATCTTGTTTGCCGATGTCGATATCGCCACTTCTACTTCATCGTCTAGGATCACCGTGGGGGTACCTACATGTCACACGCATCGTATCGCATTAAAACCCAAATCGGATACGAAACGACACACGAAAACCAAAACGGTACGCTTAAAAGCCTATACGTTAGAACCTATGGTTAGCCTTCGCAAAACAACCCCAAATCACTCGATATAGACGTACAAACGTTACGCGATCGAGATAACGCACAAATATCAAAATCTGGAAATCGAAATACGGAAAACCATAACTAAATTTAAAGCAGCAACTTATAAAATTGTTCCCAGATTTCGTCTCTGGTGAAACCAAGGTTCCAAAACAACACTAGGGTGATATATAGGGTACATATGACCTACAAAAGAAACCTGGACCCTACCCCACACCAAGTGGCCGAGCCCCTCTCACTGAAAATCCGACCAGGCCGGCCTTGGGTTCTCCTCTATGGTCCGTCTTGCTACAGGGGGTTCCTAGGGTCTCAAATAGATCTCTGGACATGTTTACTTTTTTAGTAAAAATCCCAGTTCACTCCAGATTTCCCTGCACACTCAAAGTCCACAAACCGACATGAAAGTTCTGAAAATCCGTATTTTGTGTTTCAGGTCTGGTATAAGTGTATGTTCTGGGTTAATCATACCATGGGGGTTTAAGGTCACTCAAAACACTCAAGTTCACCACAAAAACTCAACTTAAACCCTAACCCTCTCTAGAATGTCCAAATTGCACAAAACTACACGAAATTGAAACTAAACTTGAAAAGAGGCTAAACAACCGTAACACTACACTATTTGTGAAAGGATATACCTCATTTAGCACCCATGAATCCTCCACAGCACCAAAATGAAAGCTTTCTTGATCTATTGGGTAGCTAGAGGGCTTGTGCACCTTTTTTGTGAAATGAGGGTGAGGTTTTGAAGTGTTTTTGGATGTGTTTTTGAGGAGTTGAAGAGGGGAGGGGGAGATGAGGCAGCAGCAGCAGCAAGGAGAGAGGTGGGAGGGGAAAATGATGAAGAGAGATGAGAAGAAATGAGAATGGCCAAGGTCAAACACTCCCCTCACCCTTCTCTCTCATGCCCATGCCTACACTATTCCATTCTTTATTCAATTTCTTTTCTTTTTCTTTCTCTAATCCATTTTCCTTCTCTCAACAATAGTAACCCCAAAACACCATGGTAGAAATGCACAAGTTTAAAAAAAAGACATGTGCATGTTTTGCACAAAAATGCTAAAAAAACCGATTAGCGATTTTTTAATCGCGATTAGCACTAAATTAGCATATAATTAATCATAAAAACATAAAAATGGCATAATTCCATAAAATACCCTATTTTAGAATTTTCCATTATTTTTCCAAATTTTTTCCCATTTATCCGTATTTAATTATACCGAAATATTAAAATATTAATTAAAATATTATTAAATTATAAAAATTCACAAAAATAATATTTTATTTTTTTCTGAAATGTTACAATCTTCCCCCCTTAAAGAAATTCGGTCCCCGAATTTAAATTTAAACCCCCAAATTCCAAAACATTTCAATAAAAATTCTAAGCCGTCGGGGCTCCGAAATCATCAATACATAAAACTCATCATAGCGCAATGCATGCGCATGAGTAATGAGCAGATAACTCAAAAACAAAACTCTGTCAAGCATTCTGCAATCATCGGACTCATGGTACAGACACACTGTCAAATCCAAAACAAAACCAATATGACATAAATCGGAACTATACATGTAGACATCAAACCTTTACATGTAAATAGCTGAAGTAAATGCATGCCAAACATTTTTTTTAAGTCGCTGTGCAATGCGTATAACACTGCACAGTGGCGGACGTCTATTATAATAAAATAACCATATACATATATATCATATGTTTAATATGTACGTTCCGCCTTTTTGAAAACAATTTAGAAGGGTTTCCTGGTTTTAAACGTTTCGTGTCATATCGGACACGTAGGTAAATACTGAGACTATAGCTCCCTTTTTGGAAATCCCTTCGATAACTATCAATGCAAGAAAAGTATATCCAGACACTGTCCTCTGACTAGTCCTGCTCAGTACGAAAACAAATAGCAAATATCATAAAAACGTACTGGTCCATAAGGAATAAATCCCTAAAAATGTATATAAGAATACCCTGTGCGTCTGGTACGCACGGAAATCAAAATCCAGATATGTGCCAAACTTGTGCACGAAACATCTGCCAATGGGCAACGTGTGTGCCTGACAGCAAAAATCAGGTGCATCTGACATGCACGAAGAATCCCGATTTAGTGCATCTACTGTGCACCAAAATCGTATCTCAAACATGCGCTCAACACGCGCGAAAATCGAAATCAAATGCACGGAGTGCAAGAAATCAACTTTAATATCAGAATCAAGATCGACGGTATACAATACAGCTCAATCCAAATCAGGTATACCGCGGTATATAAGCTCACAACCATGTGCATCAGCGTGCACAAATCAAATCAAAACACTAAAAGTGCATGAAAACTATGCTGGAGCGTAAATCAAATCACCGACATAAAATAGGCATGAAATCACAATCAATACCTCAAGCGTAATACTATGCGCAAAATATCAATACCCAGTAGGTGCAACCATGGTACACGAAAACAAATATCATGGAGCTCAGCCATCAAGACTAAATCATGCGAATAAATCGCCCAAAATACCGAAATCCAAGGTGACGGATACGTGATAATCGAATCACAAAATCACAAATCATTAATACCGTCATCGGTATATCCTTCTTCAAAGTCAAGAAGGAGTCGGTGCATCCAATGCCAGCAACGCAAGGTCTCTACTTGCAACTTGCTCACGGTCTGGCGTCCTTTGTCTCTGGGTCCTTATCTTCTCTGCGGATTACCTATCTCGCAATCTATTGGCTCATCGGCCCTGTCAGGTGTGCTAACGGGAATGATTCCGTCCTGGCACTTCTCTGGTCATCACTCGGTCAATCCTCATGACCACTCGTAAAGCAGCACGTCACTGGTGCCGACCTCTGGTCCTCTGAATGCACATCACACATCTGCTCCTGGTGCAAATCTTATTGCAGCAGTGTCCTGGAAGGAATCCCGCTCAAGGTCTTTTCCAATCTCGCCTAAGTCGAACTGTACGAAGGCTGGTACTCTTGCATAATCTCTTCTCGCTCGATGGACATCTGCGTCCTCAGCACAGCATTTCCTCGGAAACTGAACGCATTTAAACGCCTCTATAGACATATTTGACCTTTAATCTTAACGGAGAGTAAAAACAGCTCATCAGTGTCTCGCACGCACCTCTTGTCCAACTTGTCTGTATCATCATCCACTTCGACGGCACATCACTATCTGCGCACTACAAATGTTCTCGGCTACGATCAATCCGAAATCACTCACACGGACTCGAAATCATGAACTCGGTATCTTCATCACTCTGTAGAAGATATCTGGCCGAACACGTCCTCGGAAACTCGTCCCAACGTGCGAAGGTATACTCCATACTCGCCCTTTCTTGATCAATTCACAACGCATCTGGGTGAGGTCCTCTATCCTAACCTGGTCAACTATCTCGTCGACGACGCCGAACTCTGGCCTGCTGGGTGTGCGCAATATGACCACTCCTGGGTCCAAGTCTTCTCGTATAGTATTCCAGAAAGGTCATGTCGAAGTCTCTCTCAATTCTCGTTTCTGCTGAATTGCCCGGAAGTCATCGTCCTTTACTAAAGCTAATTCTTGATCCAAAACGGCTGTATGCTCATCGCGACTCCTTCTGGAAGGTATATCCATATACAACGCCTCTGCATGCGTATCGTATTTCTGATGACAGCGGATTAGAACGTCATCTCGTGCGAACTCTTTACTCCACTTGTTTCAATGTCGACTGATTCGGACTCGTCTTCTCGTGGCTGCATGGACTGCGCTCCAACGGCTATACTCATATCTGGAGTCTCCCAAACAGTGTAACCCATCACATGATATCCGTAAGATGTCGAACCATCCAATCGATTTGTCAAATCCTCATAATCCCATAAGAGCTCAACATCTTGGGTACAATTTAATAGTATCGAGTACATACCACAGCATCGGTGGTCCATCCATAGAAGGGCAAACCCAAGCCTCACTAATGGCGCAGCGGAACTGCCGCAAACCCTAAGGTTCAAAGGCATTTCACATGGTCATTATTTCGAGTTAGGGTTTCATTCTTCTAGAGGGTCCA
Organism: Agapanthus africanus; assembly: GCA_030015575.1. Lineage (NCBI taxonomy): Eukaryota > Viridiplantae > Streptophyta > Magnoliopsida > Asparagales > Amaryllidaceae > Agapanthus > Agapanthus africanus. The sequence continues at coordinate 128,563,528 of JASDDO010000029.1, forward strand.
TAGAATCGCCTGCATGTCTTTCCGAATACTTTAAACTTGGAATATGGGTTTCTGACATTCGATCGTCTCCATCGACTCTCAACGAACCTGCGTGAAGTCGTCTCTAGCTGGGATCAATCAAACGGATGACCTCGCATCGGGATATGTGAACGAACCACATGTCCTAATCATTCACCCATAGGTGACTAGTGACCATCCATCATATCTCTGAGTATATACTCATGGTGCAGTAGTTCCAACATCTGGGCAATATCTCGTCATTAGCAGCAGCAACGGGCTCATTCGTCCTATGCTGAACAGTGCCTCAATCATCATGAATAAGTGATATATAAATGGTCATCACACTCTGGCTGGCTCCTAGCAGTAGCCTGATCCTTTGGTGCCGATCAGCACATCCGGAAAATCTCGTAAAAGCGATATGTCAAACGCTCATGGCGCGAAAACACACTAAAACGACGCCTCTCAATACAATCGTATGTCTCTGGAATCATGCCCTGGTCAGTCCTCATCCGTGACGAGCTCAAACTGACGCAACTCTAGCCGTAGCTCTCTCTGCCCGTGTAATCGTGGCAGCAAAATCATAACCAATATCGATGATGATAGATCATAGGAATGAATATAATACTGTGCTAGAAAATGTACATCCTAAGGTTTCCTAAGCGGAGTAGTGTATCGTAAATATGCCGAGGAACATACGTACGGTATGTCACTCTACTCAAGCTACCTACTCCATTAACCAAGGGTCATCCTACGTGACGAAAGTTCGGGTATAATACCCCCTCGACTAAGTCTAAGTTCCATAAGGTCAAGCCTAAGTTCCGTATATATATATAAATGCTCTAGGCTCCACATAGTCAAACATAGACTCGAACCAAGGTTAACCTAGCGCTCTGATACCAACTTTGTCATGACCCGAAATAGTCCGTGACTGGCACTTGAATCATATGAAGTCTATAGGACCCCATCTAATTCAAGTAAGCCAAAATCCCAGAAATCTAAAACCATTTTTAAGGAGTAAATGAAGAAAAATAGTTTTAAGAAGTGAAGAAAACATTTTTATTTAAGGCAAGGTTTTTAAATATGTAAGCCGAATATGCGTTTTTAAATGTATTATCTTTTCTGAAAATTTCGGCAGAGTTTTCTTTGTAAATACTGGCCCCGAACGGGGTACAACAAGAATAATATATATGAAATGATAAAAGGCATCCCCAAGCGGGAGCTAGCTCTTCGTCAATCGACGGTCACAACCACGCAAGCAGTAATATACAACGCCAAGGGCGAGGATCAAAACTAAAAGGAAAACTCAAAATCAGCATGAAATCCATAATACTACAACGCGCGACTCTAAGGTCGAAGTAATACACAACTGGTTTTCTAAGTCTGAAACAATATACAAGTTTGGTTGATGGAATTACTAGATACAACTGAATAATACATATACAATGGTGGTTCTGATGCAAAGAACCCACCTATCAATGCAAACACCCAGAAAGGGAGCAGTGTGCCAGAAAAGCCGCAATGAAACCTGTACGGCAAAACCTGTAAGAACTGTGGCACAACGGGGGTGAGTTGCCAACTCGTGAATAGAAAACATCGCAGAGTAGAAATCGTATGTATGACTCATCCTAGGTCAATACGATCAGTAATAATATAAACCTCAATGAATAAGTCTGAAGCATAAAAAGGTGTCAATGTAACATCTATACATGAGTATGGTGCCAAGTGCTCGTGCCAGTGCCTCAGGTAATAACATATCATAAATATGAGGTATGATCAATGTCGACTATATAATATGTGGATATCATCCAACTGTGTGATCAATATCATCAGTGTCAATATATGTATGTGGAAATCGACCACGTGTCACCCAATGACAATAAGAATCATGCATGTAAATATCATAAACATATGCATGGAAGTATGAGGATGTAAATCAATATGTGTCGCTCGCGACATATCAAATCATGGAACCTGAGTGTCAAGCATTGACACTCGAAACATCATGAAACCTGTGCCTAGCATCGGCACGTAAATCCTCATATATCGGGCTCCGTCAGTCTGGATCGGCCCAGATCATCTCTCAACTCCGGTCGGTATACCCCAGATATCCACCGATCTCAGATACAATCACCGGTAGGTACTAGCCACCCTTCCAGGCTCACCGTCTACTCCACGAAAAACATTTCTCGCCCCGGTCAACCATACCGGGTCCACCATGTACCCGCAATCGGCCTCATCCGCCTCCTCGAATCGGGTTTCACATGTCGCTCTCAGCACCGAGAAAACACATGGTGGACGCACCGAAATATCATATCAAGGGTAACCAGGTTTTTAAAACAATTACATACTCTCTTGAAATACCCACGGTTCCCAAATCCAGAAATAACATGGAAACCATATATCTCAATGCGTATAGTAAAAAGCATGATGTATGTGACATGTAAAAGAATGTAAGCATATCAATATATCATGCAACATGGAATAGTAATATGCACATATTGGGGAAACCGCTCTATTAAAATGAATCAGTTTTAAAGTGTATCTTGCGGTTCCCAAATCTCCAAATCAAGCGAGAAATCATCTATGTATGTGAAAATATGTAGGTGTACAAGTATGCCATGCAAGGGTCATATCCTGAATGCAACAGTACTACAGTGTAGTGACATGGCAATAATCGATGATGAAGTGTGTGAGCCGGCAAGCAGTGTACGTGGAACATACGCATCATCGATAATGGTGCTGGTGTCCTAACAGCATGGTTGTAATATAACAATAAACACAAGCAATGCAATGCAAATAGCATGAATATACGGAATCGAATAATCAACGCAACTGTGAAGAATCTACATCAATAAATATATCATGCAGCTTGCCCTTTGAAATAAGACGAATCTGGGTTTTTAGTAAAATAAGGGCTACGGTGTTTTAAGAAAAGATGCGTCGTTTGAAAATATCCGTAGAATCCCTTTTTGCCCATCTTTAAAATATCCCCGATTCGTTAGTTTTGAAATAGGTTCGACTCGGGTCTGCTCTAATGTCTACTAGTAATCTACAGACCTAACTAACAAGCTAAACAGGAGTGGTATGGAAACCACCTACATCTGAGTCGATATATATATATACCAATATAAGAGTCGATGATCCCGCCTCAAGTCGTAACCCAAATATGAATCACATCATTCAAGCATAAGTATAGCAATAAGCAGGTGTGTACGTGTGGGTGTAAATCTATTCTAGGGTTCACAACTAGGAACTACACTAGTTTACTTATAACCTTAATCTATCCATAGTATATCTAATCTTAATATCCACGACACACTATAAGCTATCATATATATATATAACATATACATATATAATATACCAACTTCAGACTGCGGGGGTGCTATACTCTATCCACCCGACTTCCCCTGTAGATATAATCTACTCACCTTGATCTTGCTTGCCGATGTCGATATCGCCACTTCTTCTTCATCGTCTCGGATCACCGTGGGGGTACCTACATGTCACACGCATCGTATCACATTAAAACCCATATCGGAGACGAAACGACACAGGAAAACCAAAACGGTACGCTTAAAAGCATATAGGTTAGAACCTATGGTTATCCTTCGCAAAACAACCCCAAATCACTCGATATAGACGTACAAACGTCACGCGATCGAGATAACGCACAAATATCAAAATCTGGAAATCGAAATACGGAAAACCATAACTAAATTCAAAGCAGCAAATTATAAAAGTGTTCCCAGATTTCGTCTCAGGTGAAACCAAGGTTCCAAAACAACACTAGGGTGATATATAGGGTACATATGACCTACAGAAGAAACCTGGACCCTACCCCCACACCAAGTGGCCGAGCCCCTCTCACTGAAAATCCGGCCAGGCCGGCCCTGGGTTCTCCTCAGTAGCCCGTCTTGCTACAGGGGGTTCCTAGGGTCTCAAATGGATCTCTGGACATGTTTACTTTTCTAGTAAAAATCCCAGTTCACTCCAGATTTCCCTGCACACTCAAAGTCCACAAACCGACATGAAAGTTCTAAAAATCTGTATTTTGTGTTTCAGGTTTGGTATAAGTGTATGTTCTGGGTTAATCAGACCATGGGGGATTAAGGTAACTCAAACACTCAAGTTCACCACACAAACTCAACTTAAACCCTAACCCTCTCTAGAATTTCCAAATTGAACAAAACGACACGAAATTGAAACTAAACTTGAAAAGAAGCTAAACAACCATAACACTACACTATTTGTGAAAGGATATACCTCATTTAGCACCCATGAATCCTCCACAGAACCAAAATGAAAGCTTTCTTGGTCCATTGGGTAGCTAGAGGGCTTGTGCACCTTTTTTGTGAAATGAGGTTGAGGTTTTGAAGTGTTTTTGGATGTGTTTTTGAGGAGTTGAAGAGGGGAGGGAGAGATGAGGCAGCAGCAGCAGCAAGGAGAGAGGTGGGAGGGGAAAATGATGAAGAGAGATGAGAAGAAATGAGAATGGTCAAGGTCAAACACGCCCCTCACCCTTCTCTCTCATGCCAATGCCTACACTATTCCATTCTTTATTCAATTTCTTTTCTTTTTCTTTTCTCTAATCCATTTTCCTTCTCACACCAATAGTAATCCTAAAACACCATGGTAGAAATGTACAAGTGTAAAAAAAAAATATGTGCATGTTTTGTACAAAAATGCTAAAAAAACCGATTAGCGATTTTTTAATCGCGATTAGCACTAAATTAGCATATAATTAATCATAAAAACTTTAAAATGGCATAATTCCATAAAATACCCTATTTTAGAATTTTCCATAATTTTTCCCATTTATCCGTATTTAATTATACAGAAATATTAAAATATTCATTAAAATATTATTAAATTATAAAAATTCCCAAAAATAATATTTTATTTTTTTCTGAAATGTTACAATACTATTTATTGACCTAACTTGATAGCGGATAGTTGCAACGTGTTATAACTTCATATGCTAGTTTTGCTATTGCATTCATTGCATGATAGCAGTTGCATTCATATATACCCATTGGTCATGCAGCATTACGGAGATTTATGCCGATATTCACTGTTTACTTACTCTTGATTTTTGGATTTTGAATTCCATGAGATTTCTGGATTTGGGGGAAAACCACAAGAATATATATAAACTTCTCTCTCTGTCTCCCTCTTTTTAAAAAAATGTAAGTAGCGGTTTTCCCATGATGTATGAGTTGTCCACCATGAGTTTTCATGATTGATGTTGGATTTTGAGACCCGTTGCGAGGAGTGGATGAACCGTCTTGGGTACATGGTGGGCCCAGTAAGGTACCCTGGGGCAATAAACTCGAGTCGTAGATGATGAGCCTGGTAGGGGAGCACTACCTACCGGTGAGTTTACCTGGCGCGTCGGATATCCGGAGGATACCGTTCGTTGTCATGTGATTGATGATAGGGGCCGATCCGGACAGACGGAGCCCTAGATTTTGAGGTATTGAGATTTGATGATTCAGGCCAGTCCGGATATCCGGAACCCGAGATATTGAGATATTGGGATTTATGTTTTTTGTCGATGCTAGACACTGTTTATGTTGATTTCATTGATGATACCTCGTTTTAAATATACAGAAATCACACTAAATTATGAAAGCAGTTTTCTTCATTTACATGTATTCTGTTTCTTACATTCACATCTCATTCATATGATATGTTGGTACCTGAGGCACTGACACGAGCACATGGGATTACACTTATGTATAGATATTTACCTTTGCCACCTTTTCTTACTTCAGACTTATCATTTGAGGTTATATATATGTATATTGATCGTATTGACCTAGGATTATGTCATACATACGATTTCTGCTCGTAGATGTTTTCTACTCACGAGATGGCAACTCACCCACGTTGTGCCACAGTTTCATGTAGGTTTTGCCGCACAGGTTTCGTTGTGGTTTTGCTGGCACACTGCCCCTTCCGGGTGATTGCTTGGTTCGGTGGGTTCTTTTGCATCAGGACCACCATTGTATAATTGTTATTTCATTGGTATCTAGTAAAACTCCATCAACCAGACATGTATATTTTATTGACTTAGAGACCGGTGATATTTATTTTTTCGACCTTAGAGTCGCGCGTTGTATTATGGATTTCGTGTTGTTTTAGAGTTTTCTTTTCAGTCTTGATCCTCGCCCTTCGGCATTGTATATTATTGCTTGCATGGTTGTGGCCGTCGATTGACGAAGAGCTAGCTCCCATTTAGGGATGCCTTTTATCATTCATTTATATATTTATCATGTTGTACCCCGTTCGGGGCCAGTATTTACAAAGGAAACTCTGCCGAAATTTTTAGAAAAAACTTGTGATTTTAAAAATGCATATTTCATCTTATGTTGCTAAACTACTTGAATTAAATTGGTTTTTCCTTCACTCTACTTCTTTACATGGTTTTGATTTTTAGGTTTTGGCTTACTTAGATTACGTAATCCTCGAGATATTTTTGTAATTTAAGTGCCGGTCATGTTCCGTACTTTTAGGGTCATGACAAAGTTGGTATCAAAGCGTTAGGTTTTACCTTCGGAGTGTAGGATGACCCTTGGTTGATGGAGTAGATAGCTTGAGTAGAGTGACGTACCGTACGTATGTTCCGCGGCATACTTACGATACGCTACTCCGCTTAAAAAGCCTTAGGATGTACATTTCCTTGCACAGTATTATATTCCTTACTATGATCTAGCCTCATCGATACCAGTTATGGTTTTGCTGCCACGATTACGGGCAGAGAGCGCTACGGTTAGAGTTCCGGTCAGCACGAGCTCGTCACGGATGAGGACTGACCAGGGCGTGATTCCAGGGACATACGATTTGCATTGATGCGCCGTGTTATTGTATTTTCGCGCCATGAGCGTTTGATGGATCGCTGTTATGAGGTTTCTCGGGCGTGCGGAATTGCACCGGAGAATTGAGCCACTGATGGAGGCCAGTACGAATGTGATGACCGTTGATGTATCGCTTATTCATGATGATTGAGGAACTGTTCAGCATGCAGACGAATGAGCCAGTTGTGGCTGCGAACGCCGAGATATCGTCCCAGATGTTGGAGCTATTGCAGTACGAGTTGTACTTAGAGATATGATGGAAAGTCGCTAGTCACCCGAAGATGAACGACTAGGACATATGGTTCGTTCGCTTAACTCGATGCGAGGTCATCAGATAGATTGATTACAGCTAGAGACAACTTCACGCAGGTACGTTGAGAGTCGATAGAGGCGATCGAATGTCAGAAACCTATTATCCAAGTTTAAAGTATTCGGAAAGACATGCAAGCAATTCTATGGACCCTCTAGAAGAATGAAACCCTAACTCGACATAATGACCATGTGAAAGCCTTTGAACCTTATGGTTTGCGGCAGTTCCGCGGTGCCATTAGTGAGGCTTGGGTTTGCCCTTCTACGGCTAGTCCACCGATGCTGTGGTATGTTCTCGATACTATTAAAATGTACCAAAGTTGTTGATCTTTTGGGGGATTATAAGGTTTTGATGAATCGATCGAATGGTTCGACTTCATTCGGATGCTATGTATTGAGATGCATTTCTTGCGAGACTCCAGATACGAGTATAGCCGTTAGAGTACAGTCCATGCAGCCACGAAGAGACGAGTCCGGAGCAGTCGACATTAGATAAAAGTGGAGTAAGAGGTTCGTACGAGATCTTGATGAGATGACGTTCCATTCCGCTGACACCAGAGATGTGATAAGCATGTAGAGGCATTGTATATGGATATATCTTCAAGAAGGAGTCGCGATGAGTATGCAGCCGTTCCGGAACAAGAAACAGATTTAGTGAAGGATGATAACTTCTGGACAGTTCGGCAGAGACGAGATTTGAGAGAGACCTCGACAGCACCTTTCTGGAATAAATTACGAGAAGACTTTGACCAGGAGTGGTCATTTTATGCACACCAGCAGGCCAGAGTTCGGCATCGTCGACGAGATATGTTATGAGTGACCACGACAGTTGGCCAGAGATTCATAGAGGATGTGCTTGAGCGGGACTATTCCGCCATACTTGATTTCTGTATTTTAGGCGATCATTCGCATGATTGAGTTTCATGATATTTGTTTTCGTGCACCATGGTTACACCTACTGAGTATTTAAGATTTGTGCACAGTTATTTCACTTGATACCGTTTTAGTGCCTTGGTTGCACATGTTTATGATTTCATGAGTTTCATACAGTTGAGTTGATTTTGTGCATATGTACACACACGATTTGGTTTTTTGCACTCGGTATAGTTCACATATGCTTGCAGTGCATTGATATGTATTTATGCACCACAGTTGCACTGGACTATGATTTGATACCATTGAGATATGGATTTGTATTGTGATACACGATATTTGTTTTGTGCACCTTATGCACCTGATTGGATTCTTGCGCATATTTGACGTGCTTGGATTGGATTTTGCGCATGTTCGGCGCTTGATATTGGATTTCGTGAATTCGAGCATGTTGGTTGCACACGATTAGAATTTTATTCATCCATGATGGATGCACCTGATTTGGATTTTCGTGTATGTTGGGCGCATGTTACGAGATGCGATTTTGGTGCACACCAGATGCACTAAATCGGGATTCTTCTTGCATTTCAGATACACCTGATTTTGCTGTCAGGCACACACGTTGCCTCTGACAGGTATTTCGTACACCCGTTGCACTTAGATGTTGTTTCTGTGCACATGTAAGGCACATATATGGATTTTGATTTCCTTGCGCACTAGACGCACGTAGATTTCATATGCACGTTTTGGGATTGATTCCTTATGGAGCAGTACGTATTTATGATATTGCTATTTGTTTTCGCACTGAGCAGGACTACTCAGAGGGCAATAGCTGGATGTATTTTGCATGCATTGATAGTTATCGAAGGGATTTCCAAAAAGAGAGCTATAGTCTCAGTATTTAGCTACGTGTCTGATATAACATGAAACGTTTAAAACAAAGGAACCCTTCTAAATTGTTTTCATAAAACGGTGAACGTGCATATTAAACTAAAGATATATACATATATGATTATTTTCTTACAAAAGACGTCCGCCACTGTGCAGTGTTATGCGCATCGCACAACGACTTAACACGGTTTGGCATACATTTCCTTCAGATGTTCATATGTATAGTGTTGATGTATATCATATTGGTTTTCGTATTGGATTTAGGCATTGATGACTTTCCCATGACTCCGATGATTGCGGGATGGTTGACGAAGTTTTGTTTTCGAGTTATCTACTCATTGTTCATGCGCATGCATTGCGCTATGATGCGTTTTATGTATTGATGGTTTCGGGACCCCGACGACTTAGACTTTTTACTGAAATGTTTTAGTATTTGAGGGGTTTAAATTTAAATTCGGGGACCGAATTTCTTTAAGGGGGGAAGAATGTAACAGGTACAAAAATAAAAAATTATTTTTGGGAATTTTTATAATTAAATAATAAAATATTGAATATTTTAATAAGGCGATATAATTAAATACCGATAAATTGGGAAAAAATTGGAAAATTATGGAAATTACTAAAAAGAGGTTGCTTTATGTGATTTAAGCTAATTATGAAATTTTATGTTTTATTATACACTAATTTTGTGCTAATCGCGATTAAAAATCGCTAATCGGGCTTTAAGCATGTTTTGTGCACATGACATGCACATGTCATTTTAACACTTGTTACATTTTTCCTACATGATTTTGGGTGTATGGTTATTGTTTTGTGTTTACTATTGCAAAGAGAAGAAAACAAAAGAAAAGAAAAAGGAATGACAGAATAATAAGCTATGGGCAAGTGTAAGAAAGTGAGGGGTCAAGAGAGAGCCATGCCCACTTGTTCCCATCTTCTTCCTTCATCATTTTCTCCCCCCATTTCCTCTTGTGCTACTGCCCTCATCTTCCCCTCCACAAATCACCACACTTCATCTCCAAAACCCTACTCCCACTTCACAAAAAATGTGCAGAAGCTCTCAAGCAACACTTTGGACCAAGAAAGTTTGAGTTTTGGCGCTGTAGGGGATTCATGAGGGGAAAATGAGGTAATTATTCCATCATTAGTGTAGAATTTCCATTCCTTTAGCATCCATGTTAATATATAATCGATATTGTGCGGTTTTGGGGACTTTGAAAACTTTAAGTTGAGGATTAGGGTTTGAGTTGAACCCAAAGGTGAAATTATGGTTATTAGAGACTATACAACCCCTATGGTGATTGATTGGAGACCTAAAGCAGAGACTAGAACCCATTTTAGCGAATTTAGAAACCCGATATCGGAAATTTTTTGAAATTTTGATGGTATTTGGAAATCTGCTAACACTCGGGGACCTGAAAAATTATTTAGCAAGGACAGTGATACATGCAGGCACCTAGGAGGTATCACCCAAGACCCTAGCCCCTACCCCCTCACTGCGGCCAGAGCTTGGTGTTTGGGCTTCGTGCTTGCTCTGTGTCTCCTATACCAGTAAATTAGACCCTCCACATATGCAAAATTGGCTGATTTGACCTAGGGTAAAATCTGGGACTATTTTCAAGAGTTGCTGTTTTGATACGGGGTTTCGTTTCCCGTATTTTGAATTATAGATTGTTGTATCTGTGTTTTACCTCGATCACTTGACGTTTGTACGACGATATCGAGGATTGTTGGTGATTTTGAAAGCATGGTCCATAGGTTCTAACCTATAGGCCTTTAGCGTGTCGTTTTGGTTTTCCGATGTGATTTTAATACGTATTTGCCATTGGATTATATGTGTAGGTACCCTCGTGATGGCGAGACGTTGAAAATGAAGATGGCGACATCGGCATCGGCACACAAGAAGCAAGGTGAGTAGATTTATATCTACGGGGAGAGGTCAGGTGGATGGCGTATAGCACCCCAGCAAAGTTGTAAGGAATTATATGATGGGATATGATATATATACCTTTATATGTTAGGATGTGACATGAACCGTAGCAAGAAAGCTTAGGAGATTAGGGTTTAGTGTTAGCGAGTATGGATGAAAGGACTCTAGTAGATTGCTTAGTCCCGAAACCCTAGGGTAAAGATTTGCATACATGCACATACGCATACTCGCATACATTGATATCCTTGTGCGTATTGGGGACATATTTATATTTGTATTCATATGCTTGGATGACTAGAATGTTATATAATACTTGGGAATGAGTCGATCTGATCGGGCATGATGCCGTGAGATATTTAATGCATGACCGGGATATGTCATGATGTTATAGCGGGTCGTTGGATGACGATACTATGTTGATGATATAGTTATGATAGTTGACGAGTTATATATCGAGATATGAGATAAGATATGTTAAGATATTTATAATGGATCGCTTGGGCGATGTATATGATGATATGTATGGATGACACCGGATTGTATAAGGCTGTAGATCAGTAGCCAGATCATGATTAGTGTTGATGATATTAGTAGTGTGCTAGACTTAGATCAGTACCCCATGTTCACGATATGTGATGATAAGGATATCAGATGAGTAATGAGATAAATGTTATATTTGACCCATACCCAGATTTGGGATGCCGTACGATAGATTTACCGTCCGAGAGATAGTTATGAGGATAGATCCGCAATATTGACTCGAGGATGCCATATTATTTATTGTATCGTACATGATATTGTTGAGACGAGATCACCGACTACTAGGTATATAAATATATAGATCGACTCAGACTTAGGCGGATTCCCTTACCCTATTGACTGGGCTCGAGTCATACTCATTAGCAAAAGTAGGGAGTCGTGAGTGTGTTTATATACCAAACTGTATGACTCGAATATTGGGTAGGTATATATTTTCAGTGTTGCTATTACTACATCAGTTTCTGTATATTCATGATGATTCATTGCATTGCATGCTTGTACATATGTTATATGTAATTATCATGAAAACCCTGTTGTCTGGACACCAGCACCATTACTGATGATGCGTATGTTCCACGTACACTTGCTTGCCGGCTCACACACATCATCATCGGTAATTGCAATGTCATGTACATTTTAGAAAATACTATTTATTGACATAACTTGCTAGCGGATAGTTGCAACGTGTTATAACATCATATGCTAGTTTAGCTATTGCATTCATTGCATGATAGCAGTTGCATTCATGTATACTCATTGGTCATGCAGCATTACGGAGATTTATGCCGATATTCACTGTTTACTTACTTTTGATTCTTGTATTTCGGATTCCATGAGATTTCTGGATTTGGGGGAAAACCGCAAGAATATATATAAACTTCTCTCTCTTTCCCTCTTTTTAAAAAAATGCAAGCTGCGGTTTTCCCATGATGTATGAGTCGTCCACGATGAGTTTTCTGTTAGTTGTATGTATGACCTAGAGGCCAGTATTGTACAGATATAGAGAGGACTTTCTTGCTCGATATGATAGTATGCTATCTGGTTGCTCTTTACTTTAACTTGTATACATGTCTCTTTATACTGTCTTATAGTTACATGTTGGTAAAGCCCTTAGGATGTGTACTTGACTACCTGGACTATGATGCAGATCATACTAGTGGGGACATGGTAGTCCATAAGTACATCCTTCAAGGTCCCTAGTCATGGGTGTATCGAGACGGGGCATCGATATACCAGAGTAGACTAGCGTATACGCTTCACGACCCATGAGATGGGCGATGGATGATCCCATATCCATTGGTCTTTGACATCAGAGATGGTATACGGGTGCTCAGTGAAGACTGGGTACACTAGACGTACTCGCCGAGAACTCCCAGATGGTATTATACCTCACGTCAGATGGCAGTTCTCTGGTGACACTTGTGCAGGTTAGTCTGTAGACCCGAGATCGTCATAGAGTCTCGTGTGATTCCAACTGTGCTCTGATTTCCACCTTACTGCGTCCATGAGGGCGTGCAAAACGGTGGTTTTTGGGTACAGTCCCGAGTCACATGGAGGCAATGAGCGATAGGAGGGGTTTCGTCTCTCCCGGTATTGGGGGTTGATGTTGTGCTGTGCTCAATTGGCCGTAACAGGGAAGTCCCTGGCCAGGGCTGATTAGAGATTTACTGGTAAGTGTTACCAGTAGTTTCTCGACCAGTTATGAGCCTCACATCGGCACGACTTATTGGTTATTGGGGTCTGACGTTTACCACCCCTAGACTTGATATGCGACATATCAGACGAGGAGACCGGACTGTACGGGAAGTGTTGTCGGCAGGCTTTCACAGGAGTTAGAGCGGGCTTCCTTGCTGATCGTCTGATCTCTCAATACCCGGGTAGCCGTTACGTCCAGCTAGTACCGCTGACGGCTTGTGGGTGTGTGATGTGATCATCACCTACTGCCGGCGTATTGACGAGTCTTTAGAGTCCGACATAGAGGTTTTACTCGCTCAGGCAAAACGAAATAGGAGCGCATATGTGATATGTGCGAGACCGAGAATAAATGCGTGTATGTGATACCGTATTCTATTCTCGCGACTATATGTATCGGTCGGTTATATATAATATGGCCGGGTTATCGAATCGAGTGTTGATTCGATAAGTCGATACAATGGATGTTAGCCGGTTATATGAGATGTGACTGGATTATTAAGTCAAGTGTTGATTTAATAATTAAGTGTATAATTGTATATTAGATATACTAGTTTACATTTACTAACACTTGTTCACTTTAGGGTTTTTCTCACTTGTACACTACTTTAACATATATATGATATATGTTTAAAATGTGTTATCATTTTGTATCATGGTTGATGATACACAATCCATGGGTGTATGAGACTTACACTATGCTAATGTTTATTTTGGGTTTTTTAATATTTAAAGTAATTGCAAAATCAAGTGGAGGATTTGAAAATATATGAAGCTTGTGGATGCATTGACTAATCCAACTTCATTTTGTTTTTACTATGGATTTTTATTAACCCAACCATAACCATTAGCCTAGGGTTAAGTCTCTACAAGGGTTAGTATATGATACTCACTCACCATGGTTACACTTCTCACTTGTTCATTATCCTCATTCCTTTCTTTTGTTCATCTTCTTCATTGAGCAAAAAGAAATTGCTTGCTAGGGTTTTGAAAAATGAGTGAAACTTTGTGAGAATTAAAAATCCAATGAGAACCCACTTCCTATTTCTCCATCCTCATCAAGACTAGCACTCTTATATAGGGTGTTTGCTTCACAAATTCTCAAATTAGTGAAGTAGTAGCTTGAGTCGGAATACCCTCGACGTAGATCATCTTCGGCCTCGGAGACTTCAAGCAAGATCGCACCTTTCGCCTCGTGAAGCCATGCAAGGGTCCGGGAGATCCACGATCGCAGCGAAGGAACTTCAACAAGGAGCAAATGAAGTGAAGGACCGATCTACAAAGGTTGTATTTCGTATCCCTTTTGAGTAACGTTGTTTACTTGCTTATTGATTCGCCTAAACTTTAGTATGCGATCTTGCTTAGTGTTATTCGGCACATAAAAATTTAATTTTGGCATGGTCGATGCCTTGTAGAGCCTTGTTAGTGTGCCTAGTAACCCTACATTTTCATGATTACTGTTGGATTTTGAGACCCGTTGCGAGGAGTGGATGAACTATCTCGGGTACATTGTGGGCCCAGTAAGGTACCCCGGGGCAATAAGCTCGAGTCGTAGACGATGAGCCTGGTAGGAGAGCACTACCTACTGGTGATTTTACCTGGCACGTCGGATATCCGGAGGATACCGTTCGTTGTCGTGTGATTGATGATAAGGTCCGATTCGGGTGACGAAGCCCTAGATTTTGAGGTATTGAGATTCGATGATACAGGCCAGTCCGGATAGCCGGAGCCTGAGATAATGAGATATTGGGATTTATGTTTTGTGTCGATGCTAGACACTGTTTATGTTGATTTCATTGATGCTATCTCGTTTTAAATATACAGAAATCTCACAAAGTTATGAAAGCAGTTTTCTTCATTTACATGTATTCTGTTTTCATGCATTCATACTTCATTCATATGATATGTTGCTACCTGAGGAACTGACACGAGCACATAGGATTACATTTATGTATAGATGTTTACCCTTGCCATCTTTTCTTTCTTCAGACTTATCATTTGAGGTTATATATATGTATATTGATCGTATTGACCTAAGATTGTGTCATACATACGATTTCTGCTCATAGATATTTTCTACTCACGAGTTGGCAACTCACCCCCGTTGTGCCACAGTTTCTTGCAGGTTTTGCCGCACAGGTTTCGTTGCAGTTTTGCTGGCACACTGGCCCTTCCGGATGATTGCTTGGGTAGGTCGGTTCTTTTGCATCAGGACCACCATTGTATAATTGTTATTTCATTGGTATCTAGTAAAAATCCATCAACAAAACATGTATATTTTATTGACATAGAGACCAGTGATGTTTATTCTTTCGAAATTAGAGTCACGCGTTGTATTATGGATTTCGTGTTGTTTTAGAGTTTTCCTTTCAGTTTTGATCCTCGCCCTTCGGCGTTGTATATTATTGCTTGCATGGTTGTGGCAGTCGATTGACGAAGAGCTAGCTCCTGCTTGGGGAAGCCTTTTATCATTCATGTATATATTTATCATGTTGTACCCCGTTCGGGGCCAGTATTTACAAAGGAAACTCTGCCGAAATTTTTAGAAAAGACTTGTGATTTTAAAAATGCATATTTCGGCTTATATTGCTAAACTACTTGATTTAGATTGGTTTTTCCTTCACTCTACTGGTTTACTTGGTTTTGATTTCTGGGTTTTGGCTTACTTAGATTACGTACGCCTCGAGAAGTTTTCGTAATTTAAGTGCCGGTCATATTCCGTACTTTTCGGGTCGTGACAGGTTCCCAATGTGCTTTGATTTCCTCCTTACCACAGCTCAAAGAAGTCAAGCAAACAGGTGAAATTTGTGTATAGTCCCGAGTCACATGGAGGCAGTGAGCGATAGGAGGGGTTTCGTCTCTCCCGGTATTGGGAGTTGATGCTGCGCTATGCTCGATTGGCTATAACAGCAAGTCCCTGGCCAGGGTTGATGAGATTTACTGGTAAGTGTTATCAGTAGTTTCTCGAAAGGTTCCAGGGCACACATCGGCTTGACTTATCAAGTTAGTGGGGTTTGACGATTCCACACCCAGACTCGATATGCGACATATCAGAAGAAGAGATTGGAATGTACGATAAGTGTTGCTTATAGGCTTTACTGGAGTTTGGACAAGTTTTCTTGTTGATCTTCTATTCGTTCAATACCTGGGTAGCCGTTACGTCCAGCTAGTACCGCGGATGGCTTGTGTGTATCTGATGTGATCATTACCTACTGCTGGCATATTGACGAGTTTTTAGAGTCCCACATGCTGGGTTCCCAAGGCGGCCGCTGGGTTTCGGGAGGCATCGTCCATGCCATTTTCAAAAAATTTGTCGCGCTAAAGAACCCTAACATAGAATCTAAACTAGAGAATTAGAAGAACAAGCATGTAAACATCTTTACATTTAAGTGAACAAGGAATTCAACCTTTGTAGAATGTGTAAGTCCATGCTACCTCTCCCGGTACTTTCGGGAATGCGGAATTTGGTGAAAAACAATTTTCTTAGAGGTGGTAACATGGACTCAAAACCGGATTTTTGTTAAACATCTAACTAACAACCTAACTACGAGTTGCTAACTACTCGGTTAGGGGGTTATACCTTTCTTTTTCTCGAACTCCTTCGTCTTCAAGCTTCGATGGTCGTCCGAATCGGCTTCTCCCCGTCGTCACCTTGCGCCGAAGATAGATCCACCTGAAAGCTTCAACCTTTGGCTCCTTCTTCGAACTTTGAAGAAACTAGTTCACTCGGTTTGCTAAACCTTGTGAACTAGAGTGAGTAGAGAAGAGTTTGTATGGGATTTTATCTATGGTTCTTGGTTCTCAACTCATGAGACAAGTGAACCATAGAATCAAGAGAGGGAGAGCAAGAGGAGGAAGATGAGAGCTCAAGAACAAGAGAGAGAATGAGCATGAAAGAATGAGAGAAGACTTTTCTCATTTTGCTCTCATAATCCATAACCATCATAACACATCATAGCAATCAAGTATTATGTGATGGTTTAAGCAACAATAGCCATATCATTTCATGCACTCATTTTGCACAAAAGAGCAAGCAAGCAAAAGTCTTTGCCATGAAATGATAGCTATAGTTATCATGATGGTCAACTAGTCAAGCCTAGTCAACCGGTCAACAAAGTCAACAAGTCAACAAAGTCAATCCCTCAACAACCATGTCACCATAATACTTAATTAATATAATTGTTAATCATATTCTCATTAGGGTTGAGCAAAAAGTCAATAGTCAACGGTCAACAACCCTAATGAGAATCCTTTGCCTCTGTCTCTCCGTCAACTGTGCATACACACCTGCATCCGCGTTCCGAGGAACACGGATGCATACTGGATAAAACCAATCCCAAAAGGTACACTAGGATCTGGCTTAAACCAAAGCCCGCTAGTGCAAACTGTCCGGACACTGTACGTGCACAAGTGCACGGATGTGACCGAACCCTGTCGCAAAACCATGCGACCTGTCGCAAAACCATGCGACCTCTACACTTTTGCCTAAAGGCGAATAGCATTCTGTATGGGACTCTAAAGACTCGACACTACGCTGGCAGTGGGTTTAACCACAGACCACAAGCGGCACTAGCTGTGCGTAACGGTCCCCAGGTAGATGCCGACAAGAAGACTGACGAGGTGAAACCCATCTGAATTCCTACTGAGCCTGAATGTGACAATCACCGTACAGTCCGGTCTGTTCGTCTGATACATCGCATGGCGGGCCTAGGGGGCGGTAAACGTCAGTCCCCCAATAGCGGTACAAGTCGTGTCGGAGTGAAGCCCAAAACACCCTGAGATAACACTGGAAGCCTACCAGTATATCTCGTTTGCCCTGGCCAGGGACTACTCGTGTAATGGCTCTCCTAGACACAACGCGATGTCAACCCCCAATACCGGGAGAGACGAATCCTGTCTAACCGTCACTGCCTCCAAGTGCTTCGGGACTGCACCCAACTACCACCTGTTTGCACGACTCCTTTGAGCCGTGGTAGGGCAGTAATCATAGTACAGTGGGAACACACTCGAGGCGAAGTGACAGTATCAAGTCAGCGGACTAAGCTGTACTCATGTCACCTGGGAACTGATAACTGACGATAGGCATAATACCAACTAGTCAGTTCCTGACGAGTCCTGTCCAGTGTACTCGTAACCCAACGAGCACCCGCATACTCTCTCAAGTACGACGTACCGACGGCTGTGGGACAGACCGTCTCCCACACTGGGATGAGAAGCGCATGCGCTAGTCTACTCCGGAGTATCGATGCCCTGTCTCGATAGTCCTGCGACCAGGGACCTGCATAAGGATGTGCTTATAGATTACCCAGCCCCACTAGTATGACTGCCATCACAACGCTGGTAATCAAGCAAAGATCCTAAGGGCTCCACTAATGTGTATAGGCGATATACTAAAATAAACAGATGTACACATTGAAGTAGAAACAAACCAAGTAGCATACTACTATTTTAAGCAAGATTGTATATACAAGGTGAATATCCCAAGCTTCCATTAAGTAATATACAAACTAGTATGATACAGTAATGGCCTCTAGGGTATATACACTAACAATCTCCTACTTGCACTAAGGCCATGTACTGGCGTATCGAAGACCTATCATCTCGATCAGCCGCTCGAACTGAGTCTGGGGCAAGGCCTTGGTGAATGGATCTGCAGTGTTATCTTCTGAAGCGACTCTCCGAACCTCGATCTCCTGGCGATCCACGATCTCACTGATCTGGTGATACCGCCTCAAGATGTGTCTGGATCTCTGATGGGACCTGGGTTCCTTCGCTAAAGCTATAGCCCCATTGTTGTCACAATACAGAGGTATTGGATCAACAATGGACGGAATCACCTGAAGCTCTTTCAAGAACTTCCTCATCCAGACAGCTTCTATTGCGGCATCAGATGCAGCGATGTATTCCGCTTCCATCGTCGAGTCTGCAACGGTTTCTTGTTTGGAACTCTTCCAACACACAGCCCCTCCATTGAGGGTAAAGACAAAACTCGACATAGACTTGGAATCATCCTTGTCACTCTGGAAGCTGGAGTCAGCAAAGGCCTCGATCTGGAGGTCTTTTCCGCCATACACCAACAACATCTCCTTAGTCCTTCTCAGGTACTTGAGAATGTTCTTTACCGCTATCCAGTGTTTCTCTCCAGGGTTTGACTGATACCGGCTTACCACACTCAGTGCATAAGCTACATCCGGTCTGGTACACAACATCGCATACATTATAGAGCCTACCGCAGAAGCGTAGGGTATAATAGACATGTGATCCCTCTCCAAATCAGTCTTGGGAGACATCTCTTTAGAGAGGGTGATCCCGTGACAAGCCGGTAGGTTACCGCGCTTGGAATCTTCCATACTGAATCTTTTCAGTATGGTGTCGATGTACCTGGACTGTGAAAGTCCTAATATCCTCTTGGATCTATCACGATGGATCCGGATCCCCAGGATGTATGAGGCATCACCCAGGTCTTTCATGGAGAACCTGTGTGACAAGAACCCCTTGACAGATTGTAGCATAGGAATGTCATTTCCTATTAAGAGAATGTCATCCACGTACAAAACGAAGAATACTACAGTTCTTGCTACAAATCTACAATAGATGCATGGTTCATCTGGATTTTTGATAAAGCCAAATTCCTTGACCGTCTCATCAAAACAGATGTTCCAACTCCGCGATGCCTGCTTTAGTCCATAGATGGACTTAAGCAACTTGCATACCTTTCCGCTGCTCCCACTCTGAATGAAACCCTCTGGTTGGTCCATATAGACACACTCCTCTAAATTTCCATTTAGAAAAGCGGTCTTTACGTCCATTTGCCAGATCTCATAATCGTGGAAGGCAGCAATGGCAAGAAGGATCCGAATGGATTTCAGCATAGCCACTGGAGAAAAGGTTTCGTCATAGTCCAAGCCAGGTCTTTGACGGAAACCCTTTGCAACAAGTCTACCTTTATAGGTCTCAACCTGTCCATCTACACCAATCTTTCTTTTGAAGATCCACTTGCATCCTATGGGTTTTACCCCGTCTGGAGCAATGTCCAACGTCCATACTTTGTTGGTGTACATGGACTCCATTTCGGTCCGCATTGCATCCAGCCATTTTACTGAGTCAACGCTCTGAACGGTCTGCTGGAAGCTAGTAGGCTCATCATAATCTATGATGCAATCCTCTCTATCCCCGTCTATGAGAAAACCGTAGTATCTCTCGGGCGGATGAGACTGCCTACTACTCCTGCGGAGCGGCGTAGGAATGTCCTGTTCTTTTGAACCCTCTGGTTCCACTAAGCTTTCAGTAATAGCTCGTGGTTCTGGAATTTCTTCCAGTTCTATTTTGCTCCCACTTATCTGGGTTTCTAAAAACTCAGTTTCCAAGAAGTAGGCATGACGAGAAACAAGAACTTTTTGTTCCTCTTCGCAGTAGAAGAAATATCCCTTGGAGTTCTTTGGATATCCCATGAACTTACACTGTACTGAGCGTTCCTCGAGCTTGTCCGCATGCTGCTTTTTAACAAAAGCTGGACATCCCCATGTCTTAATGTGCTTAAGATAGGGTCTCTTCCCACACCACATCTCATATGGTGTAGTAGGCACAGTCTTAGTTGGAACTCGGTTCAAAAGGTATGCAACTGATTCTAGCGCATACCCCCAGAATGATCGCGGTAACTCAGCGTTACTCATCATGGACCATACCATATCCAATAGGGTTCGGTTCCGTCTCTCCGATACACCGTTATGTTGCGGAGTGTATGGAGGAGTAAGCTGAGAGAGAATTCAGTTCTCTTTTAAATAGTCCAGGAACTCGGCACTTAAGTATTCACCATCTCGATCCGATCTTAGAATCTTGATACTTTTGCCGGTCTGTTTTTCTACTTCATTCTTATATTCCTGGAATTTTCCAAAGGCTTCGGACTTATGTTTCATTAAGAAGACATAACCGTACCTTGAAAAGTCATCCGTAAAAGTAATGAAGTAAGAATAACCGCTTCGCGCATGTATAGACATTGGACCGCACACGTCGCTGTGTACGAGTCCCAAGAGCTCGCTCGCTCTTACTCCGTGTCCAGTGAACGGAGTCTTTGTCATCTTTCCTTTGAGACAGGATTGACAAGTGGCATACGATTGATATTCGAACGTATTCAAATATCCTTCTGTATGTAACTTCGTCAACCTTCTCTCATTGATGTGACCCAGTCTACAATGCCACAAGAAAGTCTGATTTATTTCCGGAGACTTTCTTTTGTGTGTATTCTGGACATTGAAAATCTGTGGTTGGTTCAATACGTATATACCATTGCTTAATGTACCTGACCCAATCAAAACTTGATTGAGGTGAATGTTTACAACATTACTTACAAACGCAAATTCATAACCTTCTTTAGAAACTAAAGATACAGAAATGATATTACAAGTTGCGTTGGGTACAAAAAAGCAATTACGCAAAACCAAAACATGTCCATCTGACATTCCCAGGTGATAGTCCCCCACGGCCTTAGCATCCATGCTAGCTCCGTTCGCAACTCTGAGGGTCATGTCACCTGCTTTCAAAACACTATGGTTTCTCAACGCCTGTAAAGAATTACAGATATGAGATCCTGATCCGGTATCCAATACCCAGGAAGTAGAGTTTATTGAAAGACAGTTTTCAATAACATACACACCTGAAGCTGAAGCTGCAACCTGCTTCAATTCCTGTGTTCTGGCCTTCCAGGCCCTGCAATCATTCTTCCAGTGTCCTTTCTTATGACAATAGAAGCATTCTTCCTTATCCACAAGCTTCCCCTCTTTCTTTGTTGCTTTAGCTTTTCCCTTCGTATCCACTTTACTAACACCGCCTCTTGGTTTGGCGGGGGCTTTCTTCTTCTTTCCCTTGGCTTTCGCCTTGGACCTAGAAGAAGATGATCCTCCTCCAAACAAAGTGGATGTTTCCCTACCTTTCTGTAGGGTGCCCTCTGCGCTCCTCAGCATGTTGAGGAGCTCTGAAAGTTCAACTTCCTTTTCTTGTAAGTTGAAGTTCAGTATAAACTGGGCGTAAGTGGAAGGAAGGGACTGAAGAACTAAGTCCTTATAGAGCTCACTTTCCAATGTAGTCCCTAGGTCCGCGAGCTCCTCAATGTAACCGATCATCTGAAGCACGTGTTCTGCTACTGATGATCCGACGGCCATCCTTGCCGAAAATAACTTTTTCGACGCTTCGTATCTTGCGATACGAGATTGCTCTCCATACAGTTCTTTTGTATGAAGAAATATGGATTCTAAGTCCATATTCTCAAGCCTCCTCTGATGTTCATTGTCCATAGAGGCAAGTACGAGGCACTTGGCCTTCACGCTATCAATCTCCCAAGTCTTACGGATTTCCTTATCCGCGACGCTGGAAGTGGGAGCAGGGACAGGGGGAGCTTTGGTGGTAAGAAGATACCCCAGCTTGTCATAAGTGATTGCCATCTTGACATTCCTGAGCCAATCTTTGTAGTTTGGCCCTTTCAGTATGTTTTTATCTAGGAGTAACTTAAGTCCAGTCATGTCGATTGGTCGCTGCAATTAGGAGAGAGAAGAAACACTCAGCTTGATGCTCTTGCAAGTTTAGAATGGTTTTTAGTTTGTCTAAACAAGGATGGCTCCCACTGTTTCTCGAATCCCTCCTCAAACCAAAAAGCAAGAATTAGTCGGGATCAATCCCACCGCACAATACTTGCTTAACCGTTCAGCCAGGACAGTGTCGGTACTTCGAGGGAGGTTTTCCAACGCTTTCGCGAAGTTCCTTAATTAAATAACCTCTTTTCCCTGGGGGCGAAGCCCCGCTGACACTTTTCTAGACACCTACTTGGTTTATAGCATTGATCGTTAAGTGAGAAATTTCCCGAGGAGTAGCATATACTCACAGTAGGATCGGGATCCAAATATCATCGCGTGACGAAACTGAAGGAATCCTACCAGAATCATCACACTCCAAATGGTATGCAGCGCTAGCAAGTTTCAGTACTTATGAAACTCCCGATGTGGATTTTTGCCCCATTCTCTTATGACCTTGACTTTGGCCAACAAATCATAAGTCACATGTCAAGTTCTACCCGTCGTTCTCCAGGTTAATTTGAATCCACCCGTACCTACCCTTGACTTTGGCCAACAAGGCAGTACGACTGTTCCAAACCAACGCATCTATCTATGCTGCACATGAATACCCAATAGCTACCAATCACTACGCCTTGACTTTGGCCAACAAACACAGCTTGAATACTATTGACTATTCATGTGAAACGACAGAGGGCTACGAATGGTTTTGGCTAAACCGTGAACGTAGTGAACTTGATATAATCGATGGAATGAGATAGCTTTTAAAAGGAGTGGCTCAAACTCCGCATTTTAAAAGTTTGTTTTGAAAAGAACCGAGTGGTTTTTCGAAAGTGTTCCAACGATTTTAACTTGGTTTATTTTCTTGCATTAGTTCTTTTAATGCGTGATATTCTTCCATTAGTTCTTTTAATGCGTCCCATCATTTAATCCTACCATTGCAGAAAACAACCAAAATATGACGTACGCTTATGCCATTCGCATTCGCCACGGGGCCCCGTCATTACCCGTTAGGTTACTTAACTAACGACAGAGCGGGGGCTGGGCTAGCGCGGCTGTAAAACATAAGCAACGCCTAAATAATATCATATATAGATATACTGCAATGATAGCCATTTCAGATCACAGATGAACACATTGGATATACTAGGAATCCGCAATTCGTACGAGCCTGTAACGAAAAGCAGATTACACGGTCGCGGTGAATAGCCAATACCCCAGCCAAGACCCCTACGGGTGCGGCAAACTACCCGCCAAGTACCCGAAGCGAAGCAACCTCCCTCAACTCTGTGAGTAGGCCACTCGGCACTTCGGCATACCCGGTAGTTTGTGCACCCCCTCCATAGGTCTATCCTATGAGCAAAAACAGTAAAAAGAAATTATACAATGACGGCTACAACCCCGACCCGGTTGTGCGGCCATACAAATAATTATTACATCAATTTACAAATTTACATGAATTCAAAGAAAAGAAAACTCTCGTCTCACAACCCCCGGCTATGCACCCGCGACAATCCAATGAATTCATATACACATTCCAATAACATTACAGATCACAGATTTGTATAACCCCCACTAATCGACATATAGCGATTAGCAGACGTTCAATACAAATATCACATCACAGAAAAACCCGTCAGCTTAAGTCTTTTAGAAGTTCGATCAAAAATACGGATTTTCAGGACCCCAAAAATAAAATTTTCGTTCTGGAAAATCTGGGCAGAAAATATATATTCCAAAAATCCCAAAACAACCCCAGAAAAACACTGCACCAAACTTGGACCTCGGCCGAGTCAACTCAGCCGCGGATCCGCGGCGGGAGCATGCTGGGACTTTGACTCGATCGTTGGACCAAATTTGGTGGGTGATCACACAAAAGACTGAGCCAATTTTTAAGATAAAATTTATCAATTTTTTAACAGAAAAAAAATCGGTAGAAACTTAACATATCGGGTTCGTTTTGTGACTTTTTCTTTGATCGATCTTCTAGCTACTTTGCTAACATGTTAGATAGAGTTTAACTAGGCTCTGATACCACTGTAAGTCCATGCTACCTCTTCCGGTACTTTCGGGCATGCGGAATTTGGTGAAAAACAATTTTCTTAGAGGTGGTAACATGGACTCAAAACCGGATCTTTGTTAAATATCTAACTAACAACCTAACTACGAGTTGCTAACTACTCGGTTAGGGGGTTATACCTTTCTTTTTCTCGAACTCCTTCATCTTCAATCTTCGATGGTCGTCCGAATCGGCTTCTCCCCGTCGTCTCCTTGCGCCGAAGATAGAACCACCTGAAAGCTTCAACCTTTGGCTCCTTCTTCGAACTTTGAAGAAACTAGTTCACTCGGTTTGCTAAACCTTGTGAACTAGAGTGAGTAGAGAAGAGTTTGTATGGGATTTTATCTATGGTTCTTGGTTCTCAACTCATAAGACAAGTGAACCATAGAATCAAGTGAGGGAGAGCAAGAGGAGGAAGATGAGAGCTCAAGAACAAGAGAGAGAATGAGCATGAAAGAATGAGAGAAGACTTTTCTCATTTTGCTCTCATAATCCATAACCATCATAACACATCATAGAATCAAGTATTATGTGATGGTTTAAGCAACAATAGCCATATCATTTCATGCACTCATTTTGCACAAAAGAGCGAGCAAGCAAGCAAAAGTCTTTGCCATGAAATGATAACTATAGTTATCATGATGGTCAACTAGTCAAGCCTAGTCAACCGGTCAACAAAGTCAACAAGTCAACAAAAGTCAACAAGTCAACAAAGTCAATCCCTCAACAACCATGTCACCATAATACTTAATTAATATAATTGTTAATCATATATCATATTCTTATTAGGGTTGAGCAAAAAGTCAATAGTCAACGGTCAACGGTCAACAACCCTAATGAGAATCCTTTGCCTCTGTCTCTCCGTCAACTGTGCATACACACCCGCATCCGCGTTCCGAGGAACACGGATGCATACTGGATAAAACCAATCCCAAAAGGTACACTAGGATCTGGCTTAAACCAAAGCCCGCTAGTGTAAACTGTCCGGACACTGTACGTGCACAAGTGCATGGATGTGACCGAACCCTGTCGCAAAACCATGCGACCTATCGTAAAACCATGCGACCTCTACGCTTTTGCCTAAAGGCGAATAGCTTTCTGTGTGGGACTCTAAAGACTCGACACTACGCTGGCAGTGGGTTTAACCACAGACCGCAAGCGGCACTAGCTGTGCGTAACGGTCCCCAGGTAGATGCCGACAAGAAGACTGATGAGGTGAAACCCATCTGAACTCCTACTGAGCCTGAATGTGACAATCTCCGTACAGTCCGGTCTGTTCGTCTGATACATCGCATGGCGGGCCTAGGGGGCGGTAAACGTCAGTCCCCCAATAGCGGTACAAGTCGTGTCGGAGTGAAGCCCAAAACACCCTGAGATAACACTGGAAGCCTACCAGTATATCTCGTTTGCCCTGGCCAGGGACTACTCGTGTAATGGCTCTCCTAGACACAGCGCGATGTCAACCCCCAATACCGGGAGAGACGAATCCTGTCTAACCGTCACTGCCTCCAAGTGCTTCGGGGCTGCACCCAACTACCACCTGTTTGCATCACTCCTTTGAGCCGTGGTAGGGTAGTAATCAAAGTACAGTGGGAACACACTCGAGGCAAAGTGACAGTGTCAAGTCAGCGGACTAAGCTGTAGTCATGTCACCTGGAAACTGATAACTGACGATAGGCATAATACCAACTAGTCAGTTCCCGACGAGTCCTGTCCAGTGTACTCGTAACCCAACGAGCACACGCATACTCTCTCAAGTACGATGTACCGACGGCTGTGGGACAGACCGTCTCCCACACTGGGATGAGAAGCGCATGCGCTAGTCTACTCCGGAGTATCGATGCCCTGTCTCGATAGTCCTGCGACCAGGGACCTGCATAAGGATGTGCTTATAGATTACCCAGCCCCACTAGTGTGACTGCCATCACAACGCTGGTAATTAAGCAAAGATCCTAAGGGCTCCAATAATGTGTATAGGCGATATACTAAAATAAACACATGTACACATTGAAGTAGAAACAAACCAAGTAGCATACTACTATTTTGAGCAAGATTGTATATACAAGGTGAATATCCCAAGCTTCCATTAAGTAATATACAAACTAGTATGATACAGTAATGGCCTCTAGGGCATATACACTAACAGAATGGTCCTTCACTTAAATAGCTTCGTGTAGTAGTCCCTTCGCTACAAATAGTGATTTCCAGGACTCTAGTGAGGTTCCACAATGTGAAATGAACAAGCTTTCTTGAAGTCTTCGAGGCCTAAGATGATCTACGTTGAGGAGACACTAACTCAAGCTACATCTTCACTAAGTGATGAACTAGTGAAGAAACAACCCAATCTAAATGGATAGTAGAGAAGAGGTTGATGAAGTAGGAATTTTGCTCACTTTAGAAATAATTTTCTCACTAATTTTCTTCACCTCACATTGAAGCTAGGAAGCTTGAGGATGGCGATGAAGAAAGCAACCATGGAATGAAGCAAGTGAAGAATGAATCAAGTGGTGAGAATAAAAACCATGGGTGAGTTAATATCATATACTAACTCATGTAGATACTAAACCATGTCTAATCATAATGGTTGGGTTAATAAATATCTTAAGTAAAACAAACTTGGTGGACTAAGTCAATGGTTCTACAAGCATCCACTAAGTATCAACCATGACTAATTTCCACCCAATTTTGAATTAATTTAAATAAATAAAACCCTTGATTATGTTAAGCAAGGTGTGAGTCACATACACCCATGTCACATGTATCATCTAGCATGACACAAAAGAGTGTACATTAATATATATCACATATATACTAAATACAAAAGTGAGAAAAAGAATTGTTAACTGAGCTAATATTTGTTAATGTAAATTAATATATCAAATATATAATTATACATTAAATTATTAAATCAACACTTGATTTAATAATCCAGTTATATCGCATATGACGGACTAATATCAAATGTATCAACATATCGAATCAACACTTGATTCAATAACCCGACTATATCACATATAACCGACCAATATCACATATCGAGAGAATAGAATAAGGTATCACATACACGTATTAATCTCGGTCCCGCACATATCACATATGTGCTCCTACTTCGTTTCGCTTGAGCCAGGAAACCTATGTATAGGACTCTAAAGACTCGTCAATACGCCGGGAGTAGGTGGTGATCATATCAGTCACCCACAAGCCGCAAGCGGTCTGCTAAACGTAACGGCCACCCGAGTATTGAACGATCAGAAGATCAATAAGCAAACATGCTCATACTCCTGCGAATACAATAAGTAATACTACCGTACAGTCCGGTATCTTCGTCAGATATGTCTCATATCACCGCCTAGGGTAGTAAACATTAGACCCTAATAGCCTGATAAGGCATGCCGATGTGAGGCCCATAACGGTTCGAGAAACTACTGATAACACTTACTAGTAGATCTCAGCAACCCTGACCAGGGATTTCTTGTTATGGGCAATCAAGCATAGCGCACCATCAACCCCCAATACCGGGAGAGACGAAATCGCCACCTATCGCTCATTGCCTCCATGTGACTTGGGACTATACCCAAAAACCACTGTTTTGCACGATCTCTTGAACGTGGTAAGCTGAAAATCAAAGCACAGTCGGAATCACACAAGACTCTATGACGATCTCGGGTCGACAGACTAACCTGTACCAGTGTCACCAGAGAACTACTATCTAACGGTAGGTATAATACCATATAGGAGATCTCGGCGAGTCCATCCAGTGTACCTAGTCTCCACTGAGCACCCGTATACCTTCTCTGATGTTAAACACCAATGGATGTGGGATCATCCATCTCCGATCATATGGGTCGAGAAGCGTATACGCTAGTCTACTCTGGAATATCGATGTCCCGTCTCGATACTCCCACGACTAGGAACATTTGAAGAATGTACTTACTGACTACCTCTGCCCCACTAGTATGATCTGCATCATAATCCTGGTAGTCAAGTACACATCCTAACGGCTTTATCAACATGTAATAGAGAGACGATAGTGTACATGCTAAGATAAAGAGCAACCAGATTGAATACTATCATGTCGAGCAAGAAAGTCCTCCCTATATATGTCCAAGCATCCACTATAATATACATCACATGTTTAATAATGGCCACTATGGCATACATATAACTAACAATCACCCACTTGCACTAAGG
Organism: Agapanthus africanus; assembly: GCA_030015575.1. NCBI lineage: Eukaryota > Viridiplantae > Streptophyta > Magnoliopsida > Asparagales > Amaryllidaceae > Agapanthus > Agapanthus africanus. The sequence goes on from JASDDO010000029.1 coordinate 128,592,436, forward strand.
CCATTTGTTGTAGAATCACATACTCAACGCCCCATAAAAGTCTATTTAGGGAAAGGCCTCTGTGAGTGGATCCGCCGTGTTATCCTTTGTGTCAACTCTCATTACCTCGATCACTTAAAGATTGACCATCTCCCTAATCAGGTGATACTGTCCTCAGAATATGTTTGGATCGCTGATGGGACAGGTGCTCCTAAGCCAAAGCCATGACTCTATTGTTGTCACAATAATAGTTATTGGACGCTCAAAGGTAGGAACCATGTTCATCACATAAACAAGAAATATCCAGACATCCACTTTGGTAGCATCGTTGGTAGTGATGTATTCTGCCTTTATTGTCTAGTATGCCACAGTATCTAGCTTGGAACTCATCAAACATACCATCCCACTACTGAGGGTAAAGACAAAGCCTGTGTCCGACTTTCAGTCGTCCTTATCACTCTGGGAGCTGGAATTGGTAAAGGTCTCCCACTGGAGTTCACCGTTACCAAAACCCCAAGAACATTTCTTCAGCGCTTCTCAAGTTTGTAAGTCAACGTTACACACCCCTCAAGATGCTGGGAGGAGGAATTGGTAAAACAATCATTTTGTTCAAAGTAACATCGACATTAAAACGATTTTCGCTTAACCCTAACTAACAAACTATCAAGAAGTGGTTAACAACTATGATAGATGATTATACCTCAAGATACCAGTCCTTCTTGTTCTTGTTGTTCTCCTCCTCGTCGGCCTCCTCGATATAATAGAAGTTCCACCCGAGAGTTCCATGTTCAAGCTTTAACCTCTAACTTGAGGTAACTAAGTGGCTAGGATTGCTAATCCAAGTGACCTAGACGATATAAAGATTGATTAAGGATCTATTAGTCTTGCTAACCCTATGGTTCTCAACTCATGAGAGGATTAGGGTTGGGATGAAGAAGATGAGAGCTTGAGGAGAGAGAATGTATTTTGAATTATGAATTGAACTTGAGTCTTTTGGACAATAATATGAAGCATGAAAATATCTAAACAATAATATATTAAAACATCGACCATGCTTCATTTAATTCCCTTGAGATGAATCATCTCATGACTCATGGTGCAATTAATGACAATAACACATCATCTCTCCACCTCATTAAGTTTATTTCATAAATGAATTAAAACTAAATGAGTCACCTTTCTTCTAGAAACTTCCCGACTAATTACGAGAATGCCCCTCCCATCCGTATTCACGAAAAACACGGATATACTGAGACTGCATAAATCTAATAATCCAATACTAGAATCTGGCTTAAACCAAAGCCTGCTAGTATAATATGTCCGAACATCATACGTGCTGAAGTACACATATATGTCCGAACCCTTTCGTAAAACCATACGACCTCTATATCGTTTCTCCTGAAGCAGGGAAACCCTCTGTGTGGGACTCTAAAGACTTGACACTACGTTGGCAGTGGCTTTAACCACAGGCCGCAAGCTGCACTTGTAAGTAATATGTATGCCCTAGAGGCCATTACTGTACATACGATGTATATTGTAATGGATACATGGACATATATAGGGAGGACATTCTTTCTCGACATGACAGTTTGCTATCAGGTTGCTCTTTATCTTAACATGTACATTTATTGTCTCTATAATACATGTTGATGAAGCCCTTAGGATAAGTACTTGACTACCAGGACTATGATGCAGATCATACTAGCGGGGACAGAGTAGCCGTTAAGTACATCCTTCAAATGTTCCTAGTCGAGGGTGTATCGAGACAGGGCATCGATATACCAGAGTAGAATAGCGTATACGCTTCTCGACCCATATGATGGGCGATGGATGATCCCATATCCATTGATGTTTGACATCAGAGAAGGTATGCAGGTGCTCAGTGGAGACTGGGTAAACTGGACGGACTCGCCGAGAACTCCCACATGGTATTATACCTTACGTCAGATGGCAGTTCTCTGGTGACACTGGTACTGGTTAGTCTGTAGACCCAAGATCGTCATAGAGCCTTGTGTGATTCCCACTGTGCTTTGATTTCCACCTTACCACGTTCAAGAGAACGTGCAAAATGGTGGCTTTTGGGTACAGTCCTGAATCACATGGAGGCAATGAGCGATAGGAGGGGTTTCGTCTCTCCTGGTATAGGGAGTTGATGTTGTGCTGCGTTCGATTGGCTATAATCGGAAATCCCTGGCCAGGGTTGCTGAGATTTACTGGTAAGTGTTATGAGTAGTTTCTCGAACTGTTATGGACCTTATATCGACACGACTTATTGGTTACTGGTGTCTGACGTTTACCACCCCTAGACTAGATATGCGACATATCAGACGAAGAGACTGGACTGTACGGGAGTGTTACTGATTGGATTCACAGAAGAATGTACAGGCTTGATTGTTGATCTTCTGATCGCTCAATACCTTGGTGGCTGTTACGTTTAGCTGACCTCTTGCAACTTGTGGGTGTTTGATATGATCATCACCTACTGCCGATGTATTGACGATTCTTTAGAGTCCTACACAGAGGTTTCCTAGCTTAGGCAAAATGGTGTATGAGCACATATGTAATATGTGTGGGACCGAGAACAATACGTGTATGTGATACCGTATTAGATTCTCGCGATATGTGATATCGGTCGGGTATATGTGATATAGCCGGGTGATCGGATCAAGTGTTGATTCGATGAACTGATACAGATTATATTAGTCGGTTATTTGTGAAATAGCCGGATTGTCGGATCAAGTGTTGATTCAATAATTTAATGTATAATTATATATTTGATATATTACATTACATTAACTAATATAAGCTCACTTAAAGATTCTTTTTCTAACATGAATAATACTTTGATGTATATGCGATATATGTTAATTGTATTATTTTTATTTTGTTACATTATATATTATATATGTCATATATAATATTGTAACATGTTAGGGTTACAATATTATATATGACATATATAATATATAATGTAACAAATTGTAACATGTTAGGGTTACAATTGCAACATTGTTGTTGAGTTCAAACCAAGTTAGGGTTTGGATTATGTTTAGCTTTTGGATGAAGGTTTCATGAAGCTTCATGAAGCTTTGACTTTTGTCATCTAGCTTGATATTTTGTGTTGATATTTGTTAACCCAACACAAACCTCTACCCATGGTTTATTCTCTAAAAGGGTTAAGGATGTGATCTTTAACCCATGGTTGCAATTCTAACCTCACACAATAATTCATTATTCATCATAAAAGAAATTCTTCTTCTTCTTCTTCCTCTTGAAAAGCTTCACTAGCTTTTTGATTTTTGAAGGATTTTTGTGAGATAAAGAAAACAAAAGAGGGAAAAATTCCTACTTTATCATCCTCATCTATTCTAGCCACTTAGATTAGGGTGTTTGCTTTACTAATACTTGATTAGTGAAGCAAGATCTTGGGTTTGAGATTCTTCAAGGTGGATCATCTTAGTATTTGAAGATTAGAAGCAAGCTTGCATCATTCTCTTCATGGAGCCTCTCTAGAGTCCGAGTACTTGATGATTACAGCGAAGGGACCTCAACACAGAGCTTATAAAGAGAAGGAACGGACTACAAAGGTTGTAATCCCTAACTCTTAGATATTAAAGTGTTAACATGCTAATTTTTTTGATTCTCTAGTTAAAGTTCCTTTGTTTAGGGTTATTTATAATGGAAAATTTTGAAATTTGCATGAGAGATGCCACCCAAAACTTTGCTGCCGTTGTAGGTATCCCAGCAGTGCTATAAGAGCCTAGCTAGAGAATTAGACGGATACGTGTAGGATTACGAAACACAAACAACTCCGAAACACCCGATATCAAACCCATGTTTCTGTCGAATTATTTTTGGTCTCTAAAATTTTTTCAAACAAGCGCAGAATCATATATGGATCAAGTAGTGAACATGACCCAAACTTGGACCCATGTGCTCGGATTTTAGCCGAGCAAAGAGCAAAAAATTTCGAGCAGGCCGGCCTGGCTGAGGGTTTTGGGCTTCAGGTTTTGGTCATGCTCTGGACTATAGGGTTTGGTACTTCAGGTGTTGTTTATTTTGGCTAAATTTGCATGAAATGTTTATTTACTCAAAAGGTTATTTGGTGTGTCTCATATTCGAAATTCTAGCTTGGTTTCATGATTGTTTAGACGGTGTTAAAAATTTCGAACGGATATCAATAACTCAATTTTTTCCCTGTCGGAAAATTTCCAAGTGTTGGATTTTTCCTTAGTTAAAGAACATTCAAAGTCGTGCAAGTAACGCGGTGGACCCTCTAGAAGAACAAAACTTTAACTCAATTATATGACCGTCTAAACCACCTCTAAACCTTAGGGTTTGTAGTAGTTCGGCGTTGCCACATGTAAGGCGTTGGTTTGACACTTCTACGGCTGCTCCATTGGTACTGTAGCATGTAATGGATGCTTTTAAACTAAGTTCAAGTCTTGAGAACGAAAGGGAAATTTTGGATGTTTGTTGATTCGATCGGGATGTTTAACATCGTCTAACTTTTTCTATAATGTGATACAATACTTGGAATCCACATGTAGTTATGGGATAGCTAATTTGAATGTTATAAATTTAGCACTTTAGTCTCAGTTGATCGGTTGCCACGGGATTTTGATGCGATAAAAAGTCTGTCGCAATCACGTAGCGTACGCGGATACTCACCGGATAAACTTAATAGATAGTCACGCCCCATAGCCCCGACCAAGTGACTGTAGGAGAACCCTGTCGCTAAAAGCATCCGTTCGGATGCTTGTGGCAGCGGTGTTCCGTCTTAGTGCACTTCGTCGAAGGCACCGGGGGGTGCGGCCGTCTACTAAAGTTTTCGACGAGCATTCGATCAGGATGTCGGGAATCTTGTTGAATTTCCCGAGTTGATATTGAAAAGTTTTTTCGAGATCGATACTAAAATGCGGGGTTTATAATTGTTAGGCATGCGATGTCTAAGGAATTCATTTGGGTAGGCATGCGATGTCTAAGGTGGTTGCGGATTCCAACTGTTGTACTTTTACACTTTCTTTTCTGCGACCGTATGTGTAATATGTAGTGTATCGACGGTTTCGTTGCTATACATCAACGACAATTGGGATACGCATATTTACTTACGTTGATGACATGTGATGTTATGTGTTGCTGTGATATGTTATATTGGATCGTCGTGTTCTGAATAGCCGGGGGTCTTATGTGTGATGAGAGTTTTTATTTTCAATCATGTAATATCCATTGTATGTAATATTCTTTTATTGGGGAACTTCCGGGTTGAGGATGATGTCACCATTGTATATTATTTACTTTTCTGCATTAGGATAGACCCAAGGCGGGGAGCACAAGAAACCGGGTTGTAGGGTCCAGTGGGAGACCATCTCGAGGAGTCGAGAATTGGTAGGGTTGCTTGCCGCTCTCGTAGGGGTCTAGGGATGTGGGTTTGGCTATTCATCGCGATCGTGGAATCCGTGTTTTATACAGGCTCGCATTAAAACACGGATCTCCTAGTATATCCAATATTTCATATGTTTCTTCTGCTGCAATGTTCTGTGATGAGATCATATTACTGCCTGAGACGAATGTTTATATTATATATATGAGATATATATTGTATATTGTTGATTTCGTTTCAAACGAGATGCTTGTAAAGCATAATAAAAATTGGACTTTATTAATGAGATTAATGAAATAAAAGAAACCTTAAGATGTTATGGAATCGAATTTTCAAAAACAGGTAGCTCTAGTTGTTGCTTTGCATAGCGGTGTTCCTTGTAGGAAATCCAGCACCTTATTCGATAAGGAAAGAGCCGAGATCGCTTCACCAGTAGTGACCTCTTTAGCAATAACTGGCAGATGCTACAACCCTCGGTTTTGTCTTTTGATTGCTTTTCTAGTTTTTGCTTTGCTTAGTGGTATTGTGAATATCCTACACTTTATTCGATAAGGAAAGAGCCGAGATCCCTTCACCGGGAGTGAACTCTTTAGCGAAACTAGTAAAAGCCTCAAAAACACTCCATTTTAAACCATTTGATTCTACAACGATATCAAGTTCATTACGCAAAAGGTTTTCTTAAAAACCTGTCGTAGCCCTCTGTCATTTCAGATAAGTACTTCATAGTATCCGTTCTGCGTTTGTTGGTTTTCGTCAAGGCGTAGTGTGCGGTAGCTATTTATGCTTATCTGCATAAGCATATGATGCGATTGAGTTAGGGTAGTCGTACGACTTTGTTGGCATTCGTCAAGGGTCGTGTGGGTGGGTTTAATTCAATCGGGAAATGTACGGGTTGAACTTGACTAGTAGCCTATAGTTTGTTGGCTTTCATCAAGGTCTTAGGATGCTAGGGGTAAAATATTATTTGGAATTTCAAGTGTTGAAATTTGCAATAAGATTGCATACCTTCAACGAGATAGTTGGATCCCGATATCCACTGCGAGTAAGAGTTACTCCTGGGAGAGTTTTACAAATTACAATTAGCCGATCAAGTAGGTGTTTCGAAAGGTGTCAACAGGGTTATGCCCCTAGGGAAACGAGGTTTTTTTTAATTAAGTCCGTGCGAAAGCATGGGGAACCTCCCTCAAAGTACCAACACTGGCCTGGATGAAAGATTGGCGAACTTGTAGGGTGTAATTAATCCCGGCTACTCTTTCCTTTTAGGGTTTGAAGGATGATTTGACTAAAACAGTGGGAGCCATCCTCATTAGATATATTAATAACCAATCTAATCTTGCAAGAGCATACGCTGAGTGTTTTCTTCTCTCTCTCTCCTTGTAACGACAATGTCACACGTTAATCAAGATAATAATACAGATGTATTGACCGAACCCGCTTAATATACCGAGCTGGGGAACGTTGGTCCCGCTCCAACTTATAATTGTTATAAGAAAGAGCAGGAAATTAGGGATTACCAGGATTCCCAAGCCGCCCAAACGATGAAAGTGCATGCTGATGCATCTTTTTCGGGTGTGTTCATTACCGAGAACTGTTTCGTAGTATCCTATACATCCTGGGTATGTGATACCGGATCAGGATCCCAGATATGTAATATATTACATGGGCTGCAGATAGGTAGAGAACTGAGAATGGGAGATAAGTTTTAAGAGTTGGAAATGGTGCAATTGTTGCAAGCCAAGCAGTTGGCAGTTATCACCCTGTATTACTAAATACATTGATTCTGAATGAATGAACCTGATCTACAACATCATATCAGTCTCTTTATTTAATAAAGAAGGATATAATTTTGTATTGTTGGATAATATTCTGAACGTTTCCTATATCAAGAGTTGATCGAGTCAGGCATGTTATCTAAATGCATATACGTTCTAAATCAAACCACAGTTCTTAACGTATAGAACACATACAAGAAGAAGAGTTCAGAAATGAACAAATCTTTCTTGAGGCATTGTAGACTAGGTCATATCAATGCGACCCGACTAGCTAAGTTACATTAAAATACATATTTAAATTAGTTTGAATTTATATCTTGTGAAACTTGCCAGTCATCTCTCAAAGATAACATGACCATAGCTCCGTTTATTGGAAATAGAGAAAGAGTTACTAAACTCTTGGGATTGATACATGTTGACGTATGAAAGTCCCCTATCTACACATGCTAGGACTGGTTCTTTATACTTCATTACATTTACTGATTATCTCTCAAGATTCGAACATATGTTCTGGTTGAAACACAAGTTTGAACCTTTTGAGAAATTCAATGAATATAAGTTAGAAGTAGAGAACCAAAATAGGTATAAGTATTATGTCCTATGATGAGATCAGGGAGGAGAATACTTGAGCATAGAATTCCTAGACTATTCTAAAGGAGAATGAGATTCTCTCTCAGTATTACTCCTCCGTATACACCACAGCACGTTAGTATATCGGGGCGGAGCAATCGCACCCTATGTGATATGGTATGCTCTATGATGAGTACTACTGAGTTGCTTATTTCTTTTTGGGGTTATGCACTTGTGAAGCTGCATACCTATTGAATAGGGGTCCAACCTAATCAGATGCCTACCACTCCATATGTGATATGGTATGGGAAGAGCCCATCTCTTAAGGATGTTAAGATTTGGGGTTGTCCAGCCTATGTCAAAAGCAAAATCTGGACAAACTCGAGGCAAGGTCAGTTCTGTGAAAGTTTGTTGGATATTCCAAGCATTCGCAAGGGAATATCTTCTACCGCACCGAGGAACAAAAGGTGTTTTGTTTCTCAGCATGCCACCTTATTTAGTGGTCATAAGGTAGAACTGGAAGGAGTTCCATCTATACAAACTACAGCTGGCGATTTTGTAGAACCGAAGGATTCAATTGTTCCCAACGAACCTCAGCCTCTCCGCCGATCTAGTAGGGTTCCTCACCCACCTGAGAGATACTTCGGTTTTCTCTATGACAGTGGGAGCGAGGATTGCATCATGAGATGATGACCCAGCTAGTTTCGAGCAGGCCATCAGGAGTGGGGACTCTGTAAGAATGGCTGGATGCTAAGCGATCTGAGATGGAATCCTTATACACCAACAAAGTATGGACTTTGGTTGCTTTATCTGAAGGGTTAAATCCCCATCAGGAGCAAGTATATCTTGAGAAGATTACTTCGTGTACATGGAAAAGTTGAGACTTTCAAAGCTATGCTTAAGTCCATCCGGATCCTACTTGCCATGGCTACATACCATGACTACGATTTTTGACGGTTGGTAGTAATGACTGCTTTTCTAAATAGTGATTTAGAAGAGAGCGTCTATAAGTACACAGCCAGAGGGCTTCGTAGACAGTGGGAGCAGCGGAAACGTATGCAAGTTGCTTTTTGAGTTAAAGCAGGCATCGCCGAGTTGGAACATCTGTTTTTATGTGGTAGGCAAAGTGTTTGACTTCATGAAAATGGTAGATGAACCTTCTATATAGAAAAAAGGGTAGTAGGGTGTATGGTAATGATCCTCGTAATGTACGTGGATGACATACTGTTGATAGGAAAGGAGTTTCCTAAGCTACGCTCGGTCAATCTCCTCATATCAGAAGGATTATCCACATAGGATCAAAATGATACCTCCTAAATCTTGGGTTTTTTGATCTATGTGATAGATCTAACTGGATGTTAGGATTCTCACTAGGTGTATTAAGTTGGTATCAATCGATCCTGGGGAGAATCACTGGAAAAGTTGCACGGTGATAAGGACAACTGAATGTCAGTCACAGGCATTGTCTTTACCCTCAGTAGAGGGACAGTATGTTGGAAGAGTTCCAAGCTAGATACCGTGGCAAACTAGACGATTAAAGGCAAGATACATCATTACCAAAGAGATAGTCTAGATATATATAAGTTCATAAGATGAACTTCGTTCTTTCTATTGTGTGACAATGGAGTTGTGGCTTAGGCCTAGGAACCCCCGTCCCATCTATGATCCAGACATATTCTAAGGCAGTATCACCTGATCATAGAGATGGTTGATCTCCAGGGAGATAAAGGTTCAGGAGAGTAGACACAGAGGACAACACGGCGGATCCACTCACAAATGCTTATTCCCAGGTGAGACTTTTATGGGATGGTTGAGTATGAGATACTTCAACCACAGCTGATTGTTGGGTATGAGATACCACAACAGATGGCCCTAGTGCAAGTGGGAGATTGTTAGTAATATGTATGCCCTAGAGGCCATTACTATACATACGATGTATATTGTAGTGGATACTTGGACATATATAGAGAGGAATTTCTTGCTCGATATGATAGTATGCTATCAGGTTGCTCTTTATCTTAACATGTACATTGATTGTCTCTATAATACATGTTGATAAAGCCCTTAGGATGAGTACTTAACTACTAGGACTATGATGCAGATCATACTAGTTGGGACAGAGTAGTCGTTAAGTACATCCTTGAAATGTTCCTAGTCGAGGGTGTATCGAGACAGGGTATCGATATACCAGAGTAGACTAGCGTATACGCTTCTCGACCCATATGATGGGCGATGGATGATCCCATATCCATTGATGTTTGACATCAGAGAAGGTATGCGGGTGCTCAGTGGAGACTGGGTACACTGGACGGACTCGCCGAGAACTCCTAGATGGAATTATACCTTACGTCAGATGGCAGTTCTCTGGTGACACTGGTACAGGTTAGTCTATAGACCCGAGATAGTCATAGAGCCTTGTGTGATTCCCACAGTGCTTTGATTTCCACCTTGCAACGTTCAAGAGAACGTGCAAAACATGGGCTTTTGGGTACAGTCCCGAATCACATGGAGGCAATGAGCGATAGGAGGGGTTTTGTCTCTCCCGGTATAGGGAGTTGATGTTGCGCTGTGTTCGATTGGCTATAACTGGAAATCCTTGGCCAGGGTTGCTGAGATTTACTGGTAAGTGTTATCAGTAGTTTCTCGAACTGTTATGGACCTCATATCGACACGACTTATCGGTTGCTGGGGTCTGACGTTTACGACCACTAGACTAGATATGCGATATATCAGACGAAGAGACCAGACTGTACGGGTGTTTTACTGATTAGATTCAGAGGAGAATGTACATGCTTGCTTGTTGATCTTCTGATCTCTCAATACCTGGGTGGCTGTTACATTTAGTTGACCGCTTGCATCTTCTGGGTGTTTGATATGATCATCACCTTCTGCCGGCGAATTGACGATTCTTTAGAGTCCTATACAGAGTTTTCCGGGCTCAGGAAAAATGGAGTAGGAGCACATTTGTGATATGTACGGGACCGAGAACAATACTTGTATGTGATATCGTTTTACATTCTCGCGATATGTGATATCGGCCGTGTATATGTGATATAGCCGGGTCATCACATCAAGTGTTGATTCGATGAACTAATACAGATTATATTAGTCGGTTATTTGTGAAATAGCCGGATTGTCGTATTAAGTGTTGATTGGATAATTTAATGTATAATTATATATTTGATATATTACATTATATTAACTAATATAAGCTCACTTGAAGATTCTTTTTCTCACATGGATAATACATTGATGTATATGCGATATATGTTAATTGTAATATTTTTATTTTGTTACATTATATATTATATATGTCATATATAATATTTTAACATGTTTGGGTTACAATTGCAACATTGTTGTTGAGTTTAAACCAAGTTAGGGTTTGGATTAGGGTTAGCTTTTGGATGAAGGTTTCATGAAACTTCATGAAACTTTGACTTTTGTCATCTAGCTTGATATTTGTTAACCCAACCCAAACCACTACCCATGGTATATTCTCTACAAGGGTTAAGGATATGATCTTAAACCCATGGTTGCAATTCTTACCTCACACAATAATTCATTATTCATCACAAAAGAAATTCTTCTTCTTCCTCCTCTTGAAAAGCTTCACTAGCCTTTTGATTTGTGATGGATTTTTGTGAGATAAAGAAAACAAAAGAGTGAAAAATTCCTACTTCATCATTCTCATCTATTCTAACCACTTAGATTAGGGTGTTTGCTTTACTAATGCTTGATTAGTGAAGCAAGTGCTTGGGTTTCAGATTCTTCAAGGTAGATCATCTTAGTTTTTGAAGATTAGAAGCAAGCTTGCATCATTCTCATCATGGCGCCTCTCTAGAGTCCGGGTACTTGATGATCGGAGCGAAGGGACCTCAACACGGAGCTTATGAATCGAAGGAACAAACTACAAAGGTTGTAATCCCTAACTCTTAGATGTTAAAGTGTTAACATGCTAGTTTTGTTTGATTCTCTAGTTAAAGTTCTTTTATTTAGGGTTATCTATAATAGCAAAATTTTAAATTGGCATGAGTGATGCCACCCAAAACCTTGCTGCCTTTGTAGGTATCCCAGCAACACTAGCTGTACGTAATGGACCCCGGTAGATGTCGATAAGAAGGTCGATGAGGAAACCCATCCGAACTCCTACTAAGCCTGATGTGACAATCTCCGTACAATCCGGTCTATTCGTCTAAGACTATCGTATATCAGGCCTTTGGGGGAGGCAAGCGTCAGTCCCCTAAAAGCGGTATAAGTCTTGTCTGAGTGAATCCCATAACACCTTGAGAAACTACTGAACACCTATCAGTAAATCACGCTTTCCCTGGCCAAGGACCTTACGTAATGGCTTTCCAAACACAGCACGATATCAACTCCCAATACCGGGAGAGACGAATTCTATCTAACCGCCACTGCCTCCAAGTTCTTCGGGACTGCACCCAACTACTACCGGTTTGCACGACTCAGTCGAGCCGTGGTAGGGTAGCAATCTAAGAACTGTGGGAACACACTCGAGGCGAAGTTGTAGTGTCAAGTCTACGGACTATGCTGTACTCATATCACCTGGGAACTGTTAACTGATGACGGGTATAATACCAACCAAGAATTCCCTACGAGTCCTGTCCGGTGTACCCGTAACCCAACGAGCACCTGCATACTATCTCCAGTACAATGTACTAATGGTCGTGGGATAGACCATCTCCCTGCTGGGACGAGAAGTGTATACACTAGTCTACTCCGCAGTATTGATGCCCTGTATCGATAATCCTATGACTAGGGACCTGAAAAAGGCTGAGCTTGTGAACTACCCATCCCCCACAAGTATGACTGCCATAACAACGCTGGTAGTCAAGCAAGATCCTAAGGGCTCTGTCAATATGTATTCACGATATGCTAAAATAAACATATACACATATTAAGAATAATACAAACCAAGTAGCATACTACTATGTTGAGCATGCCTGTTATAAACCTGTGTATATATCCCAAGCTTCCAAAATGTAATATACAAGCCAGTACGATACAATAATGGACTCTAGGGCATATAACACTAACAATCTCCCACTTGCACTAAGGCCATGTGCTGGCGTATCGCAGACCTATCATCTCGAATAGTCTCTCGAACTGCGTCTGAGGTAAGGCTTTTGTGAATGGATCTGCAGTGTTCTCCACTATAGCAACTCTCCGGATCTCGATCTCCTGGCAATCTATGATCTCCCAGATCAAATGATACCGCCTCAAGATGTGTCTGGACTTTTGATGGGTCCTGGGTTCCTTCGTTAAGCTACAGCCCCGTTGTTGTCACAATACAGAGGTTTTGGATCAACAATGGATAGAACCACCTGAAGTTCTTTGTAACATTTCAGAAAAATAAAATATTATTTTTGGGAATTTTTATAATTTAATAATAAAATATTGAATATTTTAATAACGCGGTATAATTAAATACCGATAAATTGGGAAAATTTTGGAAAATTATGGAAATTTCTAAAAAGAGGGTGCTTTATGTGATTTAAGCAAATTATGAAATTTTAAGATTTATTACACAATAATTTTTAGCTAATCGCGATTACAAATCGCTAATCGGGCACTGAACATGTTTTGTGCACATGACATGCACATGTCATTTTAACACTTGTTACATTTTTCCTAGATGATTTTTGGGTGTATGGTTATTTGTTATGGGTTTACTATTGCAAAGAGAAGAAAACAAAAGAAAAGAAAAAGGAATGATAGAATAATGAGGTATGGGCAAGTGAGAGAAAGTGAGGGGTCAAGAGAGAGCCATGCCCACTTGTTCCCATCTTCTTCCTTCATCATTTTCTCTCCCCATTTCCTCATGTGTTGCTGCCTTCATCTCCCCCTCCACAAATCACCTCACTTCATCTCCAAAACAAACCCAAAACCCCACTCCCACTTCACCAATTTTGTGCACAAGCTCACAAGCAACCCTTTGGACCAAGAAAGTTTGAGTTTTGGCGCTGTAGAGGATTCATGAGTGCAAAATGAGGTAATTATTCCATCATTAGTGTAGAATTTCCATTGCTTTTGCATCCATGTTAAATTAGAGTCGATATTGTGTGGTTTTGGGGACTTTGAAAACTTTAAGTTGAGGATTAGGGTTTGAGTGGAACTCAAAGGTGAAATTAAGGTTAGTAGAGGCAATACAACCCCTGTGGTGATTGATTGGAGACCTAAACCAGAGACTAGAACCCATTTTAACAAACTTAGGAACCCGATATCAGAAGAGTTTTGGATTCTGTGAGTGTATATTGAAATCTGCTAACACCCGGGTGACCTGAAAATTATTTAGCATATACAGAGATACCAACAGGCACCTAGGAAGCACCACCCAAGAACCCAGCCCCTACCCCCTCCCCTGGGCTATAAATAAATTCATTCTGGCCTCAATTAGTGGCCAGAGCAGTGTGGAATTGATTCGTTTTTGTTTCAGGCCTTTATCTCTAGTAAACTAGACGCTTGGAATATGCAAAATTGGCTGATTTCACCTAGGGTAAAATATGGGATCGTTTTCTTGTCTTGGCGCATTGTTTTATGACTTGTTTTAACATGGATTTTGGTATTTGAAAATTCTTTCTCGTCGTGTGGCGTTTGAACGTCAACGACTAGGGTTATTGGTCGTGTTCGCATGCGAGGCTATAGGTTTTTACCTATGAGTGTAGCGTGTGCCGTTTTGGGTTTTTCCGATTGGATTTTAATACATTTTGCGATTGGATTATATGTGTAGGTATCCCACGTGATGTCGAGATGTTGAAGATGAAGATGGCGACATCGGCATCGGCACACAAGAAGCAAGGTGAGTAGATATATATCTACGGGGGAAGTCGGGTGGATGGTGTATAGCACCCCCACAAAGTTATAAGAAAAGAATGGGATATGATATATATACTTTTATATGTTAGGGTATGATATGAACCTTAGGAAGAAATTTTTGGGAGATTAAAGTTTAGGGTAAGCGAGAATTGAAGGAAGGACTCTAGTCGATTTTTAGTCCCGAAACCTTAGAGAGTAAGGATTGCATACAAGCACATACACATACTCGCATAAATTGATATCCTTGTGTGTATTGGGGACACATTTGTATTGGTATATTCATATGCTTGGATGACTAGAATGTTATATGATACTTGGGAATGAGTCGATCTGATCGGGCATGATGCCGTAGGATATTTAGTGCGCGACCGAGATATGTCATGATGTTATAGCGGTTCATTGGACGACGATACTATGTTGATGATATATTTATGATAGTTGACGAGTTATATATCGAGATATGAGATATGATATGTTAAGATATTATAATGGATCGATTGGGCGTTGTATACTCCAATATGATGATAAGTATGGATGACACCGGATTGTATGAGGCTGTAGATCAGTAGCCAGATCATGATTAGTGTCAATGATATTAGTAGTGAGCTAGAAATAGATCAGTTCCCCATGTTGACGATATGTGATGATAAGGATATCTGATGAGTAATGAGATAAATGTTACAATTGACCCGTACCCAGATTTGGGATGCCGTACGATCGATTTACCGTACGAGAGATAGTTATTGTAGGGTTCCTAGGAACTCTCAAGAGGTCTCACAAGGCATCAACCATGCCAATTTCAAATTTTAGGGGTGCCGAGAAACCCTAGACTACGGATCGTTAACTAGATGTCTAGGCGAAAGATGCAACTAGTAAACTACTATACTAAGAGAACGGAAATACAACCTTTGTACATCCGGTCCTCCACCTCCATAGCTCCGCAATGAAGTCTCCTCGCTGTCCAAATGGAAACCCAGGCTCTAGCGTCGGCTTCATTGGAGAAATGGGCGGGCAAGGTCGTCGGCTTCGTGCCGAAGATGATCTACGTCGAGGCATCACAAGATCAAGCTCCCACTTCACCAAGTCATGAAACTTGTGAATAAAACACACTCTACTACTTGGCAAGAGGTAGAGGATGAAGAAATAGGAAGTGGGTTCACTTTAGAATTGGATTTCTCACTCATTTCATCAAGTTGCCATTGATGGAGGCAAGCTTCTTCATGTGAAGAAGAAGAAGAAGAAGATGAAAATGTTATGATAAGTTATTTTCAAATAGAAAATAAATTGAATACTTATCATAATCCAACCATGGTCAAGTGTACAGAATGAACTAGGGTTAAGTGAATGGTTAGGGTTAAGCATGAGACAAAATGGTCACTTAGGTCAAAGCTTCATGAAGCTTCAACTAGAAAACAAATCAAGCCACCATTTTCTTTTCATGCCATTTATTTTTCAAAAAGAATAAACAAATAAATAAATGAATAAATAAGAAAACGAAAACCCTAACCATTTAAATAACCATGGTTCAATCTTTACACAAACTCAAGTAAACATGCATCATCAAACATGATACAATCATTTGCACAAAAAGTATATCACATATACAACTTGTACATCCAAGTGAGAAAATCCATTTAAAGTGAACCAATACTAGTTAATGCAAAGTAATATATCAAATATATAATTATACATTAAATCATCAAATCAACACTTGATTCAATGATCCGGTCATGTCGCACATAACCGACTAGTATCCAATGTATCGGCTTATCGAATCAATTCTTGATTCGATAACTAGGTTATATCGCATACAACCATTCGATACATTCATCGCGAGAATGAAATATGGTATCACATACACGCATTATTCCCGGTCCCGCACATATCTCATATGCGCTCCTATTTCGTTTTGCTTGAGCCAGGAAACCTCTGTGTAAGACTCTAAAGACTCGTCAATACGCCGGCAGCGAGAGAGAGAAAGGGGGACGGCCATTATTTGGTGGAGGGGATTCATTTCATTTGGTTCATGGATATTACATTAAGCCCACTCTCTCACTCTCTCAAGTTCACCACAAAACACTTAACCATTGTTCTTCATGCCAAAGCTTCATCACCTCTTTAATCTTCTTCTTGAGTTGCTCCATGGAGCACATGGTTGAGAGAAAATCGTAGTGACACACTATTACACCCGCACTCTCCATCGCTAGCGACTTGGAGTGTCGGTTACCTCGTTCGACGAGGTTGGAGCTTGCGCCGTTTCCCTCGGGTGGATCATCGGAGACGAAGGAAGACCGGCAACCAAACCACATCAAGGAGCCGCTAGGAGCTTGGAATGAAGACCGAAGGAAACGGATCAACTCGGTATAACGATTCTAACTTTTAGTTAGTTGGATAGTTTAGGGTTTAAGGTCGATCCGAGATTCGGGTAGCGGTAGCGCCGGTTTTAGAAATTTTTGTTCCGCATTTTTGCCGCGTTTTGATGGCCGCGGCGCTGACGGGACCGTTCATGGTTTCAGAGCCACCCTTTAAACCCCTTACTAGCTTGGTTAAACATGCTTGAAAGATCGATCGACGGAAATTTCCAAAAACACGATTCCAATTATCTGTTCTCTGCCGTTTTTCAAAAGTGTTCAAAAAATAATTTGCAATAGCTTAAAAATCCGTGCTGGTGAATCTATGGGCACAGAAAAAATCTGAGCTTCTGAAGCATTCAAAGCACCACGGAACCGCCGCACTTACCCCCTTTTCGCGGCGGTTCCGCGGCCATTTATTAGCGGCGGGCTTTAAAATTTTTCCTGTTGCCTACTGACTTGGAATTATGTTTTTTGTGATATTCTGTTTTGGCCCAGTTTTCTGTGTAGTGTTTTTATTGCTATTGGGGAAAATTTGGAATTTTTTCGATCGATATTTAAGTGTTCATTTATCAGTACTTACATTTCTATCTACGACCGTGAATGTCATTTGATTGGTAAACTCATCTAATTGTTATATGTCTTTTAGACGGGTTTGCGAACGTGATATTCACGTTGATGTTCTGTAATGTGCTGTGGAGATGGTTGGATCGTCGTGGTGGATAGCTGTGGTGCAATTTTAGTACAGTTTTAATTCATTTGTACATTTGATATTACGGGACGAGCGTCCGACATATGGACTGCCGTTCCTGCCAGTTTGTATATTATTCTTTTGGGGCACGACCGGGCTGAGGTCGATGTCACCCTTGTATATTATTTTCTTTTCTGTACGAGGATTACCCCAAGGTGGAGTGCATGAATAGCCGGGTTCTAGAGGGCAACTGGTCCGCATCTCATGGCGTTGGGATAAATGGGACCTTAGTCTAGAATTGGCGGGCTATTCGCCGCACTCGTATGGGGTATAGGTGACCCAGGAGGGGTCCTCAAGTTACCGGATTCCGTGAAGTGCAGGGTGGTCCATTCACGTTGCTGAAAGGGGCTGCCTCACTTCTGGTTTTGGCGGGTAACTTGCTGCGCTCGTAGGGGTCTAGGTTTCATTGCATATGCTATCCACACGACAGGGAACGTCGGGTCTCACTTGCGGCTCATGTGAAACCCGGGGCTCCAGATTATCCACCATTCTGTATTGCTTCTGTGATGTTTCTGTGATGTTGCTTTATATCATGCCTGAGACGATTGTTATATATATTTATATATACTAGTAGATGTTGTATATGTTTTGCAACCATGCTAGCCCAGTCACCTCTCTATCGTTAGTTAAGTAACCTAACGGATGATGACGGGACCCATTGGCGAATACGGATAGCATATACGTAAATTTTATTTTCGTTCTTTTCTGGTGTGATTAATTGATGGGACTGCATAGATTCTTATCAATGCAAGGATAAAAAAACCTATATATGATGTTGTTGGAACCAAGTTTTTTAAAAAACTGACATTACAGACATTCTCTTTTGCTTTTCATCGTGGTATTCATTTGGAATATCCTGCACCTCATTCGACGAGGCAAGGGCTGAGATCCCTTCATCGGGAGTGACCCCTTGAGTAAAAGTTTGCGTCAACGTAATAACTTTACTATAGTCGATTGTTTTTGCTTTGCATCGTGGTATTCAGTTTGGAATATCCTGCACCTCATTCTACGGGAAAAGGGCCGAGATCCCTTCACCGGGAGTGACCTCTTTAGCAAAAGTTTTCGCCAATATATATTTATAAAACCACTTGGATTCCTTCAACGATATCAAGTTCATTACGTTAAAGGTTTTTCGCCAAAAACCAGCCGTAGCCCTCCTTCATTTCGGATAAGTAGCGCATAGTATTCGTGCGGTGTTTGTTGGCCAAAGTCAAGGCATCGTGTGCGGTAGCTGTGTGTTGCTTGTCCGTTGCATGGATATGCATTGGTTTAGGACAGTCGTACCACTTTGTTGGCCAAAGTCAAGGGTGTGTGCAGGTGGATCTAAATAAATCAGGACAATGACGAGTAGAACTTGACTTGCGGGTTATGATTTGTTGGCCAAAGTCAACGTCATAAACCGCTTGGGGTAAATATCATATCGGGAGTTTCAAACATACAGGAAACTTGCCAGGTTTGCGCATACCTTCTGGAGTGTGGTGGCTTGAGTGCCTTCCATCAAGTCATCATGCTATGATAGTTGGATCCCGATTCCCTCTGATGAGTAGGACTACTCCTCGGGTAATTCCGACTAATTCTCCTTTTGGGTTTTGAGGAGAATTCGAGAAACAGCGGGAGCCATCCAGATTAGATAAAATGATTAACCATTCTAATCTAGGTTAGAGTGCACGCTGAGTGTTTCTTTTCTCTCTCCCTCAGGCTGCGACTATGACCCGACCTTTGACTAAAACTCATGAAACCAAATTGATCGAACCTTCTTAAAACACTTTGGCTTTTGGAATGTCACGGTGTCACATACATCATTGCCACTTCTACATCACCTTTTGCTTTTCTCCAGAACACCTCGTATCACTACGAACATCTACTTCCATTGGATAAATCCATCGTATGGTTATATACGAACTCGATGGAACTTTTTCGAGGACGGATTCTGGTTCTGGAGAGATTGAATAGGATTATTCGGTTGTCTTTTCACTTTACCTTCTCTCAGGTTGTGAGGGCTCCTATGATTAGGAGAGTGTACACCTATTGAGCTTATTGGATAGTCTTCTTCCAAACCATAGGCAGGTGCCGAACGGTAGGGAAGGAAGAAAACCAATTAAGCTTAAGTATGATGTATAGAAGGTAATAAGTAAAGACATATAAAGGGATTAGAATAATGGAAAAGGAAATTTCGATCGCCATCATTCACGACAAAAACCGTGTATACCCCTGCCACTCCTACATCACCTTTTTCTTTTCTCCAGAACACTCCTTATTACTATGGATATCCACTTCCATTGGATAAATCCATCGTATGGTTATATACGAACTCGAAGGAACTTTTTCGAGGATGGATTCTGGTTCTGGAGAGATTGGATAGGATTATTCAGATGTCTTTTCCCATTACCTTCTCTCAGGTTGCGAGAGCTCCTAGGATTAGAAGAGTACACCTATTACGCTTATTGGATAGTCTTCTTCCAAACCTTAGGCTGGTGCCGAAGGGTAGGGAAAGAAGAAAACCAATTAGCCTAAATAAGGTGTATAGATGGTAATAAGTAAAGACATAATAAAGGGATTGGAGTGAGGGCAGGTACATATATGGTTACTGTCGTGAATCAGGATAGTAGAAGAGGCGTTACTAGGAATACCAGTTAAACCCCTTCGAAACATTTTCATGGTTCAGTTTCACTGTGCGATGTTAATTGATAACTGTTTTCCCAGTTGGAATCTAACTCCACGGTATGTATTTACCAGATCAGTTTCTCACATCTGTATGTTATTACAGATGGTGAGTGGGAGTAAGATATTGGGAATTGGGTGATTAGATCCTCATTATATCGGAATTCGTTGTAATTGGTGATATTTGAGGAAATCATCTGGTTTTTGCCGGATGGCAAATATTTGGTTTTGAATATCCGTTGTTATGCACCAATTTCAAACTGATATAACTATACATTTATTTTATAAAGTGAGATATAACTTTTTGATATTGTGTTTATGACATTTACCTATATCAGCTGGTGATTAGGTAAGGTGCATTAAACAGCGGTGTAACTCTTTTTAACTAAAGTACAGTTTTTCAATCTACGACGCACAGAGTTTGAGTTATTGGACTCAGGGGACTTATACAAAGTATTGTATGTTGTCCGGTGTCCGTTAGGACAATGGGGTTGGTACTCGTACTATATTCTGTTTACTTCTGACTTCTCCAGTTCTGGACAAGTATTTCATTGAAATACAAAGTCCAGATATTGAGAAGTTTTAGGTATGAGAATAATGTAGAGAACCATTTGTTGGAAGTATCAGGATTCTTCGATCAAGTCGAAGATGTAGATAATTATGTTTGTTATTCCATAGATAACGATGGTTTTGAGAACTTGCTTCTCTTTCAGGTTACTCATATATGGATGCACTCCTAGATGAGTAATGCTGATTGTCTTCTTTCCATCTGGTTGATATGCATTGGAGACAGCTGCATGATTTTGAATCTGGTTCAAATTAGATTAGTGCTTTTGTTTCTATATTAGATTTATATAGAATCATTTTATATCTTAACGATGTTAAGGTATAGGGAGTTTTCTGGCTGATGCTTAAAACTAGAATCCGGATAAACTCAAGACACGTTTCAGTAATGGCTGTTAGTGGGTTATCCCTGGCTTTGACGAGGGTTGACTTTCTGCCATCAGGAAGATCAATATTTATATTGTTGTTGACTCGCCACGGTTTTAATAAAATGGATTTTTTTTCAGAAAACAATAGTGGGAGTATAGTAGAACTGGAAGTAATTTCAGAACCACAAACGATCACTGATGATTTAATAGAACCTAACGATTCAATTAGTCTTGACGTTCTATTTGCCACTCCTCAGATTTGGTGGGTAACCTCAGGCACCCGAGAGGTACTTCGGTCTTCTCAGAGACGGTGACAGGGAGGTTCTTGTTTACCCAGACTTGTCATTGCTGCTGTTCTAGACTATAAGATCGGCAGGAGGATGAGTATAGCGCCGTTCTAAACTTGTTTTAGAAGTGTACGTATATATGACTCTGCCAGAGGGGTTGTTGTAGTCAGTGGGAGCAGTAGAAGCATAGTAGACAAGTTGCAGATGTCTATTTATAGACTAAAGCAGGTATAGTGGAAATAAATCATCTATTTTTGATGTGACAGTCATAGGTATTGACCTCATCAGAATTGGAGATGGATCTGGTAAGAAGGTAGTAGAGAGTGATGTCCAGGTATTGGGATGTCATGCACTTGATAGGAAGGGATATTCCTATACTACGATCGGTTATACTTTTGTTGTCACACAGTTGTTTCTCCACATAGGATATGGATGTAATATTAGGTTTTCTGGTTATTAGATCTATGGTTTTAGATCTAGAATTGGGAAGTATCCTAATCTGGGTAATTTGACATTATTCTAAAGATATTTTAGAATGGACGACTCCTGGCATGGTGGTGTACCTGCAGGTGATGGAGTCACCCTCTCTAAAGGTGTCTTACAGACTAACGGTGAGAGAGATCTGCATGATTGGCATATCACTTGCTTAGGCGATTGAGTTAATCATGAAATGTCAAGTACCACACCAGATATTGCTTTTGCGCTAGATGCAATAAGCAGATATATTAATCCAATCCTGGAGAAACATTAGGAAGCAGTTTATGAACATAAGTGAATGTTCTTCGGATATGGTAACGGCAGCCTCCTTCAGAAGACGGTTATCATTTCAGGCTTCCAAGATGACCTAGATGACAGAGTGACTGTTAGAGTTATAGTTTTCCCTCTTTTGAGAGACAGTATGTTGGACAGGTGGTCCAAGCGGATACTAGGGAAGGCATGGCGCATGCTACTGATTAAATTCAGTATACGATACAGTCTATGTAGTTTGCTGGATTTGGAGTTCATCTGTGAACTGGGTCTTATCAGATATCCAAACAAATTCTAAGACAGGTATTGCTCATTTCGGGAGATAGCTTTCTCCGTGAAGTTGAGATTAAGAGAGATACAGAAAGAAACATTGGAGCGGATCCACTCACTGAGGCTATTTCTCGAACGCAATCATTTTCGCAAACAGGTTTTGCGAAACTGATTAGTAAGGAAATTGGGTGGTCGGCATCACACGGGCTGTGAGTATGCGACATCGCAATAATAGGCCTTAAGTGCTAGTGGGAGATTGTTGGCTATAGTGCCCTCAAGGTAATTATCATAGTCGCAGACTTGTGATTATGATGATTGAGTGAGGACCGATACCGATAAAATAGTCTTACTTGAGATGATAGTATGCTATCTAGTTTGTCTTTATCATCATATACATGTTGATAGAGCCCATAGGATTATTGCTTGACTGCCAGCATTGTGATGGCGATCACATATGTGGGAGCTGGGGGTCTATAAGCACGTCCTTAAATGTCCCTAGTCGTAGGAGTATCGAGACCGGGCATCGGTAGTCTAGGGTAGACTAGTGTGTACTAATCGAGACCCCGACGAGGGGCGGTGGCCAGGTCTCACAAGCCATTGGTGTTAGTATGTTCACCTAAGATAGTATACAGGTGCTCATTGGGTTATGAGTACATTGGACGGATTCGCCGGGAACCTGCTAGTTGGTATTATACCTATTGTCAGATAGCAGTTCCCAGGTGATATGTGTACAGGTTAGTCTGTCAACCTGAGATCTTCATTTGTATCGTGTGAGTTCCCACTGTGCTTTGATTACTACCCTACCACGGCTCAAAGGAGTCGTGCAAACAGGTTTTAGTTGGGTACAGTCCCGAGCCACATGGAGGCAGTGATTGGATCGTCGGGGATTCGTCTCTCCCGGTATTGAGGGTTGATGTCGCGTTGTGTACGGATGGCCATCACCATAAATCCTTAGCCACGGTGGACGAGAATTACAGATCCAGGATCGATAGTTTCTCAGGGGGTGATGGGTTTCATACCGACACTGAATATCGCGTTGTTGGGGGTCTGACTTTATCCACCCCCTTGACTCGAGATGCGATACTCTTAGATGAACATAACGGACTGTATGGATATTGTCACAGACAGGCTCAATAGGGGTTCAGGATGAGTTTGCTCGTCTGCCTCCCTTTCGCTCAATACCTTGGCAGCTGTTACATACAGCTAGTGCCGCTGACATGCTTGTGGTTAAACCCACTGCCAGCGTATTTACGAGTCTTTAGAGTCCCACACAGAGGGTTTTCACGGTTCAGGCGATATGGTGTACATGAGGTATTTTGATACATACAGGTGTCCGATTAAATATGTGCACATGCTGCGCAGACTTTAATCGGACGGTTGATAATACTAGCGGCTTAGGATTAAGCCGGATTATTAAATCGGGTTTTGATTTAATAATTTAATATATGTATTTGTATATACGTATTCTAGAATTATTCTTCACTGTTCGTTTTCTCTCTTGGCTATTCGTATTTTGGTACGAATACGCGTATATGTATTTTGATACATGTACCGGGAAGAATTCCGTATTTTGTACGGAATAGCTTCTAGAAGAAGATGCCACCTCATTTATATGATTTTCCTTTTTTGGAAAATCATTTTGTTTTATAAATGAGGTGGAAGGGATGATGTGGCATGAACATGACTTTGGGCATGGGTTTTTGCATGTAGCAAAGTATGGGTTGCACTTTGTTTAATTTTTTAATGAAAAGTGGTGGATTTTTTTTTGGATGAGAGAGAGAAGGGGGGCCGACCAATATTTGGTGGAGGGGATTCTTTTCATTTGGTTCATGGATATTACATTAAGCCCACTCTCTCACTCTCTCATGTTCACCACAAAACACTTAACCATTGTTCTTCATGCCAAAGCTTCATCACTTCTTTAATCTTCTTCTTGAGTTGCTCCATGGAGCACATGGTTGAGTGAAAATCATAGTGACACGCTGCTACACCTCCACTCTCCATCGCTAGCGACTTTGGAGCGTCGGTTACCTCGTTCGATGAGGTTGGAGCTTGCGCCGTTTCCCTCGGGTAGATCATCGGAGACGAAGGAAGACCGGCAATCAAACCACATCAAGGAGCCGCTAGAAGCTTGGAATGAAGACCGAAGGATACGGATCAACTCGGTATAAGGGTTCTATCTCTTAGTTAGTTGGCTAGTTTAGGGTTTAAGGTCGATCCGGGATTCGGGAAGCGGTAGCGCCGGTTTTAGAAATTTTGTTCCGCATTTTGGCCGCCTTTTGATGGCCGGGGCGCTGCCGGGACCCTTCAGAACCAACGTTCTGCAGCCTAGTATAATAAGTGGGTTCGGTCAATACATCCATATTGTTATCTTGATTAAGGCGTGACATGGTCGCTACCTGGAGAGAGAGAGAGAGAGAAGAAATCACTTTAGTGTTAGTTATAAGTATGCCCAAGAGGCCATTACTGTACATGCGATGTATATTGTAGTGGATGCTTGGACATATATAGGGAGGAATTTCTTGCTCGACATGATAGTATTCTATCTGGTTGCACTTTATCTTAACATGTACACTTATTGTCCCTCTATTACATGTTTATAAAGCCCTTAGGATGAGTACTTGACTATCAGGATTATGATGCAGATCATACTAGTGGGGAGAGGGTAGTCGATAAGTACATCCTTCTAATGTTCCTAGTCATGGGA
This sequence comes from Agapanthus africanus, assembly GCA_030015575.1. NCBI lineage: Eukaryota > Viridiplantae > Streptophyta > Magnoliopsida > Asparagales > Amaryllidaceae > Agapanthus > Agapanthus africanus. Next base: position 128,617,683 of record JASDDO010000029.1, read on the forward strand.
GTATCGAGACAGAACATCGATACTCCAGTGTAGACTAGCGTATATGCTTCTCGACCCATATGATGGGCGATGGTTGATCCCATATCCATTGGTGTTTGACATCAGAGAAGGTATACGGGTGCTCAGTGGAGACTGGGTACACTGGACGGACTCGCTGAGAACTACAAGATGGTATTATACCTATCGTCGTATAGCAGTTCTCTGGTGATGCTGTTACAGGTTAGTCTTTAGACCCGAGATCGTCATAGAGTCTTGTATGATTCCCACTGTGCTTTGATTTCCACCATACCACGGTTAATAGATCGTGCAAAATGGTGGTTTTTGGGAAAAGTCCCGAGTTACATGGAGGCAATGAGCGATTGGAGGGGTTTCATCTCTCCCGGTATTGGGAGTTGATGTTGTGTTATGCTCGATTGGCCATAACAAGAAATCCCTGGCCAGGGTTGCTGAGATCTACTAGTAAGTGTTATCAGTAGTTTCTCGAATCGTTATGGACCTTGCATCGGCATAATTTATTAGGCTATTAGGGTCTGACGTTATACCACCCCAGGCTGTTGATATGCGACATATCAGACGAAGAGACCGGACTGTACGGTAGTGTTACTGAGTTGATTTAGCAGACCGCTTGCGGCTTGTGGGTGTTTGATATGATCATCAGCTACTGCCGGTATATTGACGAGTCTTTACAGTCCTACACATAGGTTTCATGGTTCATGCGAAAAGGAGTAGGAGCACATATGTGATATATGCGGGACCGAGATTAATGCGAGTATGTGATACCGCATTCTATGCTCATGATATGTGACATTCGTCGTTTATAGGTGATATAGCCAAGTTATCGGATCAAGTGTTGATTCGATAAGTTGTAACATTTGATATTAGTCGGTTTTATGTGATATAGCCGGATTATTAAATCAAGAGTTGATTTAATAATTTAATGTAGAATTATATATTTGGTATATTAAATTATATTGACTAATATTAGCTCGCTTAAGCTTTTCTTTATCTCACTCAGGATACACTTTACATATATGTGATATATGTATTGTTTTCTTTGTACACAAAATATATATATGATATATATTGTTGTGTCATGCTAGGTTACACTTGCAACATGTATGTATGAGACTCACACCATGCTAGTATTATGTTAGGGTTTTATTTGTTTTATGTAATTCAAAGAACTTGGATAATGAGTCATGTCAAAGCTTGTAGAAGGTTGTAGTTAACATTGACTTAGTCCACTTGTTTGTCTAGCTTAAGATATTTCTTAACCCAACCGTTAACTCATAGCTATGGTTTATTCTCTACATGAGTTAGATATGACACTAATTCACCCATGGTTGCAATTCTAACCTCACTCTCTCATTCATTTTCTTCATTACTTCTTCTTCTTCTTCAAGAGAAAAAGCTTACTAGTTTTTTCTAAGTGATAAATTCTTATTAGAAAAAAAGAAATCTAAAGTGACCCCACTTCCTACCTCATCATCCTCTAGTATTAGCCAGGTAGTTTAGGCTGTTTGCATCACTAATCTCACTATTAGTAAAGAGGTAGCATGAGCTCGAGTCTCCTCGACGTAAATCATCTTCGATCTCGAAGACATTGAGCAAGCTTGTTGATTTCTTCAAGTGAACCATCTCTAGAGTCTGGGAGTTCACCATTCGCTGTGAATGGACTACGACATGGAGCTTTAGAAGTGAAGGACCGGTCTACAAAGGTTGTATTCCTTCATTTACTTAGATGTAAATTGTTTACATATCTATTCGTCGGATTTTCTAGTTTCGATTCTAGGGTTAGGGTTAGCTAGAATGGCATAAATTTAAATATGGTATGGATGATGCCTCCCGAAAACTTGCTGCCGCGATAGACAACCCTGCAGTGGTATCAGAGGCATGCTAGAAAATTAGACGATGTTTGGTAGGATTACGAAACCGAAACTACTCCGAAACACCAGATACAAAAACTTGGTTTCTGTCGAATTTAAAAGGTCTTCAAAATTTTTTTTTAAACAGCTGCAGAATGTTGTATGAGATATGACATGAGCACCATGAAAATTTGAGGGGGTTTTGTGCAAATTGGCCGGTCACATAAGTAGAAAATCCGGCCTCCTCGGTTCAAATTTTGATTTTGGGCTTCAAATTTTCAGGGTGTTCCGGTCTCTGGGTTTTAGGTTTTCAGTTGTTGTTTCTTTTTGCTAAATTTTCATGTGATAACTTTCTACTAAATAAACTCGGAGTGTTTCGTAATTGTAATTCCAACATGTTGTCGGGTTATTTAGACGATGTTAAAAAGTTCGAACGGATATCAATAACCCAATTTTCCCCGCTGGAAATTTTTCATGAGTTTGATTTTTTTCGAGTTTAAAATTTTCAGAAAATCTTGCAAGCGATTCTGTGGACCCTCTAGAAGAACGAAGCCATAACTCGATTCTGTGACCGTCAAAACCGCCACTAAATAATAGGGTTTGTGGTAGTTTAGCGGCGCCACAGGTGAGGCATTGGTTGACCCTTCTACGGCCGGTTCATAGGAGCTGTGGCATGTTCTGGGTACATTTTGAACTCCGCTCAAGTGTTGAGCTTGTTGGGAAATTTTTGGTGCTTGCTTATACGATCAAAAAGTTTAACTTCATCTAGCTATCTATGATTGTGATACAATATTTGAAATCCACAAAATTAGTTATAAGATAACTAGTTTGAATTTTATAAATCTAGCAGTTTAGTCTCATTTGATCGGTTGCCACGGGATTTTGATGTTGATAAAAAATCCATCGCAATCACGTAGTGTGTGCGGATACTCTCCAGGTAACTTTACTTAATAGACACGCCCCATAGCCCCGACCAAGTGACTGTAGGAGAACCCCGTCGCCAAAAGCATCTGTTCGGGTGCTCGCGGCAGCGGTGTTCCGTCTTAGTGCACTTTGTCAACGGCATCGGGGGGTGCGGCCGTCTACTAAATTTTCCGACGAGCATTCGATCAGGTTATCGGGAATCTTATTGAATTACCTGACAGGTTTTTGGAAAGTGTTTTCAATATCGAGACTAAAATGCGGGGTTTATAATTGATAGGCATGTGATGTCTAAGGAATTCATTTGGTTAGGCTTAAAATCCAATGTATGTGATATATTGGGTTTATGATGTCTAAGGTGGTTGCGGATTCCAACAGTTGTAGTTTTTCACTTTCTTTTCTGCGACCGTAAGTGTAATATGTGGTGTATCGCCAGTTTCGGTGCTATATGTCAACGATAATTGGGATACGCATATTTACTTACGTTGATGACACGTGATGTTATGCGTTGCTGTGATATGTTATATTGGATCGTCGTGTTTTGAATAGTCGGGTTTTTTTTTATGTGAGATGAGAGTTTTTCATTTTCATTCTTGTAAAAGCTTGTATGTAATATTCATTTATTGGGGAACTTCCGGGTTGAGGATGATGTCACCATTTATGTATATTATTTACTTTTCCGTATTAGGATAGATCCAAGGCGGGGAGCACAACTAACCGTGTTCTAGAGTCCAGTGGGAGACCATCTCGATGAGTCGAGACCGGGTCTCCTAACTCTAGAATTGGTAGGGTTGCTTGCCGCTTTCTTATGGGTATAGGGATGTGGGTTTGGTTTCTCATAGCGATCGTGGAATCCGTGTTTTATACAGGCTTAATTTAAAACACAGAAATCCTAGTATATCCAATATTTCATATGTTATCTTCTGCTGCTCTGTGATGTGATCATTGTGATATGTTCAGACGAATGCCTATATTATATATATGAGATATAATTAATATTGTTGCTTTCGTTTCATATGTGATGCTTAGGAAGCATATAATGATGGGACTTCATTAATGAGATTAATGAAATAAAATGAAAAAGAAACCAAAAGATGTTGTAGATACTTGTTTTGAAAACTCGTAGCTCTAGTTCTTGCTTTGTATAGCGGTATTCCTTGTAGAATATCCAGCACCTTATTCGATAAAGAAAGAGCCGAGATCCCTTCACCGGGAGTGACCTTTTTAGCGAAACTAGCAGATGCTACAAACTCGGTTTGTCTTTTGATTGCTTCTATCGTTTTTGCTTTGCATAGTGGTATTTATGAAATATCCTGCACCTTATTCGATAAGGAAAGAGCCGAGATACCTTCACCGGGAGTGACCTCTTTAGCAAAACTAGTAAAATCCTAAAAAACACTCCTTTTCAAAATCACTCGATTCTACGACGATATCAAGTTCATTACGCAAAAGGTTCTCATAAAAACCTGTCGTAGCCCTCTGTCATTTCAGATAAGTAGTACTTAGAATTCGTGCTGTGTTTTTTGGCCTCTGTCAAGGCATCGTGTGCGGTAACTAACTAGTGCTTATCTTCAGCATTAGATGAGATTGGATTAGGGTAGTCGTGCGACTTTGTTGGCCTTCGTCAAGGGTCGTGTGGGTGGGTTTAATTCAATCATGAAATCTACGGGTTGAACTTGACTAGCAACCTATGACTAGCAACCTATAATTTGTTGGCCTCCGTCAAGGTCATAGGAGTCTAGGGTTAAAACAATTATCGGGAATTTCAAGTGTTGAAATTTGCAATGAGATTGCATACCTTCTATGAGATAGTTGGACCCCGATACCCATTGCGAGTAAGAGTTACTCCTGGGAGAGTTTTACACATTACAATTAGCCGATCAAGTAGGTGTCTAGAAAGGTGTTAACGGGGTTACGCCCCTGGAAAAATGAGATTTATTTTAATTAGGTCCGTGTGAAAGCACGGGGAACCTGCTCAAACTACCGACACTGGCCTGGCCGAAAAATTGGCGAACTTATAAGGTGTAATTAATCCCGGCTAGTCTTACCTTTTAGAGTTTGAAGGAAGATTTGACTAAAACAGTGGGAGCCATCCTGATTAGATAAATTAATAACCATTCTAATCCTGCAAGAGCGCACGCAAAGTGTTTTCTTCTCTCTCTCTCCTAGTAGAGACCATGTCACGCCTTAACCAAGATAATAATATGGATGCATTGACTGAACCTGCTTATTATACTGAGCTAGGGAACGTTGATTCCATTCTATCTTATATTTGTTATAAGTCCAAGTAGGAAAAAACGGAATATCCGGATTCCCATGCCACCAAATCGAGGATTAAGCATGTTGATGCATATTCTTCGGGTGTGTTCATTACCAAGAACTGTTTCTCAGTATTCTCTGCGTCCTGGGTACGTGATACCGTATCAGGATCCCGTATATGTAATATGTTATATGTAAGTCCACGTTGCGACCCCCGGTTCTTACGGGGAGGCGGAAACGGTATAAAATCAAAATTTTAACGCAAGAAGCAACATGGACTAAGCAAGGTCGGGATCTTTACCTAAACTAAAACTAGCATACTAAGCTAAAGATATTTAGCTACTCGGATGAAGATGGTTATACCTAAACTTGAACTCCTTCTCTTCAAGCTCCGATGGTGGTTCGATGGCTCCTTCTCGTTGTCTCCATACGCCGAAGATAGATCCACTTGAAAGCTCCAACCTTTAGCTCTTTCTTCGTTCTTTGAAGAAACTAGTTCACTTGGTTTGCTAAACCTAGTGAACTAGAATGAGTAGAGAAGAAATAGAATGGGATTTTATCTATGGTTCTTGATTCTCAACTCATGAGACAAGAGAACCATAGATCAAGAGAGGGAGCAAGAGGTTGAGGGTGAGAGCAAGAGGAGAACTCAAGAACAAGAGAGAGAATGAGCAAGAAAGAATGAGCAACTCTTTTGTCTTTCACCCTCTCATAATCCAAAGTGATCATAACTCATCATATCAAAAAAGTCTTATGTGATGGTTTGAAGCAACCATAAGCTTATCATGTCATGCACTCATTTTACTCAAATGAGCAAGCAAGAAAAAGTCTTTGGCATGAAATGATAACCATGGTTATCATGATGGTCAACTAGTCAAGCCTAGTCAACCGGTCAACAAGTCAACAAAAGTCAACAAGTCACCAAAGTCAACAAGTCAACAAAAGTCAACAAGTCAACAACCATATCACCATAATACTTAATTAATATAATAGTTAATCACATAGCATATTCTCATTAGGGTTGAGCATAAAGTCAGATAGTCAACGGTCAACTGTCAACAACCCTAATGAGAATCCGCTGCCTCTGCCTCCCTGTCAACTGTGCATACACACCCGCATCCGCGTTCCGAGGAACACGAATGCAAACTGGATAAATCCAATCCCATAAGGTACACTAGGATCTGGCTTAAACCAAAGCCCGCTAGTGTAAACTGTCCGGACACTGTACGTGCATAAGTGCACGGATGTGACCGAACCCTGTCGCAAAACCATGCGACCTGTCGCAATACCATGCGACCTCTACTCTTTTGCCTAAAGGCGAAAAGCTTTCTGTGTGGGACTCTAAAGACTCGACACTACGCTGGCAGTGGGTTTAACCACAGACCGCAAGCGGCACTAGCTGTGCGTAACGGTCCCCAGGTAATGCAGACAAGAAGACGGACGAGGCGAAACCCATCTGAACTCCTACTGAGCCTGAGTGTGACATTCTCCGTACAGTCCGGTCTGTTCGTCTGATACATCGCATGGCGAGCCTAGGGGGCGGTAAACGTCAGTCCCCCAATAGCGGTACAAGTCGTGCCGGAGTGAAGCCCAATACACCCTGAGATAACACTGGAAACCTACCAGTATATCTCGTTTGCCCTGGCCAGGGACTACTCGTGTAATGGCTCTCCTAGACACAGCGCGATGTCAACCCCCAATACCGGGAGAGACGAATCCTGTCTAACCGTCACTGCCTCCAAGTGCTTCGGGACTGCACCCAACCACCACCTGTTTGCACGACTCCTTTGAGCCGTGGTAGGGTAGTGATCAAAGTACAGTGGGAACACACTCGAGGCGGAGTGACAGTGTCAAGTCAGCGGACTAAGCTGTACTCATGTCACCTGGGAACTGATAACTTACGATAGGTATAATACCAACTAGTCAGTTCCTGACGAGTCATGTCCAGTGTACCCGTAACCTAACGAGCACCCGCATACTATCTCAAGTACGACGTACTGACGGCTGTGGGACAGACCGTCTCCCATACTGGGATGAGAAGCGCATGCGCTGGTCTACTCCGGAGTATCGATGCCCTGTCTCGATAGTCCTGCGACCAGGGACCTGAATAAGGATGTGCTTATAGATTACCCAGCCCCCACTAGTGTGACTGCCATCACAACGCTGGTAATCAAGCAAAGATCCTAAGGGCTCCACTAATGCGTATAAGTGATATACTGAAATAAACACAAGTACACATTGAAGTAGAAACAAACCAAGTAGCATACTACTATTTTGAGCAAGATTGTCAATACAAGGTGAATATCCCAAGCTTCCATTAAGTAATATACATACTAGTATGATACAGTAATGGCCTCTAGGGCATATACACTAACAATCTCCCACTTGCACTAAGGCCATGTACTGGCGTATCGAAGACCTATCATCTCGATCAGCCGCTCGAACTGAGTTTGGGGCAAGGCCTTGGTGAATGGATCTGCAGTGTTATCTTCTGATTTTATTCTCTTTACGTCGATCTCCTGGCGATCAATGATCTCCCTGATCAGGTGGAACCGCCTCAAAATGTGCCTGGACTTCTGATGGGACCTTGGTTCCTTCGCTAAAGCTATAGCGCCGTTGTTGTCACAATACAGCGGTATTGGATCAACACTGGTAGGAACCACCTGAAGTTCCGTGAGGAACTTCTTCATCCAGACAGCTTCCTTTGCGGCATCGCAAGCAGCTATGTACTCCGCTTCCATGGTTGAGTCAGCAACGGTTTCCTGCTTGGAACTCTTCCAGCAAACCGCCCCTCCATTGAGGGTAAAGACATAACCCGACATGGACTTGGAGTCATCCTTGTCACTCTGGAAGCTGGAGTCAGCAAAGGCCTCAATCTGGAGGTCTTTTCCGCCATACACCAAGAACATCTCCTTAGTCCTTCTCAGGTACTTGAGAATGTTCTTTACTGCTATCCAGTGTTTCTCCCCTAGGTCTGACTGATACCGGCTTACAACGCTCAATGCGTATGCTACATCTGGTCTGGTACATAACATCGCATACATAATAGAGCCTACCGCAGATGCGTAGGGTATTGATGACATGCGAGCCCTTTCCAAATCAGTCTTGGGAGACATCTCTTTGGAGAGGGTGATTCCGTGACAAGCCGGTAGATTACCGCGCTTGGAATCTTCCATACTGAATCGTTTCAGTATGGTGTCGATGTACCTTGACTGTGAAAGTCCCAACATCCTTTTAGATCTATCACGATAGATCTGGATCCCCAGAATGTAGTTGGCATCGCCCAGGTCCTTCATGGAGAACCTCTGTGACAAGAATCCTTTGACTGACTGTAGCATAGGAATATCATTTCCTATTAGGAGAATGTCATCGACGTACAAGACGAGGAATACCACATTTCTCCCTACAATCTTACTGTAAATGCATGGTTCATCTGGGTTTTTGACAAAGTCGAATTCTTTGACAGTATCATCAAAGCAGATGTTCCAACTCCGCGATGCCTGCTTAAGTCCATAGATGGACTTGAGCAACTTGCACACTTTACCGCTGCTCCCACTCTGATTGAATCCCTCTGGCTGATCCATATAGACGCACTCTTCTAAATTTCCATTTAGGAAAGCCGTCTTAACGTCCATCTGCCAGATCTCATAATCGTGGAAGGCAGCAATGGCAAGAAGGATCCGAATGGATTTAAGCATGGCTACCGGAGAAAAAGTCTCGTCATAGTCCAAACCAGGTCTTTGACGAAAACCCTTTGCAACGAGCCTAGCCTTATAGGATTCAACCTGCCCATTTACACCAATCTTCTTTCTGAAGATCCATTTGCAGCCTACGGGTTTTACCCCTTCTGGAGCAAAGTCCAAAGTCCAAACTTTGTTGGTGTACATGGACTCCATCTCGGTCCGCATTGCATCCAGCCATTTTACCGAGTCACCGCTCTGAATGGCTTGCTGGAAGTTAGTAGGCTCATCATAATCTATGATGCAATCCTCTCTATCCCCGTCTACGAGAAAACCGTAGTATCTCTCGGGCGGATGAGACTGCCTACAACTCCTGCGGAGCGGCGTAGGAATGTCCGGTTCCCCTGAACCTTCTGGTTCTACTAAGGTTTCGGTAATAGCTTGTGGTTCTGGAATTTCTTCCAGTTCTATTGCGCTCCCACTTATCTGATTTTCTAAAAACTCAGTTTCCAAGAAGCGGGCATGACGAGAAACAAGGACTTTTTGCTCCTCTGCGTAATAGAAAAGATACCCCTTGGAGTTCTTTGGGTATCCCACAAACTTGCACTGTACTGAGCGTGCCTCGAGCTTGTCCGCATGCTGCTTTTTTACAAAAGCCGGACATCCCCATGTCTTAAAGGATTTAAGACAGGGTTTCTTCCCACTCCACATCTGGTATGGTGTGGTAGGCACTGTCTTAGTAGGAACTTGGTTCAAGAGATGTGCAGCTGTTTCCAGTGCATAACCCCAGAAAGATCGCGGTAACTCAGCCTTACTCATCATGGAACGAACCATATCTAGTAAGGTTCGATTCCTTCTTTCCGATACACCGTTGTGTTGTGGTGTGTATGGAGGAGTACGCTGAGAGAGAATTCCATTCTCTTTTAAGTAGTCCAGAAACTCGGCACTCAAGTATTCACCACCTCGATCCGATCTTAGGATCTTGATACTTTTGCCTATTTGTTTTTCTACTTCATTCTTATATTCTCGAAATTTCTCAAAGGCCTCGGATTTGTGCTTCATTAAGAAGACATGTCCAAACCTAGAGAAATCATCTGTGAAAGTAATGAAGTATGAATAACCGCTTCGCACATGTGTAGACATTGGACCACACACGTCACTGTGTATAAGTCCCAAGAGCTCGCTCGCTCTTACTCCGTGTCCAGTGAACGGAGTCTTTGTCATCTTTCCCATGAGACAAGATTCACAAGTGGCATAAGACTGGTACTCGAACGGATCCAAGTATCCTTCTTTATGTAACTTAGTCAACCGTGTCTCATTGATGTGACCCAGTCTACAATGCCATAAGAAAGCCTGATTTAATTCTGGAGACTTTCTTTTAAGTGTGTTCTGGACACTGAATATCTGAGCTTGATTCAATACGTATATACCGTTATTTAATGTACCTGACCCAATCAGTGCTTGATTTAGGTGGATGTTTACTACATCGCTTACAAAAGCAAAATCATATCCTTCCTTAGAAAGTAAGGATACAGATATGATATTGCAAGTCGCACCTGGTACATACAAACAGTCACGCAGAATCAATATCTGCCCAGTTGTCAGTCCTAGGTGATATTCCCCTACGGATACAGCATCCATGCTCATTCCGTTAGCAACCCTGAGAGTCATATCACCTTTCCTGATAACCCCACGGTTTCTCAGACCCTGTAACGAATTACAGATATGAGATCCTGATCCGGTATCCAATACCCAGGAAGTAGGGTTAACTGACAAACAGTTCTCAATTACAAACACACTCGAAGCCGAAGCCACAACATGCTTCGAATTCTGGCTACAGGCTTTACAAGCCCTGCAATCTTTCTGCCATAGTTCATTCCCGTTACAATAGGAACATCCCTCTTTTACTATATCCAGTCCTGAAACTTTTGCCCTTGTTTTTCCCTTTTCTTCCCTGGTTTCTTTCAGGGTATAAGCAGAGGGCAGGGACTGTTGAATTAGGTCAGTACTTGACCCATTCGCCAACGTGGTCTCTAGGTCCGTGAGCTCAATATAGCTGGTCTCTGTAAGGACGTTGCCCCTTACAGATGACCCGACTGCCAACCTCGCTTGAAGCAATTCGTTCGAGGTCTCATATATTGCGATACGAGATTGCTCTCCATATAAAACTTTGTTATGGAGGAAGATAGAAACTGAGTCCATCTTCTCGTGCTGCCTCTGGTTTGTACCATCAACTGAGGCTAACACGAGGCACTTGGCTTTCGCACAATCCTTTTCCGATGTCCTGCGGATGTGAACATCCGTGACAGGGGAAACTGGACCTGAGACAGCAGGGATTTGATTAGTTAAGAGGTGTCCCAGCTTGTCATGGGCAATGGACATCTGGACAGACCTTTGCCAGTCATAACAGTCAGGTTCAGTCATATTTTTATCTAGATGTAACCTAGGTGCGGTCACAGGGTCGCTGCAATTAAGAGAGAGAAGAAGAAACACTCAGCATGATGCTCTTGCAAGTTTTAGAGTGGTTTTTAGTTTGTCTAAACAGGATGGCTCCCACTGTTTCTCGAATCCCTCCTCAAACCATAAAGGAAGAATTAGTCGGGATCAATCCCACTGCACAATACTTGCTTAACCGTTCAGCCAGGCCGGTGTCGGTACTTCGAGGGAGGTTTTCCAACGCTTTCGCGAAGTTCCTTAATTAAAGAACCTCTTTTCCCTGGGGGCGTAGCCCCGCTAACACCTTTCTAGGCACCTACTAGGTTTATAGCATTGATCGTTTAGTGAGAAATTTCCCGAAGAGTAGCATATACTCACAGTAGGATCGGGATCTAAATATCATCGCGTGAAGAAACTGAAGGAATCCTACCAGAATCATCACACTCCAAATGGTATGCAAATCTGGCAAGTTTCAGTGCTTATGAAACTCCCGATGTATATTTTTGCCCCATGCTCTTATGACCTTGACTAAGGCCAACAAATCATAAGTCACATGTCAAGTTCTACCCGTCGTTGTCCAGGTTAATTTGAATCCACCCGTATATACCCTTGACTAAGGCCAACAAGGTAATACGACTGTCCCAAACCAACGCATTCTATCTATGCAACATATGAATACCCACCAGCTACCAAACACTGTGCCTTGACTAAGGCCAACAAACACAGCTTGAATACTGTTGAATATTCATATGAAACGACGGAGGGCTACGAATGGTTTTGGCGAAACCGTGAACGTAGTGAACTTGATTTAGTCGATGGAACGAGATAGCTTTTAAATGGAGTGGCTCAAACTCCGCATTTTAAAAGTTTGTTTTGAAAAGAACCGAGTGGTTTTTCGAAAATGTTCCAACGACTTATACTTGGTTTATTTTCTTGCATTAGTTCTTTTAATGCATGTTTTGCTTGCATTAGTTCATTTAATGCGTGATATTCTTGCATTAGTTCTTTTAATGCGTCCCATCAATTAATCCTACCATTGCAGAAAACAACCAAAATATGACGTACGCTTATGCCATTCGCATTCGCCACGGGGCCCCGTCATTACCCGTTAGGTTACTTAACTAACGACAGAGCGGGGGCTGGGCTAGCGCGTCTGTAAAACATAAGCAACGCCTAAATAATATCTTATATAGATATACTGCAATGATAAACATTTCAGATCACAGATAAATACATTGGATATACTAGGAATCTGTAATTTGTACGAGCCTGCAACAAAAACAGATTACACGGTCGCGGTGAATAGCCAATACCCCACCCAAGACCCCTACGGGTGCGGCAAACTACCCGCCAAGTACCCGAAGCGTAGCAACCTCCCTCATCTCCATGAGTAGGCCACTCGACACTTCGGCATACCCGGTAGTTTATGCACCCCTCCATGGGTCTATCCTAGGAGCAAAAACAGTAAAAAGAAATTATACAATGACGGCTACAACCCCGACCCGGTTGTGCGGCCATACAAATAATTATTACATCAATTTACAAATTTACATGAATTGCAAGAAAAGAAAAACTCTCGTCTCACAACCCCCGGTTATTCACCCGCGACAATCCAAACATATTTATATACACATTCCAGCACATTACAGATCATGTATAACCCCGACTAATCGACTTATAGCGATTAGCCGACGTTCAATACATGCAAACATCACAGATATAACCATCATAGTCAAAGTGCAGTGAAGTTCGGAAAAAATACGGAATTATAGGACCCCAAAAGGAAATTTCTTTTCTGGAAAATCTGGGCACATATAATATATTTCAAAAATCCCAAAACCAACACAGACACACACTGCACGAAAAACGATGCACAGAGGACTACAACTCGCGGCGCTTCCGCGGCGGATACAGGGATAACGCGGCGGATGGGCGGCGGCTTGGAGGAATTACTGCATCGTTTTTCTTGGGTGTTCACAAAAAACCCTGAGCCGAATTTACAAGTGTAAAGTTTTTCATTTTGACCAGAAAAAAATTCAACAGAAACTCAGGTTTTGAAAAAGTTAGGTTTTTGGATTTTTTTCGGTTCCGAACTTCGTTACACTTCACTACCAAGCTAGTTTAAGTTTAGTTAGGCTCTGATACCACTGTAAGTCCACGTTGCGACCCCCGGTTCTTACGGGGAGGCGGAAACGGTATAAAATCAAAATTTTAACGCAAGAAGCAACATGGACTAAGCAAGGTCGGGATCCTTACCTAAACTAAAACTAGCATACTAAGCTAAAGATATTTAGCTACTCGGATGAAGATGGTTATACCTAAACTTGAACTCCTTCTCTTCAAGCTCCGATGGTGGTTCGATGGCTCCTTCTCGTTGTCTCCATACGCCGAAGATAGATCCACTTGAAAGCTCCAACCTTTAGCTCTTTCTTCGTTCTTTGAAGAAACTAGTTCACTTGGTTTGCTAAACCTAGTGAACTAGAATGAGTAGAGAAGAAATAGAATGGGATTTTATCTATGGTTCTTGATTCTCAACTCATGAGACAAGAGAACCATAGATCAAGAGAGGGAGCAAGAGGTTGAGGGTGAGAGCAAGAGGAGAACTCAAGAACAAGAGAGAGAATGAGCAAGAAAGAATGAGCAACTCTTTTGTCTTTCACCCTCTCATAATCCAAAGTGATCATAACTCATCATATCAAAAAAGTCTTATGTGATGGTTTGAAGCAACCATAAGCTTATCATGTCATGCACTCATTTTACTCAAATGAACAAGCAAGAAAAAGTCTTTGGCATGAAATGATAACCATGGTTATCATGATGGTCAACTAGTCAAGCCTAGTCAACCGGTCAACAAGTCAACAAAAGTCAACAAGTCACCAAAGTCAACAAGTCAACAAAAGTCAACAAGTCAACAACCATATCACCATAATACTTAATTAATATAATAGTTAATCACATAGCATATTCTCATTAGGGTTGAGCATAAAGTCAGATAGTCAACGGTCAACTGTCAACAACCCTAATGAGAATCCGCTGCCTCTGCCTCCCTGTCAACTGTGCATACACACCCGCATCCGCGTTCCGAGGAACACGAATGCAAACTGGATAAATCCAATCCCATAAGGTACACTAGGATCTGGCTTAAACCAAAGCCCGCTAGTGTAAACTGTCCGGACACTGTACGTGCATAAGTGCACGGATGTGACCGAACCCTGTCGCAAAACCATGCGACCTGTCGCAATACCATGCGACCTCTACTCTTTTGCCTAAAGGCGAAAAGCTTTCTGTGTGGGACTCTAAAGACTCGACACTACGCTGGCAGTGGGTTTAACCACAGACCGCAAGCGGCACTAGCTGTGCGTAACGGTCCCCAGGTAATGCCGACAAGAAGACGGACGAGGCAAAACCCATCTGAACTCCTACTGAGCCTGAGTGTGACATTCTCCGTACAGTCCGGTCTGTTCGTCTGATACATCGCATGGCGGGCCTAGGGGGCGGTAAACGTCAGTCCCCCAATAGCGGTACAAGTCGTGCCGGAGTGAAGCCCAATACACCCTGAGATAACACTGGAAACCTACCAGTATATCTCGTTTGCCCTGGCCAGGGACTACTCGTGTAATGGCTCTCCTAGACACAGCGCGATGTCAACCCCCAATACCGGGAGAGACGAATCCTGTCTAACCGTCACTGCCTCCAAGTGCTTCGGGACTGCACCCAACCACCACCTGTTTGCACGACTCCTTTGAGCCGTGGTAGGGTAGTGATCAAAGTACAGTGGGAACACACTCGAGGCGGAGTGACAGTGTCAAGTCAGCGGACTAAGCTGTACTCATGTCACCTGGGAACTGATAACTGACGATAGGTATAATACCAACTAGTCAGTTCCCGACGAGTCCTGTCCAGTGTACCCGTAACCTAACGAGCACCCGCATACTATCTCAAGTACGACGTACTGACGGCTGTGGGACAGACCGTCTCCCACACTGGGATGAGAAGCGCATGCGCTGGTCTACTCCGGAGTATCGATGCCCTGTCTCGATAGTCCTGCGACCAGGGACCTGAATAAGGATGTGCTTATAGATTACCCAGCCCCCACTAGTGTGACTGCCATCACAACGCTGGTAATCAAGCAAAGATCCTAAGGGCTCCACTAATGCGTATAAGTGATATGCTGAAATAAACACAAGTACACATTGAAGTAGAAACAATCCAAGTAGCATACTACTATTTTGAGCAAGATTGTCAATACAAGGTGAATATCCCAAGCTTCCATTAAGTAATATACATACTAGTATGATACAGTAATGGCCTCTAGGGCATATACACTAACATTATATGGGCTACAGAAAGGTAGATAACTGAGAATGGGTAATATATCTCTAAGAGTTGGAGAATAGTGCAAATGCTGCAGCCAAGTCTGTTGGCAGATATCACCTTGTATTAATACATTGATTTTGAACAAATGTTATTACATACCGAACCTGATATACAACATTACATTGGTTTCTTTAATGAGTTAAAGAAGGATATAATTCTGTTTTGGAGAATAATGTTCTGAACATTTTCCTGAATAAAGAGTTGATTGGATCAGGCACGTTATGTAATGGCATATACGTTCTAAATGTTAGTTATATGTATGCCCTAGAGGCCATTACTGTACATATGATGTATATTGTAGTGGATGCTAGGACGTATATAGGGAGGACTTTCTTGCTCGACATGATAGTATGCTATCTGGTTGATCTTTACCTTAACGTGTATACTGATTGTCTCTCTGTTACATGTTGGTAAAGCCCTTAGGATGTGTACATGACTACCTGGACTATGATGCGGATCATACTAGTGGGGACATGGTAGTCCATAAGTACATCCTTCACAGTCCCTAGTCGTGGGTATATCGAGACGGGGCATCGATATACCAGAGTAGACTAGCGTATACCTTCTCGACCCATACAGATGGGCGATGGATGATCCCATATCCATTGGTGTTTGACATCAGAGATGATATACGGGTGCTCAGTGCAGTTTGGGTACACTGGACGGACTCGCCGAGAACTCCCAGATGGTATTATACCTTACGTCAGATGGCAGTTCTCTGGTGACACTGGTACAGAGTAGTCTGTTGACCCGAGATCGTCATAGAGTCTTGTGTGGTTCCCACTGTGCTTTGATTTCCATCTTACCACGTCCAAGAGGGCATGCAAAACGGTGGTTTTTGGGTACAGTCCCGAGTCACATGGAGGCAATGAGCGATAGGAGGGGATTCGTCTCTCCCGGTATAGGGAGTTGATGTTGCGCTGTGTTCGATTGGCTATAACAGAAAATCCCTGGCCAGGGTTGCTGAGATTTACTGGTAAGTGTTACCAGTAGTATCTCGAATTGTTATAGACCTCATATCGACACGACTTATCGAGCTATTGGGGTCTGAAGTTTACCACCCCTAGGCGAGATATGCGACATATCAGACGATCAGACCGGACTGTACGGTAGTGTTACTGGTTGGATTCACTGGAGTGTGAGCGGGCTTGCTCGTCGATCTTCTGATCGCTCAATACCCGGGTGGCCGTTACGTTTAGCAGACCGCTTGAGGCTTGCGGGTGTTTGATATGATCATCATCTGCTGCCGGCGTATTGACGAGTCTTTAGAGTCCTACACAGAGGTTTCCTGGCTCAAGCGAAACGAAATAGGAGCGCATATGAGATATGTGCGGGATCGAGAATAATACGTGTATGTGATACCGTATTCTATTCTCGCGATGAATGTATCGAATGGTTATATGCGATATAACCTAGTTATCGAATCAAGGGTTGATTCTATAAGCCGATACATTGGATACTAGTCGGTTATATGCGATATGACCGGATCGTTAAATCAAGTGTTGATTTAATGATTTAATGCATAATTGTATATTTGATATATTACATTGCATTAACTAGTATTGGTTCGCTTTAAATGTATTTTCTCACTTGGATTGTGCACATTGTATATGTGATATACTTTTGTACACAAGTTTGTATCATGTTTGATGATACTTGCTCACTTGAGTTTGTGTAAAGATTAAACCATGGTTATATGAATGGTTAGGGTTTTGTTTTCTTTTTCATTTATCTTATTTAGTTATTCATTTGGAAAATGATAAGCATTAAGAGAAAATGGTGGCTAACTTTGTTTTCTAGTTGAAGCTTCATGAAGATTTGACCTAAGTCACCATTTTGTCTCATGCTTAACCCTAACCATTCCACTTAACCCTAGTCTATTCTCTGTTAGTGTATATGACCTAGAGGCCATTACTGTATCATACTAGTTTGTATATTACTTAATGGATGCTTGGGATATTCACCTTGTATATACAATCTTGCTCAAAATAGTAGTATGCTACTTGGTTTGTTTCTACTTCAATGTGTACATGTGTTTATTTTTGTATATCGCCTATACACATTAGTAGAGCCCTTAGGATCTTTGCTTGATTACCAGCGATGTGATGGCCGTCACACTAGTGGGGCTGGGTAATCTATAAGCACATCCTTATGCAGGTCCCTGGTCGCAGGACTATCGAGACAGGGCATCGATACTCCGGAGTAGACCAGCGCATGCGCTTCTCATCCCAGTGTGGGAGACGGTCTGTCCCACAGCCGTCAGTACGTCGTACTTGAGATAGTATGCGGGTGCTCGTTAGGTTACGGGTACACTGGACAGGACTCGTTGGGAACTGACTAGTTGGTATTATACCTATCGTCAGTTATCAGTTCCCAGGTGACATGAGTACAGCTTAGTCCGCTGACTTGACACTGTCACTCCGCCTCGAGTGTGTTCCCACTGTACTTTGATCACTACCCTACCACGGCTCAAAGGAGTCATGCAAACAGGTAGTGGTTGGGTGCAGTCCCGAAGCATTTGGAGGCAGTGACGGTTAGACAGGATTCGTCTCTCCCGGTATTGGGGGTTGACATCGCGCTGTGTCTAGGAGAGCCATTACACGAGTAGTCCCTGGCCAGGGCAAACGAGATATACTGGTAGGTTTCCAGTGTTATCTCAGGGTGTTTTGGGCTTCGCTCCGGCACGACTTGTACCGCTATTTGGGGACTGACGTTTACCGCCCCCTAGGCCCGCCATGCGATGTATCAGACGAACAGACCGGACTGTACGGAGAATGTCACACTCAGGCTCAGTAGGAGTTCAGATGGGTTTCGCCTCGTCGGTCTTCTTGTCGGCATTACCTGGGGACCGTTACGCACAGCTAGTGCCGCTTGCGGTCTGTGGTTAAACCCACTGCCAGCGTAGTGTCGAGTCTTTAGAGTCCCACACAGAAAGCTTTTCGCCTTTAGGCAAAAGAGTAGAGGTCGCATGGTATTGCGACAGGTCGCATGGTTTTGCGACGGGGTTCGATCACATCCGTGCACTTGTGCACGTACAGTGTCCGGACAGTTTACACTAGCGGGCTTTGGTTTAAGCCAGATCCTAGTGTACCTTATGGGATTGGATTTATCCAGTTTGCATTCGTGTTCCTCGGAACGCGGATGCGGGTGTGTATGCACAGTTGACAGGGAGGCAGAGGCGGCGGATTCTCATTAGGGTTGTTGACTGTTGACCGTTGACTATTTGACTTTATGCTCAACCCTAATGAGAATATGATATGTGATTAACTATTATATTAATTAAGTATTATGGTGATATGGTTGTTGACTTGTTGACTTTTGTTGACTTGTTGACTTTGTTGACTTGTTGACTTTTGTTGACTTGTTGACCGGTTGACTAGGCTTGACTAGTTGACCATCATGATAACCATGGTTATCATTTCATGCCAAAGACTTTTTCTTGCTTGCTCATTTGAGTAAAATGAGTGCATGACATGATAAGGTTATGGTTGCTTCTAACCATCACATAAGACTTTTTTGATATGATGAGTTATGATCACTTTGGATTATGAGAGGGTGAAAGACAAAAGAGTTGCTCATTCTTTCTTGCTCATTCTCTCTCTTGTTCTTGAGCTCTCCTCTTGCTCTCACCCTCAACCTCTTGCTCCCTCTCTTGATCTATGGTTCTCTTGTCTCATGAGTTGTGAATCAAGAACCATAGATAAAATCCCATTCTAAATCATCTCTACTCATTCTAGTTCACTAGGTTTAGCAAACCAAGTGAACTAGTTTCTTCAAAGAACGAAGAAGGAGCTAAAGGTTGGAGCTTTCAAGTGGATCTATCTTCGGCGTACGGAGACAACGAGAAGGAGCCATCGAACCACCATCGGAGCTTGAAGAGAAGGAGTTCAAGTTTAGGTATAACCATCTTCATCCGAGTAGCTAAATATCTTTAGCTTAGTATGCTAGTTTTAGTTTAGGTAAAGATCATGACCTAGCTTAGTCCATGTTGCCTCTTGCGTTAAAATTTTGATTTTATACCGTTTCCGCCTCCCCGTAAGAACCGGGGGTCGCAACGTGGACTTACAGTGGTATCAGAGCCTAACTAAACTTAAACTAGCTTGGTAGTAGAGTGTAACGAAGTTCGGAACCGAAAAAAATCCAAAAACCTAACTTTAACAAAACCTGAGTTTCTGTTGAAATTTTTTCTGGTCAAAATGAAAAACTTTATACTTGTAAATTCGGCTCAGGGTTTTGTGTGAACACCCAAGAAAAACGTTGCCCTAATTCATTCAAACCGCCGCGCTTCCGCCGCACGAGGTAGGCATGTGCCGCGGAAGCGCCGCGGTTTGTCGTCTTCTGTGCATCGTGTTTCGTGCAGTGTATGTCTGTGTTGGTTTTGGGATTTTTGAAATATATTATATGTGCCCAGATTTTCCAGAAAAGAAATTTCCTTTTGGGGTCCTATAATTCCGTATTTTTTCCGAACTTCACTGCACTTTGACTATGATGGTTATATCTGTGATGTTTCCATGTATTGAACGTCGGCTAATCGCTATAAGTCGATTGGTCGGGGTTATACATGATCTGTAATGTGCTGGAATGTGTATATAAATATGTTGGATTGTCGCGGGTGAATAGCCGGGGGTTGTGAGACGAGAGTTTTCTTTTCTTGCAATTCATGTAAATTTGTAAATTGATGTAATAATTATTTGTATGGCCGCACAACCGGGTCGGGGTTGTAGCCGTCATTGTATAATTTCTTTTTACTGTTTTTGCTCCTAGGATAGACCCATGGAGGGGTGCACAAACTACCGGGTATGCCGAAGTGTCGAGTGGCCTACTCATGGAGATGAGGGAGGTTGCTACGCTTCGGGTACTTGGCGGGTAGTTTGCCGCACCCGTAGGGGTCTTGGGTGGGGTTTTGGCTATTCACCGCGACCGTGTAATCTGTTTTTGTTACAGGCTCGTACAAATTACAGATTCCTAGTATATCCAATGTATTTATCTGTGATCTGAAATGTTTATCATTGCAGTATATCTATATATGATATTATTTAGGCGTTGCTTATGTTTTACAGACGCGCTAGCCCAGCCCCCGCTCTGTCGTTAGTTAAGTAACCTAACGGGTAATGACGGGGCCCCGTGGCGAATGCGAATGGCATAAGCGTACGTCATATTTTGGTTGTTTTCTGCAATGGTAGGATTAAATGATGGGATGCATTAAAAGAACTAATGCAAGAATATCACGCATTAAAAGAACTAATGCAAGATAATAAACCAAGTTAAAGTCGTTGGAACAATTTCGAAAAACCACTCGGTTCTTTTCAAAAAAAAACTTTTAAAATACGGAGTTTGAGCCACTCCATTTAAAAGCTATCTCGTTCCATCGACCAAATCAAGTTCACTACGTTCACGGTTTTGCCAAAACCATCCGTAGCCCTCCATCATTTCAGTTAAATATTCGGTAGTATTCAAGCTATGTATTTTGACCTCACGCCAAGGCATAGTGATTGGTAGCTGCCGGATATTTATCTGTTGCATAGATAGAATGCGTTGGTTTGAGACAGTCGTACTGCCATTTTGGCCTACGTCAAGGGTATGTACGGGTGGGTTCAAATTAACCTGGATAATGATGGGACGAACTTGACATGTGACTTATGACATTTTGACCTCACGCCAAGGTCATAAGAGCATAGGGCAAAAATCCACATCGGGAGTTTCATAAGTACTGAAACTTGCTAGATTTGCATACCATTTGGAGTGTGATGATTCTGGTAGGATTCCTTCAGTTTCGTCACGCGATGATATTTGGATCCCGATCCTACTGTGAGTATATGCTACTCCTCGGGAAATTTCTCACTTAACGATCAATGCTATAAACCTAGTAGGTGCCTAGAAAGGTGTTAGCGGGGCTACGCCCCCAGGGAAAAGAGGTTCTTTAATTAAGGAACTTCGCGAAAGCGTTGGAAAACCTCCCTCGAAGTACCGACACCGGCCTGGCTGAACGGTTAAGCAAGTATTGTACGGTGGGATTGATCCTGACTAATTCTTCCTTTATGGTTTGAGGAGGGATTCGAGAAACAGTGGGAGCCATCCTGTTTAGACAAACTAAAAACCACTCTAAACTTGCAAGAGCATCATGCTGAGTGTTTCTTCTTCTCTCTCCTAATTGCAGCGACCAATCAACATGACTGGACTTAAGTTACTCCTAGATAAAAACAAACTGACAGGGCCAAACTACAAAGATTGGCTCAGGAATGTCAAGATAGCAATCACTTATGACAAGCTGGGGTATCTTCTTACCACCAAAGCTCCCCCTGTCCCTGGTCCAACTTCCAGTGTCGCGGATAAGGAAATCCGCAAGACTTGGGAGATTGATAGCGCGAAGGCCAAGTGCCTCCTGCTTGCCTCGATGGACAACGAACATCAGAGGAGGCATGAGAATATGGACATGGAGTCCATATTGCTCCATACAAAAGAACTGTATGGAGAGCAATCACGTATCGCAAGATACGAAGCGTCGAAAAAGTTATTTTCGACAAGAATGGCCGTCGGATCATCAGTAGCCGAGCACGTGCTAAAGATGATCGGCTTCATTGAGGAGCTCGCTGACCTAGGGATCACATTAGAGAGTGAGCTATATACGGATATAGTTCTCCAGTCCCTTCCTTCCACTTACGCCCAGTTTATACTGAACTTCAACTTACAAGAAAAAGAGGTTGAACTTTCAGAGCTCCTCAACATGCTGAGGAGCGCAGAGGGCACCCTACAGAAAAGTAGGGATACATCCACTTTGTTTGTAGGAGGATCATCTTCTTCTAGGTCCAAGGCGAAAGCCAAGGGAAAGAAGAAGAAGGCCCCCGCCAAACCAAGGGGCGGTGTTAGTAAAGTGGATACGAAGGGAAAAGGAAAAGCAACAAAGATAGCAGGGAAGCTTGTGGATAAGGAAGAATGCTTCTATTGTCATAAGAAAGGACACTGGAAGAATGATTGCAGGGCCTGGAAGGCCAGAACACAGGAATTGAAGCAAGTTGCAGCTTCAGCTTCAGGTGTGTATGTTATTGAAAACTGTCTTTCAATAAACTCTACTTCCTGGGTATTGGATACCGGATCAGGATCTCATATCTGTAATTCTTTGCAGGCGTTGAGAAACCGTAGTGTTTTGAAAGCAGGTGACATGACCCTCAGAGTTGCAAACGGAGCTAGCATGGATGCTAAAGCCGTGGGGGACTATCACCTGGGAATGTCAGATGGACATGTTTTGGTTTTGCGTAATTGCTTTTTTGTACCCAACGCAACTTGTAATATCATTTCTGTATCTTTAGTTTCTAAAGAAGGTTATGAATTTGCGTTTGTAAGTAATGTTGTAAACATTCACCTTAATCAAGTATTGATTGGGTCAGGTACTCTGAGTAATGGTATATACGTGTTAAACCAACCACAGATTTTTAACGTCCGGAATACACACAAAAGAAAGTCTCCAGAAATAAATCAGACTTTCTTATGGCATTGTAGATTGGGTCACATCAATGAGAGAAGGTTGACGAAGTTACATACAGAAGGGTATTTGAATGCGTTCGAATATCAGTCGTATGCCACTTGTCAATCCTGTCTCAAGGGAAAGATGACAAAGACTCCGTTTACTGGACATGGAGTAAGAGAGAGCGAGCTCTTGGGACTCGTACACAGTGACGTGTGCGGTCCAATGTCTACACATGCTCGAAGCGGACATTCTTACTTCATTACTTTTACGGATGACTTCTCAAGGTACGGCTATGTCTTCTTAATGAAACATAAGTCCGAGGCTTTTGGAAAATTCCAGGAGTATAAGAATGAAGTAGAGAAACATACCGGCAAAAGTATTAAGATTCTAAGATCGGATCGAGGTGGAGAATACTTAAGTGCCGAGTTCCTGGACTATTTAAAAGAGAACGGAATTATCTCTCAGCTTACTCCTCCATACACCCCGCAACATAACGGTGTATCGGAGAGACGGAACCGCACCCTATTGGATATGGTGCGGTCCATGATGAGTAACGCTGAGTTACCGCGATCATTCTGGGGGTATGCGCTAGAATCAGCTGCATACCTTTTGAACCGAGTTCCGACTAAGACTGTGCCTACCACACCATATGAAATATGGAGTGGGAAGAAACCCTATCTTCAATATCTGAAGATCTGGGGATGTCCGGCTTTTGTCAAAAAGCAGCATGCGGACAAACTCGAGGCACGCTCAGTACTGTGCAAGTTTGTGGGATACCCAAAGAACACCAGGAGGTATCTTTTCTACTACGCAGAGGAACAAAAAGTCCTTGTTTCTCGTAATGCCCACTTTCTAGAACACCAGTTCTTGGAAAAGGAAATAAGTGGGAGCGCAGTAGAACTGGAAGAAATTCCAGAACCACAGACTATTACTGAAAGGTAGTGGAACCAGAAGGTTCAACAGAGCAGGACATTCCTACGCCGCTCCGCAGAAGTAGTAGGCAGTCTCATCCGCCCGAGAGATACTACGGTTTTCTCATAGACGGGGATAGAGAGGATTGCATCATAGATTATGATGAGCCTACTAGCTTCCAGCAGGCCGTTCAGAGCGTTGACTCAGTGAAATGGCTGGATGCAATGCGGACCGAAATGGAGTCCATGTACACCAACAAGGTATGGACGTTGGACATTGCTCCAGACGGGGTAAAACCCGTAGGATGCAAGTGGATCTTCAAAAGGAAGATTGGTGTAGATGGACAGGTTGAGACCTATAAAGCTAGGCTGGTAGCAAAGGGTTTTCGTCAAAGACCTGGCTTGGACTACGACGAAACCTTTTCTCCAGTAGCCATGCTGAAATCCATTCGGATCCTTCTTGCCATTGCTGCCTTCCACGATTATGAGATCTGGCAAATGGACGTAAAGACAGCTTTTCTAAATGGAAATTTAGAGGAGTGTGTCTATATGGACCAGCCAGAGGGATTCATTCAGAGTGGGAGCAGCGGAAAGGTGTGCAAGTTGCTTAAGTCCATCTATGGACTAAAGCAGGCATCGCGGAGTTGGAACATCTGCTTTGATGAGACGGTAAAAGAATTTGGCTTTATCAAAAATCCAGATGAACCATGCATCTATAGTAGATTTGTAGCGAGAACTGTAGTATTCCTCGTTTTATACGTGGATGACATTCTCTTAATAGGAAATGACATTCCTATGCTACAATCTGTCAAGGGGTTCTTGTCATACAGGTTCTCCATGAAAGACCTGGGTGATGCCTCATACATTCTGGGTATCCGGATCTACCGTGACAGATCCAAGAGGATATTAGGACTTTCACAGTCCAGGTACATCGACACCATACTGAAGAGGTTCAGTATGGAAGATTCCAAGCGCGGTAACCTACCGGCTTGTCACGGGATCACCCTCTCTAAAGAGATGTCTCCCAAGACTGATTTGGAGAGGGATCGCATGTCTATTATACCCTACGCTTCTGCGGTAGGCTCTATAATGTATGCGATGTTGTGTACCAGACCGGATGTAGCTTATGCACTGAGTGTGGTAAGCCGGTATCAGTCAAACCCTGGGGAGAAACACTGGATAGCGGTAAAGAACATTCTCAAGTACCTGAGAAGGACTAAGGAGATGTTCTTGGTGTATGGCGGAAAAGACCTCCAGATCGAGGCCTTTGCGGACTCCAGCTTCCAGAGTGACAAGGATGATTCCAAGTCCATGTCGGGTTTTGTCTTTACCCTCAATGGAGGGGCGGTGTGTTGGAAGAGTTCCAAACAGGAAACCGTTGCAGACTCGACGATGGAAGCGGAATACATCGCTGCATCTGATGCCGCAAAAGAAGCTGTCTGGATGAGGAAGTTCTTGAAAGAACTTCAGGTGGTTCCGTCCATTGTTGATCCAATACCTCTGTATTGCGACAACAACGGGGCTATAGCATTAGCGAAGGAACCCAGGTCCCATCAGAGATCCGGGCACATCTTGAGGCGGTATCACCTGATCAGGGAGATCGTGGATCGCCAGGAGATCGAGGTTCGGAGAGTCGCTTCAGAAGACAACACTGCTGATCCATTCACCAAGGCCTTGCCCCAGACTCAGTTCGAGCGGCTGATCGAGATGATAGGTCTTCGATACGCCAGTACCTGGCCTTAGTGCAAGTGGGAAATTGTTAGTGTATATGCCCTAGAGGCCATTACTGTATCATACTAGTTTGTATATTACTTAATGGATGCTTGGGATATTCACCTTGTATATACAATCTTTCTCAAAATAGTAGTATGCTACTTGGTTTGTTTCTACTTCAATGTGTACATGTGTTTATTTTTGTATATCGCCTATACACATTAGTAGAGCCCTTAGGATCTTTGCTTGATTACCAGCGATGTGATGGCCGTCACACTAGTGGGGCTGGGTAATCTATAAGCACATCCTTATGCAGGTCCCTGGTCGCAGGACTATCGAGACAGGGCATCGATACTCCGGAGTAGACCAGCGCATGCGCTTCTCATCCCAGTGTGGGAGACGGTCTGTCCCACAGCCGTCAGTACGTCGTACTTGAGATAGTATGCGGGTGCTCGTTAGGTTACGGGTACACTGGACATGACTCGTCGGGAACTGACTAGTTGGTATTATACCTATCGTCAGTTATCAGTTCCCAGGTGACATGAGTACAGCTTAGTCCGCTGACTTGACACTGTCACTCCGCCTCGAGTGTGTTCCTACTGTACTTTGATCACTACCCTACCACGGCTCAAAGGAGTCGTGCAAACAGGTAGTGGTTGGGTGCAGTCCCGAAGCATTTGGAGGCAGTGACGGTTAGACAGGATTCGTCTCTCCCGGTATTGGGGGTTGACATCGCGCTGTGTCTAGGAGAGCCATTACACGAGTAGTCCCTGGCCAGGGCAAACGAGATATACTGGTAGGTTTCCAGTGTTATCTCAGGGTGTTTTGGGCTTCGCTCCGGCACGACTTGTACCGCTATTTGGGGACTGACGTTTACCGCCCCCTAGGCCCGCCATGCGATGTATCAGACGAACAGACCGGACTGTACGGAGAATGTCACACTCAGGCTCAGTAGGAGTTCAGATGGGTTTCGCCTCGTCGGTCTTCTTGTCGGCATTACCTGGGGACCGTTACGCACAGCTAGTGCCGCTTGCGGTCTGTGGTTAAACCCACTGCCAGCGTAGTGTCGAGTCTTTAGAGTCCCACACAGAAAGCTTTTCGCCTTTAGGCAAAAGAGTAGAGGTCGCATGGTATTGCGACAGGTCGCATGGTTTTGCGACGGGGTTCGATCACATCCGTGCACTTGTGCACGTACAGTGTCCGGACAGTTTACACTAGCGGGCTTTGGTTTAAGCCAGATCCCAGTGTACCTTATGGGATTGGATTTATCCAGTTTGCATTCGTGTTCCTCGGAACGCGGATACGGGTGTGTATGCACAGTTGACAGGGAGGCAGAGGCGGCGGATTCTTATTAGGGTTGTTGACTGTTGACCGTTGACTATTTGACTTTATGCTCAACCCTAATGAGAATATGATATGTGATTAACTATTATATTAATTAAGTATTATGGTGATATGGTTGTTGACTTGTTGACTTTTGTTGACTTGTTGACTTTGTTGACTTGTTGACTTTTGTTGACTTGTTGACCGGTTGACTAGGCTTGACTAGTTGACCATCATGATAACCATGGTTATCATTTCATGCCAAAGACTTTTTCTTGCTTGCTCATTTGAGTAAAATGAGTGCATGACATGATAAGGTTATGGTTGCTTCTAACCATCACATAAGACTTTTTTGATATGATGAGTTATGATCACTTTGGATTATGAGAGGGTGAAAGACAAAAGAGTTGCTTATTCTTTCTTGCTCATTCTCTCTCTTGTTCTTGAGCTCTCCTCTTGCTCTCACCCTCAACCTCTTGCTCCCTCTCTTGATCTATGGTTCTCTTGTCTCATGAGTTGAGAATCAAGAACCATAGATAAAATCCCATTCTAAATCATCTCTACTCATTCTAGTTCACTAGGTTTAGCAAACCAAGTAAACTAGTTTCTTCAAAGAACGAAGAAGGAGCTAAAGGTTGGAGCTTTCAAGTGGATCTATCTTCGGCGTACGGAGACAACGAGAAGGAGCCATCGAACCACCATCGGAGCTTGAAGAGAAGGAGTTCAAGTTTAGGTATAACCATCTTCATCCGAGTAGCTAAATATCTTTAGCTTAGTATGCTAGTTTTAGTTTAGGTAAAGATCACGACCTAGCTTAGTCCATGTTGCCTCTTGCGTTAAAATTTTGATTTTATACCGTTTCCGCCTCCCCGTAAGAACCGGGGGTCGCAACGTGGACTTACATTCTCTACACTTGACCATGGTTACATTATGATAAGTATTCATTTTATTTCCTTTTTTAGAGATAACTTTGTAGGGTCCCTAGGCACCCTAGTGAGGTCTCACAAGGCATCGAATATGCCAATTTCAAAAATTCTAGGTGCCGAGAGACCAGACTACGGATCGTTTGCTAGAAAACTAGGCGAAAAAGCTAACTAGTTAACACTTAACTAAGAGATACGGAAATACAACCTTTGTAGATCCGGTCCTCCACCTCCACGGCTCCGAGATGAGGTCCTCTCCGCTGTCCAAATCAAATCCGGGCTCTAGCGTCGGCTTCGTCGGAGAATGGGCAAGCTAGGTCGTCGATGTCTATGCCGAAGATGATCTACGTCGAGGCATCGCTAGATCGAGCTCCACCTTCACCAAGTCTTGAAAACTTGTGAAGGAAACACCTCTACTACTTGGCAAGAGGTAGAGGATGAAGAAATAGGAAGTGGGTAGACTTTAGTTTTGGATTTCTCACTCATTTCATCAATCCACCATTGATGAAGTGAAGGTTTCTTCTTGAGTTCAAGAAAGAAGAAGAAGAATATTATGATAAGATTAATTAGAAAAGAAAAAAAAAATCCTTATCATAATAGTAACCATGGTAAAGTGTAGAGAATTAACTTAGGTTAAATGAATGGTTAGGGTCAAGGTATCATGAAGCTTCCACTAAACAACAAAAAAAGCCACCATTCTTTTTCTCCTTTTTCCATCTATTTTCCAAAATGAATAAATAGATAAAGGAAAAGAGAAAAGGAAATAAAACCCTAATCATAAGTTTAACCATGGTTTAATTCTTTACACTTAACCAAGTAAACATGTATCATCAAACATGATACAAATAAGTGCACAAAAATATATCGCATATACAATGCGCACATCCGAGTGAGAAAATCCATTTAAAGTGAACCGATACTAGTTAATGCAAAGTAATATATCAAATATATAACTATGCATTAAATCATTAAATCAACACTTGATTTAACGATCCGGTCATATCGCATATAACCGACTAGCATCATTAGTAACAACT
Organism: Agapanthus africanus; assembly: GCA_030015575.1. Lineage (NCBI taxonomy): Eukaryota > Viridiplantae > Streptophyta > Magnoliopsida > Asparagales > Amaryllidaceae > Agapanthus > Agapanthus africanus. The sequence goes on from JASDDO010000029.1 coordinate 128,646,593, forward strand.
TATCGAATCAACACTTGATCCGATAACCCGGCTATATCGCATATAACCGATCAATGTCACATCGCGAGAATCAAATACAGTATCACATACTGGTATCATTCTCGGTCCCGCACATATCTCATATGCGCTCCTATTTCGTTTTGCTTGAGCCAGGAAACCTCTGTGTAGGACTCTAAAGACTCGTCAATACGCCGGCAGCAGATGATGATCATATCAAGCATCCACAAGCCGCAAGCGGTCTGCTAAACGTAACGACCACCCGGGTATTGAGCGATCTGAAGATCGACGAGCAAGCCCGCTCACACTCCAGTGAATCCAACCAGTAACACTACCGTACAGTCCGGTCTGATCGTCTGATATGTCGCATATCTTGCCTAGGGCTGGTAAACGTCAGACCCCAATAGCTCGATAAGTCGTGTCGATATGAGGTCTATAACACTTCGAGAAACTACTGGTAACACTTACCAGTAAATCTCAGCAACCCTGGCCAGGGATTTCCTGTTATAGCCAATCGAACACAGCGCAACATCAACTCCCTATACCGGGAGAGACGAATCCCCTCCTATCACTCATTGCCTCCATGTGACTCGGGACTGTACCCAAAAACCACCGTTTTGCACGCCCTCTTGGATGTGTTAAGATGGAAATCAAAGCACAGTGGGAACCACACAAGACTCTATGACGATCTCGGGTCAACAGACTACTCTGTACCAGTGTCACCAGAGAACTGCCATCTGACGTGAGGTATAATACCATCTGGGAGTTCTCGGCGAGTCCGTCCAGTGTACCCAGTCTCTACTGAGCACCCGTATATCATCTCTGATGTCAAACACCAATGGATATGGAATCATCCATCGCCTATCTGTATGGGTCGAGAAGGTATACGCTAGTCTACTCTGGTATATCGATGCCCCGTCTCGATACACCCACGACTAGGGACTTTGAAGGATGTACTTATGGACTACCATGTCCCCACTAGTATAATCCGCATCATAGTCCAGGTAGTCATGTACAGATCCTAAGGGCTTTACCAACATGTAACAGAGAGACAATCAGTATACACGTTAAGGTAAAGTTCAACCAGATAGCATACTATCATGTCGAGCAAGAAAGTCCTCCCTATATACGTCCCAGCATCCACTACAATATACATCCTATGTACAGTAATGGCCTCTAGGGCATACATATAACTAACAATCTCCCACTTGCACTAGGGCCATCTGATAGCAGTGGTTGTAGTATCTCATACTCAACCATCCCATAGAAGTCTCTCTCTGGGAACATGCCTTTGTGAGTGGATCCGCTGTGTTGTCCTCTGAATCTACTCTCCTAACCTCGATCTCCCTGGAGATCAACCATCTCCATGATCAAGTGATACTGCCTTAGAATATGTCTGGATCACTGATGGGACCGGCGTTCCTTGGCAAAAGCCACAACTCCATTGTCACACAATGGGAGGAACATAGTTCATCTCATGAACCAATATACACCCAAACAGCCTCTTTGGTAGCATCTTAAGTAGCGATGTATCCAGCCTTTATCGTCTAGTATGTCACGGTATCTAGCTTGGAACTCTTCCAACATACCGTCCCTTTACTGAGGGTAAAGACAATGCTTGCGACTGACATTCAGTCGTCTTTATCACCCTGGAACCCTTCCATTGATTCTCCCCAAGATCAATTGATACGATCTCACTACAACTAGTGAGTAGCCTAACATCCATTTAGATCTATCTCATAGATCCAAAAGCTAGGATTGTCAGTATACACTTTGATCCTTCACGGAGAATCTTTGTGATAAACGGAGATTGATCGAGCGTAGCATAAGAAATTCCTTTCTTATCAAGAGTATGTCATCCACGTACTCTACGAGGATCACAACCATACTCCCTACTACCTTTTTGTTTATACAAGGTTCATCTACCATTTTGATGATGTCAAACTCTTTGACTAATCCATCAAAACAGATGTTCCAACTCCGCGATGCCTGCTTTAATCCTATAAAGCATCTTGCACACGTTTCCGCTGCTCCCACTGTCTACGAGGCCCTCTGACTGTGTACTTATAGACGCTCTCTTCTAAAACATCATTTAGAAAAGCTGTCATGACACCCAACCACCAGATATCGTAGTCATGGTATGCAGCCGTGGCAAGTAGGATCTGGATGGACTTAAGCATAGGCACTGAAAAGGTTTCATCATTATCCACGCCTGGTTGATGACAAAAACTTTTAACAAGTCCAGCTTTGAAAGTCTCAACTTTTCCATATACACCAACTAATCTTCTCAAGATATACTTGCTCCTGATGGGGATTTAACCCTTCAGATATAGCAACCAAAGTCCATACTTTGTCGGTGTATAAGGATTCCATTTCAGATCGCTAAGCATCCAGCCATTCTTACAGAGTCCCACTCCTGATGGCCAGCTCGAAACTAGTTGGGTCATCATCTTATGATGCAATCCTCGCTCCCACTGTCATAGAGAAACCGAAGTATCTCTCAGGTGGGTGAGGAACCCTACTAGATCGGCGGAGAGGCTGAGGTTCGTTGGTAACTATTGAATCCTTTGGTTCTATCAAATCATCAGCTGTATTTTGTATAGCTGGAACCTTTCCAGTTCTACATAACAGATCTTGCCTCGAGCTTGTCCGGATTTTGCTTTTAGACATAGGCCGGACAACCCCAAATCTTAACTAGCTTAAGACATGGGCTCTTCCCATACCATATCTCATATGGAGCGGTAGGCAACTGATTTGATTTGAACCCTATTTAATAGGTATGCAGCTTCTCAAGTGCATAACCCCCAAAAGGAAACAGGTAACTCAGTAGTACTCATCATAGAGCACACCTTATCATATAGGGTGTATCTGCTCCGCCCCGACATACCATCGTGCAATGGTGTATACGGAGGAGTAATGCTGAGAGAGAATCTCATTCTCCTTTAGAATAATCCAGGAATTCCGTGCTCAAGTATTCTCCTCCTTGATCACATCAAAGGACATAATACTTTTACCCGTATTTTGGTTCTCTACTTCTAACATATATTCTGTGAATATCTCAAAAGGTTCGGATTTGTGTTTCAACAGGAACATAGGTCTGAATCTTGAGAGATCATCAGAGAACGTAATGAAGTATAAAGAACCAGTCCTGGCATGTGTAGACAGGGGACCTACATACATCAACATGTATCATCCCAAGAGTTCACTAACTCTTTCTCTGTTTCCATTAAACGGAGCTATGGTCATCTTATCTTTGTGACATGACTGGCGAGTTTCACAAGATGTAAATTCAAACTAATTTAAATATGCATCTAAATGTAACTTCAGCCAGTCGGGTCGCATTGATATGACCTAGTCTACAATACCTCAAGAAGGATTCGTTCATTTCTGAACTCTTCCTCTTATGTGTGTTCAGTATTTTAAGAACTGTAGTTTGATTTAGAACATCAATGCTTTTAGATAACGTGCCTGAACCGATCAACTTTTAATATAGGAAATGTTCAAAACATTATCCAACAATACAAAATTCTATCATTTCTTTACTACTAAAGAGACTAATATGATTTTGTATATCAGGTTCGGTATCTAATAACATTCGTTCAGAATCAATGTATTTGTAATACAGGGTGACAGTGACCAACAGACTTGGCTGCAACACTTGCCCCGTTTTCTGCCTCATGAAACTTATCACCCGTTCTCAGTTCTCTACCTTTCTGTAGCCCTATGTAACATATTACATGTCTGGGATCTTGATCTGGTATCACATACCCAGGACGTAAAGGATACCGAGAAACAGTTCTGTATAATGAACACACCCGAAGATGATGCATCAGCATGCATTCTCTTCGTTTGGGCGGCACGGGAAATCTGGTATTCCCCAATTTCCTGCTCTGTCTTATAACAATTATAAGTTGGAGCGGGACCAACGTTCCCCAGCTCAGTATAACAAGCGGGTTCGGTCAATAATCCGTATTATTATCTTGATTAAGACGTGATATGGTCGCTACCAGGAGAGAGAGAGAAGAAAACACTCAGCGTGCGCTCTGTCAAGAATAGATTGGTTATTATTTTATCTAATCACGATGGCTCCCACTGCTTTCTATCAAATCTTCCTTCAAACCCTAAAAGGAAAGACTAGCCGGGATTAATTACACACTACAAGTTCGCCAATCTTTCAGCCAGGCCAGTGTTGGTACTTTGAGGGAGGTCCCCCGTGCTTTCGCACGAACCTAATTAATGTAAACCTCGTTTTCCCAGAGGCGTAACCCCGTTGACACCTTTCTAGACACCTACTTGATCGGCTAATTGTAATGTATAAAACTCTCCCAGGAGTAACACTTACTCGCAGCGGGTATCGGGATCCAACTATCTCATAGAAGGTATGCAATCTCATTGCAAATTTCAACACTTGAAATTCCCGATAATATTTTGCCCCTAGCAGCTATATGACCTTAACATAGTCAACAAATCATAAGTGCTAGTCAAGTTCAACCCGTCATTTCCCGATTGAATTAAACCCACCCGCACGACCCTTAACATAGTCAACAAAGTCGTACGACTACCCTAATCCAATCGCATCATATGCTTATGCAGATAAGCACTAATTAGCTACCGCACACTACGCCTTAACATAGTCAACAAACGTAGCACGAATACTAACTAGTACGTATCTGAAATGACGGAGGGCTACGACAGGTTTTTCTGAAAACCTATTGCGTAAAGAACTTGATATCGTTGTAGGATCGAATGAATTTTGAAATGGAGTGCTTTTGATGCTTTTCTAGTTTTGCTAAAGGAGTCACTCCCGGTGAAGGGATCGTCGGTCATTTCCTCGTCGAATGAGGTGCGTGATATATCATATATATCGCTGTGCAAAGCAAAAATACTTAAAAGCAATCAAAAGACAAACCGAGTGTGTAGCATCTGCCAGTTATTGCTAAAGGAGTCACTCCCGGCGAAGGGATCTCGGTCCTTTCCTCATCGAATAAGGTGCAGGATATATCACATATACCGCTGTGCAAAGCAAGAACTGTAGCTACCTGTTTTATTTTGAAATTCGATTCTACAACATCTTAGGTTTCTTTTACTTTCATTAATCATATTAATGAAGTCCCATCATTTAAATACCTAAACATGAAAGATAAATACGACGTACACTTATGCCATCCGCATTCGCCTCGATGTCCCCTCGTGCACCGTTAGGTTAGGTAACTAACGGCAGAGCAGGGCAGGGCTAGCACGGGTGTAAAACATAAGTAACGTCTATATAATATATCATATATACTAAATATACTGTATCTATCACAGAACATCTCATGATCACATCACAGATATGGCAGCAGAAGAATCATATGAAATATTGGATATACTAGGACGTCCGTGTTTTCAATACGAGCCAGTATAAAACACGGATTCCACGGTCGTGATGAATAGCCAAACCCACACCCCTAGACCCCTACGAGAGCGGCAAGTAACCCTACTAATTCTGGAGTAGGAGACCCGGACTCGACTCCTCGAGTTGGTCTCCCACTGGACTCCAGAACCCGGTTACTTGTGCCCTCCTCCTTGGGTCTATCCTAGTGCTGAAAAGTAAACAATATACAAACGGTGACAACTTCCGCAACCTGGAAGTGCCCCAATAAAAGAATATTACATACAAGTTTTTACATGAATGAAAATGAAAAACACTCATCTCACATAAAAACCCCCGGCTATTCAAACACGACGATCCAATATAACATATCCAGCAACACATAACATCACATGTCATCAACGTAAGTAAATATGCGCATCCCAATTGTCGTTGACATATAGCAACGAAACCGGCGATATCACATATTATACTTACGGTCACAGAAAAGAAAGTGTAAAACTACAACAGTTGGAATCCGCAACCATCTCAGACATCGCATGCCTGACCAAATGAATTCCTTAGACATCGCATGCCTAACAATTATAAACCCCGGATTTTAGTCTCATTATCGAAAACTCTTTTCAATATCAAGTCGGGCAATTCAACAAGATTCCCGACATGCTGATCGAATACTCGTCGCAAACTTCAGTAGGCGGCCGCACTCCCGATACCGTCGACGAAGTGCACCAAGGCGGAACACCGCTACCGCGAGCACCCGGACGGATGCTTTCGGCGACGGGGTTCTCCTACAGTCACTTGGTCGGGGCTATGGAGTGAGGCTGTCTGTTAAGTTTATCCGGCGAGTATCCGCGTACGCTACGTGATTGCGACGGACTTTTGATCGCATCAAAATTCCGTGGCAACCGATCAAGTGAGACTAAAGTGCTATGTTTATAACATTCATTCAGTTATCTCATAACTACATGTGAATTCCAATTATTGTATCCCATTCCAGATAATTAGAAAATGTTAAACTTTCCGATTGAACATTCGAACACCCAAGTTTTCCCGACACAGATCAACACATGAAACAAGTCTAACAACATTCCGTTCGTGCCTCAGTACCAACGGTCCAGCCGTAGAAGGGTCAAGCCAACGCCTCACATGTGGCACGCCGTACTGCCCCAAACCCTAAGGTTCAAAGGGCAGTTCAAGACGGTCACATAATCGAGTTAAGGTTTGTTGTCTTCTAGAGGGTCCATCGCGTTACTTGCACTACTTAGAACGTCGTTAAACTGCGGAAAGATCCAACACTTAGAAATTTCCCGACAGGGGAAAAGTTGGGTATTTATACCCGGTCGAACTTTTTAACATATTCTAAAATTTATCCGGAAAGCCACACAGACAAAATTTGATACTCCGATCGAAACACCGAATCCCCAAAATAATCCCAGAAAATACAACTATGGAATAAATTTTAAAAATACCCAGAAAATCCAGCATAAAATAATAGGAGTTACTGTGCAAACAGTGTACGATGACGTCATAATTCCGCCGCGAAACCGCCGCATAAGGCAGGCTTCTGCCGCGGTTCCGCCGCGGTTTGTACTGTTCATCGAAAAAAATTTGCATCATAATTCTTATTTTTTCCTGCTGAATTTTTTAGCAATTTTTAATTTGAAAAAATCCACGTTTTCAGAAAACGTCCAGAGAGCATTTTCCGGTTGGGGTTTCGGGTCGTTCGGACTTCAAAATCCGTCTAGACTTTGCCTAAGGCTCTAGCTAGGCTCTGATACCACTGTAGGGTCCCTAGGCACCCTAGTGAGGTCGCACAAGGCATCGAACATGCCAATTTCAAAAATTCTAGGTGCCGAGAGACCCGACTACGGATCGTTTGCTAGAAAACTAGGCGAAAAAGCTAACTAGTTAACACTTAACTAAGAGATACGGAAATACAACCTTTGTAGATCCGGTCCTCCACCTCCACGGCTCCGAGATGAGGTCCTCTCCATTGTCCAAATCAAATCCGGGCTCTAGCGTCGGCTTCGTCGGAGAATGGGCAAGCTAGGTCGTCGATGTCCATGCCGAAGATGATCTACGTCGAGGCATCGCTAGATCGAGCTCCACCTTCACCAAGTCTTGAAAACTTGTGAAGGAAACACACTCTACTACTTGGCAAGAGGTAGAGGATGAAGAAATAGGAAGTGGGTAGACTTTAGTTTTGGATTTCTCACTCATTTCATCAATCCACCATTGATGAAGTGAAGGTTTCTTCTTGAGTTCAAGAAAGAAGAAGAAGAATATTATGATAAGATTAATTAGAAAAGAAAAGAAAAACAATCCTTATCATAATAGTAACCATGGTAAAGTGTAGAGAATTAACTTAGGTTAAATGAATGGTTAGGGTCAAGGTATCATGAAGCTTCCACTAAACAACAAAAAATGCCACCATTCTTTTTCTCCTTTTTCCATCTATTTTCCAAAATGAATAAATAGATAAAGGAAAAGAGAAAAGGAAATAAAACCCTAATCATAAGTTTAACCATGGTTTAATTCTTTACACTTAACCAAGTAAACAAGTATCATCAAACATGATACAAACAAGTGCACAAAAATATATCGCATATACAATGCGCACATCCGAGTGAGAAAATCCATTTAAAGTGAACCGATACTAGTTAATGCAAAGTAATATATCAAATATATAACTATGCATTAAATCATTAAATCAACACTTGATTTAACGATCCGGTCATATCGCATATAACCGACTAGCATCATTAGTAACAACTTGTCGAATCAACACTTGATCCGATAACCCGGCTATATCGTATATAACCGATCAATGTCACATCGCGAGAATCAAATACAGTATCACATACTGGTATCATTCTCGGTCCCGTACATATCTCATATGCGCTCCTATTTCGTTTCGCTTGAGCCAGGAAACCTCTGTGTAGGACTCTAAAGACTCGTCAATACGCCGACAGCAGATGATGATCATATCAAGCATCCACAAGCCGCAAGCGGTCTGCTAAACGTAACGGCCACCCGGGTATTGAGCGATCTGAAGATCGACGAGCAAGCCCGCTCACACTCCAGTGAATCCAACCAGTAACACTACCGTACAGTCCGGTCTGATCGTCTGATATGTCGCATATCTTGCCTAGGGGTGGTAAACGTCAGACCCCAATAGCTCGATAAGTCGTGTCGATATGAGGTCTATAACACTTCGAGAAACTACTGGTAACACTTACCAGTAAATCTCAGCAACCCTGGCCAGGGATTTCCTGTTATAACCAATCGAACACAGCGCAACATCAACTCCCTATACCGGGAGAGACGAATCCCCTCCTATCGCTCATTGCCTCCATGTGACTCGGGACTGTACCCAAAAACCACCGTTTTGCACGCCCTCTTGGACGTGGTAAAATGGAAATCAAAGCACAGTGGAAACCACACAAGACTCTATGACGATCTCGGGTCAACAGACTACTCTGTACCAGTGTCACCAGAGAACTGCCATCTGACGTGAGGTATAATACCATCTGGGAGTTCTCGGCGAGTCCGTCCAGTGTACCCAGTCTCTACTGAGCACCCGTATATCATCTCTGATGTCAAACACCAATGGATATGGGATCATCCATCGCCCATCTGTATGGGTCGAGAAGGTATACGCTAGTCTACTCTGGTATATCGATGCCCCGTCTCGATACACCCACGACTAGGGACTTTGAAGGATGTACTTATGGACTACCATGTCCCCACTAGTATGATCCACATCATAGTCCAGGTAGTCATGTACAGATCCTAAGGGCTTTACCAACATGTAACAGAGAGACAATCAGTATACACGTTATGGTAAAGTTCAACCAGATAGCATATTATCATGTCGAGCAAGAAAGTCCTCCCTATATACGTCCCAGCATCCACTACAATATACATCCTATGTACAGTAATGGCCTCTAGGGCATACATATAACTAACAAACTTATCATAATATATCTTCTTCTTCTTCTTCTTCTTCTTGAAGATGAAGAAGCTTCACTTCATCAATGGTGGATTGATGAAATGAGTGAGAAATCCAATTCTAAAGTCTACCCACTTCCTATTTCTTCATCCTCTACCTCTTGCCAAGGAGTAGAGTGTGTTTCCTTTACAAGTTATCATGGCTTGGTGATGGTGGAGCTTGATCTAGTGATGCCTCGATATAGATCATCTTCGGCACGAAGCCGACGACCTTGCCCGCCCATTTCTCCGATGAAGCCGACGCTAGAGCCCGGGTTTCGATTTGGACAGCGGAGAGGACTTCATCACGGAGCTATGGAGGTGGAGAACCGGATCTACAAAGGTTGTATTTCCGTTCTCTTTGTAAATTAGTTTACTAGTTGCATCTTTCGCCTAGACATCTAGTTAACGATCCGTAGTCTAGGGTTTCTCGGCACCGTAAAATTTGAAATAGGCATGGTTGATGCCTTGTGAGACCTCCTTAGTGTGCCTAGGAACCCTACAGTGGTATCAGAGACTAGCTAGAGCCTTAGGCGAAGATTCAAATCCGAACAAACCCCGAAACCCTAATCCGACCCGCTCTCTGGACTTTTTCTAAAAACTGGGTTTTTTCCAGATTAAAAATGCTTAAAAAATTCAGCAGGGAATTCTAAGAATTAAGGCGCAAAAATTTTCTCATGATCCCTCTAATGAGCGGCGGAACCGCGGCATAAGCCTACCTTATGCGGCGGTTCCGCGGCGAGGTGATGACGTCAGCTTCCCGTTTTTGCACAGTAATTCATTTTTCCAGGTGCTGGATTTTCTGGGAATTTTTAATATTTATTCAAGAGTTGAATTTTCTGGGGTTGTTTTGGGGATTCGGTGTTTCGATCGGAGTATCAGATTTTGTCTATGTGGCTTTCCGGATAATTTTTGAATATGTTAAAAAGTTCGACCGGATATAAATACCCAATTTTTCCCCTGTTGGGAAATTTCCAAGTGTTGGATTTTTCCGTAGTTTAACGACGTTCTAAGTAGTGCAAGTAACGCGATGGTCCCTCTAGAAGACAACAAACCTTAACTCGATTATGTGACCGTCTTGAACTGCCCTTTGAACCTTAGGGTTTGGGGCAGTACGGCGTGCCACATGTGAGGCGTTGGCTTGATCCTTCTACGGCTGGACCGTTGGTACTGAGGCACGAACTGAATATTGTTAGACTTGTTTCATGTGTTGATCTGTATCGGGAAAACTTGGGTGTTTGAATGTTCGATCGGAAAGTTTAACATTTTCTAATTATCTGGAATGTGATACAATAATTGGAATTCACAATAAGTTATGAGATAACTAATTTGAATGTTATAAACATAGCACATTAGTCTCACTTGATCAGTTGCCACGGAATTTTGATGTGATCAAAAGTCCGTCGCAATCACGTAGCGTACGCGGATACTCGCCGGGTAAACTTAATAGACAGCCTCGCTCCATAGCCCCGACCAAGTGACTGTAGGAGAACCCCGTCGCCGATAGCATCCGTTTGGGTGCTCGCGGCAGCGGTGTTCCGCCTTGGTGCACTTCGTCGACGGTATCAGGGGTGCAGCCGTCTACTGAAGTTTGCGACGAGCATTCGATCAGGATGTCGGGAATCTTGTTGAATTGCCCGACTTGATATTGAAAAGTGTTTTCGATTTTGAGACTAAAATGCGGGGTTTATAATTGTTAGGCATGCGATGTCTAAGAAATTCATTTGATTTGGCATGCGATGTCTATGGAGATTGCGGATTCCAACTGTTGTAGTTTTACACTTTCTTTCTGTGACCGTAAGTGTAATATGTGATATCGCCGGTTTCGTTGCTATATGTCAACGACGATTGGGATGCGCATATTTACTTACGTTGATGACATGTGATGTTATGTGTTGCTGGATATGTTATATTGGATCGTCGTGTTTGAATAGCCGGGGTTTTTTATGTGAGATGAGTGTTTTTCATTTTCATTCATGTAAAAACTTGTATGTAATATTCTTTTATTGGGGCACTTCCAGGTTGCGGAAGATGTCACCGTTTGTATATTATTTACTTTTCCGCACTAGGATAGACCCAAGGAGGGGAGCACAAGTAACCGGGTTCTGGAGTCCAGTGGGAGACCAACTCGAGGAGTCGAGTCCGGGTCTCCTAACTCCAGAATTGATAGGGTTGCTTGCCGCTCTCGTAGGGGTCTAGGGGTGTGGGTTTGGCTATTCATCGCGACCGTGGAATCCGTGTTTTATACTGGCTCGTATTGAAAACACGGACGTCCTAGTATATCCAATATTTCATATAATTCTTCTGCTGTGATATCTGTGATGTGATCATGTGATGTTCTGTGATGGATACAGTATATAGTATATATGATATATTATATAGACGTTACTTATGTTTTACACCCGCGCTAGCCCTGCCCCGCTCTGCCGTTAGTTACCTAACCTAACGGTGCACGGGGGGACATCGAGGCGAATGCAGATGGCATAAGCGTACATCGTATTTACCTTTGATGTTTAGGTATTTAAATGATGGGACTTCATTAATGTGATTAATGAAAGAAAAAGAAACCTAAGATGTTGTAGAATCAAATTTCAAAATAAAACAGGTAGCTACAGTTCTTGCTTTGCATAGCGGTATATGTGATATATCCTGCACCTTATTCGATGAGGAAAGGACCGAGATCCCTTCACCGGGAGTGACTCCTTTAGCAATAACTGGCAGATGCTACACACTCGGTTTGTCTTTGATTGCTTTTAAGAGTTTTTGCTTTGCACAGTGATATATGTGATATATCCAGCACCTCATTTGACGAGGAAAGGACCGACGATCCCTTCACCGGGAGTGACTCCTTTAGCAAAACTAGAAAAGCCTCAAAAGCACTCCATTTCAAAATTCATTCGATCCTACAACGATATCAAGTTCATTACGCAATAGGTTTTCAGAAAACCTGTCGTAGCCCTCCGTCATTTCAGATAAGTTGCTATATAGTATTCGTGCTGCATTTGTTGGCTTTCGTCAAGGTGCAGTGTGCGGTAGCTATATGCTGCTTATCTGCTAGCATACGATGCGATTGGATTAGGGTAGTCGTGAGGCTTTGTTGGCTTTCGTCAAGGGTCGTGCGGGTGGGTTTAATTCAATCAAGAAATGTACGGGTTGAACTTGACTAGCGGGCTATGGTTTGTTGGCTTTCGTCAAGGTCATAGCACGTTAGGGGCAAAATATTATCGGGAATTTCAAGTGTTGAAATTTGCAATGAGATTGCATACCTTCTATGAGATAGTTGGATCCCGATACCCGCTGCGAGTAATTGTTACTCCTGGGAGAGTTTTATACATTACAATTAGCCGATCAAGTAGGTGTCTAGAAAGGTGTCAACGGGGTTACGCCTCTGGGAAAACGAGGTTTACATTAATTAGGTTCGTGCGAAAGCACGGGGGACCTCCCTCAAAGTACCGACACTGCCTGGCTGAAAGATTGGCGAACTTGTAGTGTGTAATTAATCCCGGCTAATCTTTCCTTTTAGGGTTTGAAGGAAGATTTGATAAAAAGCAGTGGGAGCCATCCTGATTAGATAAAATAATAACCAATCTATTCTTGCAAGAGCGCACGCTGAGTGTTTTCTTCTCTCTCTCTCCTGGTAGCGACCATATCACGCCTTAATCAAGATAATAATACAGAATATTGACCGAACCCGCTTGTTATACGGAGCTGGCGAACGTTGGTCCCGCTCCAACTTATAATTGTTATATGACAGAGCAGGAAATTGGGGATTACCAGAATTCCCGTGCCGCCCAAACGAAGAGAGTGCATGCTGATGCATCATCTTCGGGTGTGTTCATTACAGAGAACTGTTTCTTAATATCCTTTACGTCCTGGGTATGTGATACCAGATCAGGATCCCAAATATGTAATCAGTTACATAGGGCTACAGAAAGGTAGAGAACTGAGAACGGGTGATAAGTTTCATGAGACAGAAAACGGGGCAAGTGTTGCAGCCAAGTCTGTTGGTCACTGTCACCCTGTATTACGAATACATTGATTCTGAACGAATGTTTTTAGATACCGAACCTGATATACAAAATCGTATCTATCTCTTTATTAGTAAAGAAATGATAAAATTTTGTATTGTTGGATAATGTTTTGAACATTTCCTATATCAAAAGTTGATCAGTTCAGGCACGTTATCTAAAAGCATTGATGTTCTAAATCAAACTACAGTTCTTTAGTATACTGAACACACACAAGAGGAAGAGTTCAGAAATGAACGAATCCTTCTTGAGGTATTGTAGACTAAGTCATATCAATGCGACCCGACTAGCTGAAGTTACATTTAGATGCATATTTAAATCAGTTTGAATTTACATCTTGTGAAACTTGCCAGTCATGTCACAGAGATAAGATGACAATAGCTCCGTTTATTGGAAACAGAGAAAGAGTTAATGAACTCTTGGGATGATACATGTTGATGTATGTAGGTCCCCTGTCTACACATGCCAAGAATGGTTCTTTGTACTTCATTACGTTCTTTGATAATCTCTCAAGATTCAGACATATGTTCCTGTTGAAACACAAGTCTGAACCTTTTGAGATATTCACAGAATATAAGCGAGAAGTAGAGAACCAAAATACGGGTATAAGTATTATGTCCTTTGATGTGATCGAGGAGGAGAATACTTGAGCACGGAATTCCTGGATTATTCTAAAGGAGAATAAGATTCTCTCTCAGCATTACTCCTCCGTATACACCATTGCACGATGGTATATCGGGGTGGAACAGATACACCCTATTTGATATGGTGTCCTCTATGATGAGTACTACTGAGTTACCTATTTCCTTTTGGGAGTTATGCACTTGAGAAGCTGCATACCTATTGAATAGGGTTCCAGTCAAATCAGTTGCCTACCATTTCATATGTGATATGGAAAGGGAAGAGCCCATGTCTTAAGCTAGTTAAGATTTGGGGTTGTCCGGCCTATGTCTAAAAACAAAATCCGGACAAGCTCGAGGCAAGGTCTGTTATGTAGAACTGGAAAGGTTCCAGCTATGCAAACTATAGCAGATGATTTGGCAGAACCAAAGGATTCAGTAGATTCCAACGAACCTCAGCCTCTCCGCCGATCTAGTAGGGTTCCTCACCCACCTGAGAGATACTTCGGTTTCTCTATGACAGTGGGAGCGAGGATTGCATCATAAGATGATGACCCAACTAGTTTCGAGCTGGCCATCAGGAGTAAGACTCTGTAAGAATGGCTGGATGCTTAGTGATCTGAGATGGAATCCTTATACACCAACAAAGTATGGACTTTGGTTGCTATATCTGAAGGGTTAAATCCCCATCAGGAGCAAGTATATCTTGAGAAGATTACTTGGTGTATATGGAAAAGTTGAGAGTTTCAAAGCTGGACTTGTTAAAGCTTTTCGTCATCGACCAGGCGTGGATAATGATGAAACCTTTTCAATTGCCTATGCTTAAGTCCATCCAAATCCTACTTGCCACGGCTACATACCATAACTACGATATCTGGAGGTTGGGTGCCATGACTGTTTTTCTAAATGATGTTTTAGAAGAGGACGTCTATAAGTACACAGCCAGAGGCTTCGTAGACAGTGGGAGCAGCGGAAACGTGTACAAGATGCTTTATAGGATAAAGCAGGTATCGCGGAGTTGGAACATCTGTTTTGATGTAGTAGTCAAACATTTTGACATCATCAAAATGGTAGATGAACCTTGTATAAACAAAAAGGTAGTAGGGAGTATGGTGACGATCCTCATAGAGTACGTCGATGACATACTCTTGATAGGGAAGGAGTTTCCTATGCTACGCTCTGTCAATCTCCGCTTATCACAAGGATTCTCCACATAGGATCAAAGTGATACCTCCTAAATCCTGGGTTTTGGATCTATGAGATAGATCTAATTGGATGTTAGAATACTCACTAGTTGTAGTGAGAAGGTATCAATCGATCCTGGGGAGAATCACTGGAAGGGTTCCAGGGTGATAAAGACGACTGAGTGTCTGTCACAGGCATTGTCTTTACCCTCAGTAAAGGGACGGTATGTTGGAAGAGTTCCAAGCTAGATACCGTGGCATACTAGACGATAAAGGCAGGATACATCGCTACTTGAGATGCTACCAAAGAGGCAGTCTGGATGTATATTAGTTCATGAGATGAACTTCGTTCCTCCCATTGTATGACAATGGAGTTGTGGCTTATGCCAAGGAACGCCGGTCCCATCAGTGATCCAGACATATTCTAAGGCAGTATCACCTGATCATGGAGATGGTTGATCTCCAGGGTGATCGAGGTTAGGAGAGTAGACGCAGAGGACAACACAGCGGATCCACTCACAAAGGCCTTTTCCCAGAAGAGAGACTTTTATGGGATGGTTGAGTATGAGATACTACAACCACTGCTACAGATGGCCCTAGTGCAAGTGGGAGATTGTTAGTTATATGTATGCCCTAGAGGCCATTACTGTACATATGATGTATATTGTAGTGGATGCTAGGACGTATATAGGGAGGACTTTCTTGCTCGACATGATAGTATGCTATCTGGTTGATCTTTACCTTAACGTGTATACTGATTGTCACTCTGTTACATGTTGGTAAAGCCCTTAGGATGTGTACTTGACTACCTGGACTATGATGCGGATCATACTAGTGGGGACATGGTAGTCCATAAGTACATCCTTCACAGTCCCTAGTCGTGGGTATATCGAGACGGGGCATCGATATACCAGAGTAGACTAGCGTATACCTTCTCGACCCATACAGATGGGCGATGGATGATCCCATATCCATTGGTGTTTGACATCAGAGATGATATACGGGTGCTCAGTGCAGACTGGGTACACTGGACAGACTCGCCGAGAACTCCCAGATGGTATTATACCTTACGTCAGATGGCAATTCTCTGGTGACACTGGTACAGAGTAGTCTGTTGACCCGAGATCGTCATAGAGTCTTGTGTGGTTCCTACTGTGCTTTGATTTCCATCTTACCACATCCAAGAGGGCGTGCAAAATGGTGGTTTTTGGGTACAGTCCCGAGTCACATGGAGGCAATGAGTGATAGGAGGGGATTCGTCTCTCCCGGTATAGGGAGTTGATGTTGCGCTGTGTTCGATTGGTTATAACAGGAAATCCTTGGCCAGGGTTGCTGAGATTTACTGGTAAGTGTTACCAGTAGTATCTCGAATTGTTATAGACCTCATATCGACACGACTTATCGAGCTATTGGGGTCTGACGTTTACCACCCCTAGGCGAGATATGCGACATATCAGACGATCAGACCGGACTGTACGGTAATGTTACTGGTTGGATTCACTGGAGTGTGAGCGGGCTTGCTCGTCGATCTTCTGATCGCTCAATACCCGGGTGGCCGTTACGTTTAGCAGACCGCTTGCGGCTTGCGGGTGTATGATATGATCATTATCTGCTGCCGGCGTATTGACGAGTCTTTAGAGTCCTACACAGAAGTTTCCTGGCTCAAGCGAAACGAAATAGGAGCGCATATGAGATATGTGCGGGACCGAGAATAATACGTGTATGTGATACCGTATTCTATTCTCGCGATGAATGTATCGAATGGTTATATGTGATATAACCTAGTTATCGAATCGAGGGTTGATTCGATAAGCCGATACATTGGATACTATTCGGTTATATGCGATATGACCGGATCGTTAAATCAAGTGTTGATTTAATGATTTAATGCATAATTGTATATTTGATATATTACTTTGCATTAACTAATATTGGTTCACTTTAAATGGATTTTCTCACTTGGATTGTGCACATTGTATATGTGATATACTTTTGTACACAAGTTTGTATCATGTTTGATGATACTTGCTCACTTGAGTTTGTGTAAAGATTAAACCATGGTTATATGAATGGTTAGGGTTTTGTTTTATTTTTCATTTATCTTATTTAGTTATTCATTTGGAAAATGATAAGCATTAAGAGAAAATGGTGCCTAACTTTGTTTTCTAGTTGAAGCTTCATGAAGCTTTGACCTAAGGCACCATTTTGTCTCATGCTTAACCCTAACCATTCCACTTAATCCTAGTCTATTCTCTACACTTGACCATGGTTACATTATGATAAGTATTCATTTTATTTCCTTTTTGAGAGATAACTTATCATAATATATCTTCTTCTTCTTCTTCTTCTTGAAGATGAAGAAGCTTCACTTCATCAATGGTGGATTGATGAAATGAGTGAGAAATCCAATTCTAAAGTCTACCCACTTCCTATTTCTTCATCCTCTACCTCTTGCCAAGTAGTAGAGTGTGTTTCCTTCACAAGTTATCATGGCTTGGTGAAGGTGGAGCTTGATCTAGTGATGCCTCGACGTAGATCATCTTCGGCACGAAGCCGACGACCTTGCCCGTCCATTTCTACGATGAAGCCGACGCTAGAGCCCGGGTTTCGATTTGGACAGCGGAGAGGACTTCATCACGGAGCTATGGAGGTGGAGAACCGGATCTACAAAGGTTGTATTTCCGTTCTCTTAGTAAAGTAGTTTACTAGTTGCATCTTTCGCCTAGACATCTAGTTAACGATCCGTAGTCTAGGGTTTCTCGGCACCGT